>JBAMBP010001281.1:0-600000 GCA_037044515.1 Phortica magna
GAGAATTAGAAAAATCAAAAAAACATTTTTTGTTTTTTTCGATCGAAACGTTTTGTATCAAATTGTTACATAGTATTGGTTTGTTTAAGAATAAGAGAATTAGAAAAATCAAAAAAAAATGTTTTTGTTTTTTTCGTTCGTAACGTTTTGTATCAAATTGTTACATAGTATTGGTTTGTTCAAGAATAAGTGAATTACAAAAATCAAAAAAAAAAAAAATTCTTAATTTCGACCGAAACGTTTTGTACTGAAAAAAAAAATTCTCATTTCGAACGAAACGTTTTGTACTGAATTGCTATTTTAAAAAATTTTTTAAAAAACTGTCATCAAATTTTTGAAATTTAAATATTTTAATTAATTGTCAGAGAGAGAAAAAAGTCCTTTTACGTATTATTTGCAATTAGTTTATGTTTTTCAAAAGCAAAAATACTTTGTATTGGATTAAGAGCAAAGCAGAAAATGTATGACAAAGTGGAAAGAAATAATAATAAATTTTTAAATAAAAAACCGAAAAGTTGTTAAAAATGTTCGTACGTGGTGATCTCACCGCCCTCTATGGGTCGAAATTTTTCTAATTGTAATAGATTTTATTTTAGGTTATTGTTTCGACTAAGTATTGTGTCAACAAGCTGCTTGCTACACAACTCGTGCCGTATCGTCGCCTCAAACCGTTCAACAATAAACTGGTATACGGTTATAAAAACAATACAAAAACCAATTATACTTTTGCAACGAAGTATTTTTCACATTGTATTATCTTAAGTTTTGCGTGTTGCATTGAACACATTTGGCAATATAATGTCGGAAAGAGAACAGCACATTTGTTGAGAACTGTGTTTCATGTGGCTTTCGGTAGTTATTGGCCGTTATGCTAAATGCTCGATAAACATAAACATAATATTGACGAATATTTTCGCTTAGCTACACAAAACATGAGACAATAGAATGTCGACAAAATGTTGCAAGCACTTGCGCAAAAATTGTACAAGCTATCGCACACAAAATTTTTAAGTAAATCGTTGTATTGTCTTTAATTGTTCTTAACTTATTTAATATTATTGTTAAACTAAATAAACGGATGTTTCTTAAAGGTTTAGAGTTGAAATATATTACATCTGAAGGGCAGTTAACTTAAAAGGCGGTTAAGATGATGTGACTTAACTTTATGCCCAACTGACACTCGCAGTTTATTTACCTTAGCAATCGATGAACTTCAACTGCAACAGACACAACCACCCATGGCTTGGCGCATTATCTGCCACAACTTTCCGATACACAACTTCGAATGAGAAATGCACTACTGACATGTTAAAACTACCAACTGCGCGTGAGCAAAAGCAACACATTTTATTTGCAACAAATAATCGACAACTAACGCACACACACAGGGACAGACATGTGGAGATTTGAAGACATGCCCAGCATGTGGCAATCGATAGATCCACCGATTATCGTACGAGCTGATCGCGAAATTGATTTAAAACAGCTGCCGACTGCGTGTGGCAGCAGCAGCAGTGGCTGGGAGCAGCGCAGGGAGCCAGCCAAGCAATGTTAAAGACAACACGGACGACTCTTATCATAAATAGAACGAAATGCCATGAGAAACGAAAGCAAGAAGCTCAGCTCAGCTCAGTTCAGCTCAGCAAGCCGCGCTCTGCTAACATGCTATTTGCGGCAGCTTAACATGCGCAAATTGCCTAACCGAATGAGTTTGATGTCACGGCTCCGGCAGCGTCCGTGGCTTAGCATCGATCGCGGCTGACGTTTTAAGCTTGTTAACTGATGCTCCTTTTTCATAGCATTGCATAGAATTTGTATCTGCAAACGTTTCATTTACTTTGATAACCATAAAATTGCAACTCCCCCCTCTGGCCGGCAGCCCCCGCCGTTGCCAGTCATCTGTCAGTCAGCGTGGACTGTCCTTTGTGCAGGCCATGAATTTGCAACGCACATCAACTCAGCGATATTTCTGTACGCTAAGCGACAACTTAAATGTGCTGCAGTCACTTTTGTATGTATATATACATATATGAGTATGTATGTGTGTGCCCTTTTTTGTTGTTGTTGTTGTCGAAAACGTGCGCTCAGCGCAGCGTGTGACAATAGGCGCGTCATAAATAAAGCCAAGTCTGAAAGTAAACTAAACCAAACTCCACTCCACTCAACTGAACCGAACTGAACTGAAGAGCACAGATACAGATACAGATACAAATACAGAATGGAGTCGCACCAATTTAGTACTGGCATCGAGCGAGCGCGCAATTCTAACTGTGCTGCAACGTGACATGCTGCAAAACAAAAAATAGAACTCACTAGATGTGCCATTGTTCCACAACAACAACAACAACAACAACCACAACAGCAATACCTAAGCCTAAGCCCAGCTGTTGTGCAATTTGGCCAGACTCACATTGAACTTGGTTGGCTCGTACGTACGTACAAACATATATTTACTGCCTTTTGGCGGTAAGCGTAAAAATTTCCCAGCTGCGCAAAAAAACAAAAAACGCTTCTACAGCGGAAAATTCGCGTGGAAAACACAAATAAAAACCAAACACGAACATTTGGTAATGTTGTCGTTGGGCATGCGCGAATACTAAAAAAAAAATAGAAATAAAAAAAATTAAATTAAAAAAAAACACAAACTATAAAAAAAGAAGACAGCAAAAGAAAATGTTGGAAGTTAGCGGTCGTCATTCTGGTTGATCGTTGGTTCATTGTGTATCGCATTGCATTGGCACTGACAGAATAGCCTCAGCAGCAACCATGGCCCGCCTAACCACCTTAGTCAAGCCAACAACCATGGCACTCAAAACAATCAACACACACACACACATAGTCATTGCTTTATCATTTCAACGCCAATTTTTCAAAAACGTTGATTGTTGGCGTCGTTCGTGTGACTTAGTTTTTCCGCATGAGGAGGTCACCCTCAACGCCTACTCTCTCACTCGCTCACTCACTCAGTCAGTCTGTCTCTTTCTAGCTTTCTTTTCATACGCTCGTCATTCTTATCTAAGACTTTAACTACTTTTCTGTACTTTTCTTCTGTGCCAAGTAAGTACTTGTGATTGTGATTGTGTCGGCTGTACGAGCTTCTTAGGTCACATTAACGGTGCTTTTGACTTGTCATTATAAAGAAAAAAATAAATAAAATTGCACTTTGTTGTTGCGCCAATTTTTGTCAAGTCTTCTTTTTAGTTTTTATTATTGTTGTCATTATTTATATCATTTGCGCTGATGCGCTTAAAGATTTGAGTTATTTTTCTCATTTCTTCTGTCTCATAATTGAAGTAAGAGAAATGTTGGCCATACCGAACTTTTGCATTATTGTCACGTTTTGTAAAACGTCTTCTTTTTTTCATATTACATAAATAAAAACGCCTCAACGTTTTACTTTTCATAGCCGCTGAAAAAACCCAAGCACATCAATAGCACGTTGCACATTTATTTTAATTTCTCGTTGATCTTCTGTAAATAGGCGGGAAACGGCAGCAAAATTAACAACAACAACAGCAACAAGTGCAACACCAAGCCCACAATTGCCGCATTGAGCTTAGTTCGGTTCAGTTCAGTTCAGTTGAGCGCTTGTTGCCACAATTTTGAACTTCACATCGGCTTGCAATCTCTGTAGTGAAATCTCGGAGCGCTTCGTACTTCTCAGCGATTATTACAAGTGACCGTGGTGGGAAGAAGAAGCCTCTTGCAGCTTATCATCATATAATCACTGATCACAGGCCCAGTTGAGTGCTTTTGCTTGAAAGTGGGTGGTTGGGGTGCGGCAAGTCAA
The DNA here is from genome assembly GCA_037044515.1 of Phortica magna. Classification (NCBI taxonomy): domain Eukaryota; kingdom Metazoa; phylum Arthropoda; class Insecta; order Diptera; family Drosophilidae; genus Phortica; species Phortica magna. Next base: position 3,791 of record JBAMBP010001281.1, read on the forward strand.
GTTAATGCTTGTTGCACAAACTGCTCATTAGTTTATTAATTAAGTTGTGCTCTGTGCGCCTTGGCTTACACACTCTCGATCTGTCTCAGTCTCAGGTGCTTCCTCTTTTTTATTTTTCTCTGCCTCATGCCTGCCGACGTTTTTCATACGTTTGTTATTTTTTTTTCAGAATTTATTACGAGCCCATTATGATAATTGTGTATGAGGAACTTTTTAGCATTCTTAGGTTTTTATAGAATGCATAGAGTATTTGTTGGGGCATATAAGACTTATGCAAAGAACACTTCGAAGAAGAATACTGAAAATTCAAAAATTAAAATGTTCAATCGAACGAAACATTATCCGCCGTCCAACCATCTAGCTTTCTCCCTTCTGTCTGTCCGTCTATCCAGTTAGCTGTTTGCACTTCTATGTCTATAGTGATATAGAGTAATCAAATATCGCATATGCTGACTTAAGTATTCAGTATACTCATTTTTTATGGCGTAAGATCTTGACACAATCTCAAGCGCAGTTTCCCTAATGATACCCTACACGACAACACTGTAGTTTTTTTCAACACCTTCAGGACACTTGTGTGAGAATTAATTGTCTTGTAATTGCGAAATTGTCTTAGCGCCTATGAGTGAAATAACTATTGTCAGTGAAGCGCAAAAATGTATTAATTGCAACACGAACTTGACTAAGTACTCATATATATGTAGCATTGAATAAGTACTTAAGATTGCATTGAGTCTTTTCGAAAGCAATTCATTTTTTGTGTTTCAACCTTCCTGCTGGCTGCTTATTATAAATCTCTTCATAATTCCTCGTATAAGGTTTTTGTCTTTACGAGCTTATGAATTATATCAAATTAATCAGGCCCTCTGACTCAAATAAGGAACTCATTGCTCACGAACCAACCCATGCTGCAATTATATTATAAGAAATTGTGTTTCATGCGCGCATCTTCGAACTCCTCTCACAGTTTCTTGATGTCCGTATAAAATGGTACAAGCCAGATAAGAAAGTGTGTAGGGAAATGCCAGGCAAATAAAGTTCTCCCCACGGGCGAGCAATTCCAATAGGCTCTTACTTATATTATATGTTAATTTGTAATTGGTATTGCTTGGATTTTATTTGATCTTATGTACTAACTTTTTTAACAGTTTTTTTATATGCTTTTTATGTTTTCATTTCATTTTATATTTGTTTTCTAGAATCTAGACGATAATTGTTTATTGGCAAATGATGCGCTGCGGTATTGAAGCACGCTTTGGCCAAGCTTAGAAAGCAATTAAAATTATGTCATGATTGTTAAGCCGGCTTATTACCGTAGGTGTTCTTACAGCTGCCATTAAAATCTCATTAAGCGTTCATACAGTTTGGCAATAAGTCGCGATTTGAGTTCAATCACACATGCGCAACTGAATCATGGCTCAAGCCAAAACATGCGTGGGGTCGCAGCGAGTTTCAAATATCAGCAGACAAGCCAAAACAAGACAAGCCTAACACAAAGCAACACGCCCACTTTCAACTCTTTTCGAGTTAATGACAAATTAGTCCATGAGCAACCGCAAATGTTCATTATTGTTATGTTTATTAGACAAGCACGACAAGTCTCAGGCAAACAAACGTTCAAGAACCGAGCCTAATTAATTGACGATATTAATCATACGCAATGTACGCAGACATTTGATGAATTAAAATAATCGTGCGTATGTGCGTGCGCGCCAATAGAAGCACGGGAGGAAAGAACAACAACAAGAACAAAAACAAAAACACAAAAGGAAAGGAAAACAATTATTAAGAAACGTGCCATGATCTCATCTCATGTGCCTAACATTTTTTCTACCACTTTTGTTGCTTGTCTCATGTCAATTTCTAATTTATGACCGAATCCCAACTCAAGATACGAAATTCTCGCAAAAAATGCGAACATGAGAAACAAATATTGTTGTGTCTCAAAAAAATGTCGATCAATCTGCGACCTTGAGCGAACAAGTCTACCTGCATCTTGCAGCGTCCTCGCTTCGCCGCCACACCTCTGCTCAAGGTGCTGTGACTTCGCGGTCCTTCGAGCTACGCAAAGCTAAGGTTGTAGCTGAACTATTATTATGTTCTGGTTCACTTTTAATTTTGCACACGCTGTGTTGATGAGTTTGTTTAGTTTGAAATATCTTTTCTATACGTGCGTCATGTCTTCCGCAGTTCTGCCGCTGACTGTCTGTTCTGTGCTTGATGTGCCCCTTAATCGCGCTACTTTTGTCAAGCATGCCACAAACTGTACCTCAAGTTGTTTGGCTACTCTTTGTTTTGACTTTGGTTTTGACTTGCAGCGCTATAATTATAAGTATGATGGGGCGTTACTATTGGCTCAGCAGCCGCGCTGATCAAAGACAAAGCAGCTGCACAGTTGAGTTACAACAACGACGAAGAAGAAGAAGTAGAAGTAGAAGAAGAAGCAGACACTTCCACAATGTTGATGACTTTAATCAAATGTATGCAAGTCTCTTTGACGTTTGCTTGAGCGTTGATCAGACAAAGTGCAGTTAACTTAATATTAGCGTCATTAGAATGCAACTGCAGACGATTGCATAACATGGCTTTTCAGTTCAACATTGTACCCTTCATGTTTGTGTGAGGCATGTGCCGCATTTGGCTTGAAGATGTGCTGCAGTCGGCCACGAAATGTGTGATTATTACCTATACTCTTTGTTCATGCTATTTGTATGCGCTTAAATTCAGAATTCGACGCACTTTCACTAGCTCTATAAGCATATATGTAACCATATATCTAGGATTGACTTTTACATCTCAAAGTTAATGGACATCTCCCACAGCCAAATAAAAAACCAGAGAGTCCAGAGATTCAGATAGTATATAAGAAGTGTATAACAAACTTGTGTGGCTACAAGAGTTCGCCGTTAAGAGGATACTTTATAAATAAGCTCAAAGCACTTGCCAACGTAGCGCATACAATGTTCATCATGACCAAAGCTAACTTTTGGCTTGACTTCTTCTTTTTGATGCTTTATTCATTTGTTGTTTTAATTTGTGTCGTTCTCAAATCGAGTTAGCTTTAAAAATCATTTGTCAGCGTTACGACTTCCTTCCTTCAAGTCAACACATCACAAACAATCACTGAAAATGTATTAAAAAAAAAGGCAAGAATCTATGAAATTATGTTTTTCAAGCTAAGCAGAACTTAATTGTTGGCTACTGTGCTTCAGACATACATAATTCAACTGCTTGAGCCAAGCAAAGCCAGAAGCTGTCCAAGAAATTCAGCAGCGCACAGAGCGTGGCCAAATCTTAATTTAACGGATGTTGCTTTATTTCTTTCTTAATGCGCATTTCTCGAAAAAGAGAGAAAAACAAAAATCAACTTAATTCTACAAATTTTGTTCGTTGTTTGTATTAATTAGCAAACGAAGCAAACAAGTCATGTCTGACGGTCGGACGAAAATAATTACACAAAATGATGTGTTATACATTTTTGTGTTGTTTTGGTTTTTTTTTTGTTGCCACACTTTTTGTTTGCTGCAAATCATTTTCATTCGTGGCATTTATCTTTTTGTTTGCTGTTTGTTGTTTGCTGTTTTCTAAGAACTCAAATGCAGACGTTAACGCATTTACATAATGCGCAGTTAACGCGGCTAATGCAAATGGAAATTAGTTAACACGAAAAGTGTTAACTTGGTCAGCGAGCCGATTTTTCAAACAATTTTCCACTGTTTTGACTTACTTATTTTATTTTATTTATTTTATTTTGTTTGTTTTTTTATTTTTTTTTATTTTTTGAATTGTGTTGCAAATTTGCAAATTTTATTGCGAAAATAGCACAAGGCGCTGCCGACTGCCGAATGTGTGTCAGTTGTGTCATTAATTGTGGCTCTCAGTTCAAGCTTAGTTGATGTGTTGCTAGATGAAAAGCGTTTGAGCATGGGTTAAAGGTGCCGCTGCCTGCAAAGCAATCATTGCATTGTGCAAAATAATAAAAGCAGAAAAGGCCTTTTGGCCAGGCAGGCACAGACGCAACATAAGTGCACTTACTCTTGGCTGCGGCAATAAAAGCACTTTCCTTGCGGTTATTTGTGTCTTTAAGTGCGGCCAGTGCCAATTATTTAATGACTCAGATACTTGCAAAATTCCGACTCGTTCTAATAACTTTACTTCGATCGTCTTGCAGGCCCGCCCAGCAACGCCAAAGTCGCCGAACCTTTCAAAGCCATAAAGTTTATGGCGAACGCTTTGTTTTTCTTGACAATCCTAATGGATTTTACTACGATGCTTGGCACTTTTTTTGCCACCTTTCAAATGTTGAATAAGAAATAAAAATAAACGAAAAAAGCGACTCATTTGATGCGAATTAAGTTTCGTCGATACTGCTGAGCCTTTTTTTCTTAGCTGCCACAGCAATTAAACTCTCGTCAATTAGGCTTGTTGCTGCTTACTTTTTACTTCTTTTATAAATTCGCATACGCTTTTCATTCATTAAGACTTAAAAATACGTAATTACAAGACCATAACTTATAGAGTGCTGCCAATTTATCATGAGCCATAATCTTCGCGCAGTGCAAATCTGTTGCGTTGAAATGCTGCAAGTTATTAAAAAGACGCCGCCGCTGCTGCTGCTGCTGCTGCTGCCATTGCTAACCGCTGTCTGCTGTCCGCCCAACGCTTAGCCATTCATTAACCAAAGGACAGCCAAAAGTGTAAGTATGAAAAACGAAAGCAGTAAATCATTTTCATTTCATTCCCCGTGCAGTTCATGTTGCGCAGTGTTGTGCTGTGCTGTGTTGTGCAGTGTTGTTCAATTATCACAGTTAGTCATGCCGTATGCCAATAAATTAAATGCCACGCCGCCAAAAAAAATAAGACAACGCAAAGCAACAAAAATCATACAGTTGAGAGTTCGTGTTCGCAGTACTGCGCTTTGCTGTTGCTTTTTGCATAATTTGCATGGCAACGCAGCACATTATTCATGCCGTTGATATATCAACGCCCTGCAACAAGTGATTCTTTTGCGCGTTGTACTTCATTTCAATTTTACAGCATGACTTAAGGGCAGCACGCGTGTAAATTGAAATCGAAAAATGCCAGAAAAGTGCATGGACAACGCCAAACAGAAAATGCTGCTGCGGCGCAACATGTGAAGGCAACTAAATTCAAATCAATGCAACTGATCGCCCCAAGGGTAATATTTGCTAACAAGCGCGGCTCAGCGCGTGATTAACATGAGCAAAGCACAACAACAACACCAACACCAACGAACCGCCAACGAAGAAGTGCCAAACGCTTTTCAATTTGGCTTTTGTTTTTATCGTTTTCGATTTCGCATTGCAAAGTGCCAAAGTTATTTTTTAAACAGCATGCCAACACTTGACCGTGCTAGGAGGCTCGAAACAGGCTTAGAAGTTAACGAAAACGTATCATTAACAAGTCACGACAAATTCCCTTTTTCGCTTAGCTCAGCGTGCGTGTGTGCGAGACACGGCCAGACTCACACTGGCAGTAAGGCAACAGCAGTAAGGCAATGGCAACTGCGGCATCATTTGTGCAGTAAAGCGCAGTGCAGTCGTGGGCCGAATTTGGGCATGCGCGCACACTTCAATTGGCGTTAGATAAAGTGTATCGCGTATCGCATCAAGTGCCAACTGACAGCGGCAACATGGGCTTTCAACTTGCCATGCCACGTGGTTGCACGGCAACAAACGCGCGGGCCACCAGCGAAGGTGTGAGGCAGCGAATCTAAAATGCAAACAATGTTCTGCATTGACCGGCCACAGTCGCATTTGTTTCTGCCTTTTGGCGCGCCTCTCCACACCTCGCATCGCCTCGCATCACCTCACATCGCATCGGTGCGCTTCAAAGTGTGTCATCGTCATCGGCAGGCCGCTTTTTGGGCGATTCGTACTTTGTTACTTATTTGCTGCATGCCTGACGCCACTGACCGCTGTCGGCCTCATGGGCCTTGCCACTTGTGTATTGCCACTTGGGCGAGTCCAAAGTCGAAACGAAAACATGAATTATTTATTTCGTTTCTTAAAAACAAAAACATGCGAAATATTTGCACATTTCTTGGCATTTGATGTGTAAGATTGCACTCAGCTGGGCCACAATTCAACTTCGCTGCTGACATTGATTGCACTTTGCTTGGCCTGAGCTCTGCCACGCTCATCAAAACTTCTTATTTATTGGCATAAAATAAACGCTTGCGCGGCCAATATCAAATTTATTAACATATATGAAAATTGCACGAGAATTTATTTCATCTTAATTCAATTTAACAACTTAAACAACCATAAAGTGTTCACATAGTAAATCAAAGACGCGTAGGCTCATAGGCGCGCAACATGCCGCATGCCGTTGCCGTTGCATCAAATTGCGCTCATTGTTGGCACCGAATAAGTTATGAACGCTAAAAACGCTTGCCTTGCCAGCAATCTGTCTGTCTGTCTGTCGGACGGTCTGTCTGTCAATAGTGTGCTAGGCTAGGGCAATCAAGCGTGTAAGATACAACGCTGAGCACGTTTAGCGCAGCGACATGCAGATGCAGCGCCTTCATACATCATGCGCAAAATGATCGTCATAGTTAAAGGCGACGGTGAAGGATCTGTGTGTGCGTGTGTGTGTGCGTGTGTGTGTGCGAAAATAAATTTATTACAATCGCATGAAAACGAGTCAAAACAAATTATGTTGCGCCTGATTGACAGCAGCGCCGGCAGTCGGCCGAGCAACAACACTTGTACTTGTACTCCTGCAAGCAGATGGGTTAATAATTTAAAGTGGAACCGAAATGAATTCAATTGAACCTGACCGAATCGCAGCCAAGCAGGCGAGTGTTCATTAATCACAAAGCCGCGCTTGGCGTTTTGTTAGCCAACCGCGTTAATGCCAACAAAACGCAAGCGTTCGATCAGACAACTAGAGTTGTCACCTCAAAGGCGCACGGGCATTAATCAAAGGCCGAAGTTACTTTTATGCAATTATTATAGATTTTTATTTAAGTTTTATGAAATGTTACGTGGAATAATTTAAGCAAATGGAATAAGTTAATGGCCAAGCAGAAGTCAGTTTTCAGTGCCCCGTTGAGTCTTCCGGCGCAGTTCAACTCTGGCAGTAGCAACCGTCGCTGGTGTTGCTCTCGATCCACGACAAGAACTTGCTGACGCGCGCGTAGACGCCCGGCGCATTGGGCTGTGCACAGCCATAGCCGAAGGACACGACGCCGGCCAGCTTGTAGCGACCCTCGTTGACAATCAGTGGACCGCCGCTGTCGCCCTGGCAAGCGTCCTTGCCGCCGCCCTTGACCAGACCGGCGCACAGCATGACGTCGGCGATCTTGTTCTTGTAGCGCGTGTTCTTGCACTCCTGGTTGGTGATGATGGGCACGGTGACCTCCTGCAGGTAGTTGGAGGTGACGCCGCCCTCCTTGATGAGACCCCAGCCGGCGACAATGGCCTAAGGAAGAGCAAGAAAACATGATAACAAAGCATTGCTTAGCAAATACGACAACACAACTTACGTCTTTCCGGTCGAAGTTGTGATTGACGGAGGGCAGACAGACGGGCCGCATATCGCCCGTGAGCGGCACCGGCGACTCGAGCAGCAGCAGCGCAACATCATTGACGACGCGTGTTGGATCGTATTGCGGATGCACAATGGCGGTCTTCACCTTGCGCAGGATGCCGGGATCGCGCGCTGAGCGATCGGTTTGCAGCAGCCGCACGCTGATGGCGTCACGGTTGCCGTGCACGCAATGCGCGGCCGTGAGCACGTAGCGATCGTTGATCAGTGAGCCGCCGCAGAAGAGGCGCGGGTAGTGGCGACCCTTGACCAGCTGCGCGGTCCAGGGATACTTGTTGGAGCGCACCTGTGTGCCGCCGACGATGCGATTGACGTTCGGCGTGCCGCAGACTGCGAAAGTGGTGCAAATTCAATTGATTACTGACCAGTGGGCCAACGCATGTGCTTCTACTTACAGCAGTTTTGCTTGGTGGTGCAAGTGTTGCGGTTCTTGACGGGTCTGGCCTTCAGCCGGTCGAGCTCTTGGTCTTCTGCCACGGGCTCACTCACAACATCGGCGAAGCGCTGCGAGAGCGTGTTGTCGTAGCGCTGCTGCTGCTGTTGCTGCGGCTTCTGGTAGACGTACTGCGCCTGCGTGGCCCAAATCAGGCAAGCGGCGACCAACAAAAGACGCATTTTCGTATCTGAGCAAATAAACTAAACTATTTCGCTTGAGTCAACGTGTCGAACACCAGCGAGCGACACGAAGAAAGTGTATGAGCAAATGCTGTTTCCGACGCTTCTTATAGTTTGGCAGACGCGTGTGTCGCTCGGCCAGCGAACAAATGCGGTTTGCTGCGGCTTAATAAAACAGAATATTAACGTTTTATTGTCATACATTTCACGACTTTCTTTGTTAGCCAAAAAATGATATACAAAAAAAAAATAAGAAAATATATATCAGCATCGATAATAATGATCATCGTTGTTTTCGGCTTATTTGCATAACACTCAAATCTGCGCCGCCAACACAGTCATGCCTCGAGTGCCGCTTCAAGTCACAACGGCAACAGTAACAACAACCATGGCAAATATTTACAATGTTCTTCTGCATATTCATGAAAGTGGAGCAAACGAAATCCATACCAAAGCCATCAAGCCATCCAAAGCCACCAATTGATTTTGTCTTGGCACTTTTTAATGGATTTTTAATATGAACGCCGCTTTTACGACGCTTGCAGATTTGCCTTTTAAAAATAACTTCATGCCTAATTGGTTCGGCCATTGGCCATCAGCGCCAGCGTGCGTCGAAGCACAGTGGCGGCACATAATTATTTTCAAACACAAATGAGTTCTTCTAAGTCTTTGGTTGTGCTTGCCGTTTATATAGAATCATCAGACAACGCTGGCACTTTTTATGTCCTTTCTTCGTTTTGCTGCACAATAATTAAAAAAAAAATGAGCACCGGTTATCGGTCAACATAATTGCCCGAAGCGCTTTGCGTCTTTTCACACAGTCGCGCATAATTTAAGTTTACAGGCAGAAGATACAATAAAAAAGTTAAGCATCTTTTTACGATTTTCGGTGCTTAAAATAATGCGTAAAAAGGAGTGCGTTCATTGCACTCGCTTGTGCAGAAATTATGCAGGCCACGAAGTCAAATGCGCGCAAACGGTAAATTAATAAGCGTTGCTGATAAATTGCACGCTTTTATTTTATATTACGCATCAACATAATAAACCAATCAAGGTGGCATCTTTCTTCTTATAATATCTTTGCTTGTAATATCATGGCATAAGAAGCTACACAACGCCACTGGCTGCGCATTTTGCATTATGTTTTGCCATTTCTTTGAGCATAAATAATTTATTCATATCTTTATGTCGCGCCATGCGACGCAATTCTTTCACCACATAAATAACTTTTACTTTTCACAAATGCGTCCAACATGAGCTTAATGCATGTAAATGAGTCTGTTCGACGAGATTTCTATGTGCATAATTTATACGATAGCACAACTGATAAACGTCGCGATTTGTATTTGAGTGTTTTTTATTATAATTTTTTATATTTTTTTATTATTTTTCTTTGTTGCTGAGCTTCTTATAAATGGAGAGAAGAAGCGTCAGTTGTACGCTTCTGCTTGCTGCGTGAAAATTAAAACATTCAAACTTCAATTATTTTCAATTAATAGCGAACAATTTGTGCAGAGACCTTTTAATCAGACACATGTCGTAATTATTTGCCGCAATTGCAACAAAGCGCTGTTATTAACTTTTCAACAGCCAGAGAAATCAACAAAGGCAACAGACATCAACCGAGCAGCACAAGTGAAGCGCCTACAAATCTAACTTTCAATCTTCTACTGAAGCACAAGATGAAGCACAAGAAGTTGCAGCAGTTGCAGAAGAAGAAGAAGAAATAAAAGAATGCATGACAAATGCAATTACGATTGTGTTGCCGCGCAATAGAAATGCAACAAGTGGGCGTGGCACGACGAGCGCGTGCAAAAAACATAAATAATGGCAGACTATTGTTAATTGTGACTGGCGTTGATAATAAGCACTGAATGCAGCAGCAGAAGAAGAAGAAGTTGTGGCATGCGTACAATGAACTTTGTATGAAACGAAAGACTTAAGCAACAAACTCATATCAGTTTATCAAAAGGCGTTAGATTAAGCCGTTGATTAATGTTTGTCTAGCTTGCTGACTTCTCTAGTTCTTTGCAACAATTTTATTGTTGTTGTTGTTTTTTCAAATGCGTTCTCACATGAATTTGCTGTAAATAAGCATAAATTTACATAACAAGACAAACGGCATGACTCTTGTCTCATATACTTTGCGCATTAATCTTATGGCCGCTTATCGCACAAGCCGAACGTTTATCAGACAATAAGAAAATAAGGGAAGACTCACAAAAAAGTAATGGCGGAAGAACAAGAAATAAACATGCAAACTATTTTAATTATAACTTCACTTGTGTGTGGAAGAAGAAGCATCTCTAACATCATGTTGCTGGCAAATCATATGCTTCATACGGTCGCTAGATGGCGCTCATAGTCTGACGTTTTGTGATGCGCTGCAATTGATAGCCGAGCGAGTTGAAGGCAAACCCTTTGACTGCTGCCAGAAGAAGCTGCTCAGACTGCAAATGTTCTAACAGCGCTGGCTTCCGCTTCATTATATGCATGCTGCTGCTCTGTTAGCTTTGTTGCTGAAAAAGCACGAGCATGGCAGCAAACAGAAGGCAGCAGCAATTGATGCTTTAACTCAGCACACAAATACAACAAAACTGGCAATGACATTAACTCATTTCGTATGCAAAGCAACAGCGGCAGTGGCAGTGGCAGTGGCAGCATCGGCAGTGAAGAAGATATTGCCTGCAATTAGAAAAAAGTAAGAAAATTGTATTCATGAGCAGCAGCAGCAGTAACAAATGTTGTTGACTTTTTATTGTTGTTTGTGGTCATTGCTTGTTGTTAGTTGTTAGAGTGCTGCTGTTGTTGCTGTTGTTGTTGTTGTTGCTGCTGCCTGCACTGATTTGCATTGCACGATTCTCAACTTAATTTTACATAAAGTAAACAAGCTAAGTTAACAAGCAACAACAACAACAACAACAGCAACAACAACTGCAACGCGTGCAACGTCTCAACTTTACACAGCACAAAATTTGTCAAACAATTAAAAACAATTAACATTTTTAATAATAATTAACAGAACAAAATAAAATGTTTTATTTATTGGAAATTTTTTTTAGAAATGCCAAACAATATAATTGCGGCGAATTTCGCGCAGTGTAATAAGCTGAGGCCAAGCGCGTTGGGCTGAGGCTGCGCAGCTTCAATAGTCAAAGTGTAATGAAAATTTTCAAATTACGTGAAATACTGAAAGAGCACTTTTGCCTTTGTTGTTGCTTAGTGCATATAAATTCTCTTGTTCTTCTCGCTTTCACACAAATCAACGCTAGAGAGACACTTTAGGCAGACTAGCCGAGGCTTTGACTTTGACGCTGACGCACATCGTGAAGAGTTTATTAAAACAGTCAAGCCAAGCCAAGTTGAGCTTAGTTAAGACGGGCCAAGCCAAGTTGAGTTAAGTTGAGCGTGTGGAACTGTCAGCCAGCACTCGAGTGTGTGCCTGCAAAACGGCCGCTTAGACCGAAAGTAATTGCTCATTTGAGTTATAAACACGCATACGCTTAAGAACGCCAAACGCAACGTTCACGCTGCGATTGCAGACTTGATTGCAGGCCGTGAAACCCCCTCTGAGGGTGAGCCTGCTGAGGGACCGCAGACTATAATGGGTCGAGGCAACAAACGGACGCTTTGCATGTCTAACAATTGTTCTTCTAATTGCGTTTATGTGCGGCGATGCCGGCCGATTGATGCTTGTAAACGCAATCGGACAAGATAATCTCATGTGAAGAGAGAAGAGAGAAGAGAAGGGCTTGTAAAAAGTGTGCAAATTGGGTTTGTGCGTTGCAAGGCAAACGTTGCTTTATTAAGATTTAAAGTGCAACATGGCAGCGTAGAAAATGCTTCAGGCAGCAACATTGTAAGCACACAAACACACTTAGCCATCAGTCCGTCCGTCAGTCTGGCCGTCCATCAGTCCGTCAGTTAGGCAAGCACGCCGACACTTCATTAAAAATAAATAAGCAGCCGAAAAGTTGCCAATAAGAAAAGTTGTCCAGCAACGTGCGAGCGCCAGATATGGCAGAGTGAGCGTGTCAGGCGACGACACTAGACTGAGAAAAAAAAACACATGTGCATGTGACTCAAAATGGGCGTGAAAAGTGAAGCTTGTCTAATGATAACTGCAACGAAATCGAATTTGAGGCATGGAATTCTGCAACGAGCGACGACGACGACAAGTGCGGCGCGCTGCTGGCTCAGCTGCAAGACGACACGTCGGCAACATGTGCAGCGCGACGACTTAAAGGGCAACAAGCGAACGCGAAACTATCTAACAGCCAAGACGGACAACTTTTGCAGGCAGATAGCAAAGGAGCGCACTCAGAGCCAAAGCCATGATGATGATGATGATGACGACATGCATGTTGCTGTTCGCTTATTTGAACTCAGAGACACGCTTTTGGCCCTTAACATTTCTGACCGTTGATGATAAATTTATGCTGGCAAAGCAGATTAGAATGCTGAGAAGAAGTCTGCTGAAGTTGTTGTTGTTGTTGTCGACAACATTTATCAGGAAGCGTCGCAAAGGCGAACTTTTACTTTATGCACGAAAGCAAAACAAAATTGCAATGAGTATGAAACAACAACAACAACATGCAACGTGCAACAAGCAACCGCCGCTTAATTTATGCAATTTCAATATATATAAATTTTTTTGCTTTGCCGCGCTTAAACACAAAACGCGTGCAACAAGAAAAGTGTGTGTGTGTTGTTGTTTTTTTGTTGCAAGTAAATTCGATATAACAAAAAACCAACGAATCGAATTTATTAAAGGCTTTGCAACAATTTACTGCATGCGGCAAGCACTGACAAACGCATGTTTTATGACTCTTATTGTCATTTATGCAAATTAGCAACAGCCAACAGCCGACAACATTCTAAGCCACAGGACTACAACAACAATAGAAAGCGCGCAGCAACAAAAAGTTCCCACCAACAAAGCACCAAAGACGCTCCAATGGCGATGCTTTGTTTTTGTCAAACGGACGACCGACCGACCGACCGACCGGTCTCTAGTGTCCAGAGCGCGACTATTGTCCCTTCTGGGCCTTTGGGCTAGCGATAGTTCGACTTGGCCTTTGTGATTATGACGCAGTTAAGCACATCAGCAGGCAGCATGTTTTATGATATCTGCCGGTGATTTATTATCATTTGATTTAAATGCGCCCGACGTGGCACACACACACACACACGCACACTCGTACGCAACGAGCCTTCGTTCAATAAACGATATTTATAGTTTGGCCATGTCCAAAGATTGAGTTGCAGACGCATGAGCGATCCTGGCAAAGTGTTTGACTTCTTCTGCCTGCCAGGCACATAAAAAGATACAAATATATATATATATATATATATATATATAAATACATGTGTTGTTGTGCTTGCTCATGTCTCTGCTGTCGCTTGACATTGCTGTAGTGTCTAGCTGCTGCCTTGCTTGTTATGCTGATTACTGAGACATGCTTTTTATGAGCCATGCAGCACATTAAAGGCTGAACTGCTGTCGGCTTAATTATTTTTCTGCTATATCTGCTCAAAGTCATGTTTTATTTGGCATAATGATTGATTTAGGCAACGCCGCGACAACAAAACACACACAAAACACATAAATTATTATCACTTTTTCGCTGCAACACTTCGAAATTTGTGTGCTCACGGATTACACATGTGCCGCAGTATAGCCGCAGGACTCATAGAACGCAATATATATAAATATATTTGCCAATTAGCGGCTTTCTTGTGCATCGCGAAGTTGAGTTCAAGGTCTCATGTATAGCCAGCCTTCTATAAATTTATAACAATTGCACTACAAAGCCTAAAGTTTCGAACAGTTCTCTTTTGGCATTTGCTGTCTCCGGCCCGCTGTGTTTATGTCCGGACTCATGGCAAAGCTTTTTATAACATAAACGGCGCGTAAGAATTATCGTTTGTGTAATCAGCATGCATCAGCCGCATTTGCTCAGCGCTTCAAGTCAAGTTCTAACAAACAACAACAGCTAAAAATAGTCATAAATATTAACTTTTTAGTTTGTTTTTATTTACATTTTTTCTCCCATTTTTTTGCATTTTTTTCCCCCATTTTTTTTGCATTTTTTCTCTCCAATCAATTTTATTACCTTCACACACATTTACCCTTTTTTTTCTATATATATTTTATAGTTAACCAAGCTTGAACTGAACTTTTGTTTTTTCCATTTGTTTATTTGCAAACTATGCTTTATTGAGCATTCATGTGCTTGTTTGGCGCGCGAATTGCATGTATGACATCACTTTATGGCAGCTTCTGATTTACATCATGAATAAAAAGCCATGCAATAATCATCATCATCTTATCTCACGTACGTCGGCGTCGATGATGCGCTGAGCTGAGCTGCGCTGCCGGCAAGCACAACAATGGCGAATTATTTAAATTTATTTTATGGAGTTATTAGACAATTTCAACAACAGCAACAACAACAACAACAACTTTTCACTGCCAGTTCAACTTTGGCAGTTCGCAGAGTGTCGCATCGAGTCGAATCGAAGCGAGTCAAGTCGAGTTGAGTTGTGAGGAGTTGAGTCGAGTGTGGCGCACACGACACCAAAAACAAAGTGGCAAGTAGAAAGATACATGGCTTGGCATACATCAATGCTCAATGAACATTTCACATTCCCTTTGTATAGAATTGCATGTTAACCTCATTTGGTGTGCAGCTTGTTGTTGTTGGCATTGTTGTTGTTGTGGTTGGTGTTGCCTTTAAATTGCAAATTTAATTCAATCATTGACTACAATTTGCGACGTTTGCCAAAATAAGCAAACGAGCACGGCTAACAGTTAAATTTGCTGCATGTGTGGGGTGTGTGGGGTGAAGGGCGCACGAGTGCTGACGATTGTTGCATTGCATTTAACACGCGCAAATTGTCGGCAACAAAGAGTGAACATTGCAGCAGAGGCAGAGGGAGCAGGGGCAGAGGGAGCAGAGGCAGAGGCAGCGACAAGCACTATTGTTGCACGATGAGCAACAATTTGAGCAATGTCAAAGCCAAAGTAACAACAACAACAACAACAACTAACACTGAAATCACCATTAGAAATTCTAATTTTATAGCAACAACAACAACAACAACAACACATACAAATAAAAGAATAGCACAAATGGCGAGTGCTGTGTTGTGGTGTGGTGTGGTGGAGCGGAGAGGGGCGGTGAGACGTCACCCACAAGCAGCTGCAAGAGCACTTACCACAATAATGAAGTAGAAGAGGCTTTGCAGCACATGAAGGTGGCAAATATGTAAGTCACGTTGTTTCTTGAACTTGCTTTGTTTTCTGTTTGTGTTTGACTGTGTGTGTGTGTGTGTGTGTTGCTGAAGAAGGTAGCAAGAGGAAGGTAGCAACTTAGCGTTGTAGATGCCGCCATAAACAATTGCGATAAAAAGCGTGCGAATTTCTCACGAAACATTTCGGGACTACAGCAGCAACAACAACAGCAACAACAGCAGCAACAACAACAGCACCATGAACAACACCAGCACATTGCGAACGATCATTGCCAGCCAATGTTACTTGGCAATGGACATTGTTGTCGGTTTGGCTTTGATTGCCCAAAAAGCCGCAACCACAGCATCATCTATCTCTCTCTCTCTCTCACACACACAGGTAGTGACTTCGCTCAGTTTGATTGCTGACTTGATTCCTTTCGTGGTCAATAGCGCTGTGGGTCACCAGCAGCATTTCAAATGCTACTAATGATTCTAATGTTGTCTTGCCACAACAACAACAACAAAGCCATGTTGCTTTACCACAACAAAGCAACAATAGCAACAATAGCAACAAAGAGCGGTTGATTGATTATTATGGAATGATTGCGTCTGCGGGGCTGCACGAACAACGCGCACAAGAAGCTGGCCAATGACCCCGGCTCAAGCTAATGAACGAATGAGTGGCAAAAGGTCATGTCCGATAGCCAGAAATTGCAGTCGAACATATCAAAGATTGAACGCTGTGAAAATTATACAAAATGTTCAATTGAATGTTTTCGCACTGTCGTGCAATGGTAAAAGCAGAAGAAGAAGCAGAAAAATTAAGCTATAATTTCCAAGCCAGTGTTGTATATTTGTTGTAATGATAAGTGCAGTTGAGAATGCTATGAAAATGATCTAATGTTTTTTTTTTTACCAACTTTTTTCACAGATCTCTCTCTGAAGGTTGACTTCCTGTTAGGCATGCTGAGGAGACAGCCAGCTTCAACGCTTTACTTGCCACTTAGCTGCGTGCGTATGTATGTGTGTGCGTGTGTGTGTGTGTGTGTGCATGTCAAAAATTCTTATTAGAAAAGTGCTAAGTAAGATTGCGTGGCTAAATGCCATTTGAAATGTTGCTAGGAGCACATTCACACACAACAACAACAACAACAACAGCAACAAAAGAAGTATATATATATATGCACAACTGACCAGCGTTGTAAAGAAAAAAAGCAACAACAACAACAACAATAAGATGAAAGCAAAGCAAAGAATTGCAATGAGCGAAGCAGAATGCTTTTTATTTTCATAATGATGGGCAGCATCAACAACAAAAAGCGACTTTGAAAAGGCAACACTAACAGCAACAGCAACACTAACAGCAACAACAATAAAAAAGAGAGGCACAACATTAGCAACAACAGCAAGAAACATAAACAACAATCAAAGACAGTTTGAGTGTGGAAAGGGAAAAAGCGACGTGAGGCAGGAAAAGCTCACGTTGAGAAAATTGTTCAACGGTTGCTTGACTTTAATCTTTCTTCGGCTACGGCTTCGGCTTGTTGTTGTTGTTGCTGCTGTTGTTGTTGTAATTGTAGTTGTAGTTCTTGCAGGCACAGCAAAGCGGCAATAGGCGAACAAGACGTGGAGACACGTAGCAACACTTTGGCTTTGACTTTGGCTTTGCTTTGCCTGCCATGCTCTTGTACTTCAGTTGTCTGTGTGTGTGCCTGTGTGCGTGTGTGTCAAGCACCACTTCTAATGACGCGACCGAGGTCGTTCAGTGAGATTTCAACAACACTGAGAAAATTGTTGCCGCTTCACAATTTGTATGCCCTTTCAAGTCGATATTTTCAGCGTGAAGTAAGGTTAACAGTGCACAAAGCACAGGGTGTGTCAACATGCCTGGCCCATGCGTCATAGCGCCGAACATGCACACAGCTGTGACCAACATAATTCATATACAACTTTGGGAAAATATTTCATATAAGAAAAAAAATAAAAAATGTTTTGTTGTTGTTGCTTTGTCAACATGTTAGGGCATATAAGTGTCGTCCAAGCCGAAAGTAACTTCTTCGCTTTTGTTTTTTTGTTTTTTTTTTATTGCAGCATTTTCTTCTACTTTGCGTTTTGCTGCTTTTCTATTACTCCTTTTGCCTCTTAAGGCCATTGCACTTTTTACGTGCATGCGACGAGAGTCTCGCGCCAACTCAAGTCACAACTTGCTGCAGTTGTTGTTGCAATAGTTGAACGTGAAAAGGTTGTGAAAATGCTGACGCCGCAAGGAGGCATGCAACAAATTTTGCGTCATGCTTGCAAAAACCAAACAACAACAACAACAGCAACAGCAACAAATGAAATGGAGCGAAAAATGCTTACAACACTTTGAGACAAATGCATTTAGCAGACACCGTGTATTGCTACATGACTACTCTAAGTGCGCTGCACAAGCTGAGCGACTGAGCCGCAATGGTGTAGCGCATCAGGCAACATTTCAGGCATTGTTGCTGTAGGAGCGAAATATGGGACTTTTTGGGTTCGTTGACATTGCATTGTTCTTCTCACTTTATTATTTGTACGTTCGCGTGCAACAGCAACAACAACAGCAACAACAACAGCAAGAGCAACAACAATAACAAACAAAGCGCATATAATTCATAGGCCAACAGCGCGCGATCGAGTTGACCCTTTCATTAGTGTTGCACAGATCAGCTTCCGTGGAGTTTTGTTGGCCGTTGTTGCTGTTGTTGCAGCTTCTGCTTCCGCCTGTCACTGCGCACAACTCAAACACTAAAGTTATCAATGATGCGACATATTTTCAGTAGCATTTACTTTCATGTGTCACACAACAAAAAAGAGCAAAGAGAAAAAATCGACCAATAGAACAAACAAAGCAAAAGTTTATGCATCCTGCGCATGATTTCCATTTAAACGATCACCGCATTCACTCAACTCAACTCAGCTCAACTCTGTGGATGAGTCGATGAGTCGATTGTCGAATGGCAACGCTTTGAAATGTAGAAAGAAAGAAAGAGTTAGTTCAGTTTCCTTGATGCTATCCGCGGCGTGCTCAGCTCAGCTCAGCTTCTAAGCCGCTGGAAGCGAAAAAACCCATTAAGATTGTTGCAGCATGCCAAAACTTGATTCGAACAAAACAAACAAACAAACAAACGAAGCAACGAATGAAGGAACGAACGAATGTTGCAACAAATCCAAGCAGCAACATAGAAACGTTGTCACATTTGTTTGGCTTTGATTTTCGTTGCTGCTACTGCGGCTGCTGCAGCACTAACAGCAACAACAACAACATACAAGCGAACGAACATGACAAGGAGCAAACATACGAGCGACAACTTTGACCACCGAAGGCGATCTTGAATTCTTTCGCATTTCATTTGCAACTCTCCATTTTTTGCGCTTTGTTCTTCCTCCATGAAATAAAATCAGGCGAACGCATATGTATGGCGTGTGTGTGTGTGTGTGTGTGTGTGTGCATTTAGAAACGTGTTTCAGTTTCGATTTAGTTATGCTCTAAGATTTTGACAAAAAAGTATACAATACAATTTTCATGCCACACATGTGCAAAGTTCGTTGCTTAAGTCTTTCGTTTTGAGCATAATACAAATATACGAATTTTGGCTAACATAAAATGTTAGTTGGCGAATCACTATGATTACGACTTTCTAACAATGCAGCTCGACACATCCGCGCCACTTACTCGCTTCAGTCGCTGGCAACATAACATTTTCTTTGGAAATTGGTAACAAGCGCGACTTCTTCCTCGTTCAGCTGGCAGTCGCAAATAAATGTGCAACTAAAGGCAGACAAAAATCGAAAATCGAAACCTTAACCTTAAACTTGCAATCAGCGCAGATAGAACCAACCAAACACACACACACACACAGACACACAGACACCAACCACGCTCCCACCGATGGTAAAGTTCAATGCAGTTGACTGCGCATGAGCTCATTGCATTTAAGCACGAGTTTAACAAGTGAACTCGAAATCATTTTCTATTTGTAAATATGTTGAAAATCACAGGCAACCAACGAGCCGAGCAACCACCAGCAATGAAGCGCGGGCGGCGGCGTGCACTAGTCGGTTGCCTTAGCCTTAGCTTGAGAGCGCCACGAGATGCGCGCCGTTTGACGTAATGGCTGCACTCGCACACAGCAACAACACAACAGCACTAGAGTTCATCACTCCATTTAAGACACCCGCCTGTCGCCCACCGCCCGCTGCCGCCCTTGCTGGCAACTCGCAGAGGTCGCGGCATTCACGGCATTCACTTCTTCCAGCGAATTTTGCACACCCCTGCCTTGACTGCCGTTAGAGCCTTGTGTGTTTTTATAGCTTTTCACAGTTTCAAATGGGCGGTCAAGGAAGACTTTTTCGTAAATAACATTCAATATGCTAAACGAGTTTATTGTTGTAAAGTTGTTCGTTGCGCGCAACAAGCAACCCAAGCATTATCATCAACACAACTTTTGTCTATTCTATTCCATTCTATTCTATTCTATTCTATTCTATTTCTATAGTTGCCCTAAGGGTTAAGGAAATCATTTAAAATAAAGATGCATATCTGCATTGGAGATATTCGAGGCCTGTTGATAAATGAGCAGTCGACGTAAATTGCATGTTCTTCAGCGGCTTATTACTAGCTCAAGTGCTGCTTATATTGTTAAGCACATGTTGGAGCTAACTGAGCCGAAATGTCTTCATGCAAAAATATAAACAATTTTCAAATCAAAATAATTTACGAAAAATCGGAATTGGCAACTTTTTCATTGAATTAAATATTTATGCATTTTTCTAATAACATGTAAATGCATTTGCGGTCTCAAACGTAATATATTGTAAAGATGCGCTTAACAGCAACAACAACAACAACAAAAACTACAACTATAATGATGCAATTGTTAATAATTCATTGTTTGATATGTGACTTTGACGCTTTTTGTTGGCCATAAATATGACATGGCGTCATGCGATGCTCAACGATAGCCAACGACACCGGCTCCAAGCACTGCCCAAATGGGCGATGCCGTGTTTTTCTACTTTGTTGCAAGCTGACAAACAAAACCACAAATGAAAAAAAATATGCGAAAAATAGTTAATTAAATGTTTGCGCTTTTTGTTGGCTGCCACAAAACGTGTGTCAAGTGGCAGCACTGGCAGCTGCTGCCGTTCGTGGCGTTAATTAAAAGCGTCATTATGATGTGTAAATTTCAAAACGCCACACACACAAACGCTTCTATTAATAGCAAAATTATTAACGATGTTGAACGGTCGCCTGACGCTGCTGCTGCTGCTGTTGTTGTTGTTGTTTATTAATTGTAATGCACACAAATGAGCTCATCAGTCATTCATTGATTCATGCACATACAAATATACAAGTGATGCACATGATGCACACACGCCAAATGACCTTGAGTGCGGCTTGAGATACGCTGCGATACACGGCAATGATATGCAGCACAGGTGTATAAGCAGACAGTCGGACGGACACATTAAACAACTCTTTTTCGTTAATAAACATAAATGAGCATATTATATTGTAATTAACAAATAATTAGCGAAACGAATTGAAAAGAACTGCTTTTATATATTTTATTTGATTTTTGATTTATTACATAAACAATAAAATAAAATAATTAAGTGCGTTAAGCATTAACAGCCGACCTTGGCGTGAAGTCATTTCTACGCATGACCAATGAGAGTTTTTTCACCGCTTCAATAAACAAAACTTGGCAATTTGCATTTGACATGTGCGTTGAGCGTTGAGCGTTGATATGCCAACTTGATTCGCCTTGCGCGCCACGCTCGATGAGCTGGAAAGCCTCAATAAAGCTCAACAGCCACAAAAAAAAAACCCAAACTTTAAAGCGACGAGCGAAGGTGTGCGACTCTGAAATACCTCAGCCTTTCAATGCATGAGAATATTTTGGGTTTTTTTCAAGCTCTTTCTTATATGATTCAACATTTGTTGAAATCGTTATTAAGCCAATATAGAACCCAGACTGAATGCATGGTCGCTGCTTGATTAGGATGACATATAAGGAATAATAATAATAATAATACCTGTTTTTTACAAACTATAAATATAAGCTATCTTCTCCATTATCTCACATCTACACATCTCTTAAATATTGAAGCCAACTCCCTATTTTTATACAGAAGACCTGTTGCATAAGCATGTAATGTCCGTTGTGCCTTGAATGTAGGGTACTAAGATGCGCCAAAATAAACCAAATCAAGGCAAATTTCAATGTGAAAAACAAACTTGCATTGACATCGATGTCGATGTCGCCGGAAACGGTGACTTTTCCGTTCGGGCCAAGCGCAATTTATGCGACACCAATGGAATTTGACTTGAAGTCATTGTGTTGATGACATTACTCGAATATTTTCTTGTTATTTTGTTTGTTTTTTTTTCAAATTGTATTTGTTCGTTGCTTGCGAATTCATTTTCACACTGTGGCAAATTGAATTGTGCTCAGTGCACAAAACTTTTACTCACTTCGCACTAATTAAAGTTGATTTGTCGTTTTATTTATGATTTCCCCAACGTTAATTGTGCGTTTAGTTGTTGACGCTTCAAGCGTGTGCACAGCAACAATACGAGCAACTTTTCTCCCGTCATCATCGTCATCATCATCGTCATCAACATCGCATCTCCGGCAGCAATTGCAAAGCGCTTAGCTCGGCCACGTTTCAGTGCTTCACTTTCAACGGTGCTCATCAAAACTGTGCTTCGATGCGGCACTTGTAAAATGCTTTTTATGCGTCAAACGGTGCTTTTCGTTGCACTTCAGTGAATCGCTTTAAATATTATCTACTCATGTTATGACAGACTGACTGACTGACTGACAACAATAAAAGAACATGAGCAAAGACTAAGAAAAATCTTTATTTTAACAACAAATTCATAAACTGTAACAACAACAGGTTTCCACAAGCAAAAGATAAATAACTTTTAATTTTAACACGAGGAAGTTACAAGCAACACAGCACAGCACAAACGCTGTTTCTTCAGTGTGAAGCGGCACATTAAATAGGAAGTGTTTTGCATCTAAGAATTCTTACTAGAATTCATTAATTTTTCGCTTTACGTGTTTTGTTAATTTGTTTGCAATTTATTGTTTTCTTGTTGAACATGTTTTCGTAGTTTGAATTTAAATTTTACAGCGTCGAAAATTTTGGAATGTCTAATAGATGAGTGACATGGTCAAGCGCGCTTTTCATGCATTGCTGATTAGGCGGCCTTCGTTAAAGTGCTTTGTCGTTTTGGCAAATTAGCCAGCATGCATGCATCCAACAACAACAGCAACAACAACAACAATGACAGTACTAATACGTTAACATTAAATGATTTAGCAGTCCAAACGACCAACACTTAATGCAAATTATAATAAAAAAAAAATAAATTTCTAATAAGTTTCGCCTTTTTTTCTATAGAATAGTAAATGTTTAAGTATCCCCAATTGAGAAGCTTTCAATGACATTGACCGCTGCTCCTCTGTGCCATGCTATGCATATTTGTCTAATGTTTGCAAAAACTACTAGCACTAATGATTTAAAACCATTTGAAAATAAATATTACCTTTTCCATTAAACACCTTTTGCATATTTCGTTTGAAAGCATCAATGATTTTTATGCAAAACTCACATTTAAGGTAAATTATTATTGTTGTTTATTTTGTGCGTTTTATTATGGCATTTTTAATTAACGTTAAACGACGATTTCAATAATGCTTATTGCTTATTTAAATGAATATAAGGCGCCGTTGAGACAGGACCACACATGACATAAATCATCAGCTGGCATGCGCTTATATGTAAGATTGTGTCAATGTCACTCTGGTCATAGGCAAAGGCCAAACTCTTATAGAATGTATGAATTCGAACTTGAGCGAGAACTCCTTTATAAGTTCAACTCAAAAACTCCTATAGAACGCTCGAATTTGAACTTGAGAGAGACCTCCTTTATAAGACCAACTCAAATACTCTTATAGAACGCTCGAATTCGAGCTTGAGAGAGAACTCCTTTATAAGACCAACTCAAAAAGTCTCACAGAACGCACGAATTTGAGCTTGAGAAAGATCTCCCTTATAAGTTCAACTCAAACACTCCTATAGACGCTCGAATTTGAGCTTGAGAGAGATCTCCTTTATAAGACCAACCGCTTTATAAACTGTAAGCCTGAACATTAAGACTGTGGAATGTGTGGCGAGACTTTGTATATTTTATGCTGATTTGA
This sequence comes from Phortica magna, assembly GCA_037044515.1. Classification (NCBI taxonomy): domain Eukaryota; kingdom Metazoa; phylum Arthropoda; class Insecta; order Diptera; family Drosophilidae; genus Phortica; species Phortica magna. Next base: position 27,463 of record JBAMBP010001281.1, read on the forward strand.
ACTGTTTTATACTGTGGTTTCATCTTCTGGAAAATTACATGCTAATCCCGGATGCAGTAACACTTTTAATGACTCAGCTTGATCACTTCTTTATTGCAAGTTAAGTCAGTTAACAATCTCTTTTATTAAAGTATCTTTTATGTCATCTTATTAAAAATAGTTTATTGCCACACAACTTCAACGATTATTACATTGACTATTGCCAAGTAAAAATTTCTATGCAGCGAAATATACTCAGCTAACCGCAGAAGTCACAAAACATTGTGTATTATTTAGTTGTAAAATAAAAAGTTTATTGGTAAAAGATTATTCAAACTGACAGCAAACGCAATTGTTAAAATTAGAAAAGCTCATCAACTTGACAAGCATTTCCGCTATAAAAACGGTTAAATTACAAGATAAATGATACGCAATCCAAACAACTTCATTTTACACAAAAAATACAAATGAGAAATGATTTTAAATAAAGACTAATGAATTTCCAACATTAAAAATTAATTAATATTTGCTTTACGAACTTAGAAAAACCACCTTTTATTTTATGGCTTAACTGAAGGGATTCTTAAATAATATAAGAGTCAAAAGTTCAAGAACAACAAATCACTGCCTTTGTAATCAAACAAAAATGTGCCTCATAAGCATTCAAATAGCGTATCAAAATCAACACCAACAGCGCCAAACATACAACAAACAAATGAACGACGGCCTACGTCGTCATCGCGCTGCTGCTGCTCACAAAAAATAAGAATAATCGAATCATTAAAATCATGTACAGTGCATGTCAAACAAGCGAGCAAAGATACAACGACACAACATGCAGAATCATAAATATTCAATGCAAGCACATCGATTCTACAAATTCTTGCCCGTGCGCGCTCCTCAGCCTGCGATGAGCATGCGATTTGTAAAACGATATTCGAACGACATGTTGGCCAATTGATGCAACAACAACATGGCCTGAAAAGGCGCAACAGTTATGAATCATTATACACAATTTTTCAAGTACTCACACACACAGACATATGAGCATATGAAAGCATGTAAAATCTTTTCATTTATATGCTTATATGCCACCAATCACGTTGCCAACATTGCGCTGGCCACATGCCGCTTTGTGACTTGTTGCTTGTTGCAAACACAATTGGAGCAAAAGTCGTTTTGTCTTGATTGTGGCAGCGACACGACACCGAACGGAAAGAAGCTTAAATGAGTTTGTTTATTTGTTGCTTGCCAAGTATTTTGTCGAATATCAAAAACGCTCTGGGATTATTGACTTTTGATTTATTATGTTATGTATACATGTACTTTGATGCCTCCTTTCGAAACGCTTGCCACGTTTGGTTTGCCCGCACAAAGCATTTTTCTAAAATTTCACGAATAAATGAGCAACACGATTATGCTGTGGTTGTTGTTGTTGGTGCTTTTGTTGAGTTCTCTTGGCAGGTTTGTTTGCTTGCTGCTTTCATGCCCCGAAGCGCATGTTTTTGTGTTTGTTTGACGTTAAGTGTTAGCACTTGATTACTTTCGTTGCTCGTTGCTGTTTGTTATTATTTTTATGATTTTTGTTTAAGGCGCTTTCGAAATATGCTTTGAAAAGTCACGTCTTTGTTCGAACAAGCAATGCTTGATGATGCCGCATTGCGATTGCGTCTGATAACTTCCAACTTACGCGCTTGCAATTAAACGCTTATTGATTAAATATTCCAGGCACAAATGTCTTATTGTCGTGTAAGTAAAACTTTTTAGTTTTACACGTTTTTATTTTCAGTTGTTGAGGGAGTGTTTTTATTACACAGCCAGGAACTCACAGTAGCTTTTGTTGTTGTTGTTGTGGTTGTAACAGTTATGCTGTCCGATAAATCGTGTCGTGTCGTGTTGCTTTGTTGTTGCTGCTCAGCTGGTTCAGCACAGTTCCGTCAATCAAATGTCAACCCACATAACAATAAATGAGTATTTTATAGGCCATGATTACGCAATGCAACGCGAAGTTCATTTGACTTAACGGAAATGAGCTTGTCAGCGTTGCTCAGTTTGATTTGTGCTACGCAAATACAACATGACTTTCGCATTGCTTGAAGCGAAATAAGTTTGCTGCTAATTATTTAATTGTTTCACGCAAACGTGATTAATCATAATTGCTTAGAATTGGCAAAGAAATAACACAAAAGTTCTTTAAAGCATCTTCACCTTCGTACTAAAGAACAAATACAAATACACAGAAATAAGAAGCCGCAAGCGTAAACGAATATTTTGTACAGAAATTTCTTATTAAAAAGCAATTTGTTGGGTTCATTCATCCTTAACCAATTTTGCGCACGAATACAACGAAATTTTCGTTATGTTTTCTTGTTGTTTGCTCAGCATTAGAAGTCAAAATAAACAGTTAGCTGCGATTTTTTGCTCTTCAAATTCTTAATTCGACAACAAAGCGCAAACAACAACAACAACAACAACAAAATGACAGCGTCTTTTTATTATTATTTGTACGAGTTTATTTGCAGACAAATAATTCTTTGGCAGCTACTCAACTCAACTCAACTCAACTCAATTCATTAACATTTCGCATGACATCAGTGATTCTGCCGACGCCCAAAAGATTCTTCTGCGTCAGAAGTCAGGCGAGCAGAAATCCGCCTTTGCGATTTTCATGCTTATTTCACAAATCTTATATAATTTTGTTTGGATTTCTTATAAAATATATTTTTTACTTTTATTGTTTTCTTCTTTTATTTGGCATCCTTTTCCGTTGTTGTTGTATTTCCTTTAAGCCAGTCGACGTCTTTGTTTCTATTGCGCTTGACTGAGTTTAATGACATTCGAATTGTTTGTTAATCAAAGGAGTGTAGCACACATGAGCTCATCAAGTGTGCGCCATAAATGTCAACGGCCATCGCCCGACATTCTATTGTGATTCGTCAACTAAGCCGCCTAGCAAAATCAAAAACTTACCACTCTGCATTGCACAAATATGGCAAAGCGTCGCCCACTCGCAAAGGCATATAGATACAAAATGCTGATTGTGGCGCTCGCCCGGCCGACTGGCTGCACGTTTGGCCACTGCCCATCAAAGCTGTCTGCTTGTTTGTTTTTAATTAGCAACCAATAATCTATCATTAATTTCGCCATAAATTTATCCAAACTGCTGCGCAAGATTTATGCGTGTACATGAAATAATATGCTGCCAGTACGCAATTGCCGGTGCTGTCGACTGCTTGAGTGTGCTGTGGCAAAGTGACTGCGTCTAAAAATAGCGCCAGCCAATTCAAACCAATTGCAATCACTCAGTTCGTTGCTTAAGTCTTTTGTATTTATTGTCTGCGGCATATGCGTTATGTGCAAGTGTGTGCGCTTGCTTATAAGAAGTTTATATACAAACACAGAAGCCATGCTGAGGAAATGCTTCTACGCTTGTGTCAGTGCAGCGTATTTGGCAGTCGTGCTATAGCTGAAGCCTTTTGCTGCCTACAAGCGCTGCTAGCAGCTCCTGGTCTGCTTTATTGTGTTTCAATGAGTGTGCGCCTGAGTTATGCAGTTGCCTCGGCGCAATGTCGATCACGCCGCAGTGGTTTATTTTGAGGCACTTGCAAGTGGTAAAGTAGCAAATGGATGACTTGTGTGCTTTCTGTTTGTCGAAACTCGGCGTGCTTCTTGCGCTGCTCTCAGTCCACTCCTTCTGCATATGCCAAACATGCTGCTTTGTTTTCAATTAATTAAAATTGTTCTAATTGAAAAAGTTCGCTGCTTATTTTTTATTTCTCTTGCAAATATGTTTGCATTTGTTGTAATTTTAATCGAATCGGTTTTTTGCCGCCGCTCGTTGACGTGTTGCCATGTTGAGCGACACAAAAAGGTGTTGTTCGATTGCACACTTGCCTGCGTTTCTGGCATTGCGCAGCAGAAGGCCAACTTGACTTCTGACACATGCGCATAATCAATGCACATGCGCCAATTAGTTTTGAAACCCTTTTAATGCTCAATGAAGTTCGTTATCTGTCTGTCCGTCCACTCAACTGTCCAGGCGCACAAATCGAGCGCTTTGTAGAAACTCTCAGCAAACAACGCGCCTTTGAAACATGCCACACACACACACACACACAGTTAGAAATTTCAGCCAAGCCACTGTGCTACAAGCGGGGAATCGTGGAAGGGTTGCTCACGTGCATATTTTGTAATAAAACTAATGATACACAATTACGTTAATACTATTGTTATAATGTGGCATCATGAGCAGGCTAACGAATTTTTTTATATCTTGTTGACCCTCAGCAACAATTTTCATAAATGCAGACCGTTAGGTGCGCTCTGCGCTCTGCTTCATGCCGCAGGGTGTAATGCGATCTTCTTCTATGTGGCAACTTATTTTTGTTTGGGCTTTGCATGTGCTTAGTTGTAATGTTTCGTGCCACAACAAACGTTGGTCAGCCAGACAGACCAGCAGAGCGACCAAGAGGCACAACAAGAGAACAGTTATCGCAAAGCACCGTCATTAGTTGATGGCACTTAGTGAAGTCAAATTGATAAAGAACATTTGAGATGCAAATTATGCACGTTTAAAATTAATAACCTTTGCTTGATAATAAGCGAGTTACGTTCAACAATCATTGCTGATTGTCAAGCGCGCACAATTCTCACAGATCAACGTCGGTTTTCTGCTGTGGCTTTTGGTGTTGCTCATCTTGTTAATGATAATGTTGTTGCTTGTTAATGCAAACAAAATATGCACGTATATAATTGTGTAGTGTTGTTGTTGTTGTTGTTGTTGTGGTTGTTGTTATTGTGGCCACTTAAATAGCTGACAAATTAACAAAAGCGAAAGTCACTCATCAGCCGACATGAATCGATTCAAGCCGATGCATATCGTGCCTGCCGCAGCAGACGACGCCGGCCAGCCTACCCTCCGACCGACCGATCGACCAACCGACCGACGGACCGTGTAAGTGAAGTCCTTAAACGCCAGCAAATATTTGTGCTGCAAACCATTTACGGACAACATTTATAATGCCTTCGCGCATAATGCATGGCAGCGCGAGGATTTATGTGCGTTTACCACGAAATCTCAACTCAACTTCGCGCGGCACTTGTATCTTGTATCTATGAATGTCTACAGCCGCTGAAGCGTTTTAGGCTTTTGACAGACACGCATTAAGCGCAACTTAGATGTGCGAGCAGCTTTTTAAATGCACTTTCGTTAACTGTTTTGTTTTTGTGGCAACGTATTTAACACAGACGCTTCATCGTCATCATCGCTCTTGCCATTGCCATTGCCATTGTCGGCACATTGCTCGACAGAAGGGCGTCACTGGCATGTTTTGTTGCTTTCAACTGGCGAGACATAAAATGCGTATTAAGGGTGCGTTATTACATGGCTGAAATACCGATGGCCAACATTAAAGTATGACTGACTCTGATTGCATTGCTCACTAGTGCCAACGCTGCAACATTCCCGCTTGTTGTTCGTCATCAGTTGAGCATAATAAAAATTAATTGTTCATGCGTGTTGGTGAGCTTAAAAGCTTCGCACGTTTGGCATATTATTTATGTACGCAGACTAATTACAAGAGCCATCAACATGACGTTAACAGTGCACAAAGTTGCGCTCATATTGCATTGTGGCTTAGACATGATCTCTTGTGCAGAACCTTAAGGGCAGCGTGCACTTCCTGGTTGCACAAATTACACTACAATTGCATGCATTTATGCAAATGTTGTTTTGTTTTTAAAACAGGCGCACACCCGCGACTTTCTCAACTCTTGCCTTTCTCTTTTTATATATAATTCTTTTTCTCGTTTGCTTGTTTCTTGTTTGTTGTTTTTTTTTGCACAACAATGGCGCAATATTAAAATATTTTTATGACTTAATAAAACTTTATTAAATTCGTAATGCGCATTTCGATGCAAATCGCATGCAAGACGACAGGCCACGCAGCGAGCGAACTCAAGGCGAGTAATTTTGAGTCAGCAGCGCACTGATTTAATGTAAAGCGAACGATCGACCGATCGACCGAACGAATCAAGTTCTGTATTGAATTTGAAATATCTTTGAACTGAAACTGCCAATCGTGCATGAAGCAAATGTTTTAAACATTTTCTGCAAGCCAAAAGCCAAGCCAAGCAGAAGAACGTCGCGCAGTGAAAGACAAGACTGGCTTGTAATTTAAATTTAAAATAAAATATAATATTAAATAAAGCAAAAAAGCAACCAAAGTAGCAACTCTTTTGGCAAGCTGCAACATGCTGCCACAGCTTGTTTCTGTTGTTGTTGCATGCGCTCGTAAATTTGCCGTGCCGTTCGTTTGCGTCATGTTGCTGCAACATATGCTGCTGCTGCCACCAACAAAGACAATAGTGTTGCGTGAACTCGCGCGTTGTTGCACGGGCAACCCATGTTGCTGCTGTTGCTGTTCGACTGTTGTTGTCACTGCTCAAATTAGAATAACGGCAAACACAAATTTCGTAATAAAATTTTAATTAAAGTCTAGAACTTCCGTCTTGTCTTTGACTTGTCTGCTTGTGCCTCATTTTATCTCCTCTTCTATTGACATTTTATGGCATCAAGCTATGTTTGTGCTTATAAGAACATCATACTCAATTAAAAGCGCCCAACTGACATCGAAATCGGTCTCTGATTTATTGCGTGCGTTAATAGTAAATCAATCATAGCGGCAACAAAACCGAACATTAAATCTTTGCTTAGGTCAGCAGAGAACTTTTCAGTTTATTAACCCATCATAAAATACTCCAATCGTAAAACCCACAAAATGCACGTTTATTTTATTGTATCTTTTTCGCGCGCTATCAAATGACTTCATCAGCCTTTGGCCTATGAAATGTGCTTCAAAATTAATGCCTGAAAAGTCAATTGAACTGAGCACAAATTTGGTAAAAGCTCGTTAGATTCACACGCGTCCGCCATTTTAAGACTCTTGGGCAAAATCATAAAAAAACGTGTAAACATTTGCCGTTTGCATAGTCAGCATTTTCAGCTAATTAAGCCAAATGCCAAAAGCGTCAAATAGAATTGTAGCAAGCGGCAACAAATGAGCAAAGATTGTTTCAGTTTCAATTGGCACTTAAGTGCTTTTGACCATAAAGTGATACATGAGTGGAGTACCTTAAATAAACAAGCCAGCCAACATGTATGGGCACCAAACTGGGGCTGGTGCTGGGGCTGGGGCGGCGCGTTCCCATTGAACGACTTGCACTTTAATGCGTTCTGTCACAGATGGAGACGAACATTGCCGGACGACATTTTTACTAGCAACGGCAATAATATGAGTCGACAGTCGCGTTGCAACTCAGACAGCGAGGCATAGAAAAAAGGAGGCATAACAAGATGGCAGCAGTGGGCAGCTTAGTGCCACACGTTTGTTGCATAACTGTAAAAGCATTAAGTTTCTATTTCGCTGGCGTTATGCGCCGACAACGGGCCAACAAATTGTCGCCAGTTAATTAATGCCATAAGCGGCATGAAGTTGCAAGCTGAGCTAATTAAATGAAGCCGACCACCGATGCTGCTAATATGTTCTGTCAGCTCACAGTTTTGCTCTACTTGTACATATATATCGCCCACGCAAAATGCAAGAACTGCCAGCGGCGCTTAAGAAGAAGTGGCAAAAAACCGAAGATTGTGAAAAAAAATAAAACAATTGGCGGGAAAAAAAAAGAAAACTATAATAAATTGTGCCAGTAATTTGCGCAGACAGCAACGAGCAACAACAACAGCGACCACCACCGACAGCAGTGGCGGTCTGGCTCACCCTTCCAGCCCGCGCGCATCATAGCATTGACAATTGCCCGCTAACCATGTAACTGTACACGGTGGCGAATAATATCAGCGCAAGCGCATCAAAAATGCCGCGAGTTGTGGCTTGTTTTGCCCCCCATTTGCTATGCCCTCCACACGACTGTGTGCTATAGACGCTTTTTGAGGAAACTTGTGTAGTCTACGAAATACTGGAGAGCTTAGAAAATTGGCTTTTTTTTTGTTGGATTTTTGATACATGTCCCAGCAAAGTAGAACCCACTTAGGGATTGGCCCACCAGCACGACTTTTATGCCGTAAAGCGTATAGAAGTCTCGACATGGCCTATTGTGATTTTTTGTGTGTGCTTATCGACCATTTCACTTAAAGTTGGGCTATAATTTTAATAGCTCAGTTTTTGTGCCTCTTTGTGCTTTTTAATGTAATCAAAACAGTATTGGAAGAAAAAACCAGGCCGCCAACTCAAATTTTAACGACGCCAATAAGCAAAAGAGGCACAACAACGCGATTTAGCAATAAAAACAGTTGTTTATTGGCTCATTGCAGACAACAACAATGAAGCAATTGAAGCTTCGCTGCTCGCTGCTCGCTGCTCGCTGCTTTCTTTGCCAGCCCCACTGATTGAAACTTGCTGCAGCGCTGTGAGCGCAAAAGTGGGCGTTCTGGGCGATGAAATCGTATCAATCGCACACTGCATTATCATTTGTGATAATGGTATTGCAGTGCGCAACATTGGCACAGGTTGGCCTTGCACGGCGCTCAATAAGCCTTGACTTAGGCGACGAATGCGAGCGTTAAAGTAGCGAGCCGTGCAGCCTCGGCGGCAAATGAACTCAACAGTAAAATGAGCAGCAGCAGCAACAACGCCTCTGTAGGCGACACGACACGCTTCCAGTTCTATTTGTGTTGCAAGTTGATTTCTGTTGCAGCAACATGTTGAATTTATGACGCCTGCGCGACGGTTTTGTGTGGGCTACCGCGCGCTTGTCTAGAGTGTAAAAGCGTGTAAGACAGCGCTGCGGTTTCCTCTGCTCGGGCAAGACGTCACAATACTTGTTAGCAATAAATTAGAAGTGTGTCATGCAAGGCTACCGCAAAGCAAAGCAACAAAAAGTTGTGTTAGTTGAATGTTTGCATCTGCTTTCATAACGCTGCCAATACTGTTGTTGTTGTTGTTGCTGTTGTTGTTGCTGTTGTTGCTAGCATTCATATTGCCTGGCGGCCGCTTTCAGGCTATCCAATTTCATAATAAACCATAACGAATTATGCACTCAACTTCACTTTGCTGCACTTCAGTCAACTCGCGATTTGACTTATCTTACTTATTGCAGCAATCCGTTTGCTTTCAGTTTGGGTTCGGCTCGGCTTCGGCTCGGCTTCAGTTGCAATACCAACTCGACTTGACTTGACTTACTTTGCTTTTGCATTGCATTGCTCGACTCTTCCACTTCGATTTGGCGTGGCGTTTTTTGCATTTGTGTTGTTCGATTCTTGGCCAGTTAACGGTTTTAATGCGGCATGCCACATTTTTCAGCTGCGCATTTTGCATTTTAGAACTGCTTCATCTTTTTCAACTGCCTCGACTGCCTCGACTGCTTCTGCAATGTACTTTTGATATAACTGACCAGCCAAGCAACAAACAAGCCATCAGCGTCTTCGTCATCAATATGCGATTTATGCAGCAATTTGTAAACGAAAATGGTTTTCGAAAGAATTATTATTGTCCATCATGCCATTTGAAAAGTTTGCTGAAGCCACAAAAAGGTTTGCATTTGAAATTAGAATGTGCAGTCTTGTGGTTGCTCATAATTCAAATAAGCAAAGGCACTTTTTCCAAACGGTTCATTGACTCGCAGCTATTCGATGCCCGATTCAAACTCATGTAGCAACAAATTCGGCGCTTATGTTATGGCAAAGGTTTCAAATTACAATGCAAGCAGCAAAAGCACTCAAATTTTGACAAGCACAGATACTTTTTTTTGTTTATAACATCTTTTTATGGCTGTTCAATGTGCGCACAAAGTGGAAGCCTTGAACTTGACCCAATGTTACGCATCAAGAGATCAAAGCCAAGCAATGCTAAAAACAGCAGTCAATTGAAAAGAAAAGAAGTGGCAGAGGCAGAGGCAGGAACATGAAGAAGAACGTCAACAGCTGCTTTACTTGAACGAGACACAACAACCAATAAGTGAGTAAGAGGAGCGAGTGAGCGGGGCTTAAAAAGCAGCTTGAAATGTTATTACACTGTGCAACGCCGTCAGGACAAAGAAGCGGCAACAACAACAACAACAACAACCAAAATCGAAAGAAAGAATAAAAGCAAATAAAACAAAATAAGTTAAGTTAAGCGACGATGACTTAAACTTGGATGACGTTCATCTCGACGATGACGCTGAGGACGCTGGAGTTGCGGCAACGACGGCGGGTTTGTCGGCGTCGGCCAAGTTGCCGCCAATTACTTCTTGTAAGCCATCAACAAGCGAATGAACGACTTGACTTGACTTGTCTTGTCTTGCTCCTTTGATTGTTATTGTGCTGTTGCAACTTGCGACTTGCAACTTGCAACTTGCGACTACTCTACTGGCCTGCTCAATGTTGCGGTTGGTGTTGATAGCCATCTTCAGCTTAATTTAGCATGTCTTCTTGGTTCAACACTTTTTCCGTCGTCCATCGGTCGATTCCTGCGGTCGATGCGTGTGCGCGAGTGTGCCATGATAATCTCTTTCTTAGCCATGTCATAAGCCAACCAACCACAACTACAACAACAACAACAACACAGCATGTCGTTCAGTGTCTGCCATGCTGTAATTGTCTTAAATCAATCAAAAAAGTGTTATTATGACAGCGTTATAAATCGTGAAAGCGTTTCCAGCCGAAATAAGAATGTGCAAATTTTCGCGGCAAAAGCAAAACAAAAGACTTAGGCAACAAACATATTTTTTTAATAATTTTTTTTTTTACTTTTCTTTTATTAACAACAATTTGCGCGTTTGTATTTGTATTTGCTCTGCATACATTCGATGCAAGGCAGCAGCAATTAACTTCAATCAGTCAGCCAGCCAGGCATGCTGCAAACGTAATCACAGTTGCAGTGTCGTTAACTTCGCCAAGCATCAGCAAAGGCCATAGTTCGCATGCATTTTTGGCATAATCAGTTCACTGCAATCGCCCATTAAATGCAAATTATTTCATTTCTGTGTCAATTCAATGCCATATCAACACAGCCGCGCCACTGAACTCGACTCAATTCCAACTCAACTCAATTCAACTCCACTGCAACTGCAATCTTACTTACACTCGTATGCAAGCCGACTGTGCTACTTTTCGAGCATGTCCGACCATGCTGACTATTATAAAAGCGTTTCCCAACTCATTTCTTTCGTTCGTGCTCATCAAGTGCTCATCAAATTGATATAAAGAACAACAGCGCAACTTTTAGCCAATTGCCGATTGCCGATTGCCAATGAAATAACCAAGCACAGCGAAACCAACAACAACAACAAAAGGCCAGCTAAATGACATAAAAACAGAAATCGACTTTTTATTGATACTTTTTGCAGCAATTTGTCTAGTTAGTCATATTGGAAATATGCCATAATTGGTGCGCTGTTCATCTGATTACAATTCGTCTTAGGAGTTATGGTTTTTCTCCTTACTTTTTGTTGCTTTTTTGTGGATTGCTTTACTTGGCGGACTAAGTTGAAAATGAGGTCAGTGTTATGCGCGTGTATGCTTTGTAGGTTGCTGCACTTTTCTCAGTGTTGTTGTTGTTGTTAGTAAATTACACTTTGGCACAGTAACATAACAAAGGTTAATACACGTACTTCGCATGCAAGTGAAGAGCATGGCAAAGGCTTAACTTGAACCCTTAAGCCACAACAGTTCACAAGAGTTCAACTTAGTTTTCAAGTTAATTAAAACTGAAATAATAACTACAACAGCAGATAGCCTAAAGTATGTTTGCTTTAGTATAAGCTTGCTTTCTAACAACTCTTTTGGCTGCGAAACCGCAACGTGACAGGTGTCAATGTCTTCTTAATGTATATTAAGCGCTGACAGCGCGACAGCGCGACAGTCGAAACGCAAAGTGTTGAAAATCAAGCGCAAAAAAAATGTATATACGCAACGCAATAAAGATACAGCGTAGAATGAAGATACAGCGAGCTAACTTATTAGAATCAGCTAAGCATGACAAACGAAGGCGGAAACAGTTTTGGTGCTTGAAGTGCACGCCTACGAGAGAGCGCGAAAAAAAACTATGCGTTATATGTAGGCGTGTCAAAGAGTGCCAGTTACATGCACGGCTTGCTAATGTTGAGCCAGCAAGCGAAGGAAACACATGAACACATGCCATGCGCCCTTTTGAGCAATGAGGCTCAGCTAAGCAAATGTTGTAAGATGATTGCTTGAATTGCAACAACAACAGCAACAACAACAACACTGAGTTGCAGCTCACAACACATTATTTATTTTAAACAGACAAGATTACAAGTCAAGATCTCACCAAACTGCTTACTGCACAAATTGACAGCAGCATCAGACACACCAGCAGCAGCAGCAGCAACATTATGTTTTCTAACAGCTACCAGCGAAAATATTCTTCCTATGCCAACTAACAACGACAGCAACAACAAAAAGAGCAATGGCAGCTGCTGCAGCTGGTGGCAAAGTTGATTTATTATTGCAGCACGCTGAGGTGTTGGGCAGGGGTGTTGCTCCAAAGCACGCCCTACAAACAGTTCGCCACAACTTCACTTTTGCTTCATCATAATCAACGCCAGCTCGCACTGAAGCTCAAACTCAGACTCAAACGCAAACTCGAAGTCGTAGCAAACTTAATTCTGTGTGCAGCTTATAAATAAAATAAAAATAAAAGTAACTCCGCAGTTGACAGTTAATGTGCTTGCTTGATTTGCAACCGGCAGCAAAACGTTGCAAAAGAACTACAACACTTTTTATGGCGAAATTTATGACTTGTATGGCAGAATCAACATAGACTCAGCTAAATTTTAATTAGCATTTAAAAATACGCTTCTTTTTTATTTACTTATTTTCTCTTGCTCTTGTGTAATGCGAAGTTTAGACCGCAAATACGCACAGAGGCGCGCTGAAAAAATTAACATGTTATTAAATTAAATTTAACATGTCGAAAGCCGTTTATTAGTCTTACAAATACGAGTTTAGTAAGTGCGCTACCAATGAGAAGTTCTGCAGTCAGTAACTTGCAATTAGGCGATCACTTATCGCACAGTGTAAGTTATAGTAAATGCAACAGCATCTAATAAAATCTAAGACTAAACCACTAGAAGTCTGCTACAAAGTCTGGCACGTCAAAGGCAAGCAACGTAACATCAACGCAGCTCAAAAGCAGTTAACTCACTTCGTGCTGACAGACAGACGCAAGAAAGACGGTTGGACAGACGGGCAAACCGACGGGCAAACCGACTGCCAAACAAAACCAATAAAAGTGCTATGAGGAAGAACATCTGCAAGAGGCATCTTTATGCGCCTATGACCATGAAAAGCCGCTCGCTTTGCATGTGCGCGTATGCTAGACAGGCATGTGACTGAATCAGTCGCTGCCACAGACTCCAGGCTTTGATTAAGCAGCAGCAACTCACTCAGGCAGACCAGAGGGCATTAACCAGCCGCATGCGCAAAATGACACCTTTGGCGTTTGGCATGGCCGGCTTTATCTTCCACCCAACTAAGCCGCTCATCTAATGCGCACAATTTAAAAATGCATACATTAAATTAATTTGTGCTGTCGACTGTCGATTCGACAATGAAACCAATACGTGCCTCGTGATGAATCGCGCTATGATCAACGGGCGTTCACTGCAGCAACAACAACAACAAATGCACAGAAATTGTGTGCCAAAAACATGAGCTACTTTTCAGAGCTGACCGATCTGGTTTGCTTTGCAGAACTCATTTAATATTTGGTCATGCATAACTGAAAGAAGAATTTAGCAGCCGAGCAATCATTGAGTCAGCTAATGAAACAAATCGATTGAAATATCTCATTTAAGTGTGTCACTGCACTCGTGTGGCTTACATTTTGTGCTCATACATTTGTGGCATGTCAAAAATGAGTGTACGCGCGACCGTTAGAAGTTGTTGGCAACGCCTTGCAGTTATCATGAAGATGCGCTGCTGCAATCAAGCGCGACTCATTACGCTGTCTGGTCGCATTTGCCAGAAAAGATGCTTAATGCTTTTGCTTATAAGGAGTTATAAATAACACCCCAGAGCGCCTAATTTAGCGGCGAACCCTTCATTAAGCCTGCAATTCAACTACCAAGTGAGACACTGCCAGACACAAAGATGATCTCAAAAGGACCTTCGACTCAAGTTTAATTTGCAACGAACATGCAACAATTTCATTTTTTTAATTTAACTGTAAAAACCAACACGTTATCCACGCTGTTGTAAACAAATCAATTTACCCAAGTGGACCCCACACAATCACCTTATAGCGTGGCTTTGCCGTCTGGCGTTAAGGTTAGCCCATGTCAGAGTCCAAGTCCAAGTCCAAGTCAGTGAAGGTTTGCAAGCCGCTGAATAAAAAACGAAATGAAAGTCTGTAGCATGCAGAATGGCGGTGCGTTGTGGCAGTCCTGGCAGCACATCAGGCAACGGATTCAATTAAAAAATGTGAAAAACGCAAAGTACGCTAAATTATAACAGCAAAGCTGAGACTTGTAGCGCAAGTTGGGGTTTTGTAGTTGCAGCAAATCCAAGACAACCCATCATCATCATCATTATCATTATCATCGTCATTGGCATCGTCATCATCATCATCATGATTGTTGTCGGCAACGAAACAATGCGTAAATAAGTACAAACCACACGTAATGTGAAACCTGTAATTAAAAAATTTTAACGTTGCCACGTTGCCTTTGCGGCAGCAACAAGTTGAAATTAATTTTTAAGCGTGCACGCCTGTGGGAACGCTCATGATTCAGCCCAGCTTGGACGACTTCACACGCGCCTTGTCTGATGACGTTGGCCTTTTTGATGCTGCGCCGCATGTCAACGGCGCTGGCATGGACAACATTTGACTTTACTTATCCTTGACTTATACGCCAATCCAGTTGATATTCAGTTAAGCCCTGGCCAGCTTTAATTGGACAAAGACACGCTAGAAGAGCGCCGCGCCGCGCTGACTGTGAGTGACTGCACGCGGATTAAGCTGAATCATACATTTAAATTAAACATGAAGGTGTGGATATTGTAAAATTTACTGAAATGGAAAGTATCTGAAGTGAGCACAGCGCAATGTTGTTGTTTTTTTCTCATAAGTTTTTCACTCAACTCGGAAGATGTCAACAAGTTTTTGTTGTTGTTTTTTCTTCACTGCATGCTTTAAGTCCTGAATAAGGCGATTAAGGCTTAATTTCTTTCGCCCGCCATAAAATGTTTGCTTTTTTTTCCCACAAAACAATTTCATTACAACTAATCATTTAGTTCGGCAAATTCTTTATTGCCACTTTCTTTCAAAGTCTATAATTATAATTATATTTGTTTTTAAATTACTCAAATAAGACTTGCAAATGATTACTGTAAAGGCATAAATACAATCATGAAATAACACAAACTAATTGAAAAGAAGCTTAGAAAAGAAAGAAAAATCGTTATAAATGTGGAAACATTTGCATTTGCTAATGCCAACAATAAAGTTGTTAATTCAATTAGAAGTCTGTTGAGAGAAGGCGTAACGAAATGAGTGTAAATGCTAAACAAAGGCAAAAACAACAACGGCGTTTGTCATTAGCACCTCAGCACTTGGCAGCGTCGGCTGGCTGTTGGCTGTTGAGTGCCTTTTGTCTAACTAATTGGCTAACGTAATTAATTTGGCAAGCAAGCAAGAGTAGGAAATGAAAATGGTGTTTGCCGTTTGGCGTTTGCGCAATGAAGACTTCACTTGATTTATTGATTCCGTTGAGGATGTGTTTGGCATGGCTTCGATAAGATCTAAGAAAAAGAAACACACAAAAAGCGAAAATATAAACCCTCCTATTGCTTAACCGGCCACGGTTTTTGGCGCTTTGAGCGGAGTATTTGTCTTTGTGAAGAATCTCTAACTAAAGCTTATAAATAGAAGTCAGCGTCGTTGCTTTTCCGATGCACAAACACTTTGTGCGGTCTGACACGCCTTTTGCTGTGTCAACATAAATCATAAGTTTAACGAAGAGCGATCGAAATTGACAACAAATGCATGCAAATATGAGATCAAAACACAATTAAGCTCTCAGCCATCAAAAACGCAATGTATTGACACTTATCTTGACAGCTGCAAGTCTCCATATGACATTCATTGGGGCGCGCCTTTGACGACCGACAGACGGTGACATGAACTGCTTGCCCACTCAAGTGAGTTTGAGTGATGCACTCATCAGTTGACTTCATTGTTTCGGTACACTGTTGGATGCTAATTGCAAAAAATAAATATGTCATAATTTTATAATAACATGTTGACAGATGTACTTAAAAATATATAATAATTGACAGAGAGAATTTCTAAAAAAATATCATGACTAAAGTAAAATTAACTTTGTAAAGAGCGCTCAGTCAAGAAATATAACATAATACTTTATTTAATACTTTCTCATTGATTTGTTAATGTGAGAGTGCCAAGTTCGTTGCCTAAGTCTTTCGTTTTCCAAGCGCAAATTCACCACAATGAGCAACTTAAGAGCAAAATTCAAACACACACACACACACACACACACACGTATACTCGTAAGCTTTTGTTTTTGTTTTTTTACTTTTACACCAATTGGAAATGACAAAACAATGACGTCACTGATGTAAACAAATCGCGCATTACCGGCAAGCGGCAAATCGAAGGCTACCAACACCATCAACAACAACAACAACGACAACAAACGCCGGCCACGTGAGTTTGCTGCGCTATGGCAAACCTGCTCGCCAACGCACACACAAACAGGTGAGCCACACTTATACAACAACAACAACATCACTTTGCCACTGGAAATGTTTGTTTACATGCGCGTAACGCACGCTCTCTCATATCCCTCTCTCTCTCTCTCTCTTAATACACAAGCGCTCTCAGCCACGCTCACTTATGGCTGCTTCTTCTGCAATTCCAACATTTGGTCAAGTTCAAGTGTGGTGAATTTCTTTTGCCGGCTTGTGCACTGTTGACGTCGACGTCGACTTTGCCACCGCTGCCGCTGCCGGCGTCGACGTCGTCTCCATTGCATCTAACGCAGCTTCGTCAAACGTGTTGCATTGTTGTTGCTGCCGTTAATGGCTCGATCTTGGCTCTTTTACTCGAACTTGGCTTTAATAATTTCAAATGCTCGCCGCATAGCAACTTTAGTCTTTCTTCAGACTTCGTCGTGTGAAGTGGTCGTCGTCTCCGACTAAGTTTTGTGGACTCGCGCGTAAGTAGCAACACTTGTGGATTCCCTTCTTCTTCTTCGTGCTGCTGTGGATTAGGCGTTCATGCGCCCCCCGCGCTCTCACTTGTGGATTAACTATTGTGTATGTTGCGCGCTCCGTCATCTACGAGCGTCAAACGTGTTCGCTTGCACCCGCTTGTGTTTTTTTTTTCTGTTGTTTTCTTTGGAGAAGTGCGACCGTCGCACCGCCTGACTAACGAACAGTTAGACAATCGTTCGGTCGGTCGGTCGGTAGATCGGTCGGTTGGTTGGTCGTTCGGTCAGACCCAACCGCTTACGTCATTGGCGCTAGACACTAGCTCCCACTCGACCGCTCTCTCAGACTCTCGCACAGTCTTAGCGTACTCTCTCATCTCTCTCGCGCTCTTTGCTTAAATTCGCGAATCGTCTTTGGACGTCTTTGGGGGTTTGCTGTGCGATTCGCCACTCGGCTTGTGGCATTTCGAGTCGTGGTTAATGGTGAGTCAAGACGTCTTCGCGGATTGTTGCGCAAAAATATATTCTTAAGCTTTGATGCTGTGTTCTTAGCAAATGAAGACTTATAAAAATTCGCAATCGGTTTAAACGTTTGAAATGAGATACGCTTGTGTTAAATTTTTTTAAATCAAAGTCGAGTGCGGCGCATAAAAATTAAAATAAATTTATTAAATAAATAAATTATAATAATATATATTTAACAACATTTTTTTCAAAAAAGACGAATTTAAATAAAAAAATAAAAAAAATAAAAAATAAAATTGACAATCTTAAATTAATTAAAATTATTTATTATGTTTAAAAAAGAACTTAAATTTATTATTATTAATGAAAAATATAAAAACCAAAAATCAAAAAATCTTCAAAAATAAAAACAATTTTAAAATAATAAACACAAAATTGTATAAAATAAAAGAAAACACTAAAACGCATTTTATGCAAAAACGAACAAAATACAATAAATAAAATAATTGAAAAAAAAAAAACTCAAACAAATAAAAACAATTTAAATGTGATTTTGCATGCAACTTCACGCGGCACGCTTCGCAGACAAGAAATCATGAACGCCAACGAAAGCAACAACTTTATAAGAACGTCAATAAAGAATCGAAGAAGAAGAAGCTGAAGCAGAAGAAGCAGAATGCGCCATGCCACCATCGAACAGCAGTCAAATTAACAAAATCACCAGCAATATAAACGGCTGTTTTAAGACTATAGACTGCAAATTGCACACTCTGTTGCAATATTTCATTGTTGTTGTTCTTCTTGTTGCTGTTGCTGTTGTTGTTGCGCGTTAACAACACCAACAACAGCAACAACAGCAAATTTGTTGCACATGCAAATTTATGTGTAAGTGAACAGCAGCAGCGAAAATAATTGTGTTTAAATAAAGTTTTGGGTTGGAGGCAAGCATTCAAACACGTCACCGCTATTGATACAAGTTAAGGCCAGCACAAAGCTACAGCGACGCATGCCACTTGCGTATGCTGAGAGCCAAGAAAACAAGACAGTAGAAGCACCAAAAGCGCAACAAATACAAATACAAAACGCACATACAAATTATAAAGCAACGAACGTGCGATTGGGGCACAGTGCAAGAACATCTTCTTCTGACTATGACTATGACTCGACTTGACTCGACTTTAGTTGAGTTGAGTTGAGTTGAGTTGAGTGGAGTAGAGTGGAGTGCAGTTGAGTTGAGTTGATTTTAGGTGCATTGCGCAGTGGCCTTTGGCTAAGCACGCAGCAAACCAATAGCCGCCTCCACGGCTCAGCATGGCTAAGGGTACGGCAGTGCAAAAGTACTTGACTTGACTTGACGTTACGATACGTTACGATACGACACGGCGTGCCACAACAGGCTGTGCCACAAAGTTTTAGTTTGGTGCTGCATTAAGCCATATCCGGTTCCACATAATAGTCGCTTGCACTATGGCTCACTGTGTCTATATTTAGCGTTTAGTGTAGCCAACAGTCAAACGGCCGACAGACCGACAGACCGAGAGACCAACTTGGCTGCACAGACTGGGCGTCCGAGCGACCAAGTGTCAGTTTAGTCAGTGAGTGAGTGTGGCAGACATGTAAGCAAGCGCTGTGCATGCAAATTTTGTTAAAAGCTGAGCTGAGCTGAGCCAGCAAACAAACAGTCAGTCATGCAACGAAATTAAGACGGGAATTTCAACAATTGTTGTTGGTGGCACGGCAACGACTTCATGCTGCCAATAATTCATAAAAATTGGCAAATTAAACGCCAACACACACACACATACACAAGGCGAGTTTGAGAGTGCGCGAAACTATTAAAATGAGTAAATCAGATTGACTGCCTCACAGAGGCGTGTGCAATTTGCCAACGAAACTATGTAAAATAATGACCAATTGCCAAAGTCGAAGAGCCATGTGGCATGCTTGCAACATATTGCATGATAAATGTGCGACTGCTCAAAGATTTATGCACAGTTCATAATTGAATTGACGCGCAACTTCTTCGATTCGTTTGTTGTCATTTCTGTTTGTGTTGTTTCTTCTGCGTTGGCGTTCAAAGTTGTTGTTTGTAGTGCAATTTGACGGTTGGATTTGCAAATCATAAATACTCATCAAAATTATTATATTTGCAGCTCAATTTTGAAACTTTTGTAAACTGCCAAACAACAAAGTAAAAAAATTGTGTTCAAAAAGTGGAAGTTTCAAAAAATAATAAAGTGCACTTTAACAGAAAATATACAAAATATTTTGCAAAATACACAAAACAGTGTTCAAAGTGTTAAACAGTAAAGCGAAAAAAAAAAACAAAAAAATTCGGTTGAGGAAAATATATCAAAACTGCTTTCAAACAAAAACGGTCAACAATTTGTTTTGCGGAGAAATGATTATCAACGAATTATTGGTAAGTGAACAAAAAAGCGCTTTTGCGCTTAAATAATTTTGTGTGATTTTTTTTCCATGACAAACATGACAATTAGACAACGTACATGGAATCCAACGGAATTTAAGAAAAAAAAAAAATACATTTTTTTAGAAAAATATTTATTTACGCAACCAAACTTCAATCAACTTTTAAAGCACATGAAAAATTAAGTGTTTGCTTTTAATTTTTTTTTTTATTATTTCTTTAAATTTTGTAGTTTTTTTTATTACTCTTGCAAGAAAGAGTATATTAACTTTGTCATGAAGTTTGCAACGCAGAGAAGGAGATATCTCCTGTCCACTGTATCCACTGTATAAAGTACCTATATTCTAGCTCAGCTCGATGAGACGTGTTTATATAGTCATGTCCGTTTGTCTGTCTATTTCAATGCGAACTCCTCCCCGAGTTTTAAAGTAATCAACAAAATTAAATGCAGAAAATGAATCGAATTTTCATAGCATATATCTCCCATAGGAAGAATCTGTTAAAAAAATACGGTTTTTGTTAGAAACATTTTTTGTTCTTGAATATAAGCAAACCAAGCTTTGCAAGTACATTTTTTATTAATGCTTGAATATATGCCAAAGTTTTATAAGAACCGGACTCAAGGACGTGGTGCCGCCCATACAGAGAAAGACTTTAAAATTGGCTTTCTCTGTAAGCAGACGAGATAGAAGATGGCAAAATGTTGTTCGAAAGACTTTTAAGACCGTTTATGATTCTTGTTGGAAAAATTATAAGAAAAAATAAGAATAATTGGGAAAACGTTTGCAAGAGTACATAAGTTTCGGCAAAGCCGAAAAAAACTCCCTTTCTGGATTTTACTATTATTTATTTCAATTATGTAGTTTTTTTATTCTTCTTCTTTGCATTCATTGAAGCTTAACGCTTTGTTTGCCCGTCTGTCCGTCCGTCCGTCCAGTCAAGGTCTCATTTAAAGTCTCTTGCGGCACTTAAGCGGGTGGCGCTGTGACGATTTCATTAATGTCTGTACATGCTTCACTACAAATTTCAGCTTTAAAAATTTGAAACTCGTTTTTTCGCTGCCGTTGATTAGTTGCTTGTTTATCTAAGATTTTGATTTGAAAAAAATAAACAACAATGCGGAATAGAACAATAAACATGTTGATTTGCTTAAATAATTGCGAACACTTTTTATTTATAATATTTTATTTTATTTTGCAAAAACAACGCAAAACGCTTCTTTATTTGCTGTTTGATGCATGAGCAAATTCAGCCTTGGTCAAAGCTCATTTCAAATTCAGTGCAAATAAGTTTTTTTTGTTGAGTTTCTATAAAATAAATGCGATCTTTTGTTTGCCAGCAACATAAAAATTGCAGCCAAATGAGTTTTGAAATAGACTCATTTGACTTATTGACTCATTTAGTGGGGCAACTCAAGACGACGCAAGAGCCTTGCACGCTAATAAATCAATTGAGCAACGCGCGGCTTTAAGTCACTGCAATCACATAGACTGCGACTAATTGAATGTAAGCCATTTGCTGTAAGTGACCACCGAGCCGGGCCCTGCTAATGTAAAGTAATGCTGGGCCGCCACGAACGTAATTCTTTTTATTTTATATGTTTTTTTTTCTGTTGCTATTTTTAAGATTGAACATGATCATTAGGCGCAATTTACGCAGTAAACGTATAAAATTATGAGCAACGCCAAATGACCATTAACATATGCAAAGAGGTGAACGCAGTAGGCAAAGGACCCGCGAGCAGCCCACCGAGCCAGCGACTGGCAACAAAAGACTTAAAGCACGAACGTGTGTGTGTTTGTGTGTTTGTTGCGGAAAATTAAATTAAATAATATAAATAAGCAAGTTAAAATCTCCAGCGTGCGTGTTATTTTGCGCAGCGGCATAACAAAGCACGCTGTCAAACAATCATTCAATTAAATGGCACGACAGCAAAAGAGTGAAAGCTGTTTTTGCAACACTTCATTTTAAAGTACAGCATTGTTTTTTTTTCCTTTTTGTAGTTGTATTTAATGTTGTTGGTAAAACAGCAAAGACATTACATTTTGGCTTATTTATTTTGCCTATTTTTGGTAACTTGCAACGCTTTAAAATATTTCCGAGGAAGTCCAATAAGTGTTCAAGCAAGTTAAATAAATAAAAATAAATACAGTTTCACAACGTCTTGAAACTGTGTCGCCAATTGTGTGTCTTTGCTGCTGCTGCTGTTGTTGTTGTTGTTGTGTGGGTTTGTCATGGCATTTGTGAAATTTTATTGATGATGCAATTCCCATGAATGCTCAATTGACTTTTTGCACAAATATTATTATTATCATTATGAAGACTGCGGAGGCGCAATTTCAACCGCAAGCGACTTTATTAATTACAAACGCCTTTTTTATGACACTTATTATTTTTTTTTTCTTGAAAATGAAACCGTTAAAACATCAAACTTGAAACTACGTATGAAATCATTAGCTGAAAACCAAATGTCGAGAACCAAAAACAGTCAAACTCGTTTCACTGTCGAATTCGTGTTTAACCACTTAACCAACAAAAACAATAAAAAATTTACATACCAACAAATTAAATAAGCACAAAAACGTATAATAATAAAACTAAATTGAAATTGAAATCAATGCATTCGGTGTTGTTTGCCTTGAGCCGACATATCGAGCTACAAATATTGCAAGAGCGTCAAACGAATATGCTAGAAAAGCGCCAAAAGAACTTGATCGACGGTGAGAAACTTGCCAACTTGCCAGCTTGCCAACTTGCGAACTTCGCCGAATGACGCACGAGCACAAATAACCAAAATTAAGGAAAGACAACACAGACAGTCGCTATAACAAGTATAGAAAAATCATATTAATTTCGTTAGTAATTTGGCAGTCATGCATGAATGGTTACATTGCGTGGCTGTGCGGCAACAAGTAATGCGAAAATTTATAATTTCATAGACGAAACCATTAAATTTAATAATAATGAGCTTGAGACAAAGATGAAGATGAAGCTGAAGTTCGAGCGCTGTTGGGCGTGACAGGTTATAGTAAAGATCTTTGCGTTGCTAAAAATTATAATTGCGCGGTATTAGCGGCAAAATATAAACGTTTTGACCTTAATTATAGACAAATGAAATTATCCAAAACAAAAACAAAAAAAAAAAAACAAAGAAGAAAAGCGCAAAAAGAACTTACTTACTACATCAGCCTTGCTTTTGACTTTTATTTCATTTGTTTGCCTTTTTTGAATGTCGAGGTTGAGTTTGCCGGAAACAAAAGACTTAAGCAACAAACTTGCGTACACTTGTAAACGCAAACACAAAAAAGATATGCTTGTGCGTTAAATTATGAGGTAAGATAAAATTAAATGGCAATTTAATCTGTTTTAGTAGGCGCATAAAAATGTCAACGATTTCAAGTCAACCCAAAGAGCGAATTAAGTCAAATGCAAACTTCACTTCGCTGCGCTTCAGTCAATGCACTTCACTTGTGCGCCTTTTGGTCTTCATACGAAATTTATGTTGCTTATAAAATTTTAGTATTACATAAGTTACAAAGTCAGAATACGCTTGGCGCACAACAACAGCGCCTTAATTAAGAGAGACCGTCTGCCTTTCAACTTTATTGATTGCTTGCGCCCTTCACTTTTTTTGCACTCACTGCTCGTTGCTTCATTTGTAAAGCATGATTAATGAAATCTTTTTATGAGTTCATGTGCCGTTAAAAACGAAAAACAAACAAGCAACAAAAACAAATAACGTCTTCATAACTGTAAACTGTGCTATTAAATAAAATTACTGTCAAATAGTCCAATGAATTTCACGTTTTGTCAACAAAGAAGACATAAAAAATCGACAAATATCAATAAGGTAAACGCCAAAATTCAATAACGTATTTCACAACCAAATACCAAAGTTCAAAGACACGCAAATAGCAATGACAAACCAAAGCAAAAAGATAAATAAATAAATCACTAAAAACTCAAAAAAATCAAATATAAATCCCACTGAAATCATTTTTTAAGGAATTTCTTTATTTGTAGTCATGTGTCAATGTGTGTGTTCTTGCGCCTGAAACACTTTTCAGACACCTTAAGCGTTTAATAGGATTTTGGAAGTTGCGAAACACAGCTTAGTGTCGTACGAGCCAGCGTACAAGTGAGAGGCGTGCACACATGTCTCTTGCTTAATGAAGGAACGACAAAACTTGGCAACCAAACAATAAAAATATCAACATATAACTTATCATGAAGCATTATTTTCATTGTAATTTGAAACTTTCACGCTAAGACTTTGTAAAAGTATACTTTATGCCAGGCTTAAACTTCATTTAGCGTCATCAATGTTGCTGATTTTTATTAAAGAGATATGTTTTGCATTATGCCATGAAATGAACAGCTTTAAAATATCTAACTAAAAATAACTTTTAGCACTCAAACGCAAAACATTTTCACTTTTTACACGAAAGCCATCAACTTCACATAAAAATACGCAATGCATTAACACATAAAGTATATTTTTTAGTGCTTAATAAGATTTTCTAGAAATAACCCGCCAACTATTGGCCAAAGCGAATGAAATTTTTTTTTTATTGATTGAATCGTCAAACTAGATTTGAGCATGCAAAAAACTTCATGGCTAAAATGTTTATTGCTTTTAAATTTCATTTGCTTTTAAAAGGGCAAAACTGCAAAAAAAAAGGGGAAAAAAGTATAAATTGAAGCGTGGCCATTATCATCATGATTATTAAAACTTATTGTGGATTATTACTGTAATTAAGCGGGCAAAGTGCATAGGCGACCATTGAAAGCTGCACCTTTCAATTGTGCTGATTGCTCCGTGCTGATGATGAGGCCGGCGTTGCCGTTGAAACAGGTTATTAATACGCAACTCTACGCGCTGTAATCAAATAACCACTGAGGACAACTCAAACTCAACCAAATGCAGTCAACACATGAAAACAGAAATCATAAAAAATTATGCCGAATAAAATGTTCAGTTCGCTTCAGTTTTGTTTCTGCAACATTTGGCAAGCTTGAAAGTTCTGCTGGTACAAACAAAGCCTAGACAAGCCCGCTGTTCTGTGCTGTGCTATTGCAGTCAAAGCGCGCTATCAGCTCCACCCAGGCTGACTGTGTCTGTTGATATGCGCGCGCGCTCAGCACAACTCAGCACATTCACCTGGTCTGTGGCAACATATCGCCTGCCGTTTCGCACAGAACGCCTTCACTCAATTGACTATTGTTGTTTGGCTTTGCCTTGATGGTCGTTCACTCACCAATCACCAATCACCAACCACCAACAAAAAAACAAGCTGGCAACAACAACTTTTACTCGTAAACATATGTTAGCTCTATTACAAGTTTCTGTGGCGAATTCTACCACGGCCGATCTTTTATTTTGCCGTTTTCAACAAGCAACGAGCGAGTGCACAAAATATGAGCGCGCAAAAAGCTGAAAAAAACAACAACAACAAAATAAAAAACGCTCAATAATTCGAGTCCGACCGGCCGAACGAACGACCTACGATGCCGGTCGCCCGCTTGTCCGCATGTCCACTTACTTTGTCGCTTGTCTCGCTTGGCAGTTTAGACTTGCGCTAAAAAAATCAGATATAAAATAGAGTGGTTCAGTTCGGTTCGGTACACAAAAAAGATACAGCAACAAAAATGTTACACGGCCCGGCTCTGCTCCGCTCAGCTCAGCGCGAGTGAATGCTTTTGGCTCGCTGCGAGTGCATGGACAGCAAATCATAGTCGTTGTTGTTGCTGTTGTTGTTGTATTTGCTTTAGACGAGCCAAGCCTGTTTTTGCTTGCGCGACTTTGTTTACAGTCCATATTTTCTTGAGCAGCTTAAGAGAAAACCTTTTAAACTGTTTGGTAACAATTTATTTTTTTTTGTCTTATATGCTTTTTTTTGCGTTTTTTGCAGTCGCATATGAATTCATATACGTTATCACGATTTGCTGCCATATTATTTCATATTTTAACTATTGTTTTTGCTGCTAGTATAATCAAGCTGCATGAATATCTTGTTGCTGTTTGACTTCGCCTCACTTTTTGTCCGCCACTCGCAACGTAATTGTAGCAAGTCAGCAGAAGTTTTGACCTTTTGACGACTTTAACACGCCCAAAGAAAGAAAAACAAAAACAACAAACAACAAACAACAAATAAAGAAGCGTAGCAGCGAAACTTGAAACTTTTAACGTCAATCGCAAGCGTAGCAAGCATGAAGTGTAGATACATGCATATTTTTTAAACAATTATTCAGCATTGTTATTTGTTTTTCGTACGTTAATGTAAGACAAACAAGCCCAAAGAAAGGAAATTCATTATTCAAACTTGTTGTGGCAAATACTTTCTTAAACAGGATCGTTGTAAGCAATCGAGCCAAAAATGCGTTGCTGATGTCATGCCACCTTCTGTGCATTACATATGCCATAGCCAAATGAAAAATCTCTCTAATGAACACTTTGAAGCATGTTGGATGCCAAAAGAGTATTAAAGCATGCGTATAAACATATAATTATGCAAACCTTATATAATGTGCGTTCTTCTGCCATGAGTTGGCCAACATTAAACGCAGAGACCTCAAAGTAAAGTAAAGCAAAACCAATATTGTTACTGGAATCGCTCATTTGTCTTAGTTTTGCATTTCATATCACTCGGCAGGTTCATTGGCCACTCGCTCACACGTATGTGTGTGTGTGTATGTGTAGCCATTTCTTTTGTATTTTGCCTATCAACTTAGCTGGTGTTCAAGCGCAATTCTATGTCTAATTACAACGGCCGACCGATGGTCTTACCAAGCCGCCAGCCGTCGCGCCACACTCTTGCCGCCGCTGTTTGTTCATTTGCTTTTACGCTTACCGAATCATAATTACAGACAAATGAGTGCCATAACCATAAAAATTAACTTACAGCGCTCGTCTGCCCCTCATTGCCCTCATTTGCTCGCAAAGCGTTAGTTTATGCTTCAGTGAAATGCTTCAGCTTTGAAATGCTTTTGCTTTTGGTTTTGTTCTTCACTTATTCTTACATTGTGCTTGTTGTTGTTGTTGCTGCTGTTGTTGTAATTATGTACACCGCCTTGGACAACAGCAAAGTTCTTAATCATGATCAGCTCGCTGCGCTGCTCTGCTCTGCTTTATTGTGCTGTTCTTTGTTTAACATCAAGTTTTAACTGCTTCTATACGCTATACACAAAATGTGGCAAGCATATTAGCATATTAGAAGCACGTCGTGCACTCTTTAGGCACAAAAACCGTTTCAGCAGCGAAGTCGAATGAATAATGTCGCAACTCACACTAAACCAAAACCCGTAGTCTTAGAATAGGCACAAGTTTTATACTTTCATATAAACAAGTTAAAGGCAGGAGATTATGCAGTCGCCTATGCATGGCTGTAACATGCGCTCACTGCCTCAAATTGTTGGCTTTACAATACACGTTCCGCATGCATATCAGTTACAAAGTGCCTTTTAGAATAAACAAATGTGTAGCCAATTGTTTGAGATTCTTGCTGTGGCAGAGCGGGCCGTGGAATGTTCCAGAGAGGAGTTCCAGAGAAGAAGCAGTTGGAAGACGTTAAATTTGTCTAACAATAATTTTATTTATTTTCTGAAGCTCAAATATTATAAACCAACTTGAATGCATTTTATCTTCGACTTGGCATGTCTAATCGATATTAAACCCATCATTATAACAAGCTCAGCACGCTCAGCCAAACGTCGTGTTCTGTTAGCCCAAACACGCACACTCAACATTAAACGAGCCAATGAATAAGAATCAAGCAAAGCATCAAAAGCTGATTAGGCATTTTTCTAACAACTAAAAAGTTTTTCATCTCATAATATAATTTCCTCTTTTTTCGAGACAAAATGTATTGAATGAAGACGACTTAGAACCACAGAAGCCAACTGCATGATAACGACATTAGCTGCTAATACAACGCATGCAAGGGTACAACTGACAAACAATAACAATTTGAGCGCACATTGATACTGCAGACGAAGCCGACATTGATCATGCGGATGACATGGTGATGGTGATGGCGATGGTGATGATGATGCCATTGTGCATTGATTGTGTACGTGTTTGTTGCTAAGTCAATGCAAAGCCGATGACTATTAGTTTTGTCGACATTATGACAACAATAAAGGTGCTGCAGACAACAACAACACTGCGCCTGCAATGACGGTCAAAGACGCCGTCGCGTCGTTGACACTTTACAGCAGCGACCTTTGGAAAATACCAAGTGTGCCGCCTTGGCTAAAAGACACTTAGACACTAGACATTTTATTTTCATCTTTTTCTTATTTGTTTGCTTCTTAGGAATCTGTGTAACCGCTATGAAAAACATCTGACTTAGCCTGACCAACAGCAAAGGCTATAAACCTCTTTTACACTCTTTTTTATATTTACACACATACACACACACAGACACATTTCGCTGCAGTTATAAACTATATTTAAAATTAAAAAAAAAATGGAAAAAGAAAAATAAAGGCATAGAAGAGAAACAACAAAATGTGAGTTGAAGGAAAGGAAAACAAACTGAAGCCAAAGTGAAGCGCAACAGGTTTTCTTACAACTTCAATGGCCAGCTACCTGAACTGTTGTTGTTGTTGTTGCTGTTGTTGTTATGGTTGTTTGCTGTTATGTGGAAAATATATTGGAAAAGCGTTGTGAAGACGTTGCAAGAATCACAGACGATTTGTTACCGCATACAAAAAAAAAAATTAAGTAAAAAAAAAAATAAAATTCATTAACGTTTTCGCCGTTTTAGTTTTTTTTCTGTAATATTTTCAAACTTCCATAACTGGTTTGAGGCAAAACTTAAAATCAAATGCACACGCAAAGTGTGTCACGCAATGCCAGCACAGACAAGGCATTTGCACGTCTCTACAACAGCACAACACAACCGCAAACATATTGAAATTTATGCAGCTACTATGACCTCCTCTTGTTGACATGACTTGCTTCAAAACGGCAAAAATAAAAATAGCAACTTTGTGTCTTAAGCCAAAAAAAAAAGCCAATAAAAAATAAAGATACTCGTCTCGTCTTTACAGTAAAAACGACATTCCAAATAGGCGTAATGATTCTGCCGAGATTCAAACGTCAATGATAGCAAACTTAACTGACTTACTTGATTTCATTTAATTCAATTTGCACAAAAATTTGACCGCTTTTCCAATGGCGCTAAAAAGTTGTCTCAATAAGCTGTCAACACACGTTCGTCTCGCACACTCAATGGCCACGACTATTTCTATGTCGAATTGCGTTGCAGCTTATTTAGCATGATTTAAAACCAAAGCCACGACTTGCCATCATTCGTTCGGGTTGCACTTCACTGCATTGCCTTCTTGCATAAACAGATGCTTAAACTACACAATTAGCTGAAAAATATGTGTCATTGGCACGTTTAACAATTTGTACTTTAACGATTCTATTTAGTAGCCAGCAAGGGCGGCTTAGGCCAGTATACGCGACAAAATGATGCCCTGCACATTTGATTACTCCTCAAAATTAAAAAAAAATCATTAAAAAATGTGAAGTTTATTAAGAAGTCCATTGGATAGTCTTTGAAGAGCAATAAATCGGTGAAAGGAATATTTTGTGGGCAAGTATTTAAGAGGTTTTTTTATTATGTGCACATAAGAAGCTTAAGAGTTATTTTTACCGAGCCCCTATGAGAAGTTTTAGGCTTGTATTTCTTATGTTTATAAAATGATAAGGAGATAAACAATTCGTAGGGCTTTACTGAGATTACCATCCAAAGTTCATGTTTATATCGTTTTTTTGTTTATCTAGAGACTGGGCAGTTCGAATATCCGAGTTTTAAGCCTTTCTTAAGAACGGTTGGGCAGATGAACATGCCCTTAACTAAATTTTCGTTGGTCCAGATCAATTCTATGTTTGCTTTAAGCACTTCTGCTAGGATCTGAATCGAACTCATTACATTCAGATACACAGTATGTGCAGGGCATAAGAAATTATGCTCAAAACACCAAAACGCATGCAAGCTGACATAAGGGCAAATGCCATTATTGTTTACAAAAAATAAATAAAATAAAGCACCTTCAATTTATGCGCACAATGCATCGCACGTAAAAAGCTTTAATTTATGGTACTCCAATACATATGTGCATGTATAGAGACAATAATAATAATAGTAAGTAAAGGAAAAAAAGACGACGTGGCGCGAATCGCAACAAAGTTCAAAGCAAAGCTAAGCTCATCATCGTCATAAGCATTTAAGTCGCGTAGCCGGCGTCAAATATTTGTAACGTGATGTTTTCAGTGCATTCAAATAGCGATGACAACGAAAATAAGCGCCGCAATTTCGGCTAAGCGTCTGTCTAGCAAACGCTCCGGCGGCCTCAACGGGACGCAAGGCAGTCAAATGAAATGAAATGCTTGGCGCACAAAAATCGTGAGGCCGCAAACATTTTCGCTCATTTCGCACACAGCACGATTGCAAAATATTGGCAAAGTAATATTTTTTGTTCAGACATTTCACAAAGTACAACAAAAATAAGGTTGCAAAATACATAAAACGACTTAATTTATCACTAAAAAATAATGATAAAAAAAAAAACTAATTTCAACGACAATAATTAATGTATTATAGCTCAATATCAACGCTGTTAATCTTATGATTTGAAAAGCACAAAAACACCAACAAGTTAATTGTGCGAATTGTTCTCAGCCGCCACCCTTGGCTCAGCGGTATAACAGTTGACGACCATACAATAGAAACTGTTATACGCATGCAATACAAATCTAATTTTGAACGCTCGCTCGCTCTTGTTATTGTTTTTGTTGTTGTTGTTGTTGCTTTACACGTTCCTGTTTCTTTTTATATTTTTTCGATTTGTTTTTTCATTTAATTTCAAATGCCAACAGACAATTAAATGAAACTCGTTTCTGTCGAACTGTCCGTCCGTCTGTCTGCCTGTATGAAAACGCTCAGCTGATCGACACACACTTATAGCCAAGTTGCGCGCTGCAGTTAGCCAAAAACAGCCAAACACGCTCAGCAAACGCGTTTAAGCGCCTGCCTCAGTCTACGTACACGCTCGGCGCTGTGCACTTCGCTCTCTCGCACACAAGAAAACACAAAACGCGTCTCAAACCCAACGTCTCTCATCTGCCGCGCCTGTCTATGCTTGTGCTTGTAGAAAAAGTAATAGTTTTTTATCGCAAAACGGTTGCTTGGGCGTTTTTTCCAGCTTCTGTTTGCTTTGTCGTGAAAAAAAGAAGTGAACACACAAAATTATTTAAATACGAATAATTATATGACAAATTATATTTAATGCAATGCAACGGCAAAAAAGTAACACAAATTGCAGCAAAGTTGACCTTTTTTTGGGGCTTGAAACACATTAAACGCCAACAAAGTCATTCGAAGTGCGCCGCTTACGTAATTTTGTTTGCTGTCATGTTTTTTGATTTGCACGCTTGAAATTTGCGTGTAATTATTTGTGTTTGCTGTTGTTGTTGCTGTTGTTGTCATTTCTTAGTGCGAATTTTTTATTGCGTTTTTGACGTAATTTGTGTTGATTTTTGCACATTTTTGCTAAAAATAAAAAAAATCACTAACGAAAAATCGCTGAAAATTGACTGTCATTAAATGTGAAAGTTTTTCTGTGCGCACTAAATGCTTTGACATAGATACAAGTGTCTGCTTTGCACATTTAACGCTAATCGTGGGTGAAGTCATCAACAAAATTTATGCAGAACAACTTTAAACTTTGGCCAATCTCAGCCAAAACGAAAGACTTCGGCAAGCAACTTGGCCTAAGAGAAAGTATGGCTTTTCTTTTTGTGTACGCAGAAACTTTGACAAGCGTTGTTTAAATTTTGAAACAAGTTGAGTGCCAGTAGCATCCTCATGCACAGAAATTACGTCATTGCAACGTCATCACATGTGCAGCAGCAAAAAACAACTGCGTGCGATGACTTCGCAAACGTTGGCACACTTTTCAGCTTTAAATGCAATTAAACAACAACAGCAACAACAACAGCACAAAACTACTTAAAAATGCATGTGAAGTGCAGTAAGCAACAACAACAACAACAACCCAACAACAGCAAAAAACACTCAGCTGACTCAATCGACATATTTAATTAATCAACTTTGGAAAAGCTCAACTTTTTCGTTTTATGAATGAATAGCAAAACTTTTTAAACGCCTTCGTGCATCGCAAATGTCAATAAAAAAAGCAACAAAAGCAACAACAACAACTTGTTGTAGTACCACTTTGGTGGCACGTAGGCGCACCCGTTACCCTTGATATGAATCTCAAAGCGTTGACGACAACAAGTTGCGCTGCATGGGCAATGAAGCTGACCAACTGGCGACATTTAAAAATTTACGAGTCCTTTTTTGTTGTTGCTACTACTCCTTTTTACTCCTTTTTTTTGGCGTAACACCTACAAGCACTAGTCGTGCTAAAATGAGACACAAAACGCTTACTGAAAAAAATATGAAAACCAACAAAAAATACGCAAAAATAAAGATCGTAAATTACGCGCATCATGACTATATAAAAATATGACTTATTACTAAAACAACAAGAGCAACAACTGACAAAAAGTATATGCAACAACTTAATAAGCCATGTTGCAGCGACGGCGTGCGCCACTAAAGCGTAGTTTGCCAAAGTGGAGGAGACCATTCAACAAGCAACTCAACTCAAGCAGCAACAGCGAACTAGTTTGCATTACATTTTTCTTGTTGTCGTTGTCGTTGTTGTTGTTGTTGTCTTTTGACTGTTTTACCTTCGTGCAGTTGCGCGCTGTAATATAATAAATGTTGATGTTTTGTTGATCTTTCATAAAATGTGTTAAATATGCCAGCACTTCGCTTCATTGCGCGCACTGTTGACTGTTGACGACGCGTGTGGTTTTCTCTGTGTGCAGCAGAAAGAGCGAGACAAGCGCATAACTATGCTAGACTTCTTTCCTTAGTACTACGAAATGTATACACATGTTTTATGCGAGGAAGTCAAAGTAGTACGCTGACTGCTAATTAAACGCCCGAGTGCTAATGTTGTATTGAACAACGCCCGTGCACGGTTACGGTTCTTTTGCTTCAGGCTTGCAGGCATCGTGCATTTTTAATTATTCGCATTGAGTCGCCTTTTTTTCTTACTGCGCACTTTTCGGTGGCATTTTCAGAGTCGCTGCCCTCGTTCAATAAAGTTCGCAACATATGTTCCATGCGCGCATCGTTTCGGCGCTGATAAATTGCAGTGCTGCTTCTTCTTTATACATATATGTGTATTACATTTTGTTGTTATTTGCGTTGCGCTGTGTTAATAACATTTTGGTATGTGAGACACGTTTTCGTTTTATGCTGTTTCATACATCATTTGCCGCATGAAATAATTGCGGGGCGTTGAAATTAAAAGCGCTGTCTTGACTCAACTCCTGTGCACTTTTTGCTGTGCAATTTATGTTTTTAATACAGTTTTTTTTTTTTTTGCTTGTAATTGCACGCAAAATGAGGGCTGACCCGGTTGTTGATTCTGCGTAATTTTCGTGCATGGCAAATTGCTTCATCAAGTTTGTGTCTTAAAAACATGACTAAAATGACTATTTAACCGCTAACTTGTCTAAGCAAGCGCTTAATATATGTTTTAATATATATTATACATGTATGAGAGTACATGTGTGTGTGTTGAACCACCTACGCCATTGCCACAGCTATGAAACAAGCCAAGGTTAACATATTAATGAATGAACGTTTGTTGGCCTGAAGACTACAAAACCATTCAAACAAACAATTTCACAATCAAATGAAATACAAAGTTTGTTGCTTATATCTTTTATTTTCATGCAATATTAAACACTAAGTTAGTCATATGTAGCTCAAACAACGCATCAACAAGTCAAATCGTAGCTAACTAAGCCACAACCATGACGGCGGGGCAAAGTGTCAGAAATTTCATAAAGCTCATGCAGAAGAAATGCACAAACGCCCACCAGATGTGCGTAGGCGACAAACTGTTAACCCCCCAAAAGAGACAACAACAACAACAGCAACATAAAAATCGTATAAGAAAACAAGCCCGAAAATATATTACGTCAAGCACAAATATTTTGATTCACGCGCTGGCAACAGTAACAAGTTGTGCCAAGCGACCGTAATTTTTGCAAAGGCGTCGCACACCAAAAACAACTTTATTTCAGTTGTTGCTGTTGTTGTTGTATTTATTGTATTTATTGCTTATTGCCATCTTCATAAGCGGGCGCGCGCAACGACGGCGGCGGCGGAGGCGGCTGCTGTGGCTGTGGCTGCATAGAAGTAGAAGGCACAGCTTAAAAGAAGCCATGACAAAGCGCAACCAAAAATGGACCAACTATAAAAGTGGCTGTGTGTGTGTGTGTGTATGTGTATGTGCGATCACTGTTAGGCAACAGTGCTGCCCACACAACAGACAAACACATTTGCGCACAAATACGTGCACGCATACGCACAGACTAAGCTGTTCACGGCTGCTGCTCTGCCGCTGTCTCTGCCGCTGTTAACAGCTTTCAATCGCGCAAGTTTGCCATTCGCGTTGTTCGCGACTCAAAACGAAAGCTTCGCACATTCAGTTCGTGTTTAGCGCGCGTGCGGTGCGGTTCTCTTTTCATTTGAGCTGAAAACATAGTGGTTTGATTGACTTAGCCTGGCTTTGCTTTGCTTTGCTTTGCTTTACTTTGCTGTGCTTTGCGTTGCTTTGCATTGGTCAACAGACAGCAACAATTCAGCAACAATTTACTTGCGCCGTAGCAATTTGAAACAAAATTCAATCTATGTGCTAATCAATAAAAAAACAAACTTTGTTTTGTTTTTTTCAGTGAAAGTTTGCTAAGCAAATTAGCAAAAGTTCAAATTTTACTTGTGAAAATTTTTTAAGAAATTTTGGAACAGAAAAAATTGCATATTTTTTTCTGCATTAATTGTGCAATCAATCTAAGCAAACAAGCCAAGTAGAAAACAAGTGTTTGTGTGTAATAAAACAGCTCAAAGCCTGCGCAGCTGTCGGCGCTTTTATTTGTGGTCGTGCGCTCAGTATTTTGTGGCAGCTGCTGGCAGAATGTACTAATTTTGGATTACATATGCAAAAGAAAATGGTAAGCATAACGTTTTTTTTTTTTCGCAAAATTATATAAATTATTAATAACGAAGAAAAAGTCTTATAACAATCTTTGACAAATGCAAACCGGATGTGAAAATTTCATATGAAAATAAATATGCAAAAAAATGACAGTCTAAAAAAATAACGTATAACAAATCATTTAACAAACTGCAAGCAACATTTCACTTTCATTTGTTGTTGACTTTTTGTAAGAAAAACAAACGAAATCCCATAATATTTTTACAATGAAACTTCAAATGACAAACAAATGTGTTGCCTGGGGTAAAAAAAAAACACTTTTTCCCAACGACTTAGCAGAAAAATAGTAAGAAAAAAAACCAAAATAAATAGAAAATATGACAAATAATTGTTTAAAAACGTTGAAATATGCAAAGCTGCCGCTCACTTTGTCACAGAGTCACAGAGTCAAGAGAAAAAAGCGCTCGTGACACACTTTGCATAGAAAAACGAAAAACGAAACGAAAAATGAACCAAAGTCGCCGCAAAGTTTGACAAAAAAACAAATTTAAATCACAAGTGCCAAGACGAGTGAACGACAGCAGCAAAAAAAAGTGGCAACAGCCTTCAAAGATGCTCAAAAGCATTAAGAGTTATAGAAACAGCGAAAAGCGAAGACAGCTTAAAAATCGTCGCAGCCACAATAAACAAACGCTGCGCCGATGTGATTTGATTGCCGAAGTTGATGACTTTGAGTGGTTAACCATTGTTGTGTTTTTTTCTTCGCTTTGCTTTGCAACTTAAGAGACACGCAAAATTCACAGACAAACGCAGCATTGGACTTGGCACACAAAGCTGCAACCGCAAATGCTCATCACTTCTTATTAGCAACGCCCCTCGCACGCCGCTTGGCACTTTTACTAGCGCAAATCTGGAAAAAGCCAAAGCGATTTTTGAAAATATATATACAAGCCCGGGTTAGCCAAGTTTACAGCTTAGAGCTTACAGTCGTGGCAATTGAAGAAAATAAAAAGTTATTTGTCAGTCAGTCAACTCAGTCGATCCAACATATTTGTCTGTAATTCATTGTTTGCCGCTTTTGGTTAACTTGGCCAACAACTTCTCCTTCATCTCACAGCTTCGGTTCATCATCGTCATCACGTATAAAGCCAACTTGAGGTGCAAAACTTTCACTTTATGCCATTATATTGTGTAGCCAAAAGAGCAGAGAAGAGTAGAAACAAAATTATATACACACAAATAAAAGATAAACATAAATTGTGTTACTGTGTAAGCCGCGTGGGTTGAAATTGTAAGAAATAAGTGTTGATTATTTATTTAAATTAGTTGTACACAAGCGCGCAACATGGTGGCAAGCACTACGCCAAATGAGTTTAACGTAATGTACAGCAACGTGAAGACTTTGCTTTGTAGTAAAAAGAGCTAAAAAACAAAAGACTTAAGACACAAACTTGACAACTGCTATTAATTACTCAAAGGACTTTAGAAGTTGTATTTTTTGCTTAGATTAATGGTCATTTTTAATTATTATTTTAATGTTTTTGCCTACGTAATTCATAGCAGAGGCTTTTTTATAACTTTTTTCAAATTAATACAGAGTTTAATTTGATTAAAGTTTCCCAAGCAATTACGAGAAACATGCCACCCGTGGCGTTATTCTATTAAATAAAACGCTATATTGAAGTCTGTGACACATCGATTTTTAATACTTAAAACGAACATTGCGCGTTCTTCAACATTTATTGAACTTCCTCAAGGTCTTTTCCCACATGTCATGCTCAAATTTGCAAAAATCTAATTAGATAAATTTCCAAACATATTTTGCCGACTTTAAAACATTAAGCAAAACCCATTTTCGTGCAGAACGACAGCATAAAATATAACCACACGCCGCCAAAAAAGGCCAATAGTTCGCCCACTTGAGAGCCGCAAAGCCAAAT
This sequence comes from Phortica magna, assembly GCA_037044515.1. Classification (NCBI taxonomy): domain Eukaryota; kingdom Metazoa; phylum Arthropoda; class Insecta; order Diptera; family Drosophilidae; genus Phortica; species Phortica magna. The sequence goes on from JBAMBP010001281.1 coordinate 64,561, forward strand.
CAGAAACCGTGTCTGACGATGCCAAGTCACCGGCAATCTGAGCGCTTCGCCGGGCCGGTGGTGTCAAGAATAGCACGAAATGGAAAGAACAAAAAAGCCGAAAAAAGGCGAAAAAGCCGCGCGCATCATTTGTCAAAATGCTTTGTATGATTTACAAAAAAATTAAAGCAAATTAAAGTTGTACAAGTTTTTTTGCTCAAAGCTGACGACAGCGTGTCAAAACGATGATCATCACTTTGATGAACCACAGTGTGCTTGCTGATGATGATGATGATGCGAACGTTGTTTCTTCTTCGTGAAACCAAATGAGTAAATTGGTGGGCGTCGTCAATTATTGAATCTTTATAGGCAAAGTTCAACCCACGCTGCATGCATACTTAAGCGATGTGCCAATGCTTACGCATAACCGTTTCAAGAATGCTGTCTGAACTTAACCACACAACAGAGGACTTTCACTGAAAACAGCAAAGCCAAAAGAATTTCGGGTCACACGATAAGCATCAAATGTCAACCGCAGGCAGTCTGCGACCAAAGTAGTCCAAATTCTCGAAAATCTGCCAAACAAAACACAATCAACCCAAATCAAAAGCCCGAAACAGGCTCAAAGCAGTTAAACCTGCAGTGGCCAATAAATATGAGTGCAAAAAAGCGAAAGTAAAATGACCAGTTTGGGCTGCCCTAAAAAAACGGAATGGCGCACGAAATAACCGAAAAAAAAGATCTGCAAACCAAGCGAATTCGCGACTCAAGATGATGTCATGCTGACTTGTCTTGATTTGAGTTGAATTTCATTTTGAATTAAATTTGTTTTTATTCCTTCATCATGATTTCATTTCATTTCGTTTATATTTTTGTGTTTTATTTATTTTTTTCATTGCATTCGACAAAATGTTGAAACTCTATTAATAAAAAACTAATCAACTTAAAATGAGTTTCATGCAAAATTCATACAGACATGAACGAAATGGAGCGGGTGTAGGCCAGGCCATGACTTGGCGCTGTTTAATAGACAAAATTGGCCGTTGGCAAACCGATAAAATTTAAAAGTAGCCAAGCAACTTTATGCTGTGGAAAGACCCTGAATTGGATTATTCGCATTCGTTTTATTAAACTACACTTTAATAACAGAAAAGACAACTGCAAAAAGTAAACCAAATCCTTGTCAACGTACCAAAATTTATGACTCATAAATGGCAAAAACGACAACAGACAAAACGAGTTTATTTTTGCACTTTTGGTTTGCTTTTTTTTTGGTACGCGGAAATTTAAACATTAAACTGCAATTTGCAACAATTTTCGCACACACAACTAACTGTAAATGTAATGCAGTCGTGTGTGTGTGTGTTTGTTTGTGACTGGATGAGCTTAACATACAACTGAAGTTGGCCAAAAACAGTTGGCCAATTAACGGCGTCTAAGCGGCTGTCAGCCAAGTTAAGGCGAAACGGCGACACTGGCACAGTCTTAGACTCAGACAGACTCAGACAGAGACAGAGGCGAAGTCAAGTCAAGTCACAGTTTTGCATTTTCTTATACCGTAATTTAACTTTCAAATGCACGCTTGTTAAGGCGAGCAAAATGAAGCCAGTCACAGTCGCAGTCACAGTCTTGGCTTGTCTCCAGTTTTTTATTCTCTGCTCTGCAGACGAAAAATCTTGTTTTTCTTTTTGGGTTTTTTGTATATTCCTATGCAGCATTTTATGCAAAAAAGCTTTACATGTTCGCCCACCAGGCTTATGTCACACAAAAGCACAACGAACGGCATTGAGAAGTTGACTTATTGAAATGCGAACTTTGCATGCAAGTTTGTCGTTTAAGTCTTTTGTTATAATATAGAATGCTGCTAAGTGATGATTACACGCATAGTTTGGCGGCTTATAACTTATTGAAACTAATCAACTGAAATCAATTTTCTTAGCCACATGTGTGAAATCCAATTTAAAATTCAATTACGCAAAAGCAACAACAACAACAACAAAGTCTAACCGCAAGTGATGAGCTGAGCGCTTTTTTTTTCATAACGCCAAAGTGCGTTTTTTCTTATACGTGTCTAAGCGTATGTGTGGCACATCCTGTCTCAACAACATACATGCATATCTCCCATCCTATGAACTATTTGCGCACTTGTACAAATTGCAGAAACCACACATAGCAATCAGCGAGCGCCAAAGCCAAAGCGAAAGCCAAAGCAGACGAGTTAAATTATTAAATTACAACGAGGCTAGTTGAGCCCTCAGTGCGTTTTCAGTAGCGACTGCTGACCACATGCAAATAATTGCCGCGTCTGCGTTGACGTCCACAGTCTGCCACAGATTGATTTGCCAACCCTTCGTCAGCTACTTTTGACAGTCGTAATTATGCGGTTGAACATGCGTACATATGTAAATAAAGTTATCAACTTAATTAAATCTGCTAAACCAGAAGTTGCTGTCAGCGCAACATGACTCAACGCACAGACGCCGCTGAAGGTCAAAAACTTCGTCTCGAAATGACTTCAACAGCGCCGTTTGGCGACAATGTTGTCTTTGACGCAAATGTGTAGGCTTTTATTCTTGTAATGTTTTTGTTGTCAATGCATGAGCTAAGTGGAGAAAAAAACCAGATACGTTTTCAATTTCAGTTCAAAGTAGTTTAATATTAATGAACAAACCAAAAGCTCTTAAAGCCAAAAAGCATGGGCGGCTTAACTTGACTTCAGCTGCCAGTCGGCGTAGGCGTTGCGGCCATTTTCTAACACTAAGTTGACTTACCTAAGCAGCCAACACAAAAAGTCATTATTATTTAACTGGCGCACAATTTGATTTGAACTTAATTACATACAATATATCTTATTTATAGCTGTGAATATGAGCTAAGTCCGAAACAGGGTTTGGCGCGACTGTTGAAAGCAATTGCCAGCGTGGCAATCAATCAGTCGGCGAGGCGCAGTCAATGCGGATATGTGTGTATACACATTTTGTATGCTATCTAAGGCAGCCAAGCCAGCGCTATCATGTTACAAATCTTCAATAATATTTTGATTTGTGCGTTTGTTTATATATCAAAGCAAACAACTACAAATGCTCATTTGTGGCGTTCGTAGTGTGTGTCAGTCTATGTATAAAACGAGAAAAATGCAATAAGTTCTACAAACAGCAACAACAAAGTAGAAGAAACCTTTGTTGCCAAAGCGAATACCAAAGGCAGCAGCGAAGACGACAACAATAACAAACAGCAACTTCATGTTCATAATGATGGACTGCAGCGCACTAAGTGCCGACAATATCAGCAAGCCCAGGCCGCAGCCCAAGCCAAGCCAAGCCGTTGCTGATGCCGATGCCAATAGCCAGGCCAGCAACAATGCGAAAAGGCGAGTTGGCAAACCATTACCAACGATATTACTAACGTTGTTGTCTGCGGCTGCGACTGCTGTTGTTGTTGTTGCTCTGGCTGAGGCTGAGCCGACTGCTGCTGCTGCTGCTGCTGTTGTACGTTGCAGTTCTTTGACTTCTTTAGCGGCTTTTGTTGTTATTTTTCTCAGCAATTTTCCTTTTGATATTTTCTTTCAACTTGATTTCGTTGCAAAAACAAAAACAACAACAACAGCAACATCATCACTAACAATAACAACACATTCTCTGATTTTTCTTTTCTTTTTTCAACATTTTCCTTTCTGCTTTTTTCTTATTTTCTATGGGATTTTTATTAGCTTTAATATTAAGCTTGATTTACTTTGATTGTTCGTTCGTTTGTTAAAAGTATCTTTTTGTAAAAAAAATGCACAAACAAATCAAATATTCAAAGCAAAAAGTTACTTTGCAGTTATTTATGTATGTTGTTGTCTGTTTGGCTGTGCGCGCATAATCTCATTTCTCATATCAGTTGTGCAGTTGTGCAGCATGCTCTAAAAGCAAGACGGCTTCAGGCTGCCGTTTCACGTGTATATTTGTTTAACAAAGCTCGGCGACTAATTGTTAAACGAACACGAAGCAAGCCAAGCACTTAGACAGCCAGCCAAACCAAAAGGAAAAGTCAATATTGTGCCTTATTGACGACAGCAGCAACAACAACAACAGCAACAAGCAACAATGTGTAATGACCTCAGCGTGCAAGCGGCTTTCTGCTTCTGCTTCTTCTGCTGTTGTTGCAGTTTTCGTGCGCTTTGAGTCAAGTTTTGTACATGAATGAAAAATAAATTGGATCTGAATGCGCACAGCAAAAATAAAGTCGACTTGACTGACTGTCGAACGGACGGACGGACGGATGGACAGGCAGACAGAGCGACCAACCGACCGAGCGACCGCAACAAAGACCAGCAACGCGGTGGTCGCCTGTTGGCTTCGCCTGCTGTTGTTTTTGCCAGTTGTTGAGCCAAAAGTCGTCGATTGGCAACAGGAGCAGCAACAGCAACAACAACAACAGCAACAAGCGCAAATAATGTAACAACAAAATGCGCAATTCACTCGAAACACAAATAAAAACTCGAAATGCCAATAAATTGCTCAAAGTTGAGCAATTGGCTTGGCTTGCTTTGCTTCGACTTCAGCTTTGGCTCTGCTCGGCTCAGCAACTGCAGCAGAATTTATGCTATTTTAAAGCGAGAAATGAAACACGCCCACTTACATTATAATAAATTATAAATGTACAGAAAAAAGCATAAAACTTCCAGCGAAATCCCTCGAGTGCCGAGCAATGCCGTTGAGGCTTTTTACTGCTCGTTGCAATTGAATTGCATGCAATCTGCGCGCATGAGGACTGTTGCAATGTTGGACTGTTCGACTGTTGGTGTCCTTGCACACTTTGCCTTTGCTTTATTATAAAGTAATTAATGTTATTTGAGTTTTAGTTAAATTTCTGCTTCTTTTTCTTGTTTTTTTTTTGCTCATTTTAATAATTCATAAATAGCAATAAAAACCACCAACGTGGCTGGTAAACTGACTCAAGGGACTTGGCCGGTTGACAATGTAGCTACAAGTGGCGCTGCTGCTCATTAAAAATTGTCTAAAAATAGGCATGCGCTGTGCAACAGTGGCAACGCAACGGGCAACATTGCAACAAATATTTTCATATTAATTATCGCTGATGAAGCATACGAAAGCGCAACTGCAAGCCTTTGGTTTGGCGGACTTGTGGCAGCGGGGCGTGTGGCAAGGCAACAAGGAGACATTTTAAGTCATTATTAGCGGTCAATTCTGTGGCTGTGCTTTTGCAGTTACAAGTTGTCGCTGCTGCATGCTGTAGCGCAGGCTGTCTGCACCGTCCAGCTGCCTCTTCTTTTTGTACAGATGCTCAGTTGTAGATATTGTTCATTTCAAAACAACGACGTCTCGCTCGAAGCTCTACACTTGACTTTTTCGATAATTAACACCTTGCGTCGAAGCCGAGCGAGACAAAATCACTTGTTGCTTTTTTGCCTTTGTATTTCAGTTGTTTGTCATTGTGTTTTGCCATTTGTGTTTATTGATTTGCATTTTTACAAGGCTCAGGATATTGTATCTCTCTCCCATGTACATGTATTTTATGTTCTACCATTTGCTTTGTCCTTTGCATAATATGCTGTATTGGCTGGCAATTTTATTGGCTTATTGGCTTGCGAGCGATTTGTTGTTGCTGTCATTGTAATCGGCGACCTGTAATCGGCGCCAGCAATTTCGCATTTGTTTTTATGCCCGCTACAAAAAAGCGTATTAAAAACTTCGACTTGAAGATTGCATATGCCACTCTTAGATATATTTATAAAATGTATCTGCATTGCGCTGTGCAACATGTAAGTTGCCGTTTGTCCGTCCGCCTGAAAGCATCGAAGAAACTAGACTAATCGCTTACCGACTTGATACATACAAATCGGCAACCTACTGTACTTCTGACGGTCCAGTCAGCCAGCCAGTCAGTGAGTTGGGCCAAGTCGTTTATGCTAGTCACATAATTTCGCCAGCGCACCATAGATCGCTTTGTCATCAAAAACTTGACTCACGCCACTTGGCCAACTGCAACGCGCTTTACGACTGCAGATACATGTATCTACGGCAAAAGTTGTTTGCTGTCGTCGTCGTAGTCGTCGTCGTCATCGACGTCTTTGGCCAAAAGCATCAAAATTGTATGAAATTCAATCAATGCACACAAGTCAGTTAAACTGAGCCAAACATGCCAACAATAACATGTACTATGTTATATATATGTATCTGTGTTTGTCTTTTGCGTTACCACTGTGCTTGTCATACATGTGCGCATGTATGTGCTTCTGGAAGAAGTGTTAAAGTCACAGCATATCATAAAATTATGCAGAGCACATACATGCAATGCACGATGGCCGTCATACATGGTGGCAACGGCAACGGCAACGCACTATTATACAATAGCTAGCAAGAAACAATTGCATAAACGAAACACATAGCAAGAGTGCCAAGAAAAGTGGTAAAAGCCAAGTCAAGGCAACCGCAAGAAAGCCAGCAGACAGCGGACAGCAGACAACGGCCAACAACTTCGAGCCCGGTCTTTAAAGCCGCACGTACGCGACGTTGACTGCGCGACTAATGCCAACTCTTTGTGAGTGTGCATACGCACGTCTCTGTGTGTCTCTGTGTGTGTGTGTGTGCGTTAAAGAATTGTATATGCGCGTTGTGTTTTGCCGCCTATTCATACGCAACACATTCGTAATTTACAATATAAATAAATAAATAAATTAAACGCATGACTCGTCTTAGTCGCCTCAGTCGCCGCACAACTTCAACTTCAACTTCTTCGACACCTTGTTGCGGTTGCGTTGTCTTCATGTTCTTCGACTTCGACTACTTACTTGTACGCCTGCATACAATGGCTCTACTTCCGCCGGATAAATACGAAAAAATCATATAAATTAGAATTGTACATAAAACGATAAAGCGAACGAACGAAGTCCAACGGGCGAACGCACATTTATGTTCTATGGCAACAGCGACTGCTCTGACTGCCCCCCTCGGTTGCTGTGCTTTGCATAATGTGATTTGTGGCTAAAGTTTGTGGCTTTATACAATTATTTGCCTTGCTTTTTTCTTATTATTTTCTTACAGATACTTTTAGTATCTTTCCGCCGACGCCGACACCAAAATTTTTATACATTTCCGTTATGTTGCCTTTTTTGATTGATTGTCTTGACTCTTTGGCTAACCAAAGACAGAAAATGGTGACTCAATGTGCGTGCATTAGTTACACAATGACTTTGTTTTGCATTGAGCTAAGCGAGTCAACAAAGCGTTGAATGTATCTGTAAGCAATATGCACATGTAATTAGCGACAGAGCATAATTTGTATTGTGTATTTTTTCAATTAGAAAAAGGAAACTAAGCGCGAGAAATGGCAAGATCGAAACGAGTTTCCTGCATGAACATTCGATGGCGCTGACGACTTTTTTCGCTGTCGTTGTCGTTGTTTTTCCTAGCATATATTTTGCTATAAGCCACAAGCCTTTCTTTCAAGCCTAACGCCAACTTGCCGTATTTGCGCAGCAGACTGTCAGCCGGTCGCGGCTTTCGCGTTGGCAATTTCACGTTTTCCGGCCCATATATGGCAGTGTGCACGCCCAGTTGCCCACTTTGCGGTGGTCGCTCATTCGGTTTTGACTCGATCTTTCTTTCACTTTGTGCGCAAGTTAATTGCACGTAAGACATGTGCTTCACGCTTCCCTTCTCTTTGGCTGACAATGACACATACAATGTAAGTGTAACGTTGGGTTACGCTCTGACGGTGGGCGTACGCACAGCTTACAGACAGAGACACTTTTTACAACTTATGACAAACTATTTGTCGCCGCAAAACACTCAAATTCTGACACGAAATTATTTGTTACGCAATTGAAAGCAAAACCAATAATTATGACAAATAAATTAAATTAAACAAATTATGACAATTAATAAACTGATTAACACATTCTAATTCTATCTGTCTTCTTCTTGCAGGTAAGCACGCAACTTGACGCAAAGTGAACTTGATTATTTCTTTGTCAAACACATGTCGGAGGTAAAATACTTTTAAGAACGCAACACTTTTCAAATGTTATAGAAATTTGTGCATTTACGATTTTTTTTTTTGTGCTCAAGTCTGAAATTGTCTCAAAGTCATGCACCAATGAAAGCGAAACTCTTATGGCTTTTGTTGTTGTTGTTGTTGCTGCATTTTCGACCGCCACTTATACATACTCATATATGTATATACTTTTGATTTTAACAAGTCTGCAGCAGCGGACAAAAAAGTGAAAATGCTGCATGCCAAGCAATGTTAAATACGCCCGCCTTCATTTGTTCTTTCGTTCGGTCGCTCGTTCGGTCGTTGGTTGGTTGGTTGCTGTTTTAAAATATCATAAGATCAAAGGCATTTTAACTGTTGCAGCGCCGACGACGATGACGACGACGATGATGTCGACAAAGGCGACGCACAAACAACAGCGGCGTGAGACAAGCAAAGGGTCGGGTCGAGGCAGCAACAACGACAATCAGTGGCAGTCGTCATCGCTCGCGCGTTCCTTGGAGACTTTGAGGCTTTAATGCCACAAGCAGGACCAACATTGTCTACCAATCGAGCCAATCGAGCCAGCAAGCCAATCGTTGGCACACAGCTTAAAGTGTTTAAGCGTTACGCTTGCCGCTCAACAACTCAGCGAATTGTTGGCCGCGAGTGCGCGCAGATTGCCATAGTACACGTACAGGATAAATTAGCAAATATTTGTTTTTACTCTTCGCTCTTTTATTTTATTTTATTTATTTTCAATTTTATTTACTTTTTCCTTCTTTTTTCGTTTTGCTTGTGTTTTGTTGGCTTTTAACACACAAAGAGTTTATTTCTTATTTAAGCAAAAATCGCATTTAAATTGCTCGTTGCGTTTTTATTTCACTCGAGACTTGAACGTTTTTGTTTTTGTTCGCCACTTTTTACTTGGCTTAAAACGTGCGTACATACTTTAATAGCCAACATTATTATAGTTGTTGTTGTTGTTGTTGTTGGTGTTGTGCTTGTTGCTGTTGCCTGTTGCATGCTGTAAAGGTTAAAAATGTAACCTTGACATTTTCATTTGCGAACGCAACTTCAACTTTTCACAGCGGCAGCCAACGCTATTTTAAAAACCATCAACACTCAATGCCTAAAAGTTATTTCAACGAAAATCGACGGCCATTAAGTGTGCAATTTAACTAACTATGTAAGACGCCAGTGATTGTTATCATGTATTTTGCAGTTGCCGCTGCAAGTTTGTTGCTTAAGTCTTTCGTTTTCGTACGTTTCACAAATCACGCAAACGCAAACGTAATTAATTCCTCAAAGAAGCGCTGCTAAAATCACGATTATGTCTCAATTATGTCACTAACATGTCACATGCAGACCAATCGCACGATCTGCCGATCTGCCGATCGAATGATTGACCGACCAAACAAATAAAGGCGCAACGCAAACGAAATCTGCATCCAAAGCGGTAGCGACAGTGGCAGTGGCAGTGGCAGTGCCAGCAATTGGACAATGGCTGCTGCTGCTGCTTGGACAATATAATGTTTAACTGCATTGCAAAATTGAGTTACAAATCACTTAATCCATCGATTACGTGGCAGTCGGTCGAAGGGTGCATGCGTGCTGCTGCTGCTGCCGCCGCTTTTTTGTTTCCCTCGCATTATGGCTGAGCGCAGCGGGATCAGGCTAGAAGCCAAGTGCCAAGCCAAGCGCTCGCGTCTGACAGTTCTGCAGTCCATAAACAAAGACGGTCGGTCGATCGGTCGGTCGGTCTGTTTGGTTGGCTCGTTGCTTAGTTGCTTGCTTGGTTGGTTGGTTAACAAAAACAAAAGCGCTGTAAATCTTCGACTTGCCTAGCGAGAACAATGCGCAAAAGTACAAGCACCTAACAAATAAGCGCACTGCGCTAATTTAAATATTGCACTATCTGTCGTGACATCAGCACGCCTATAACATAAAGCACTACTGTATTCAGTTTTTTTTTTTTTTGACTCATGCATTGACTTAGCGCAAAACCGCGAATTTATTGTCCTTCATTGCGTGCAGTGAACTTATTGACTACTTAACTATGCAAGCTGAGATTTAACCCTGTTTGTTGTGCTCGTATTGACTATTTTGCATTATGCGTTCAATAAACAACACTTTTGCTTTTAGTCATATTCATCTTAAATGAAACTTGTCAGCCAGCCAGTCGTACGGTCGGTCAGTCAGTCAATCAGGCGGGCATCACTGCAAAGCAAAAAACATGCCTTTTACATTGTCTGTACGGCAAAGCACTTATTTCCCACATTGTTGCTCAGCTGTACTTGCCGCAAGTTTTAATACGTCTCGTTTTATAGATTTGCTTTTTGCTGTTTGTTTTTTGTTACTGCGCTTGCAACAAAACAGAAACGTTTCGTTTTTACAATATTTGAGTTTCTTTCACTTTTATTATCAAACAAGCATTTTTATTGCCAAAAGATCATAAATGCCACAGTCATAATGCATTTGCCGTTACTAATGGCGACATAAAGCAGACAATCCACTAAGAGGTCCGCAACAGCAAACGTGTATTTTATAACGCTTTGCCAACTGTAGAACAAATGTTGATAGAAAACACTTTTTCCTTTGCAAAAAATCTACCAGACTTGGCAAGCACTTTGATAACTTCGCCTGCTCACCCAGAACTGTCGAGCGCAAAGCATCGTGATTAATGATGTTTATACGAAATGCTAATCCTGACATTAAATTTGTACCTCAAGTCTCTTGGCCTTTTGGCCAATAAAAACAAACAGACCAGTTAGTTTGTTGCTTAAGTCTTTCGTTGCTGCTTAGTGCTTCGACACTCTTTGTATATGAGAATTATGTATTTAGGTTAACGTTACAACAATTTCGCTTTAATATATGCAACATAGACAACAACAACAACAGCAGCAGCAGAAAAGAAAAGAAGTTATTTATTTTATTTAGTCTTTTCAAACATTTTTAACAATTTCCTTCCGTCTCAAACTAATAGCGAAAAAAAAATGAGAAAAAAAAATAGAAAAAAAATAGAAACAAAAAAGAATTCATGCGCGCGCATCTTGATCATGGTTGCTCGCACGTTCGCTGGCAATAAAAAGCCAAGTAAAATCGCAATCGATGCGTTCTCATGCAATAAACTTGAATTTAAGCAGCAACAGCGCCGCTGTCGTTTCTGTCGCCGCCTTCGGTGTTGGCTATTTCAAAATCTAACTGTTCTTCAGCGCTGCAAGCTGAAAACTGAAGAGTTGAATGCACTACTACGACTTCTACTATGCGCCTGCTGTTGTTGTTGTTCGTGTTGTTGTTGTTGTTGGCTGCTAACTGCCTACCTGCTCGTTGCATGTAGCACCCACGGCAATAAATACAGCAACAGCAACAACAGCAACAGCAAAAGAAACAGCAACGGCAACAGTAACAAACGAGCGAGCGACATGCAGTTAGCCAAGTTAGTTGCTGTAGTTTGCTAGCAAGCCAGCTTGCTAAACAAAAAAAAAAAAAACAAGTTGAAAGCCGTTTTTATTATTTTGCGCCTTCCTTTGCCCCTCACGCGCCACTTGAAAATAGTTGGCAATAGTTGCAGTTACTGCTGCCGCTGCTGCTGTTGCTGTTCGAGAGTGTCTTACTGCGTTAGTTTTAGTTTAAATTGTGTGTGCACAGCAAAACGATTGCTTCTAATGGCTTTTGAGTTCTTTATGATGAGAACGTATATAACTTGCATGAGGAAGCCAGCCGGCGTGAATGAGATAGCCTGCTTTGTTAGTCAATGCAATGCAATGCAAGCCAAGCAACATGATGCACGTTGTGTGTGTGTGTGTGTTATGTAACAACATCAACGGAATTCTTTTCAAGCTGCTAATGCGATAAGCACACATTTGAAAATAATGAGGAAATCGACTATGCCATTTGATTAGGACTTCATGTCTTTCTCTTTCTACGCCGCTCATTCTGCACATTGTTTACTTGCTTAGCTGTAATGCCATTTAGTCAGTGTGCCTTTTGTTATTGCCGTTTTTTTCTTGCCACTTATTAATCAAGCGGATGAACACTTTTATTACAAAACGATAATAACAATCATATTGACGTCTTCAATATCCTTCATGCTGAAGACGGAAGTCACACAAAAGTCGATAGCTGAAAAATCTAAACAAAAAAGTATGAGAAAGAACAACACCTTTCGCACGCTTCCGGCGCTGCATGGCTTGGCTGAGACATGTTTTTTGGTTGTTGTTTTGACGGCAAGTTGTCAGCCAGACACTCACTCAGTCAGTCAGTCAGTCAGGCAGACACTTTTCGGCTGTCGGACAATTATTACTTCATTAAAAGTTGTTGAAACATTATTTTAGACGCTGAACTTGTTCAATTGATATACGTGCTTTTAATGACACTCACACACTCACAGAGAAGTGACTTAAATGCCAAGATGAGCTACGAGTCTGCTTAGCCGCCGAACTGGTTTTCTTTTTTGCTTTAATAATAGAGTCAAAGGTACTGAGACTTCGGCAACACGCTGCCCTTGACATTTATGCATGAAACTTAACCGAATCAAATTGTTGCATGTGTGCTTGTGCAACATAATTACGCACAAAATGCTCGACAAGTTGTTGTACATGTGATAGCCACAAGCCGCAAGCGCGTCGTATGATAAATATGTATCTATGTTGCACACCAAAGATGTCCAGCGATATGAAGAAGTAGCCGAGCGACCAAAAACGCGCAAGACAAAATTCTAGCAGCCACATGAGGCTGGGCAGTGGGAACAGTGGGAAAAAAGGCAGCAAGCGCAGCAACGCGAAATTGATTTGATTGATTATGCGTTTTCATGCGAATTGCGTGCAACGCACAACTCCACTACAACAACACAACTGCATGACTTTAGCCCGTAGCTTGTGGCGACATTTCGACTCGCCGCAATGCATTGCAGGCAAAGACTGGTTTCATATAAAGTAATATTTTATTTTTGTTTTTTGGGCGCATGTTGCAACGCCGCACCCCCGCTGACAAGCGCATGCAGATTTGATTAGTCAAACTGTGTGTGTGAGTGTGCGTGTGTGCGTGTGTCGCTGCCTTCCGTGCTTCTTTCTAGTTTTTTTCACTTGACTGTCTTTTCGCCAATTCTGTTGAATTATGCAAATCGCCAGGCAAGCCGCGCGTTTGCTTGCAGATACGCAGGGTGTGGCAATATGGGCGTGTGTCCCTTCCTCTGCACAAACAGAAAAATAAAACAACAAAAATGATTTCTTTCTATATAAAAAATTAATGAAAAATATTTGCATTGACCAAGCATACATGCAGGTAGCAAACGCAGCGCAATTCAACAGACAACGGACAGACAGCTTGACATTTTAGCCAAATGTCAACACACCGGAAATTTCAAATATTTCTTTAACATGTAAGATAAATTGTGCTTGCTTGAATAGAAGTAACCCTGAAGAGACAAACTTAAAGTTGTTTAAATAGAAGTTGGCGAAATTATTAGTTTAAATATAATAAATTAATTGATTTGTTTTTTTGGGCAAAACCCGCAAAAAGTTGCTGAAAAAGGCAAAGTGAAATGCACATAAATTTAGCGACTCTTGCACGCCTACAGCTTATGTTGCAAGCACGCGCGGCCAACTCATGCATGCACCTGCCTGCCTGAATGCTCGCCAACTGAGCAAAGGAATCTGCAAAGACAGATCACCGCCCATGCCACTTGTCTACGAGGCAACAGGCACAACTACGCAGGCATTCAAGCAACTGCGTGGCACTTTATTCAAAAAAGGACAACCAAGCAGCCGAAGAATGCCAATGAAACCAAAAAGTCGCAGTCGTAGTAGAAGTAAAACCAAAAAACAATAAACAAAAAGAGACGAACACATGCAATTAAACAAAATGCTAAATGTTGTACATGAACAAACGCAAGACTGTGGAAAATACGCCGCCTCGTTTAGGCATGCCAAGTCTAAACAACTGCAACGGCAGTGCAAAAAAATGTGCGTAGCTGGGATGGTAGCGATGCCAGTGACGGCAATGACGGCGGCGACATAAGATTTATTTTGTGTCTAAATAAAGCACATGAAGAAAAATGTGCGATTGTCATGAGCAGCATCGTCATCCACTTGGTTGTTGTTGTTGTTCTTGTCGTTGGCATAAGGATAAGTTAAACATTTGCCAGGACCATGCTGGGGCGGCAGCGGCTGTATTCATTTGATTATGCCTATCGGCGCTTTGTATGCCTGCACAAAACAGGCCAACAGACCCACAGACCAACCGTCCAACAGTCAAACAGTCCGACAGTTTGACATTGAAAAAGTATGTAATTAATTAGTGAGACTGCTATCAATTTTGGGCAGCGACTGTAGGCCACCGACAGCAGGGAGTAGAAATTTTTTAAAGGAGTAGAGTGCAGCAGAAAAAACGCACATCATAACAATAATTAGTCGTGTATTTAGAGGCGTTTTTTGGGGTGTTCAATAACCTCTAAAAGATATACATAACTCATTCACTTCATAGGTTGATTTATTGCCTAGAAAACATAAGGCATGATAAGACTATCGACCTGAACTTTAAAGGCAAATATGTATAATATACTATACCATTATTAGTATAGCCACACGCCCTTGACGACAATGCCGCTTTGTGGCGCGGCCCTGTAACAAAAATCCAATCGTTGTATGAACACGCGATCTGTTCAAATTCGAGAAATGTCAAAAATAACTGTTAAGACGCGTCAGCATCCGCTTGGCGCGCTTGTACTTGAAGTAGCTCAGTTGCGCACAAGCTGAGCTAAGCCAAGCTGAAGCTCGGGTGTGCCGAGTAGCCAACGCTGCAGCGACGCAAACGCTTACTTATGAATATTATCTTACATGTGTGTGTGTATTTGTGTGTCTTTGATATTTCAAAGTTATCAGCATTTATTTTAAATAAAGATGCGATCAGCGCTGAACAAGATGTTGACGTTGTCGCATGAATAAACACAAAAAAAATGTGTCATTCTCTTCTTTGGCTTTGATTTAGTGGCTAGACAGGTTAAATTAAGATGAGATCATCACATTACGCCAATAAGAAACTTCGAGTGATGAACGGTGAAAGAAACTGTGCGCTTATTTAATTACTCATTTGACGATATTTAAAACCGTTTTTGAATGCTCATTTTTTTCATATTCTTATTAAATACATTTTTTTAGCAGAATTTTAACAGGTTTCATAAAAGTTGTGTTTTTTTTTTCTTGTTTGCTTAACCACTGCACGTCTGACAGCTTATTTATCGTTAGCAGCAAATCAGTGCCAGTCAGCACAACTAGCACTTAGCCAAAGTACGCTCATTTAAAGTATAAATTTATCAAACATCAGCAGTCAACCACAAAAAAAGAAGGAAAACCAACAAAACTCAATTGACTCAACTCTCAAGACTTAATTAAGTGATCATGAGTACTTGGCGAAGAAAAAACAAAATGAAGGCCGGATTAGAAGTTCGAAACAACAACGAAGTCCTGCACGAAGAGCAATCTCTATTAGAAGCGAATATAATATACCAAACAACAAGTTTTATGGACAGGCTAACAATAAGTTTTCAGTTCCAGGCTAAACTTAATCTAAGTTGAGGTTTTATGCGCCTAGCACACACACACACACACACACAGACAGCTGAAGCAGCAAACAGAAGGCTACAAAATGTGTAACTGCACAAGCGCAACAGAAAGAGGCGGCTTAGGCCTTATGTTTTAGTGCATGGAACCTTTAGTAATTTAGCTTAGAGTGTCTATTTTGTTAAAGCGTTTATTAGCTGATAAACCAAAATAGATAAATATTCAAGCAAGTCTGTAATTTTATTTGTTTTTCGCGTATATTTTCTTAGGTTTGAGTTAAGAAAAAAAAAATCGTTCCATCGTTGAAGTTTTTATTGCTGCAAAAAGCGCCAAGGGCCTTAAATTAATAAACCCTGAAAAAATAAAAACTATAAAGGAAGTGTGTGTGTGTGTGTGTGTGTGTGGATAAAATAATATATTCGTAAGAAAGTTGTACAAACACGCCCCAAAACAAAAACAAAAATGGCAACTTAAAGGATGAGCAATATAAACACACATGTGTAATCGCAGAGCCTCTGAGAAAAACTGTTAAAAGGGCCTTTAAATTTTATAGGCCCTTTTCCTGTTTGAAAATATGCGCGCATGTTTGATTTAGGCGATAATGGCTTTTGTGGCGAAATAAATAAATTAAACACTGCTGTGAAAAAATACTTACTTACAACGTCGTAAATATATGTATATACATATTTATGCACCAGCTGAAATTGAATGAATTCTTACTGCAGCAATGTCCCTTTTTTCACGGCAATTCTTCTGGCCATCTTCGTTGCCACAATTATCTCAATCAGCTACCATATAAAATAGTTGGTGTAAATTTCAACTGAAATTACAAATATTTTTTTTTTAATGTTTAAATTATTACCTACACGGAAAAATGATAACCAACTCTGAGCACATTCATAAATGACCAAGACGGAAATTCTTCATTTGGCATTTTCAATTAACACCAAAGGCACAACATTTTTCATTCATGCTAGACTTGTTCGCCTGCGTCTCGTTACCTGTTGGCCAAGCACCACCAAAATTACATGAAAATTAACAGAAAATTGTTCACGCACAAGGAAAATGAAGAGACAAAAAATTGCGTGAGAAACTTCTATAATCAACAATTACACAATCAACATGACAGTAAATAGAAAGTATAGACTAATGCAGTTGACATATAGGTGAGCTTCACTACCGAATACAGTTTGTAGGTGTAAGCCAAACTAATGTCAAAGTAATCGACGCGAAAGTAAAAATATTTTGGCAAAACTCTGAGAATTGTGAATTTATGTGAGTGCATAAATTACAAATGTCATTTACCTGTGGAATTCTGTCATTTCTTCATGTCTTGTGTATTTTGGCACCTTTTCTTGTAGGCTTGTCAAGTATTCATCGGTGTGTGTGTGCGACACTCCGGCACTTAAGCCAAGTTGTTGTGGATTGTCTCTTTTTCCTTATCGGCCTTCATCTATCGTCGCTACGTGTCTGAAATTTTAAGTTGACCATTTTGAACTCAACTAAAGCAGGAAATCGCATTATATGCGTATTTGTTTTTTTGTGTCGATTTATCTTTATTTTTTGTTGGCAATAAACGGTTTATTCACTAACTGAAGTTGCCATGTGAATAGTTTACTTTATCATTTATATTATTTTAACAGACTTTAATTGACACATATTAAATTTTTTCTTCTTTTTTTTTCAGCAAAAATGAACATATTTTTGCCACTAGTCACGTGGATAGTGCTACTTTCGAGTACAGTAAGTATAATACATTTACTTCAGTTTTTCTTTAACAATCATAAGAAATAATAATTAAAAAACAATAAGACACTTTTAGTTTAGGTGTATAAGAATCTATTTCAAAAACCGTATATCTTGTTCACACCTGTGGGAGGAGATCATAATTTACTGCCTAAAGAAAATATAAAAAAACAAAAAAACTTTTAAACAACTTTAGTTTTATGTTCTTAGTCTTTTTCCAACGCATCAAAAATACAATAAAGGAATATTTTTAGTTCATCAAAAGAAAGCAATACAAAATGAGCGGGTATCTCGCCATAGAGAAAAGGAATTTTACTATCGCCTTTCCTGCTGACATTTTGAAATAGGTGGAACAGTTATACACATAAACAATTATTAACTTTTCAATGCTTTCAAGAAATACAAGCAAAAAAAAGACTATAAAAGTTATTATTGATGGAGTTTCTATCAACATAACAATACAAAGGCACACAAAGCCGAACCAAGCCCGTCAATTTTGGCAAGTTAAAGTTTAAAGCAACTGACTAAAGTTTATAGTTGATGGCATTGAAATTGAATTCTAAAACGTATTAAATAAATAAAATTCATGAGCTATAAAATAAACTAAAAATACAGAATGAAAAAAAATGATGTGCGAAATGTCGCTAACGGCACTTTCGTATTATTGAGCAAATATAAAAAACCAAATTAAAACAGCAAATTATACGAAATCATGCAGCAACACTGAGACTTCATTAAAATTTAACAACTTGCTGTGAATAACGCGCCGCGTACGTAAAAATAAACTTTTTATTACAACAAATTTCACCAGCGGAGGGCGGTTAATGCTAAGCATAATGAATGTTTAGTTAACGTTATGTTATGATTGTATAATGCATAGAAGATGAAAGAGGAAATGTTCTAGAGACGCCTGAAGAGCGACCAACAACAATGTAAGCCAAATTGAGTAAAGCAAACCGCCGCGGTCAACGACTGCCGAAAGTTCTTCTTACCAATAAACAAAATGTTCGTATAATTAGCAGACGTTGAAAGAAAAGAAAGAAAAGAGAGTGGGGAAACATAAAGAAAGGCAACGTCATGAGTAAAAATAGCCAAATTAGCTGTAAAGCTTATAACAGATAGTCATCGATTTGTGCGTGAAGGCGGACGATGGTAAAGCGCGGTAAAAAAAATAAACTAATAAATAGCGGCAAAGCCATGAATGAGCGAGTAGCAAGGTAAGATAGATAGACTGATAAAAGAAATGAATATACGAACAAAGAAGAAAGCACGAAGAAATTGGCCAAAAATCTACTTTGAGGGTTATTGACTTCTTTCGACAAAAAAAAAGCACAACAACCCAAAGTCAAAGCACCGAAGCATATGAACAGAGCTTAGACATTTTGTCATTTGTCATTGTTATAGAGTGAGAGGGGCTTATGTGAGTTTGATTGATTTAATTTGATTAGCTGCAAGCAGCTAATTAAATAAACCCGTAAGCTGCCAAACGAAAGACTTAGGCAACAAACTTGAAAGTTATTTTCATAAAATCGTACAACATTTCGCAACAAAGTCAATCAATTGCGATTCAACACCACATAAATATTTATCTATAGTAAATACGCTGCTCTGCTTACTTCGCACATAACGCGCATTGTATTGAGTTAGTCAAAGCGCTTGTCTGCCTAACAGCTTTTCATGGAAAGCCTTAGCACATTGACAGTTATAACGGACGCCTCTGAAAAGTCGTTGTCATTGTTTGTTTGTTAGAAACAAAAAAAGGAAAAATCTCTTGGCTTAATAAATATAATTGCGTCTGCATTCGAGATGCATACATGTACATGTGCTGCAGCAAATGCAATGTAATAGATACAAATATATCTGACAGTCAATGCAATACGTCGTCGCGACTCAATTCAATGTCATGGGAGTTTTGTAGGCGCACGAAAACAACTTCACTATGGCTGCACATGACTGCATTTGCGCTGCAGCCGTCGACGCTGACGTTGACTGTGACGTTGACGCTACCAACGCAGTAACTGCAATTAAAACTGCCTTGCAGCGCTCATCGTTAACGTCGCGTCGCTTGTCAATTGATGAAATGGCAGCGCTGCGCAACAACTGCTATAGCAGCGATGTCAGCATCGAAGCTATTGTTTCGCAAGGCCGTTAGTGTTGCATGGCGTGAAAAAGCCAACTGAAAATACATTGTTAGATATTCTCGCACAACAATTACAACAAAAACAATACGGGCCTGCCGCCTTCACCTTCGCCGCCGACTCAGTCACAGTCAGTCTAGCAATCAGATAAAAATCTCTACTTGAACTTGACAGCTACTTCTTGTTACTCAAACCGATTCTTGCGCTCATTTTTGCTGCTCATTAGTCGAAAGTGCGTAAATGACTTCTTAAATTGTCGCTTCAAAGTGTTTCTATACACACATACACACAGACACATGCATGTATATGTATGTATCTGTATGTGTTACGAAAGACAGGCCCGCATCAAATGTCTATATGAGTACGTCAGACTTAATCGTAGGAAGTGTTGGCACTCAAAACACGCCAGCATCATTCACGGTGCTTCAAACTCGTTCTAGCATACAAGCCCAAAAATAAGTTTAGTTGAGTTAAGTAAGCGCACTCTTCTTGGCTACAAGTGACAAACTTGTTTCCCTGTAGTCAAGCTTATGGCGGCTGAGATACTTTTATGTACTGAAGCTTCTAAAAGATACACAAAGTTTCCGTTTAAAAGTAAAATCAACCAAGTGTAACAATTAAAGTCGAAACAACAGCAAATGTTGTCTAAACTTTGTTAGGAAATTTCTGCTGAAAAGAGAAGAAAAGTGTTTACGTTGCTTTGGTTTGGTTTGGAGATCAGTTCCAGTTGCTGAATGTTTTTTTTTTTTCTATTTTTTCTCGTATCTCATTTGAATTTAAATTAGTTTGCTCAAATGGAACTTGTTGGCATGCAAACTGCTCTAGCAGGGGATGGTATGACGTGTGCGGGGAGGCGTGAGTAGGTTCGAAGATGTTTCCAGTTAGTGATTTTTTGTTTCAAGTTGTTTTTTTTATATATATATTTATGTATATATGACCTAGACTTAAAAGGTAAACGAGCGGATCAGATGTATAGCAGGTTTTATATTTCAGCAAAGCAGTACGCAAATGTATAAGCTTAAGTAAAGATGCGCTAAGGAAGTAGACCAAAATACAAGCACTTCTATCGGCTAGTACATTTGCAAGAGCTTGCGAAATTCAAAAAGAGATTAAACAACAACTTTATTAGTACTTAGTACTTACTAGACCCTTTCAAATATCTTTCTGTGCAGTGCATTCCATAGTTGAGTATGCTCGACTACTTCTTTCATAGTTGTTTCTAAACACGATTTGTTTTGTCTCAACTCATCATAAGACTAATTGTTTTGAGTTTGATTTTAAACAATTTTGTTTTCTGTTTACTTGTTGAGACTTCCCACCCTTAACGAGCGTACATTTAACATAACTCAACTTCCTGATTGCGAGTAATCAACTTACAAATAAAATCCGTCATAATTATAGTAATTACTTATAACCTAGAGATGGAGAAATATCGATAGCACCATCGGCTCGATAGCGCCCAACCAACGATAGTGCTCAAATGCAGCGTAAGGGCGCCGACTATCGATAGTTCTACACCTCTAGTATAATCATATATGTATTTAAAGTCTAGTCTAGTCATAAAAAAGTGTGAATAATTGAGTAATTCAAATTCAATTTAATATTCATCTTCTTATTTTTTTCTCCTTCATCAACAGGTACATTCACAACAACAACAACTATCAACATTTAAAACAAATTTCAACAAAAATAGTCGATTTCGTAATGAAGTATTTTTTCTAAAACTCGAAGATGGCTATTTCGGTTGTCAGGTCAACGAGTCCACAGACTATTTACAATTATACGAACTATCGAAATTATGCGACGGTAATCAAGATTGTTATCTTGGTTCCGATGAGCTGAGCAAAGAGCTCAAATGCACAAGTGAGTAGCTACAAAGCAAAACATTAACAAACTTGAGCAAATAAAAATGACGAAATCTCATTTCCGTTTACATAGATGACTGTGATAAGGATGGCACACAGTGCACAAATGGTGTCTGCTTGAGTGGCGTTTGCCATTGCAATGACGGTTATGGCGGTTGTAATTGTAATGTTCAGGGTAAGTAAAAAAATAAATTTAAAACAAATTTGTTTAAAGATATTAATCTAATTGTGTTTACAGATGAGAACGAATGCAAATACCGACCGTGCGACGTCTTTGCACATTGCACAAATACACTCGGTAGCTTTACGTGTACCTGCTTTCCAGGCTATCGAGGCGATGGTCTTCACTGTGAAGGTGAGTGCAATATAATTTAAGTAAACTTCTAATAGAGGGATTTCTTTCACATTGCTTAAATGTAAATCAAAATAATAGAAAAATGTAACGAATGAATGAAGTACTTTATGCGCGTGCTAACGGTTTTCATTTAATGCGGCGCGACCAAAAGCTTTAAAAGCCTCGGACTTTGGCTCAAACACAACAATAAAGTACAATAAAGTCTATCAAATGTAATCTCAGCCATGAAGTCAGCTTAGTTTTTCTTTCTTTTTCACTTTTTTTATAACGTATGAACGTTATTTTTAGACATAATGGCCGTGTAACGATTACACTTGAGTGACGCCAACTTGATATACATTTTATGCTTTCCGTAAATATCTTTCCAAACTAAACTAGACGATTAAATAAGAAATTTTACTAAGAACTAGCAGATCTTGTTTAATACTATGATAGATCAGTTGGACACAGAAATAGGATATGTAGTCTAGTCTACCATCCTCGTGTAGTAACAATTCTACAAACAATATCAGTACTCAGCGTTTTAGATTAGCGTTTTGTAGTCAACATAAATCAAAAGAAATCTAACCAATACAAAACGGAACTGCCCAGTCTCATTCTATTTCATAGAAAGACAGCGTAATCTGATGCTGCATTGCCACGCCAACTGCATTTCTATAGTGGTGTAAGTTTGATGGCATACAGAGGACAGTAGCAGTAGCAGCAATTCAAGTGTATATGATAATTATCTAAGTGAAAAAAATCTGACTAACGCAAGTCAACCCAACTCAACAGTGTGCAAAAGCACGAATGCGGCCATTATAGCAACTTATGACAGTGCACAGATTTCATTGTATTTGAACGCATAAGAGGAACAGTTCGGACAGACGTCATCAGACATACAATCATGTATAAAGTGGCATGAGTTACAAAGCCAAGCAAAGCATTGCAGCGAGCATCAGATTTCAAGCGTATTATCTAATTCTCTTATATTCTGCCACATTTCAAACCATTGCACCAGAACAAAAGCCCACAACGAGAATATTTCCTGCTTGCGTAAGCTAACATTTCTTTTTCAACATAATTTTCATAAAATTGCTTATAGTTAATTTAATGTGAGAAAAAGAGAAAATACAATACAGCCATGTAAGCGTGTGATGGATTTAGTTGCTATCGAAGAAGAAATACAAGTTGAGACATCGTTTGCAGTTGAGAATTTTGCATGTTTGCAGTTCATAGACGGGCGTAGTTTTTGTCTTTAACCCATGAGTGCGTTAACTGCATAAATCGTAACTTCAGACTTCATAATTATTCAACTAAAGTATTTTTCATATTCGCTGCCATAGACGCCTACAGATTGTTGTTGCAAGTGTAACACTTTTCTGTGTTGCTTTCGAGTGCACTCACTTCAAGTTCACCCATTAAACTTTGCAGAAAAATATATGCCCACAGTATTTTTCAGGCTTACTATTTGGTGGCAAACATCAGCTTCACACTTGCCGCTGCTTGTTACACTTCTTCTAGTATCTAACAAACTAACGGTACCTGTTGACGCTTCCACAAAGTGGCAACACCTGTTTATGTATGTCGTTTGCTTACTTAGATAGCTTCATTGCCGCCGTGCTCACACACTTTTGCATTTTTTCATGTTCATAACTCAAAGTCTGTGTTCTCGTTCGTTCAGCTTCTTTCGTTTGTCGTAAATCGACCATCGTTCCTGTTGACTTTGTTAACGCAATGCAAAAGTCCAGTTATGCAATGACTATTGAAATAATTTTGCACAGACGCTAACGCAGTACAAGATTCGAGCGAAAGGCGCTTCTAATGGGTTTTTCCATTCTTTATACTAACATCAACATTCAGTGTTCTACATTGGCAATTTATTACATAGTTTTTGCAACTTGCTTCACAAGCAACATGTAGACGAATGACAGACGGACAGACAGACAGTTAAGCTGATAGACAAATACACAGCTCCCTTTCATTTCATTTCGTTTCATTTGGTTGTTCTTTTAAAACTAGATCAGATCATTAAAGCGGATTAAATGGATTGAGTGTATGCATATGCATAACTTCGAGTCCGTACTGAACTGCGAGTTTAAATTGCGGCGCTAAATTCAAATAGTTCACAAAAGCCTGAAGTCCTTACAACATGGCAACTTTAGTGCACTCTTGTTCCTAGATCAGTGACTACTGATAAGCGTTTACCGGCGCGCGTGTTTCGCTTTCAATTCCTACTTCGTCTTTTCCTATCTTTGGCATGAACGAAGTTAAGTTCGTCTTGTTTATGTTTTTAGTTTTTTGTGTAGTTTTATGTATAAAAACTTAGATATTCGCGTAGCCTTTACTCAGGTCGTACTTTTAGCACTTTGCATATCGAATAATGTTGGCGTAACCAGAAAATAGCTGCAATTAATTTCATGTAGGCGCTCTCTTTGAATACGCGCTTTAACTACTGACGAATGAAGTTGAGGTTGCAACATGTTTGATTCGATGTACTGATAATGCGCGACGCACAGTGCGCTTGAAGCGTTGACATTGACACGCCTAATAACTCGACTTGTTGCCACATTGACGCATCGGTGGATGCGGCCTTTGATTGTTATATCAGTAGGCGGCAATTAAAGGCGGTTCGAAGCATTTACATACATGCATCACAAACTATTTCTTGTAGTCTTGAAATTACTTAAGACGCGACTTAACTCTACTCATTATTAAAATCAGTAGCTTCATATTAAAAAAACAAATCTAAATGTTGCCAAAATCAACGCAACAACTCTGACATCATCTCATTAAAACTGCGAACAGCAAAATCAAGTTTTAGTTAAACTTTGCAATAGAAAAATAGCCTTGATATGATGCTAAATACAGCAAAAATAGCGATCAAGAATAATTATCACACATAATTGCTATTTAATTGCCAAACTTCAAGTCCAAAAGTAGCATTTTATTGTTTTGTAGTTGGAAGAAATAAAATGAAAAAGTACAATGCACGCGAACGATAACGGTAGCAACGATAGTAATAAAAAAAATATCAGGTCCATAATCATTTTGACTTTTGTCAGCTAATCTGCACAAAAGTTATAATTATAGGAAATAATTTTCCAGCCGATATGCTTATAATATACATAGCAATTAATGTGAAAATTACCTGGAAAGAACAGATCGGTCTTTTAAGCCATTTTCCCAGCTAAGCAATTAGATATAATAATTTCAAAGCAATTAGGAGTGTAAATTACTAAATAAATTTATAAGAATTTTGCTGGATACGAACTCGAAGACGCAAATTCTAAGCAACGACATTGAGTAATCAGGTAGCCATAAACGACAAAGATGACGACGAAGACGACATACAACAACACAAATAGCAAACAGCAAACATGGAATGCTGTCATATCAGTTATAGATAAAAACGAAATACCAGTTTCACTTAGCAGCAGCAACAGCCGCACTTAAATAAAAACGAAGAAGATGAAGCCGGCACTATAGTGTTGTCCCAAGTGATCGGCTTAATTTATAAAGCTAAAAAACTAGTAATTATAACTCAACTTATTGAGCTGTCTGGGGGCTGAGGCTATGACGATTGAAACTGTGGTTAAGGCTAAGATTGTAGCAGCTGCAACTACTAAACAAGGCTGCACTGCAGGTTTATGCCCTCTATCGCAAAAAAAACCAGTAAGGGAGCTATTTTCGGCTATGCCGAAACTTATATACTCCTGCAAACGTTTTCACAATTATTCTTATTAGGAAATCCTTTTATAATTTTCCAATAAGAATCATATATGTAGCCACGCCTATTTTCTAATTTGTCTTAAAGAAGGCAATGTAGTCAATTTTCACTACATTTTTCAATCTTGTATCTAAATTTTTAGTTGTATGGGCGGTACCACGCCCTTATGTCCGATTTTTATAAAATCCTAGATTTTAGTCAGGCATTAATAAAAATACGTAATAGCAAAGTTTAGTTTGGTTATATTCAAGAACAAAAAAGTTTTTCTAACAAAAACTGTATTTTTAACCGATCGTTCCTATAGGAGCTATATCCTATAGTAGCCTGATCTTGACTATTTTAACACTGCATCTTTGTTGATGTCAAAAAACATGTTGTGCAAAATATTGAGTCGATAACTCCTAAAAAACGCTGTTTTTAAAGCAAAAACATAATTTTTGACCGATCCTTCCTATTGCAGCTATATGCTATAGTAGCCTGATCTTGACCATTTTTGCACGGTATCTTTGTTGATGTTAAAAAAGTTTTTGTGCAAAATATTAAGTCGATAACTCCAAAAACACGCGGTTTTTTAAGCAAAAACCTCATTTTTGAAAGATCGTTCCTATGGGAGCTATATGCTATAATCATCCGATCAAACTGAATTTTACATACCAAATACCTGCAAAGAGAAGAAAATTTTCTGCGTTTAAATTTTTTTGCTAACTATAAAACTCTGGCTGGAAATCGCATTGAAACAGACAGACGGACAGACGGACGGACGGACAGACGGACATCGTTATTTGAACTCGTCTCGTCATGCTGATCAAGAATATATATACTTTATATAGTCGGAGATGTCTCCTTCTCTGCGTTGCAAACTTCATGACAAAGTTAATATACTCTTTTTGCAAGAGTATAAAAAAAAGGAAAAATGTTTACCACTTGAAATTACAAATCACAGCACTCAAGTTGTAAGTTAAGCTCAGCAGCCACAGAACATGTTCCTTTTATTACTTACGTCATATTAAGTCTAAATGCATTTGCAATTCAGTGTGCTTAATGACTTTCGCTTGACATTTTACTCCAGAAAGTTAGTTGCCCTCAGATGTTGTTATATAATGTATTTGTCGTAAGCTGTAGTTTGACCATGTCGGTCTTGTTGCTTAGAATATGTTGCTGCTGCCATTCCCGCATCACTAGTTTTAGCATTCGCTACGAGCTAATGGAGCAGAAAGAACCTTTACTCGCTTCCGTGTTTGCGACTGCTACTTGAAGTAGTTGTGCCTGGCTTTGCACAAAACAACATAATGCGAGTTTGACGACTTGTGTTAACAAAACTTAAAAACCAAATATATATTTTTGTTTTTTGCTAAAAAATCACATAAAACCTGAAAAAGAAATCGCCAAAAAGCTCATGAGTTATTGGAATGATAATTCTCTAGTTTCATATGACCACTTACGATACATTACAATATATCTTGCGCAAGAAAAGTTAAAATTTATATTCTTTATGCCCATTTTCAACATGTGCTTATTGCATATGATGAAAATTAATGCAACATTACCCAACAAAAGAAGACAATATGCACAATTTATGCATCTAGGTGCATCCTGTGGCCAAACATAAACACTGAGTAACATTAAATTCCACAATCCAAAACAAAACATAATAATGAATTGAGTCTGTGACATTGTTGGTTCAAAGCCTATGACACTGAAATGTCAACACATGCAGCAGGCACATTACAAAGATCAACTGCGAAGTTGACCATCAAACGCACAATACCACGTAAGT
This sequence comes from Phortica magna, assembly GCA_037044515.1. Lineage (NCBI taxonomy): Eukaryota > Metazoa > Arthropoda > Insecta > Diptera > Drosophilidae > Phortica > Phortica magna. Next base: position 91,672 of record JBAMBP010001281.1, read on the forward strand.
GGGGGACACAGTTGCACACACATATCGTCAAAAGAAAAAAAAAAAAATTACGCACAATAACAAAGTCAAGCATTCAAGCGGAAATGCGTATTGTTTTTATAATAGCTCGTTGCTTAAGTCTTTTGTGTTTGTCGTACATTAGAACTAATGAACATTGTTAATATCCGATAAATGCCGCAATCGAATCATTAACAAATAATATTATTTATTTATTAATTTTTTTTTTTCATTCAAACAAACGTCTTTACTATTTTCGTTTTATCATTTCAGACATTGACGAATGTCAAGATCCGACGATAGCAGCGCGTTGCGTTGAAAACGCCGAGTGCTGTAATTTGCCGTCACATTTCCTTTGCAAATGTAAGCCAGGGTATCAAGGCGATGGCGAAGTACTTTGTACAGACGTCGACGAGTGTCTCAATCCGCATGCGTGTGGCGTGAATGCTCATTGCATCAACACGCCCGGCAATTACACATGCTCTTGTCCTGAGGGATATATGGGCAATGCTTACGATGGTTGCCAGGACATCGATGAGTGCACGTACCCGAATGTTTGCGGTCCCGGTGCCATATGTACGAATCTCGAGGGCAGTCATCGCTGCGACTGCCCGCCGGGATACGAAGGTGACGGCCGCTCTGAGACGGGTTGCGTCGATAATGATGAATGCGCTCGCACGCCATGCGGACGTAATGCGGATTGCCTGAATACAGATGGCAGCTTCAAATGTCTATGCCCAGACGGTTACAGCGGTGATCCAAATCTGGGTTGTGAGGGTAAGTACACATACCTATAGGTTGCTTTTTTGACATTTTCAGCATTACTTTAACTATTCTTTTACAATCATTTTTGCACATTTTTTGTTCCTGTTTTTTTGGGCACACATACAAAACATACGATAAAAAAAAAATAAACACCACTTGAACGCATATTTACACTACAACAATAAAATAAAAAACAAACTAAAACTAAAACGCTTTAACCGCGCTTGCACTACATTTTATCATCGACTCGGCAAAAATAAAAATCAATACAAAAACTTCGCAGATGTCGATGAGTGCGCCACTAACAATCCATGCGGTTTGGGTGCTGAATGCGTGAATATTGGCGGTAGTTTTCAATGTCGTTGTCCGCCGGGCTTTGTGCTTGAGCATGATGCTGTAACGCTTATACAACAGCAGCCAATGCAACCAAATCAAGACTATGGTGGCTACGCTGGTTACGATAGCTTTGAAAATTTTGGAGCTATAACAAATACAGCTCTTGCAAATGGAGCCGGGCTGGCTTGTGTGGATTTGGACGAATGTAACATACCCAATGGAGCCGCAAAATGCGGTACTAACGCCAAATGCATAAATTTTCCGGGATCATATCGCTGCCTGTGTCCGAGCGGCTTTCAAGGACAGGGCTATTTACATTGCGAGAGTTAGTATTCAGCTTCATTGTTTTAGCTTATGCCTGCTTTATCCATGATTTTTAAGTCGGAACTTGCAAACTTCAATTCAAACACATTTGGCTTTTGTAATATGAAATTTTTAGAAAAAAAAAAAGTTTGCAAATCCGACACGCTTTTTCAAAGCTTCTATTGCTTCACACTGAACGCAGCATTCAGGTACAAATACATATTTGGTCTTCAACAGCTTATTTGTCAAACTTGTTCCGAAATTTCGCCTGAACGCTACGTTCAATGAGCTATTACTGTTGAAAACTCATGCTTGAACTGCTAAATCAGCTGTTACATTTGCATGCATTCAACTTTTGTTATTTTACATAAAATTCTTTCCACTTCTATTCTACTGCCATTCTTCACGTTATTCTTTTAAAATATTTAAACTTATTATTGTATAACTAATTGTTGTTAATTAATTAAACACCTAATTTACCCCTTTTACACAAAAACCAAAAAACAACACACCAAATACACCACCGTGAAAAATCCTTGACTTCGGATCCAACCTCCACGACGTGTAGATATCAACGAATGCCAAGATAATCCTTGCGGTGAGAATGCGATTTGTACGGACACTATTGGTAGCTTCGTTTGTACATGTAAACCTGACTATACCGGAGACCCATCCCGCGGTTGCACTGACATTGATGAGTGCACAACGTTGGAAAAACCTTGTGGCGATCGCGCGATCTGCGAAAATACAGTGCCTGGCTATAACTGCAAGTGCCCTCAGGGCTTCGACGGAAAACCGGATCCGAAAATAGCTTGCGAACAAGTCGATGTAAATATTCTTTGTCACACAAATTTCGATTGCACAAATAATGCGGAATGCATTGAGAATCAGTGTTTCTGTTTGGATGGCTTCGAACCAATTGGTTCAAGCTGTGTCGATATCGATGAGTGCCGCACGCATGGCGATGCCTGTGGTCCACATGCACAGTGTGTGAACACGCCCGGCGCATATCGTTGTGACTGCGAAGCTGGTTATGTGGGAACTCCGCCACGCGTTGCATGTAAAGCACCCTGTGAGGATGTACGCTGCGGAGAGCATGCTTATTGCAAACCTGACAATAATGAGGCCTATTGTATCTGTGAGGATGGTTGGACTTTTAACCCAAGCGATATTTCGGCTGGTTGTGTGGATATAAATGAGTGTGACGTATCAGTGCATGGCGATTTCGGTAGTTGCGGAGTTAATTCTACGTGTACCAATACTCCTGGCGGGTTTAACTGTGTATGTCCACCTGGCTTCTCGGGCGATCCCCACAGCAAATGTGTGGATGTCGATGAATGTCGATCTGGTAATAAGTGTGGTATTAATGCTGAATGTGTCAATATGAATGGAGGATACTCCTGTCGCTGTCCCGCTAATATGTTGCCGGACCCAGATCCAACAATTCGTTGCATTGCCGTCGTAACATGCAAATCTGACACGGATTGTCCTGGAAATTCAATCTGTGAAGAATCTCAACGTTGTTTGTGCCCAGAGCCAAATGTTGGCAATGATTGCCGGCATCCGTGCGAAACGAAAGATTGTGGACCCCACGCACAGTGTATGCTGGCAAATGGTGTTGCTCAGTGTCTATGCACTCAGGGCTATACTGGTAATCCAGAACTGCCAGGTGGGTGTAACGATATTGACGAGTGCAAAGCAAATCCCTGTCAAACAAATGCGATCTGTACAAATACGGCCGGTGGATACTTGTGTCAATGTCCAAGTGGGTCCAGCGGTGATCCTTATCGTGAGGGATGCGCAACAGCGAAAACTCCAGCCAGTTGTTCGGAAGTTAATCCATGTGCATCTGGTGAAAGTTGTGTCAAGGACTCATTTACTGGCAACGATGTGTGTATTTGTCGTCAAGGCTATGAGCGCAATCCTGAAACCGCACAATGCCAAGATGTCGATGAGTGTTCAGAACAACGTGTCAAGCCGGCGTGTGGTCTAAACGCACTTTGTAAGAATTTACCTGGAAGTTATGAATGTCGCTGTCCGCTAGGCTTCAATGGAAATCCCTTCATAATGTGTGAATCATGTAATACTCCTGAATGCCAGTGTCAACCGCCGTACAAGCTCATTGGCAACAGTTGTATTCTAGCTGGTTGCTCAGAAGCCGAGAAATGTCCAGCTGGCGCTGAATGCATTTCAATCGCTGGCGGTGTAAGTTATTGTGCTTGTCCGAAAGGTTACAAAACTCAACCTGACGGAAGTTGCATTGACCTGGACGAATGTGCGGAACGTGGATCACAAATTTGCGCTTTTGGCGCTCAATGCATTAATACTGCCGGTGGGTTTTCATGCATCTGTCCGGAAGGTTACAACGGTGATCCATTTAATGGGCACTGTTCAGCTGCACAACGCAAATGCGCTGCTGACAAGGAATGTGCAACAAACGAGAAATGTATACAACCGGGTGAGTGTGTTTGCCCACCACCCTTCTTTCTGGATCCATACGACAACAATAAATGTAAAAGCCCATGTGAACGTTTCCCTTGTGGCATTAATGCAAAATGCACTCCTTCGGATCCACCCCAGTGCATGTGCGAGGCAGGCTTCAAAGGTGATCCTTTCATGGGCTGCACGGACGAGGATGAATGTGCGCACTTACCTTGTGCATATGGCGCTTACTGTGTCAATAAAAAAGGTGGTTACCAGTGCGTTTGCCCAAAAGGCTTCAATGGTGATCCCTACAAAAGTGGATGTATTTTAGAATCCGGCGAAACGAAGAGCCAATGCGTCAACAACAAGGATTGTGCTAGTAATTTAGCCTGTGTGGATGGCACTTGTGTCAGCCCATGTTCTGGCTTACTCTGCGGTTCAAACGCATATTGTGAAACTGAAAATCATGCTGGTTGGTGTCGGTGTCGCGTTGGATTTGTCAAAGATCCTAATGGTGATTGCGTGTCGCAGTGCAAGGATGTTATTTGCGGTGAAGGTGCCCTTTGCATACCTACTACCGATGGACCCACATGCAAATGTCCTCAAGGTTACTTGGGTAATCCATTCCCTGGCGGTAGCTGCACAACGGATCAGTGTTCTGCATCAAGGCCTTGCAACGAACGACAAATTTGTATCAATGGTAGATGCAAAGAACGTTGTGATGGCGTCGTTTGTGGCATTGGCGCCACTTGCGATAAAACAAATGGTAAATGTGTCTGTGAACCCAATTTCATCGGTAATCCAGACTTACTTTGCATGCCACCTGTAACCTACGCCGAATGTACGCCCACCTGTGGCGAGAATGCGCACTGTGAATATGGCTTTGGTCAAAGTATTTGTGCTTGTAATCCTGGCACTTCTGGCAATCCCTATGAAGGTTGTGGAGCCCAGAGTAAGAATGTTTGTGAACCAAATAGTTGTGGCTCAAATGCTGAATGCCGATCGGATGGAAATCGCGTAACCTGTATTTGCCCGCAAGGCTTTACCGGTAATCCTTACACAGGCTGTCATGATATCGATGAATGCTTGAATAAGCCCTGTGGTCTTAACGCCGCTTGTCTTAATACCCATGGAAGCTTTGAATGTCTCTGTTTATCTGGTTTTGCTGGTAATCCATTTAGTAGCTGTCAGCCTATCGACACCGTATTTTGTACCGACGCTAATAAATGCCAATGTAATGAGAAAACTATGTGCCCAGATGGTTATACATGTGAGTCTGGCAACTGTAATAATCTGTGTGCGAATACCGCTTGTGGACCAAGAGCAGTCTGTGATGCTGGAAAATGTCTCTGCCCTCTTGGATATATTGGAGATCCATATGATACAAGTAATGGCTGCACAATACGTGGCCAATGTCAGAATGATGGTGATTGTAAACAATCCGAGATTTGCTTCCAACTTGGCAAAAAATTACGAAAGTGTGTTGACGCTTGTTCGAAAATCCAATGTGGACCTAATGCACTCTGCGTCTCCGACGATCATCGTTCTTCATGTATCTGTACCGATGGATATTTTGGTAATCCTAGCAATTTGCAAGTGGGCTGCCAACCTGAGCGTAAAATACCCGAGGAAGAAGCGAAATGCAAGATGGACAACGAATGTCAAACTGGCTATGCCTGCCAACCGAATGCTCAGGGTGTCCGAGATTGTGTACATCTATGCTCGAATGTTGTATGTGGCACAAATGAAATTTGCAAAATAGACAACAATGGCCATGCTATTTGTAACTGTGAAGAGAGCTTCGTTTGGAACCCAGTTGCCTCAACATGTGAAAAACCTTCCCTACCCGATTGTATTAATGATAAAGAATGTCCAAGTGCTTCAGCTTGTCGACCAGATGTTGTCGGTGTACTCAAATGCGTTTCAGTTTGTGACGAGTTTACTTGTCCCGCCAATTCAATGTGTATCGCTCGCAATCACCAAGGTCGCTGTGATTGTTTATCTGGATTTGTTGGTAATCCCAATGATCGCAACGGTTGTCAGCCAATTGTTAAACACCAGTGTCGCACTAATGCAGAATGTTCTGAATCAGAAGCTTGTACTAAAGATGAGGTCACAAATATACTTTCTTGTCGCCCAGCCTGTGAAACTACTAAATGCGGACCCCGCGCTGTTTGTATTACTAACAACCATCAGGCTCAATGCCAATGCCCACCAGGACCGTTTGCCGGTGATCCTTATGATCCCTTCAATGGTTGCCAGAGCGTACCATGTGTCAATAATCACGACTGTCCATCGACAAAACTCTGCAACCGCATGACCCACACATGCTTTGATGTTTGTGACGAAGAGTCTTGTGGTGAGAATGCTATCTGCTTAGCCGAGGACCACCGTGCAGTCTGTCAATGCCCACCAGGTTTTAAGGGAAATCCCATTCCCGAAGTAGAATGCACGAAAATTGGTGGCTGTGCACCGGGTATTTGTCACATTACGGCTATTTGTGAGGTTACTCCGGACGGCCCAATATGCAAATGTCCAGAAAACTTCGTTGGTGAGCCAACTTTAACAGGATGTCGTCCAGATGGCCAGTGTCCAAACGGTGATGCTGATTGCCCAGCAAACACGATTTGCGCTGGTGGACGTTGCATAAATCCTTGTGAAAAAGCCTGCGGCACCAATGCTGACTGCAAAGTCATAAACCGAAAGCCTGTCTGCGCTTGTCCACACAAATTCCAACCAATTTCTGATTCGGCTAAGGAAGGATGCACACGTTCTGTGTCCAGATGTTCTACTGATGTCGATTGCGGTGGTGAAGTTTGCTATAACGGACAATGTCGCATTGCTTGTCGTAACTCAAACGACTGTTCCACTGATGAAAAATGTCTCCAAAATGTTTGTGTTGTCGGTTGTCTGGATCACAGTCAGTGTGCTACCGGCTTGGCGTGTAGAGATGGTCAATGTTCAATTGGCTGTCGCAGCAACAAAGATTGTAAAGTTGACGAGTCATGTATTAACAACAAATGTCTAAACCCCTGCGGGGAGGGTGGAATTTGCGGTCCCAACGCGCTTTGCAACATCGACAACCATCGCAGCCAATGCACTTGTCCTGACGGATTCGAAGGCAATCCTACGCCTGATCAGGGATGCGTACGCGTTCCAGCACCATGCCTAGCCACTAATCAATGTCCTTCTGGACACATGTGTATTGGTAATCAGTGCAATTTGCCATGTCAAAAAACATCAGCTTGCGCTATAGGAGAACGCTGTTATCAGAATGTATGCCGTAAAGTTTGCTACACTAGCAACAATTGTCTTCCCGGCGAAATCTGCAACAACGACGGAACCTGTCATCCAGGGTGCGAATCAGATGCGGACTGTCCACCCACCGAATTATGCTTGAGTGGAAAATGTAAATGCGCCGTTGGTTTTATTGGCACACCCTTCGGATGCTCCGATATTGACGAATGTACCGAACAACCATGCCATTCTAGCGCACGATGTGAAAACTCACCTGGTTCTTACCGTTGTGTCTGTCCCGAAGGCACTGTAGGCGATGGGTACATAGCACAAGGTTGTGCCAAGCCTAAGGAATGCTACAAGGACGAGGACTGTGCGAATAATTTGGCGTGTATCGGCGACAAATGCACGGATCCGTGTCTAAAAACCATTTGTGGCAACAATGCTCATTGCCAATCTGAAAATCACATAGCCGCATGTGCTTGCCCCGCAGGCTATCTAGGAGATCCAGCAGACACAACTATTGGCTGCTTTAAGGTCGAATGTATTGTTGATGAAGACTGTGCCAGTGATAGATCCTGCGACAGCAACACCAATCGTTGCATCAAGCCGTGTGATCTTATCAGCTGCGGAAAAGGTACTTGTAACGTCGCCGAACACAAGGCTGTATGCACTTGCTACGAAGGTTATGACATTCTCAACGGTAGTACATGTGAAGATATAAACGAATGTATTTCTCAGCCGTGTCACAACTCCGCTTTCTGTAACAACCTACCTGGTGGCTATAACTGCCAATGCCCCGAAGGTCTTATCGGAGATCCAGTCCATGCAGGTTGTCGGGATCCCAATGAATGTCTTACTGATACCGATTGTCCCTTAACCGCTAGTTGCCAAAATTCGCGGTGCCGAAGCCCATGTGAACGAGACAATGCTTGCGGCACTAACGCCAACTGTGTTGCTCAATCACACAATGCCATCTGCACATGTCCAGCCAACTCACGAGGAGATCCTTCTGTGGAATGCGTGTATATTGAATGCACGGATAATGATGACTGTCACAACGAAAAAGCTTGCCTTGATGCTAAATGCATCGACCCATGCTCACTGCCTAACGCTTGCGGATCCCAAGCTCGTTGTGCCGTTCACAATCACATTGGTGTATGTAGCTGCGAGAGTGGCACTACTGGTGATGCCAAGCTTGGTTGTGTACCTTTACAGTACTGTAATATCGATACACAATGTGCTTCAGGCAGTATTTGTACAAATGGAATCTGCAGCCCACTATGTCAAACCAATCGGGATTGTATTTCGGACCAACTTTGTATTCAGGGTGTTTGCCAACCAACTTGTAAATCAAACACCACTTGCCCTGAATTCCAATTCTGTTTGAATAACATATGCACAAAGGAAATACTCTGCCGCGATGACAACGACTGTGGAATCGATGAATATTGCATTTTGGATACATATGGACGTGCAAGCTGTGAAAATGTATGCTTGGGACGAGCTATCTGTGGACGTAATACAGAATGCATTGCTCGAAGTCATGCACCAGACTGTGTTTGTAAAGATGGCTTCTTTGGTGATCCAAAATCGGGTTGTCGCAAGATTGAGTGCACCAGCGACGAAGACTGTTCTAACGACAAAACCTGTGATAATCACATGTGTAAGATTGCTTGCCTAATTGGTCAACCATGCGGAGAAAATGCGCTTTGCACAACCGAGCATCATAAACAAGTTTGCCACTGCCAACCTGGATTTACTGGTGACCCACGCGAACGCTGTGATGTCATTGATTATTGCAAGGATGCCCCTTGTGGACCTGGTGCTAATTGCCGCAACTCGCGCGGCTCATACAAATGCACATGTCCAACAGGCTTAGTCGGTGACCCGTACAATGAAGGCTGTCGAACCGCTGTTGAATGTGAGACCAATGATGATTGTCCGCCTCACGCTGAATGCACAAAATCTAACGGCGTACCCAAATGTCGCGATGTCTGCACAACTGTTAAGTGTGGCCCTAATGCGGAATGTGTTCCGAAAGGCCATGTGGCGCAGTGCGCATGCCGCAATGGTTATGATGGTGAGCCCGCTGACCGGGTCACTGGTTGCAAGCCTTTGCCTGTACCCTGTCAAGTTACTAGCGATTGTCCTACCAACACCTACTGCTCGGATAGCATTTGTAAACGTAAGTACTAACACCAACGCAATGGACTTGCTAACACAAAGCACGAACAAAAGTCCAACAACTTTTCTTTACTTATTAAAAAAGTAACAGTAATCAGCTAACCAAGTAGTAAATTACTTACATGGTTTTTAACTACTGAGAGCAGCTGCTCACAGCTAACTTTTTGAACAGGACACTAAGCGAACAGGGTTCTTGTTATGGAAACATAAAACATATTCCACTACCACTTAAACAAAACAATAAACCAAACAATATAGTACACAAGAGACAACGAGACCAACAAATTGACATACTTATTAAAAAACCAAGCCGTACTTTGCTCATGCGTTGGCTTTTGCACATTAGAGTGCACATGCTACCAATTTGAGACTTGAATGTATTGTATTAGGCATCATCTTTATAAAACGCGGATCATATTAATATGTTCCTGTTTACCTCTACAGCTGCCTGCTCTCTCGACACTGAATGTGGTGTTTCAGAAGTTTGCCGGGGTGGACAATGTTTCAACCCGTGCTTACAGCCTCAAGCTTGCGGCATGAATGCCGAGTGCCACATTTTTACACATATAAAGCAGTGCACCTGTCCACCAGGATTTACAGGGGATGCAGAAAAAGAATGCGTTCGAATACCAGTAGCCTGCGATGGCGAGTGTGGTCCCGGTTATACTTGTCGCGACTCTATGTGTCTGCCAGCCTGTACCAATGACATTGAATGTGCTTCTAATGAGAAGTGCCTCCAAGGAAATTGTTTGCGTGAGTAGAATTGTCGTTTATATACAGAAATAAGTTTATCGTTAACCATGTAATTTTTTGTTTTATCTGCACAGTCACTTGTCGTGTTGATAACGACTGCTTCCTTGGGCACGTTTGCCTTCATAATAGATGCGTTTATGGCTGTCATATTGATGACGACTGTAGTGCATCTGAATCATGCCGAAATGATAAATGCATTAACCCTTGCCTGGAAAATCCATGTGGTCCCAATGCCGGTTGTTCCGTATCAAATCACAGAGCATCTTGCTCTTGTATCGAGGGTATGGTACCAAATCCCACACCACAAGTAGGCTGTGTGCGTTCACCACCACTTGAATGTTCGGAAAATCGTGATTGTCCTAATGCATTGGCTTGCTTTGAGTCCGCTTGCCGTCCTCTCTGCGCAGATGACTCTGGATGTCTAACAAACGAACGTTGCCAACATGGTGTCTGCAAACCACTTTGTCGTCACGACAACGAATGTCGCAGTAATGAAGTGTGTCTGGGTCTAACTTGTGTGCCTGGTTGTCGATCAGATCAGGGATGTCCTGCAACGTTAACCTGTGTGAGCGAACAATGTATCGATCCATGTGCAGATGCAACCGCTTGTGGCACTAACGCAGAATGTGTTGTCATTGATCACCGCAAGCAGTGTACTTGTCCATCGGGACTCACAGGAAATGCTGAAATTGCCTGCAAAACCCCGCGCATCGTTTGTACACACAACGACGATTGTGAATCAAATCAGCTTTGCTATGCAGGTAGCTGCCAAGGAAAATGTCGCAATGACCAAAACTGCTTAGCCGATGAACGTTGTATGCGAGGCACTTGTCGCACCGTTTGCAATACAGACACTGTCTGCACCGAAGGCCAAATCTGCGAAAATCGCGTATGCCAAATAGGCTGCCGTAACGATCTTACCTGTCCTAGCAACGAAGCCTGCGTTAATAAAAAATGTAAAAACCCTTGTGACTCTCCTGGGCAGTGTGGACAATGTGCTAATTGTCAAGTCATCAATCACGGCGTCCAATGTAGTTGTCCAAACAACTTCATCGGTGATGGTCTCACTGGATGTCAATTACCACCACAACGCTGTAACCCCTCATGTGAATGCGATGAGACAAACACGTACTGTTCACCTAGCTGCACAAAAACTGACAACTGCGCCTGCGGTCAATTATGTGCAAGAAACAAATGTCGTACAAAATGCGGTCCCAATAGCCAATGTCCACTCGGTCAATTGTGTGAACGTGGTGCCTGCATCGCGGGCTGCAAGTCAAATACTGACTGTGCCGCAGATCAAGCTTGTTTAGGTGGTCAATGTACAGATCCTTGCGCCAACGAGAAGTCATGCGGACGCAATGCGTTATGTACTGTCTCTGATCACCGCATGCTTTGTTATTGCCCCGACGGGTACGAAGGTGAGCCAAGCAAGGAATGCGTCCAATTTGAGTGCCGCCAAGATGTCGACTGTGAAACGAACAAGCGTTGCGACAATGGTAAATGCCGGAATCCATGCCTAGAATATGGAGCTTGTGGTACCAATGCACAATGTCGCGTAGTTAATCGCAAAGCTCAGTGTTCTTGCCCTCCTGACTTCTTTGGAAATCCCACAACAGAGTGTCAACCTTTAGATGGCGGCTGCGCAAACAATCCTTGCGGTGATAACTCTAAATGTACCGAAGTACCCGGTGGTTACGAATGTACCTGCATGGATGGGTGCATGGGCGATGCCCATAAAGGATGTTTATGTGAACGTGACCTAGTCAACGCATGTCATGATCAACCATGCGGTCTAAATGCCGCTTGCCGAATGCTTGATAGCAAGGAAGCGCAGTGCTACTGCCCTGAGGACTTCCCTAATGGTGATGCGTACGTGCAATGTAAGTGTGTCAATTGACTTTGAAAAAATCGGAAACTGTTTAAAATACCATTCCTTCCAGGCTACCTCACTCCACCGCAACAAGACTGTCGTGTCAATGGTTGCGAAACCGGCGATTGCGTACGACAAGGCTACGATTACGTGTGCCGTCAAGGTAAGTCATTAAGTTCAATTTTTTCTTTTAGCTCCCTTTATTATTTTTACTTAACCGCGTTTAGTATTTTAAAAAATGGATAATCAAGTTAACCAACGTTTAATTTTGGCCAGTTTAGCGTTTTTGAGTTGCAGAATTTTTAGTAAATGTGTTTTAATAATAAGTTTTTCACAATTTTTTTAAGGCTGTGAGTAACATGAAAAGTACATTAAACAATTGAAAGTAATCACTTTGACTAATTATGCGAAAGTTAACGCGTTAAAGATATGCTTAGAAAAAACTGCTAAAAATTTGTTTTCAGTGTAGTGTGTGTATCGAATTAATTTGCATAACAAATTTCTTGAAATTGCATAATATGAAAGTTTAAATAACTTATAAACATAATCGAAAATAAAAATTTCGGATAACAGTAAAAATACACTCAACAAAAAAACACCCGAAATTAATGAGACCCAAGTTCCCCAAATGAAACTGAAGCAAAAACAAATGCACATTATTCAGATTTTTTATAAAACTCATTATTTTTTTTTTATTCTAAAAGTCAAAAAAGTGTTTAAAAGTATATCAATGTCGAAATTAATATTATATAACGCATATGGAAATTCGTGGAATGTTGCTGTCGCTATCGCGGTCTCCCAATCTGTGCCAAGTATTTTTTCTAACAGTTAAAAGACCTAGTACTTTTGTTAAGCTTAGACGTTAAGTAAATATATTTAATTAATCACTAATACGGCGAGCGAAGGCTAAGCAATCGCTTAATTCGCTACGAAAGTTCAAAATCATCAGCAAATAACATTTCATGGAAAAATCTCACTCGCGAAGAAATGCTACATTAAAAACATGTTTTTCATGCAATTAATTAATTTAACAAAGAAATTAACGCATCAAAATCGAAGTAGCTAAATTCGCCATTTATCATTGACTTTTAATAATCCGAATAAGAGCTTAATAGTAATTGCAAACACATCTTAGCTCGGTATAAATAGAATCAAAAAATACGTATCAAAACGCACAGATTAGTCGTTAGTTTACTTAATGTGTACTGTTTAACCCGACAATCTCCGCCCAGTTCCAAGAAACCCAGCTACCCAACCCTTCAATCGATATTTTTAACATCCAAGAAAAATGCCGCGATAGCGATGAGTATTGAATTATAATTTGGTTAAAAAATATGTAGGAGAGTAATTATGATATTAACTCAACACAAAGTCTTCAGAATCAAATTAGTATCTTATTCCCAAAACACACACACACACATCCTGATCCTAAGTTCCCGTTAGTGTCACCCTCCTGATTTCCGTTCCGCTCCACCAATCTCGTTGCCCTCTAACTCTACTTTACCAAGTATACATAAAACAACTATGAGTTTTAATTAAACGAAAACTAATACGTCTTTAATACAAAATATAAACAAAATAATCATATTAAATTGAAAAACCGTAAAGAAAAACTCAGATTGGGAACTGTGGACGGGGCAATTCTCACACATGGTTCACATATGCTATAACATTGAACTCTTAAAAAACTTCTCACAGAGATAACTTAAATTATATACGAAATGCTCAAATACTTATTTATAATTCATTATATTGTAAAAAATCGAAAAAGCCTATAAACAAAATCAATAAACATTACAAGTCATTTCAAGCATTCCTCAAATCGAAATCGATAATGAAAATGTACAGCTCTTATACGTATATAAGTCCCAACTTTAAAGCTCTACCTTCTCTAATTGGAAAGTTTAGACTATTGGTTGAAAATTTCTCTTTTCAAAACTCTACCAACAAAAATCAAACTGTAACTAAATTTTAACTAACAGTTCAAAGTGAACAATTTTGGTATTCTTGAGATCTAGTAAATAAGTTGTACATACGAATATACATACATATATATGCATATTTTTATACCTACCAAATCTTATAAAGTCATACTAACAAATTTTGTAAATATATATACAATTTGTTAATAAATTATTATTAATACAAAATCCTACATTATCAACTTTTTCAAAATTATTAAATCGCAACAATTGTATATTATTTCTCCACTATCCAAGCTAAACTTTGTTTAATCAAAAACTGTAAAAAAAATATTTTCTTACGCTTTAGCGAAAACTTACAACCAACTTCTATCTCTATTAATTATTTACTCTAATTATTCGACTCTCTTTGTCAACCACTTACCTTTAATATCACCAATATCGTGTCTCTCGTAGGGCAGAGCGCATGTGTTGGATGTCGTGTAATTTTACCATATTTCTTATCAAATCAGCTCGAACTTCGCATTATTAAATGCTTAAAGTCATATTGACAAAATTAATAAAATGAAAAGAATATTATACATAATAATTGGGCAAAATAAAAAAAATTAACGCAAGTATTATTGGTAGTTCATCAAGGAATAACTCACTCTTTACTCTTCCTCGCTCGCTCGCTCGCTAAAAAACCAATCAAACCAATCTCATACATTTTTTAAGTTAATAACCTTGAAGCAATGTGAGATGTTCCCTTCACAGTTCTGCAATGATTTATATATTTTTTTGTTTGTAAATTCATATAAAGTTCAAATTAAAAAATATTAAAAACGTATGTGTGAATAAATATTAGAAGTCGTAATACACACACAAAAATCACTAAATTTACTACTTTTAAAACCTTACTAAACATTTATACAAGCTGTGCTGCCAACTATATGTTTTACAGACGTCTACATTAGGTACACTTCACTCAAGCAAATTTTTTTTTGTTATTATTATTTTTGTTTATTTTATTTTGTTTTCTGTGCACTTAAGCTAACCACAATTCGTTGAACTCCCACTCTAAAATTGAAATTTAAACAATCCACATGCACAAAATCCTCTTTAAAGCAAAAACCAACCCAACCAAAATCCCCACTGACAATTAATGAAAACCACAAATCAAAAAAAAAAATTAATAATATATAAACACAACGCTAAACGAAACACTGTTATAAGGGTCTTAAATAAGTACATATATCGGACAAATCTAGCCTTAAGTTTACGCCGTCTTTAAATTTCCAGTGTCTTTAAAGTAAAACACGTATATACAAATATATATGTTTACATTGTTTTTCTTGCAATTAAAAAGCCTCCATAAATATTTTTTTTAAACTAAAGACCAGCAATATTCTACATCTTTCTCTCACGCTCTTGCTGTCACTATCTATGCCTCTTTTTGATTCACCACTTTTTACTCCCCTTCAAACAAACAAAATAAATTTTGTTCGCCAATTATGTCACCAAAAAATGCACCCAAATAACGAAACAACCAAATACCTGTCTATCTCTCTCTCCAATTGTACTTCGATGCCGCTTTAATCATCAACACACCAACCAATCACCGTTATAGACACCGAGCAATGCAACTCTGATATGGATTGTCCCAGTGAGAAATCATGCCTGCAAGGACACTGCAGCGATCCTTGTACAATGCGTGGCGTGTGCGGCTTAAACGCGCTTTGTAAAACTGTACTACATCGACCACGTTGCTCGTGTGCTAGTTGTCACATTGGCCGTCCTGAAGTTGAGTGCAAGCCAGATCCAAAATGCACTGTAGATGATACGGAAGCAAAGGCCAAAGAGCAAATTACCTGCACTAGTGACGGCGACTGTCCGGATTCACTGCAATGCGGAAACTATGGACAATGTATAGATCCTTGCAAAAATCCTCTCTTTATATGTGAAAGTAACAAAAAATGTGAGACACGCCGCCACCAGCCGGTCTGCATCTGTAAATCCGGCTTTATTGTGAATGAATATGGCGAACTTACGTGTGCGCCTGATAAACGCGAATGCTATAGAGATGACGACTGCGCCTCAAACATGGCTTGTACGGATGGCAAATGCCGCAATCCCTGTATTGTGCCGCTTGGGCGATCGCCTATCTGCTCAGAAAACAAATCCTGCGAAGTCCAGGACCATAAACCAGTATGCATTTGTATGCGCGACTGCCAGCCTTCAATTTCAATTTGTCTACGCGATGCTGGATGTCCCGCAGGATTAGCGTGCCGAAACTATCAATGCGTCGATCCGTGCAAGTTTGCAATGTGCGCGCCGAACTCGCCATGTATTGTCGAGGATCACAAGCCGATATGTAAATTCTGCCCACCCGGATTTATAGCCGATGCTAAGCATGGATGTCAAAAAGGTAAAGCACATGTGTACTCGCATCTTATATATGTGAAAGTACTATCTGTCTTTTTCTCGTATGATTATCACTCTATGTTTTTCGCTCTGTCACTCTGATCCTCTTTCACCTGAATATACCTTCAGAATCTCATTGACCGCAGTAGGTCAATCGATTTCGATATATAAATGTATATAAACTGAGAGTTTAACCAAGAATAACTTCAGCTTCAAATTATTTATACCAAGTATCGGTAATATGCAAAGAGCTTCGTTACAAAATCAATGCCCGTTTCTAATGAAATAAATAATAACCCACAGCAAGCCAATGCTTATGCCAGCACAAAACGCTAATTCAAAAATGTTTTCATCGATTGGCTTCAAACCATCGATCCAACAATAGTTGTGGCCAAATCGCCTACGCGATTATCCGAAAATTTATGTTTTCACGAAACAACAATACAATTACAAATACAAAAGCCACGAAAACAACAACAAAATACAAGAATCCTCTAAACATTCACACACGCTCATGCTCACTGTTTAATTAATCCGAAGCCTTACCTGAAATTTTGAGATAACTTAATAAAACTTAACGAATGGATAAATAAATTGATTGAATTATTGGTCACTAGCAATACTAATGGTAAATACTGTAGCTAACTAATCGTAAAACAACGTTTTAATTAACTGTAAAATAAAGTTTACTAAATTTTGTACTCATTAATTAAAACAAAAATATACAAATATAAAATTGATTATGAAACAGGATAGTGTTCTCAAAAATTGAATTTGAAAAAAAAAAAATATTATTCCCTAACTCTTTGTATATAGAGTGCACTTTGTGATGTAGCTATATCCCTTCCGTTTATCACATTTATATTGTACATACTCTTATCTAACATATTTTATAAATAAATTGTATATTTTATACTTTTACCAAAAACACCTATAAAACTACTCCAAATCAATATCCAAACTCGAGCAGCCAAGCCAGGTGGCAACTGTACAAAAGATGAAGATTGCAATGAAATACATCAATGCGGTAAAACGGGACGCTGTCTTGATCCGTGCATCGAAAGCTGTACGGGGGCATTAAGATGTGTTGTAAAAGCACATAAAATCGCTGCGTGTATTTGCGCAATGAACGCAACGAATTGCGTACCAACACTGACCATTAATGACAGTACCACTACAGAAAATGTATTACATACGACAGATGCAACGACATTCAAATATACGTTAATGCATTTGGCAAACCAAACTGAAATGCGAACACATTACACGGACATAATGGCAGAAACAGAGCTAACAGACTCATACGATAATAAAACAGAACCATACGAGACAACAAAGAGTATTCCATTAACGACTGAAATAATACCGAAAGAGTTAACGACACAAACATTTACAAAAGCTACGGAAACAAGTGGGAATCTTAGTAGCACTACAATACTATTAACAGTTTCTGACACTCCAGCTCCAACTTTCATCATACCGACGACGCCTTCTCATTTAGCTACTGAAATTCCAGCTACGCAAACTTCTATCGAAGCCATGATACATTCTGCTTCAACAGAGACAGGTACTCAAAGTTCTCCTTTTACAGTTACAGAAATTCCTGTTACTCAAACTCCTTTCGCATCAACTGAAACAGAAATACTGACTTCGCCTTCTACAGTTTCTAGAATTCCTGTTTCTCAAACATCATTTAAGGCAGACAATACAACGAAAGACTTTAATTACGCTTCAGAAACAACTAAAAAACAGACAGAACCTACTACTCCATTTACAGGTTCTAGAACTCCTCCTACTGAAATTTCTTTCGAAATGGAGACCACTTCTGCTACGACAGAAACAGATACACCAGGCTCTCCAATTACAGTTACTGAAACTCCAATAAAAGTGGGTATTACAACAGAACAAGTAACTTTCGGCTCAGAAGTAACACCAAAACAGACCGAAATTACAATTTCATTTACTGGTTCTGAAATTCCTGTTACACAAACTCCTTCCGAAACAAGGACGCCTTCTGCTTCAACAGAAACACCGACATCCCCTTCTTCAAGTTCCGAAATTCCTGTTGTTTTATCATCAACTGAATCGGGTATAACAACGAAAAACGTTACTTTCTCTTCAGAAACAACTGAAATACCGACAGAACCTACTACTCCATTTTCAGATTCTAGAAATCCTCCTACTGAAATTTCTTTCGAAACGAAGACCTCTGCTACTACAACAGAAACAGATACACCTGCCTCTCCAATTACAGTTACTGAAACTCCAATAAAAGTGGATATCACAACAGAACAAGTAACTTTTGGTTCAAAAGTAACACCAAAACACACCGAAACTACTATTTTACATACTGAAACTGAAATTTCAGTTACTCAAACTCCTTTCACAACGCAAACTTCTCCTGCATCCACAGGAACAGAAACACCGACTTCTCCTTCAACAGTTTCTAAAACTCCTGTTTCTCAAACATCAATTGAGGCGGATATTACAACAAAATATGTTAATTTCTCTTCAGAAACAACCGAAAAACAGACAGAAACTACAATTTCATTTACTGGTTCTGAAATTCCTGTTACACAAACTCCTTTCGAAACAAGGTCACCTTCTTCTTCAACAGAAACACCGACTTCCCCTTCTTCAAGTTCCGAAATTCCTGTTGTTTTATCATCAACTGAAGCAGGTATAACAACGAAAAACGTTGCTTTCTCTTCAGAAACAACTGAAATACCGACAGAACCGACTACATCATTTACAGGTACTAGAATCCCTTCTACTAAAATTTCTTTCGAAATAAAGACCACTTCTACTTCAGCAGAAACAGATACACCCGCCTCTCCAATTACAGTTACTGAAACTCCAATAAAAGTGGGTGTCACAACAGAACAAGTAACTTTCGGCTCAGAAGCAACACCAAAACAAACCGAAACTACAATTTCGTTGACCGAAACTGAAATCTCTGATACTCAAACTCCTTTCTCAACGCAAACTTCTTCTGCATCCACTGAAACAGAAACACCGACTTCGCCTTCTACAGTTTCTAGAACTCCTGTTTCCCAAACATCATTTGAGGCAGATATTACAACGAAAGACGTTACTTTCGCTTCAGAAACAACTGAAAAACAGACAGAACCTACTACACCTTTTACAAGTACAAGAATTCCTCCTACTAAAATTTCTTTCGAAACGGAGACCACCTCTGCTACGACAGAAACAGATACACCAGGCTCTCCAATTACAGTTACTGAAACTCCAATAAAAGAGGGTATCACAACAGAACAAGTAACTTCCGGCTCAGAAGTAACACCAAAACAGACCGAAATTACAATTTCATTGACTGAAACTGAAATTCCTCCTAGTCAAACTCCTTTCGCAACGCAAACTCCTTCTGCATCCACTGAAACAGAAACACCGACTTCGCCTTCTACAGTTTCTAGAACTCCTGTTTCCCAAACATCATTTGAGGCAGATATTACAACGAAAGACGTTACTTTCGCTTCAGAAACAACAGAAAAACAGACAGAACCTACTACACCTTTTAAAGGTACTAGAATTCCTCCTACTAAAATTTCTTTCGAAACGAAGACCACTTCTGCTACGACAGAAACAGATACACCAGGCTCTCCAATTACAGTTACTGAAACTCCAATAAAAGAGGGTATCACAACAGAACAAGTAACTTCCGGCTCAGAAGTAACACCAAAACAGACCGAAATTACAATTTCATTGACTGAAACTGAAATTCCTCCTACTCAAACACCCTTTGCGACGCAAACTCCTTCTGCATCCACTGAAACAGAAACACCGACTTCGCCTTCTACAGTTTCTAGAACTCCTGTTTCCCAAACATCATTTGAGGCAGATATTACAACGAAAGACATTACTTTCGCTTCAGAAACAACTGAAAAACAGACAGAACCTACTACACCTTTTACAAGTACAAGAATTCCTCCTACTAAAATTTCTTTCGAAACGGAGACCACTTCTGCTACGACAGAAACAGATTCACCAGGCTCTCCAGTTACAGTGACTGAAACTCCAATAAAAGTGGGTATCACAACAGAACAAGTAACTTTCGGCTCAGAAGTAACACCAAGACAGACCGAAACTACAATTTCGTTGACCGAAACTAAAATTTCTGCTACTCAAACTCCTTTCGCAACGCAAACTCCTTCTGCTTCCACAGAAACAGAAACACCGACTTCGCCTTCTACAGTTTCTAGAACTCCTGTTTCCCAAACATCATTTGAGGCAGATATTACAACGAAAGACGTTACTTTCGTTTCAGAAACAACTGAAAAACAGACAGAACCTACTACACCTTTTACAAGTACTAGAATTCCTCCTACTAAAATTTCTTTCGAAACGGAGACCACTTCTGTTACGACAGAAACAGATTCACCAGGCTCTCCAATTACAGTAACTGAAACTCCAATAAAAGAGGGTATCACAACAGAACAAGTAACTTCCGGCTCAGAAGTAACACCAAAACAGACCGAAACTACAATTTCGTTGACTGAAACTGAAATTACTCCTAGTCAAACTCCTTTCGCAACGCAAACTCCTTCTACATCCACTGAAACAGAAACACCGACTTCGCCTTCTACAGTTTCTAGAACTCCTGTTTCCCAAACATCATTTGAGGCAGATATTACAACGAAAGACGTTACTTTCGTTTCAGAAACAACTGAAAAACAGACAGAACCTACTACACCTTTTACAAGTACTAGAATTCCTCCTACTAAAATTTCTTTCGAAACGGAGACCACTTCTGCTACGACAGAAACAGATTCACCAGGCTCTCCAATTACAGTTACTGAAACTCCAATAAAAGAGGGTATCACAACAGAACAAGTAACTTCCGGCTCAGAAGTAACACCAAAACAGACCGAAACTACAATTTCGTTGACTGAAACTGAAATTACTCCTAGTCAAACTCCTTTCGCAACGCAAACTCCTTCTACATCCACTGAAACAGAAACACCGACTTCGCCTTCTACAGTTTCTAGAACTCCTGTTTCCCAAACATCATTTGAGGCAGATATTACAACGAAAGACGTTACTTTCGTTTCAGAAACAACTGAAAAACAGACAGAACCTACTACACCTTTTACAAGAACTAGAATTCCTCCTACTAAAATTTCTTTCGAAAAGGAGACCACTTCTGCTACAACAGAAACAGACACACCCGCCTCTCCAATTACAGTTACTGAAACTCCAATAAAAGTGGGTGTCACAACAGAACAAGTAACTTTCGGCTCAGAAGTAACACCAAAACAAACCGAAACTACAATTTCGTTGACTGAAACTGAAATTTCAGTTACTAAAACTCCTTCTGCATCCACAGAAACACAAACACCGACTTCTCCTTCTACAGTTTCTAGAACTCCTGCTTCCCAAACATCATTTGAGGCGGATATTACAACGAAAGGCGTTACTTTCGCTTCAGAAACAACTGAAAAACAGACAGAACCTACTACACCTTTTAAAGGTACTAGAATTCCTCCTACTAAAATTTCTTTCGAAAAGGAGACCACTTTTGCTACAACAGAAACAGATACATCCAGCCTCTCCAATTACAGTTACTGCAACTCCAATAAAAGAGGGTATCACAACAGAACAAGTAACTTTTGGCTCAGAAGTAACACCAAGACAGACCGAAACTACAATTTCGTTGACTGAAACTAAAATTCCTCCTACTCAAACTCCTTTCGCAACGCAAACTCCTTCTGCATCCACAGAAACAGAAACAGCGACTTCTCCCTCTACAGTTACTAGAACTCCTGTTTCTCTAACATCAATTGAGGCGCATATTACAACGAAAGGCGTTACTTTCGCTACAGAAACAATTGAAAAGCAGACAGAACCTACTACACCTTTTACAAGGTACTAGAATTCCTCCTACTAAAATTTCTTTCGAAACGGAGACCACCTCTGCTACGACAGAAACAGATACACCAGGCTCTCCAATTACAGTTACTGAAACTCCAATAAAAGAGGGTATCACAACAGAACAAGTAACTTTCGGCTCAGAAGTAACACCAAAACAGACCGAAACTACAATTTCGTTGACTGAAACTGAAATTCCTCCTACTCAAACTCCTTTCGCAACGCAAACTCCTTCTGCATCCACTGAAACAGAAACACCGACTTCGCCTTCTACAGTTTCTAGAACTCCTGTTTCCCAAACATCATTTGAGGCAGATATTACAACGAAAGACGTTACTTTCGTTTCAGAAACAACTGAAAAACAGACAGAACCTACTACACCTTTTACAAGTACTAGAATTCCTCCTACTAAAATTTCTTTCGAAAGGGAGACCACTTCTGCTACAACAGAAACAGATACACCCGCCTCTCCAATTACAGTTACTGAAACTCCAATAAAAGTGGGTATCACAACAGAACAAGTAACTTTTGGCTCAGAAGTAACACCAAGACAGACCGAAACTACAATTTCGTTGACTGAAACTGAAATTCCTCCTAGTCAAACTCCTTTCGCAACGCAAACTCCTTCTGCATCCACTAAAACAGAAACACCGACTTCGCCTTCTACAGTTTCTAGAACTCCTGTTTCCCAAACATCATTTGAGGCAGATATTACAACGAAAGACGTTACTTTCGCTTCAGAAACAACTGAAAAACAGACAGAACCTACTACACCTTTTACAAGGTACTAGAATTCCTCCTACTAAAATTTCTTTCGAAACGGAGACCACCTCTGCTACGACAGAAACAGATACACCAGGCTCTCCAATTACAGTTACTGAAACTCCAATAAAAGAGGGTATCACAACAGAACAAGTAACTTCCGGCTCAGAAGTAACACCAAAACAGACCGAAATTACAATTTCGTTGACTGAAACTGAAATTCCTCCTACTCAAACCCCTTTCGCAACGCAAACTCCTTCTGCATCCACAGAAACAGAAACACCGACTTCGCCTTCTACAGTTTCTAGAACTCCTGTTTCCCAAACATCATTTGAGGCAGATATTACAACGAAAGACGTTACTTTCGCTTCAGAAACAACTGAAAAACAGACAGAACCTACTACACCTTTTACAAGTACTAGAATTCCTCCTACTAAAATTTCTTTCGAAACGGAGACCACTTCTGCTACGACAGAAACAGATACACCAGCCTCTCCAATTACAGTTACTGAAACTCCAATAAAAGAGGGTATCACAACAGAACAAGTAACTTACGGCTCAGAAGTAACACCAAAACAGACCGAAACTACAATTTCGTTGACTGAAACTGAAATTTCTGCTACTCAAACTCCTTTCGCAACGCAAACTCCTTCTGCTTCCACTGAAACAGAAACACCGACTTCGCCCTCTACAGTTTCTAGAACTCCTGTTTCTCTAACATCAATTGAGGCGTATATTACAACGAAAGGCGTTACTTTCGCTACAGAAACAACTGAAAAACAGACAGAACCTACTACACCTTTTACAGGTACAAGAATTACTCCAACTGAGATTTCTTTCGAAACGGAGACCACTTCTGCTACGACAGAAACAGATTCACCAGGCTCTCCAATTACAGTAACTGAAACTCCAATAAAAGTGGGTGTCACAACAGAACAAGTAACTTTCGGCTCAGAAGTAACGCCAAAACAGACCGAAACCACAATTTCGTTGACTGAAACTGAAATTTCGGTTACTAAAACTCCTTCTGCATCCACAGAAACACAAACACCGACTTCTCCTTCTACAGTTTCTAGAACTCCTGTTTCCCAAACATCATTTGAGGCAGATATTACAACGAAAGACATTACTTTCGCTTCAGAAACAACTGAAAATACAGACAGAACCTACTACACCTTTTACAAGTACTAGAATTCCTCCAACTGAAATTTCTTTCCAAAGGGAGACCACTTCTGCTGCAACAGAAACAGAGACACCAGCCTCTCCAATTACAGTTACTGAAACTCCAATAAAAGTGGGTATCACAACAGAACAAGTAACTTTCGGCTCAGAAGTAACACCAAAACAGACCGGAACTACAATTTCGTTGACTGAAACTGAAATTCCTCCTAGTCAAACCCCTTTCGCAACGCAAACTCCTTCTTCATCCACAGAAACAGAAACACTGACTTCGCCTTCTACAGTTTCTAAAACTCCTGTTTCTCTAACATCAATTGAGGCGCATATTACAACGAAGGGCGTTACTTTCGCTACAGATACAATTGAAATACAGACAGAACCTACTACACCTTTTAAAGGTACTAGAATTCCTCCTACTAAAATTTCTTTCGAAACGGAGACCACTTCTGCTACGACAGAAACAGATACACCAGCCTCTCCAATTACAGTTACTGAAACTCCAATAAAAGTGGGTATCACAACAGAACAAGTAACTTTTGGCTCAGAAGTAACACCAAAACCGACCGAAACTACAATTTCGTTGACTGAAACTGAAATTTCTGCTACTCAAACTCCTTTCGCAACGCAAACTTCTTCTGCATCATTTGATGCGGATATCACAACGAAACAGGTTACTTTTGCTTCAGCTACACCTGAAAAACCGACAGAATCCACAATTTCGTATACTAGTACAGAGATTCCTGCTCGTCAAGATTCTAGAGAAACGGATACCTTCTCTGCTTCAACAGAAACAGTTACTGAAATATCCGAATCTCCAGTGAAAACGGAGACCACTTACACTTCTTTCGAATCTGAAGTCGCTTCCGCAACAACAGAACCCGTTACTTTGAAGACAACGCGTACTTCCACAGTGACCGTAATACCTGATAATCAAACGCCTATTGAAGAGGAAATCCAAACGGAGCCCATTAATTATACCTCAGAAACAACTGACAAGTCTACTAAACCTGAAATTACGTTTACATTCACTGACATACCAGGTACTCAAACTACTTTGAAAGAAGAGGTCTTTTCCGTTTCAACAGAAACTGGGGCACCGATTTCTATTTCTACTGTTACCGAAATACCTTTTACACAAACCTCAGTTGAATCAGACTTTAGAACGAAATCTATTACTCTTACTCCAGAAATAACTGAACAAATGACGGAAAGTACGATTCCATTTTCTGTTACTAATATTCCGAATGAAACTCCTACTAAAACGAACGTTTCTTCTACAACAGAGCTTTCGACTGAAACAGATACTCCGTATACTGCAACTGAATTCCTTGTTACCCAAACTCCTATCAAATCTAGAACCTCTTCCGAATCTGCGCCAATGACACCGACTTCTCCTAAAACATTGTTTACTCTGCCACCTTTTTTTACCACTGTGGACGTTGGTGTGCCAAATGCAACTACTGATTCTACTATAGACCATTTGACGACTTGTATTACCGACCATGACTGTACTGACAATGAAGTTTGCTTTAAATATCATTGTGCTAGACCCTGCGAACTCTACCCAAATCTCTGTGAAATGCAGCTACGCTCTTTCATGGTATGTCGTACGCTGAATCACTCAGCTATGTGCTTTTGCGATAGTGATGCAGATGTAAATACTCCAGATTGCCATTTAACTGCAGGTAACTAGCGATGTGTGTATAAGACAACTCATTGAACTTCTACGTGTTTTCTCTACTGAATGAAATGCAAGGAATAAAGGGGTTGCGGTTATAATTGTTGACGTTGAAAGGAGTTCTGTCGTCTAAAACACCATAAAACCAGGTAGAATGTGACAGTTAACTCCAGATTGCGTCCAACAGAATCTATCTTTTTCTTTGGCAGATTTCGCATATCAAGACTTGCTTAAGTCGAATCGCCAATATTGCCTCTTAAAAGTGCATGAATTGTTATATTCTCATTTGTGTGTCCGTCAAGAAAACAAAACCTTTCATTTTGTCGCTATTTTCTGTGAATTTGTGTTCTTCTTTTACTTCTTCTTCTTAATCTTTATCTATTGTTTTTTCTTTTCTGAAATCTTTTAAATATAGTCAACGTTGTCGCCGCACTTACACTAAGCACCAAAAATTCAGAGGTCCCACGTAAAGCAGAGCTTTGTGTTTACACCTGTATGTTCTTATCTGTTGCTCTGCTCTGAAAACGCAATACCAACTTTTCAGTTGCATTCGTTGCATGCCCTTGCAATTTGTGTGTACTATTTTCTTTTACTCTCTCAATCGATCATTTTAATGACTGCCAATTTTATTCATTAATTTGCAAGAATCATCATAGTCTTTATTTGTCGAACTCAAGCATGTCATTTGCGAGTTCTCTTATTGTATAAGTTGCAATATTATATATATATATTTATATATAACATAACAAGTTGCAAATCGAAGTTTTAATTATTTAAAACGTATATAACTTACATATTTCTCAGTAATCTTAACATGTAATGCATGGATTTTTAAGCATCAATTTATAGATAAGTTGTTTTTAAATGCTTTTTGCTTACTTAATCGCACTAACTCCTTTTGCACTCTGGCTTGCATGTGTATATGTTATTTTTCAAACACCTACCTAACATAGTTTTCTCTACGTAATAGAAATAAGTATACTTAATCCTCTTAATTATAAAGAAACTCAAACAACAAATCGATAACGATAATTGAAAATAAGAATGGAATGTGCAACTGATAAAAACTAACTGCATTAAGTCAAGTGAAATCCCTGCAAACAGGATTTAATTTCTTGATTATTATCCTACAATACGATTATACGACTTTTTATATCATCTAAAAAAATTTGCAATCAATACGTTAACATTTTACCTCTGTTGCTACCAGAAATTGGCTGTGCTTCAAGTGATGAATGCCCAATGCAACGAGCATGTATAAATGCTGTATGTGTAGATCCTTGCACATATGAGAATCCTTGCAGACAGAATGAAGACTGCCACGTTATAGAGCACCAACCAGTTTGTTCCTCAGGTAAAATAAAGCCTTCATACAGTAACCTTTTAATATGTTGATTCTGAATGTTTTTTTTAGAAATTGGACGAGTTCCAGGTTGCGATCATTGTCCACCAGGTGCTTCATGTGATCCCAGTACCGGCGCGTGCATTAAGGGTAAGTTGTATACGGAATCTTTCATAAAAAACGCAAGTAAATATTGTAACATTTTTTGGCACAAATAAAGAGAAAAATTTTAAACTTAACCAAATAAGAAAAAATAAACAATAATAATAACGACTGTAAATATTAACTGTATATATTTCAATCGGTAAACCTTCTCCACTTGTAAATACTCTTAACTCTAGCTAACGTAACAATAATCACAACAACAGTCACGAATAAAACATCTACAACAACATCTAACCCAAAAACTGACGTTAACATAACGCCCGCCGAAGTTGAGACCACTACTATCGGAGAAAATGGTGTCAATTTAGTCACCGAAACATCCACCTCCTCTAGTTCAACCAGCACTGACACAAGCACACATATAACTGTTACTAACCGCACTTCTACTATTAAAATCACAACCAGTACCACAGAGGGTACAACAACCACAAAATCAAGTGCAACCAAGGGTTATCGCGATGGTGAGAATAATATAACGGACAGCATAGGTTCTACCACATTTACTACATCGAAGACGACAAACACAGGAACGAATACACTAAGCACATCCTCAACCAAACGTGGCGAGGCAAACAAAGGAACTGGTGATACGCGAACTACAACGCCGAAAATGAAAACCACGCGATTGGATACTTCCAACGAGTTACCGGATACAACACCTCATTATGATGCCGGTACTCCAAGTACTCCAACAGAGCTTAGCAGTACAACAATGTTTCCAGTGATATTACCCTTGTCAACATTACCCATGGAACAGCCCACTGTCCCGGGAACCACGACAATTAGCACAGATCTAAAGACTGTGGAAATGCCCATGCAAACAACTACGACCACAAGACCTCCAAATACTACAACCATCACTATGATTAACATTTGTACAGTAGATACTAACTGTGGTCCTAAAGAATTATGTGTTTTGGGCCATTGTCACAAAAAATGTCGACTCGGTGAAACAAGTATCGATTGTGTAAAAGGTATATAAGATATTTTTATGCACATTACAGATACATAAACACTTGCGCTTTGTGCAGAATATAAATATGTACATACACTCTTTTTCGTCCTAAAATTATCTGAAATTGAGTCTTGTTTTTTACGGTTTTATGTTTGTATATATGTTTGTATATAAAAAAATATACCATTTCTAATCAAATGAACCTGTACATACGCACAACCCGTAATCAACTTATATCATGATTATTCATTTAATGTTATATTAAAACAAGTACACACTAATAACAATAACTCTTTTCTAACTTTTCAAACCATTTCTAACAAAAAGAACCACCAGGCACACCTAAAACTCCTGAACCATGTCAATCAAACAATGATTGTATAGAGAGTGAGACCTGCTATATGGGGTTGTGTCAAGATCCCTGTGAATTTGCGAATGTATGTGCCGCAACTGCCAAATGTACTGCTAAAATGCACCGTCCAATTTGCTCTTGCCCCAAGGGGCATGAGGGCAATCCAACGGTCAAATGTGTACCAATGAAAAACTCAAGTAAGCACTAACTATAACACACGCCCTAATCAACCAAATTAATAAATTAATTAAATAATTTCTTAAAATCATACTTATGTGTAAAATAAAAAGACAAAAGGGCAAAATTGAACAAGCACGATTAACAGTTACTTTTTAAAAACTTTTTAGGCGAATGCGATTTTAATTCGGACTGTGATATCACGGAAGCATGCATTAACCAACTATGTCAGCATCCCTGTGATGTACATGATCCTTGTGCGAAGAATGCGGTATGTGTTAACACAAATCACGCTGCCAAATGCAGTTGTGCAGATGGTTACCAAGGTAACGCACTCGTCGGCTGTCAGCAAGGTTAGTACGTTTTTACCCTTTAACACTCCAAGCATAGTTAAACAATGTTAATTAAAGCAATGAAATGTGCACTTACTACTTCTTATGTTTATGCTAATTTACAATACTCGTTTTCAAATTTTTCTTTCATACACTGTAAAAAATCCTTATCACAAAAAACCGTAACACAACACTGTAAAATACTACGTACTGATTTTTCAATTCACACAAATCAAACGAAAATCTCAATTGTACAAACTACAACACAATTGAAACTATAAATACACGAACCCTCACACACAACTGAATTCGTATGAATCGAATTCAAATATAGTTCGCACACATGTCTGCCAATATAATGAAGACTGCCCGCCAAATAAACTTTGTGATCGCCTCAACCGTCGGTGTATAAGTCCTTGTCAAGAAGATTCATGCGGTGAAAACGCTGAGTGTGTGCCAGTGAACCACGGCATTGACTGTCGTTGTCTTAGCGGATTTGTGGGTAACGCATATGTTGAGTGTCTGCAGATACAAGGTTGTCGTTCCGACGATGAATGCGATTTTAGTCAGGCATGTATCAATGGAAAATGTACATCACCATGTCAGTGTGGAGCATCTGCGCTTTGTGACGTTATCAATCATCGTGGTGTTTGCAAGTGCCCGCCCGGCTACGCAGGTAATCCAGCTATATCATGCAATCCACCTGAAAACCCATGTGCACCGAATCCTTGCGGCACCAATGCATTATGTGAACTTGACAATGGTAATCCCATATGTTACTGCCCTAAGGGACTGACAGGCAACCCGTTCAAGAACTGCAGTAAGTAAACGAACGAAAATATTAGTAACTATGTATTTTTCAAATCTGACAATTATTTAACTTATAGTACCTGAGGGTGATGAATGCGCACCAAATCCGTGCGGTCCGAATTCTGGATGCCGTTTAGTTGACGGTTCGCCACTTTGCTTCTGCCTTCCAGAGTACGAAGGCCAACCCCCAAGCATTCCATGTGAGCTCCCAAGCAATCCATGTGAACCCTCACCTTGTGGCCCAAATACACAATGTGCTGTACTTAGCAATGGTTTCTCTAAATGTACATGTTTACCTGGCTATGTGGAAAGTCCAAACACAATTCGCGGCTGCATTGAACCAATCAATCCATGCGACCCAAGTCCATGTGGCTCCGGTGCTATATGTGATTCCTCGCGAAGTCCCGTATGCTACTGCCCCGACAACAAGATTGGTAATCCATTTAGATTATGCGAAAAACCAGCTGTATCCATTGAACTATGCCAACCAGGACCCTGTGGCCGGAATGCTGACTGCTATGTGACTGGTAACCGCGAAGAATGCTATTGTCGGTCCGGTTATATTGGAGACCCATATCAAGGATGTCGTGAGCCAAGTCGCACAGTCTGCGATCCGAGTCCTTGTGGCCCAAATGCAGACTGCGTTGTTTCTGAAGATGGAAAAAGTGCATGCATATGCCCGGATGGTCTTTCAGGTGATCCAACTTCGCCAATGGGATGCCACGGCTTCGAATGCCAAATTGACGCCGATTGTCCACACACTAAAGCTTGTATGGGCTTTAGATGTTATGATCCATGTCCAGGTGCTTGTGGACAAGGAGCCAACTGTCGCGTTGAAGATCATCATCCAGTGTGCTCTTGCAATACTGGTCTTACAGGGAATCCAGGACTCCGATGCTATACATTAGACCGACCAAAGTCCAATCCATGTGTGCCCAATCCATGCGGTCTAAATAGTGAATGCAAAATATTAAACAACCGTGCTGTTTGTTCATGCCTACCAGGCTACATGGGTGACCCACAGTCTGGTTGCCAACCGGAATGCGATATTAATTCTGATTGTGGCGAATTACTTTCCTGTATTAATCACAAGTGCGTTGATCCATGTGCTGCCACAACTTGTGGCATCAACGCGATTTGTAATGTGCGTCAGCACACACCAGTTTGCCTTTGTTTAGATGGTTTTACTGGAGACGCCTTTTTGCAATGCGTGGCCATTGGTACACTCAAAAATTTGTCACGCGATCCCTGCTTGCCATCACCATGTGGTCCACGCGATGTCTGCTCTGTATATGGAGATGGTGTCGCTCTCTGCGATCCTTGTTTTGGACCAAATGCTTTGCAAAACCCACGCTGCCGACCAGAATGTCTTAGCAATTCAGATTGTCCGTTTGACAGAGCCTGTCTTGGTCAACGATGCTTAGATCCATGTCCAGGTTCCTGTGGTCGAAATGCCATCTGCAATGTTTACGAACATAATCCTGTTTGCAACTGCCCTCAAGGCCTCTATGGAAATCCATATGAACATTGCTCACCACCCTCAACATTGGTACCAACACCATCACCTAGCTGCCTTAAGCTGCAGTGCGGATCGAACGCCGATTGTAAACGCCTTAACAGTGCATTAGCATGTGTATGCCGCAAGGGATACTTTGGGGATCCTTATTTAGGTTGCCGACCAGAATGTGTTCTAAACACCGATTGCCCTGCAGATAAATCATGTGTTAACTCAAAATGCTTGGACGCGTGCATTGGCATATGTGGCAACAATGCCATTTGTCGAGTTGTCAATCATGGTCCTGTCTGCGTTTGCGCTGAAGGGTTCACAGGTGATGCTTTCATTGCCTGCAATCCTTATTACTTACCACCACCAGTTACAACAGTTGACAAACCACGTAATCCATGCGAACCTTCGCCATGTGGCCCCAATTCGCGTTGTCTGCCATCGCTCGAAGGCTATGCAGCTTGTTCCTGTCTTCCTAATTTTAAGGGTGCACCACCAGTTTGCCAACCCGAATGTGTTGTTAGCTCAGAGTGTGCTCTAAATCAAGCTTGCATTAACCAGCGCTGTGCCGATCCATGTCCTGGAACTTGCGGTGTCAGTGCACGTTGTGAAGTGTTAAATCACAACCCAATTTGCTCATGTGAAATTGACTTTGAAGGAGATCCATTTGTATTCTGCTCTCGCATACCACATAAAACAACTGATGAAAGGGACAGCCAAAATCCGTGCTTGCCTTCACCATGCGGTCCCAACTCTATTTGCCAAGTCAAACAAAACCGCCCAGTATGCTCGTGTGTCGCAAACTATATTGGTAGTCCACCATACTGCCGACCTGAATGCACGCTGAGCAGTGAATGTCCTGCAGACAAGGCATGCATACAAGAGAAATGCCAAAATCCATGCGACAATACCTGCGGTCACAATGCCCGTTGTAACGTTATTGGACACTCAGCGCATTGCAGCTGCGACGACGGCTATGAAGGAGATGCTTTTGTTGGCTGTTCTAAAGTCATTACACCGAGTAAGTTTAATAATTTGAGCACTAAAAAAACCAATTGACTAATTTAAACATTTAATAGAGCCTCTAGACCACATTAATCCCTGTTATCCAAATCCATGCGCTGAGAACGCAGTCTGTACACCACATAACGAGGCTGCCCGCTGCACCTGCATTGAACCTTACTTTGGAGATCCTTACAATACAGGATGTCGACCGGAATGTGTTTATAATTCTGAATGTCCTTCGTCACTGGCCTGCATCAAACAACACTGCCGGGATCCTTGCACAAGCGCTTGTGGATCTAATGCAGAATGTGCTGTAGTTAACCATTTGCCCACTTGCAGCTGCACCCATGGCTTTGAAGGCGATCCATTTGCTGGCTGTAAGAGAACTCGTAAGTTCAATGACTATTCTAATTTGAACGAGTAATAACATCTTAGCTCTATTAAATGCAGCTATTGGTCCTGTCGGTGTTTGCGAACCTAATCCGTGTGGTCCCAACAGCATATGCCGTGTTGTTGAAGGTCGCCCTACTTGCTCTTGTCAGGTAGGCTACTTTGGCGCACCACCAACATGCAGACCAGAATGTGTTGTCAGCTCAGAATGCAGTCAAAACTTGGCTTGTATCAACCAAAAATGTTCAGATCCATGCGTGGGATCTTGTGGCTTTAATGCACGGTGTCAAGTTGTCAATCACAATCCCATTTGCACATGCGCCAACGATTATATTGGCGATCCGTTCGAACAATGCACACCAAAACGTAATTATATAATACCATTTTTGAAAGACTTGTTTACCATTACCATTCTTTTGACAGCGCCAGAGCCACCACGTAACGTTAATCCATGCATTCCGAATCCATGCGGTCCGAATTCCAACTGCCGCGATGTTAATAATCGCGCTGAGTGTTCTTGCGCACCAGGCATGTTTGGTGCACCACCAAGTTGCAGACCTGAATGCGTCATTCACCAAGACTGTCCATCTAATCGTGCCTGTTTGCGTCAGCGTTGCGAAGACCCATGCATTGGCACTTGTGGATTCAATGCGATTTGTACAGCCCAAAACCACCAACCTATTTGCACCTGCATAGAGGGTCACGAAGGTGACCCATATGCTGGTTGCAACATGCTGCAAAGTGAGTACACCTTTTTCAATTATTTTTTACGAAAATATCTTTCGGGTTCACTTGAATCTAAGATTAATGTTACATGTTTTTTTCAGTATAATAGCTTTAAAATGGTAATGGTTTTAGTATATAAAAACATTTCTGCATGTGATTTCTTATATATCATTTTATACTTTTTATATCTTTGGGAATTTTTGTTTTATATCTTTTATCACTTACTCTTCAATTCAAAACTTTAGTTGTAGTACCTGATATACCTGTCGATCCATGCAACCCATCGCCTTGTGGGGCAAACGCAATTTGTCGAGAACGAAACGGTGCTGGTTCATGCACGTGCATGCAAAACTATTTGGGTGATCCATACATTAACTGTAGGCCTGAGTGCGTACAAAATAGCGATTGTTCCAGAAACAAAGCCTGTATTAACATGAAGTGTGCTGATCCTTGTAACAATCTTTGTGGATTTAATGCTATTTGCCGCGTTGTAAACCACCTACCAATCTGTAGTTGTGAGGAGGGTTATATCGGTAACCCAATGCGAATTTGTCAAGAAAAACCAACAAGTATAATTTATAGCGTCATCAAGTGATTATATGTTCTTAAACAACTACTTCCTTATTTAGATATGTACTTACCTATACCCAAAGACCCTTGTAGACCTTCGCCATGCGGTATATTCAGTACTTGTCGCGAGGTTAGCAACAGGGCTGTTTGTTCATGTCTGCCGAATTATTTGGGAAATCCACCCAATTGCAAACCAGAATGTGTCATTAGTGCAGAATGTCCATCAGATAAGGCTTGCGTCAATCAGCACTGTCAAGATCCATGCCCAGGCACTTGTGGGCAAAATGCGCTCTGTCGAGTAACAAACCATTCGCCTATATGCAGTTGTTATGATGGTTACATGGGTGATCCGTTCCATCAGTGCGTTCTCGAACGAAGTATGTTAAAAAATGCCAAAAATCTATCAAGGAGATAAAGATTAAATTTTAAAATACATTTTTAGAACCTACCCCTCCGATAAGAGATCCCATTGTACCCGCAAATCCCTGTGTTCCCTCTCCATGTGGCCCCAACTCACAGTGCCGAACTTCAAATACTGGTGCCATATGTTCATGCATTGTCAACTATATTGGCCGTCCTCCAAGCTGCCGTCCTGAATGCACCATTAACTCAGAGTGCGCCTCAAACATGGCTTGCATGAACGCCCGCTGTGCAGATCCATGCATAGGTTCGTGCGGCAACAACGCGATCTGTCACGTAAGTTCGCACGTTCCCATATGCATGTGCGAACATGGCTATTCCGGCGATCCATTCTCGGGCTGTTATAAGATTATTGCAAGTATGTTTGCTTAGGAGTCACCCGACCCAAATTGAGTTTTCATTCATCTGCTCTACGCTATATCTTTTAGTACCTAACGAACCTGTCCAACCATGTCAACCTAGTCCATGTGGACTTAATGCAATCTGTGAAGAGCGTAATGGCGGTGTTTCGTGCAAATGCATATCCGAATATTTTGGGGATCCCAATATTGAATGTAGACCTGAGTGCGTGATCAACTCGGATTGCCTAAAGACACGAGCTTGTGTCAACAACAAATGTGTGGACCCTTGTCCTGGCATGTGTGGTAACAATGCAGAATGTGCGATCTTTAATCATGCGCCCAACTGCAACTGCCATCCGGGTTATACTGGAAATCCTATAATTGGTTGCCACCAAATACTTGAAGAACCACCACAATGTAAGGCACACTTATCTCCGATGACCACTATAAAGATAAAACTAACCTTCGACTTTTATCTTGATTATGGCACAGATAATCCAATTGTTCCTATCAATCCCTGTCAACCTTCACCTTGTGGCCTGTATAGCACATGTCGCGAAGTCAATGCTCATGCAGTTTGTTCTTGTATTCCGAATTATATTGGCTCACCGCCCAATTGTAGACCAGAATGCCTTAGCACATCGGAATGTACGCAAGACAAATCTTGCATCAATGAACGCTGCAAAGACCCTTGCCCCGGCACATGCGGGAATAATGCACTATGTCGTGTAGTCAATCATAATCCAATCTGCTCATGTAGCCCAGGTCACACCGGTGATCCATTCACACGCTGCATACCGGAAGAAAGTAAGAAAATTGCGCTTTTTCATTCCTCTACAGCAAATGTTGGTTCTTAGAAAAAGTTTAGTGTTTTCAAACATAACGTAACATACTTTAAAATATTTTCAATGAACCACCCTTTACTGTGTTGCAGCGATGCGCCTTGCAATTACATCAACCAAATGAACACAAAAATAAGTGCAAGGCGTTGAGTTGTGTTGTACATTCCACGCATATCCCATCATCCATTTGATACATATTATTTCTTTTTCATACGTTTTCTACTATGGCTTTCTTTGGTGAATGTTGCATGATATACATTGTAAAAATACGTAAACGTAGAACGGCCTATTATAAGAGATCCTGTCAATCCTTGTGAGCCATCACCCTGTGGGCCCAACTCACAGTGTCGCATATCACCGGCTGGCCATGCCGCATGTTCGTGTCTGCAAAACTATGTTGGCAGAGCACCGAACTGTAGGCCGGAATGCACAACGAATTCTGAGTGCCTCGGAAGTAAAGCGTGTATAAACCAACGCTGCCGTGATCCTTGTGAAGGCTCGTGCGGCGCATACACCACATGTATTGTAAATAATCATAGACCAATATGCCGCTGCTTGGAAGGTTATGCGGGCGATCCATTTTCAGAGTGTAGTCCACAAAGTAAGAAACGCTTTTGGTACGGTTACATAATGCCGCTTTTGTTTAGCTATGTCAAGTTTTTAAGTTATGGAATTCTCTTAATAAGTAATTGTAATTTCTCCAGTAAATATTCCTCCGGAAATCGCCGAGCCATGCAATCCCAGTCCATGCGGTGCCAATGCTATTTGTAAAGACCGCAATGGTGTCGGCTCCTGTACCTGCTTGCCCGAATATACCGGTGATCCATACACGGAATGCCGACCGGAATGTGTCCTCAATACTGACTGCTCAAAGAACCGTGCATGTATCAACAACAAATGTCGTGATCCGTGTCCAGGCGTCTGTGGGGTTTTGGCAGAATGCCACGTTATTAATCATGCACCAAGCTGCAGTTGCCCTTCAGGTTACACCGGAAATCCTTCACAATATTGTCGCGAAGCTCCAAAACGTAGTTACCAATTAATCCCTTGTCAATCAGTCCAGGTTTATTAAGAAAGTTTAACAAATCTTTTAGAACTCGACGTTGTGCAACCCTGCCGTCCCTCGCCTTGTGGCCCGTACAGTCAGTGTCGTGAAGTAAACAATCACGCAGTCTGCTCATGCCTAACAAATTATCTTGGCACACCACCAACTTGTCGACCAGAATGCTCCGTAAGCTCTGAATGCGGACAAGACCGGGCATGCTTAAATTTGCGTTGTGTAGATCCGTGCCCGGGTACTTGCGGCTCTGAAGCCGTTTGCAAAGTTACAAACCATAACCCGATCTGTTCATGTCCACAAGGCTACAGCGGTGATCCGTTTGTACGTTGTCAACGCATAGTAAACGAGCCAATCCAACCAAAGGAGAACGCGAATCCTTGCGTGCCAAGTCCTTGCGGTCCCAACTCACAGTGCCGTTTAATCAGTGAGACACCGGTCTGTTCATGCCTTCCCAATTTTATTGGTCGCGCACCCAACTGTCGTCCGGAATGCACCATTAATTCGGAATGTCCTGCTAATTTAGCTTGTATCAACGAAATTTGCAAGGACCCATGCCCGGGTTCGTGTGGTTTTAATGCATACTGCAATGTCGTTAATCACTCGCCGATTTGTACATGTGACAATGGCTATACGGGTGACCCATTCTCAGGATGCAATCCTCAAAGTAAGCCTCTTCGATGTTTACTTCTCTCTCGGCAATATATATAACGTCTTTTTCTACTCATAACGTAGTTTTGGACATTCCTGAAGAACGTTTGACCCCCTGCAACCCCTCACCGTGCGGTCCCAATGCCGAGTGCAAAGAACGCAATGGAGCAGGGTCTTGTATATGTTTGCCTGAATATTTTGGTGATCCATACACCGGTTGCCGACCTGAATGCGTTGCCAACTCTGATTGTCTACGAGACAAATCGTGTGTCAACAACAAATGTGTCGATCCCTGCCCTGGAGTATGTGGCCTAAATGCCGAGTGTCGAGTTTCAAACCATCAGCCGCTTTGCCACTGCCTGCAAGGCTTTACGGGTAATCCGTCGAGTGCCTGCCGGGAAATAATTGAACTGCCACCACCTAGTATGTCCCATCCAAATTTCAATCTAGCAGTAATAGAAATATTGATTTAAAACTTCGTTAAATATTCCCAGTTTCGGCCGATGTCAACCCTTGCGTACCCTCGCCATGTGGCCCCTACAGCCAGTGTCGTGAGATAAACAATCATGCTGTATGCTCTTGTCAACCAGGCTTTGTAGGCTCAGCGCCAAACTGTCGTCCTGAGTGCATAGTCAGCTCAGATTGTGCACAAAACTTGGCTTGTCAAAATCAGAAATGTGTTGATCCGTGCCCAGGCACTTGCGGTATTGAAGCGCGTTGTCAAGTTATCAATCACTATTCTGCATGTTCCTGTGCACCTGGTTTAACTGGAGATCCGTTCAATAGATGTATTCGAGTTAAACGTAAGCATGTAAAATATTGTTTGACGCTTGAAGAGTCCCAATTCAGGTCGATTCTGGCGTCAAGGCGTAGCCACTAGTAGTGATGCAACGATTTAGAAATCGTAAGAAGATATCTTTCTAAACTTTGAGTTGCTTTTGATGCACACACTTTATTTTAAATTGCATTTCAGATGTCGTTGCATGACTTTTTCTATTATATAACTTTCTTGCATGTGTATATATCAATATTTAATCTTATGTTTTTCTTTTTGTGTTTTATGTAATTTTTTTTGTGACACTTCTACAATCTGTCTATCATCACCTTCAATTTATATGTAATCTGTTTGTGTGTATGTGTACTGTATTACCTACCTACTACTACTTCCTGAATGCTTGCCTGTCTATCAACCTGGTTACATAGTGGACCTCCCACCTGTAGAAAAAACTGGTAACCCATGTCTACCTTCTCCGTGTGGATCCAACTCGAAATGTATCGATGTTGGTGGTTCACCTGCATGCTCCTGCTTACCGAACTATCTCGGACGGCCTCCTAACTGCCGCCCTGAATGCATGACAAGTTCGGAATGTCCAGCAAATTTGGCATGTGTTAATCAGAAGTGCGCCAATCCGTGTATAGGAGCTTGCGGTGCGCACACATTGTGTACAGTTATAAAACACAGTCCCGCGTGCCAATGTGAACCAGGTTACACTGGTGACCCATTCTCCAGTTGTAGCTATGTTCAAAAAAGTATACATTTCACAAATTTATTGCTAAATAAACGATCTTATAATAACATTACCATCGTACACCATTTCAGTACAACCGACGGAAGAACCTCGCAATCCTTGTAATCCAAGTCCATGTGGCGCTAATGCAGTTTGCCGGGAACGCAATGGAGCTGGTTCATGTGCCTGTCTGCCTGAATATGTTGGAGATCCGTATAGCGGCTGTCGCCCAGAATGTGTACAAAATACAGATTGTGATCGCACACGTGCTTGTATCAACAACAAGTGCCAAGATCCTTGCCCTGGTGCATGTGGTATTAATGCCGACTGTCGTGTTTTGAATCATGCGCCGAACTGTTTATGTTTTGAGGGATATACTGGTGATCCATCCAGATCTTGCAGCGTTATAGAAGTCGTAACCCGCCGTCCAGAAAATCCGTGTCAACCGTCACCATGTGGCCCTTACAGCCAATGCCACGATTCAAATGGTCATGCAGTGTGTTCTTGCCTTGAAAACTACATCGGTGCCCCGCCCAGCTGCAAGCCGGAATGTGTTGGTAGTTCAGAATGTCCACAAAACAAAGCTTGTGTCAATCAAAAGTGTGCAGATCCATGCAAAGGTGCCTGTGGTAACAACGCTAGATGCCAAGTAGTAAACCATAACCCGATTTGTACATGTGTGCCCGGTATGACCGGTGATCCAATCTCTGGTTGTGTCCAAGACGAAGGCAGAATTACAGGAAATCCATGTGTACCCTCGCCATGCGGCCCTAATTCCATCTGCCGAGAGATTGGTCAACAAGCTGCATGTTCATGCCAGACCAACTACATTGGTCGCCCACCAAACTGCAGACCAGAATGCACTAACAGTGACGAATGTCAAAATCACTTGTCCTGTCAAAATGAACGCTGCGTGGATCCATGTCCAGGTTCTTGTGGCAGCAATGCGTTTTGTCAAGTGGTGCAACATAATGCCGTATGTTCATGTTCAGACGGCTACGAAGGCGATCCGATTCTGGGTTGTGAGTTAACTCGAACTGTTATGCCTACACAACCCCCAACTTCACCATGTGAACCATCACCTTGTGGTCCGCATGCTGAATGCCGTGAACGAAACGGTGCCGGTGCATGCTACTGTCATGATGGTTTTGACGGTAATCCCTACGACACGGATCGTGGTTGCCGCCGAGAGTGTGAGACTAACGACGATTGCTCTTTAGCACAATCATGTGTACGCTTTAAGTGCATCAATCCCTGCGCAAACATGTGTGGAGAATATGCTACATGCATAGTAGACAACCATGTGCCCACATGCAATTGTCCTGAAGGCTACACCGGGGATCCTTTCTTTAACTGCAAGCCGATACCAGTAACACCTCCACCGCCAATAAACCCATGTGTGCCATCCCCTTGCGGTCCTAATAGTAACTGTCGTAACATCAATGGACAGGCAGTATGTTCTTGCCAATCAGGTTATGTGAGTCAACCACCAAATTGTCGACCAGAGTGTGTCGTCAGCACAGAATGTGCCCTGGAACGTGCTTGTGTGAAGAACAAATGTGTTGACCCATGCATGCATACTTGTGGAATACGCGCGATTTGCACAACTAAAAATCACAGTCCAATTTGCACTTGTCCGCGAGGCATGACTGGGGACCCATTCGTACAGTGTACAAAGATAGGTAAGATTAACCAATATTTTTTTTTAAATAATACACCTATAACTATCAATGTCGCAGCAATCACAATGGAAGACACAACTCCTGAGCCTCCATCACCTTCTTGCATTCCAACGCCATGCGGTCCTAACTCAAAATGCCAGATTATCGGAGGTAGTCCAGCATGTTCATGCCTACCTGATTTTATAGGTGCACCACCCCGTTGTCGACCTGAGTGTGTGCTTAACTCTGAATGTGGACCTACTGAAGCATGTATCAATCAAAAATGTCGCGATCCCTGTCCAGGCTCTTGCGGTTTCGAAGCTAAATGTCACGTACTTAATCATCTACCGATTTGCAATTGCATTGAAGGATTTACTGGAGATCCATTTGTGCGCTGCAGCCAGGTTCCCACAGACAAAAAGATACCAACGCCAAATGATCCATGCGATCCGAGCCCATGCGGCCCGAATGCTGACTGTTTCAATGGGGAGTGTCGTTGCCAAAACAACTACCAAGGCAATCCTTACGATGGCTGTCGACCAGAATGTACCCTCTCAGCAGATTGTCCACGTGACAAGGCGTGCATGCGAAATAGATGTGTAGATCCATGCCCAGGCACTTGTGGAGTTAATGCGGTTTGCGAAGTAATGAATCATATACCAGTTTGTTCTTGTTTGCAAGGATATGAGGGAGATCCGTTCAACAGCTGCCGTCAAAAATTAGAGGAGCCAGAACCTGAAATAAAACCTTGTTCCCCATCACCATGCGGAGCTAATAGCCAATGTAGAGATGTTAATGGTCATGCAATTTGCTCATGCCTTGATGGCTACATCGGAGCGCCGCCCCAATGCCGACCAGAATGTGTCGTTTCAAGTGAATGTACTGCACTGCAAGCATGTGTTAACAAAAAATGCGTAGATCCTTGCGCAGGATCTTGTGGCGTTGAAGCCCGTTGTGAAGTCATTAATCATAGTCCAATTTGTGGCTGCCCACCTGGTAAAACAGGTGATCCGTTTAGTCGATGCCTCGACATACCACCGCCTGTAGAGGATGTACGTGTCTCTAGTGATCCTTGTGTGCCTTCGCCTTGTGGGCCTAACTCTATTTGCAAAGCAGATGACAAGGGCCCAGTCTGCCAATGCTTACCCGAATTTTTCGGTTCACCACCTAACTGTCGACCAGAATGTATCATCAACCCCGACTGTTTGTCAACACAAGCTTGCATTAACAACAAATGTCGTGATCCGTGCCCGGGCTCATGTGGTACTAACGCTGAATGTCGCGTCATAAGCCACTCTGTGTCTTGCTCATGTCCAGCTGGTTTTGCTGGTAATGCCTTCGTCCAGTGTTTACCACAGCAAGAAGAGCCAGTCAAACCCTGCCAACCATCACCTTGCGGAGCAAACGCTGAATGTATCGAACGAAATGGTGCTGCTGCATGCAAATGTATTGACGATTACCAAGGCAATCCTTATGAGGGCTGTAGACCAGAGTGCGTTCTTAGCTCAGATTGTCCTACGGATAGAGCTTGCATTCGTAATAAGTGCGTAGATCCTTGCCCAGGAATCTGTGGTTCTAACGCGCAATGTTATGCTGTCAACCACGTGCCCAATTGTGTCTGCATTGAAGGATTTACAGGCGACCCATTCTCAAACTGCCGCCTCACAGAACTGACTACACCGCCACCCGCGGGAGACCCATGCCGACCATCACCGTGTGGCTCCAACAGTAAATGCCGTGTTTCCAATGGACTAGCTGTTTGTTCATGCCTCGATACTTTCATCGGTGCACCACCCAATTGCAAGCCCGAATGCACAGTCAATGCAGAATGTTCTCAAAATAAGGCCTGTCACCGATTTAAATGTTCAAACCCCTGCAAGGGTACCTGTGGAGTCAATGCCAAATGCGAAGTTATTAACCACAACCCAATATGTAGCTGTCCTAATGATATGACTGGTGATCCTTTTGCTCGGTGCTATCCTGCACCTGAAAAACCTGTTGTACCAGATACAAAGGAAAGGAAAAATCCGTGCCAACCTTCACCATGCGGTCTTTACTCCGAGTGCCGCGTTCGTGACGACCAGGCTTCTTGCTCTTGCTTACCTAACTATATTGGTGCACCGCCAAATTGTCGCCCTGAATGTATTGTTAATACTGACTGCGCGCCAGACAAAGCATGTATTGCTGAGAAATGTCGCAATCCCTGCGAAGGCTCATGCGGTTTCAATTCGGAATGCCGTATACAAAACCATCTCGCTATCTGCACTTGTAGGACGGGTTATACAGGAGATCCATTTACACAATGCGTTGAAATTATTGAACCGAAATCAACACCCCCACCACTTTCAGCCGATCCATGTGACCTGCAAGATTGCGGCACAAATGCCGAATGTCGGAACGGTGATTGCTTCTGTCTGCGTGATTATCAAGGCGATCCGTACACGGGTTGTCGACCAGAGTGCACACTGAGCACGGACTGTGCACCAAACAAAGCTTGCCTTAACAAGAAATGTGTTGATCCTTGTCCGGGCACCTGTGGTCAAAATACTCAATGTGATGTCTCAAACCATATCCCAATATGTACTTGCCTTAAAGGATTTGTTGGAGATCCATTCGTGCACTGCCGCCAAGAGATTCAAGTACCAAGTGATCCATGCCAACCAAATCCATGTGGGCCTAATAGCCTATGCCATATATCTTCACAAGGCGCTGTTTGCGCTTGCCAACCTGGTATGTTGGGTTCACCTCCCGCTTGCAAACCTGAGTGCATTGTCAGCTCTGAGTGCTCATTGCAAAACGCTTGTATACAGAAAAAATGTGTCGATCCATGTCCAGGATCTTGTGGTCAGTTCGCCAAGTGTCAAGTTTTAAATCATAATCCGATTT
Source organism: Phortica magna (assembly GCA_037044515.1). Lineage (NCBI taxonomy): Eukaryota > Metazoa > Arthropoda > Insecta > Diptera > Drosophilidae > Phortica > Phortica magna. The sequence goes on from JBAMBP010001281.1 coordinate 135,071, forward strand.
GTACATGCAATGTTGGCTACACTGGTGATCCGTTTACACGTTGCTATCAAGAAGAACCCAGAGTAGTGGAGCCAACAGATCCTTGCGTGCCATCGCCTTGTGGACCAAACTCGGAGTGCAAAGTTCTAAATGGAAACCCAGCTTGCTCTTGCGCAGCGACATTCTTTGGTACACCTCCAAACTGCCGACCTGAGTGCACTATCAACCCAGAATGCCCATCCTCTAAGGCTTGCATACGTCAAAGGTGTGATGACCCATGTGTAGGTTCATGTGGGTTCAACGCACGTTGCTCAGTCGCCAACCACCAACCAATATGTACATGCGATATAGGATATACTGGAGATCCATTCACTAGCTGTCAACAAGAACAAGGTAGGACAGTTTTTAATTTATTTTTGTTAGACAAAAGGCGTAACCAGAACGGAAAAGGGTACTGCAAAGTATGACAATACTATACCACAATGCCATTAAATAACATAGAACACAATGAAGTTCAAGCTTTTATCTATACAATTTACATAGCTGGTTGCGCCTGGTTGTGAGACTGTTAACTGTTGTTGACGATGCCAGTTGGAATGAAGTTTTCACAAATAGATCAATAAGAAAACAGTTTCACAACCATTTATACAAATTAGAACCTGACATATTTAAATATACATATGTGTTTGTGTGTATTTGCACCCGCGCAACTACACTGAAATAACTTTTATGTCACTTTGCACTTGTGTTGCACAGCAAAAAGAAAGCCACCAATTTTTCAAATTATTAAAAACACGCGAATCTTGTTCTAATTTGGTTAGTTTTTATATTATATAAGCATTAAAAGCAATGATTATTACACACACATACACAATGCATTGCAAAGAAATCAGTGTTGAAAAAGACCTTTGCAGATTCGCTGCATTGTTGTTACTTGCACTATCAGCAAAATGCAAAATTTAAGCTTGCTCAAATTCTGTACGAACTGTCTGAATTCCTGAGCACTTAGATGTGTATGGGCGCTGTGAAAGTCAATGTTTTTAATTTATAATTTAAAATATTAATTGCAATTTTATATTTGCCTTGCCTTGCCTTTATAACGCCTGAAAACATATGCAATCTTGACACGCCTTTATTTGCCTTTTAATATTTTAATAATGCCTTACTGCCTGAAACTAAACCTCTTTTGGGAAGTATATTTGCTCCTGTTGTTTCTGTTGAAAAAATATAAATGCTTTGTAGTGTCAAAGTTGACTTTGTTGATCATTAGTCAAAATCTTAGTTGAAAATTCCAAACAACACGACGCTCCTTAAATCCAATTTGACCCTTATAATTCTAAAAATTGAGTTCTGTGTTGTTGTCTCGAATTTTATGCAATTCGGAAGTAATTGGCTTACTGAAACATTTTGTACGTATAATCAACGTTTTGATCGTTGATTAATGGAACTACTGGGCAAAAATCAACCAATATCAATATTAATACAAATCACGCTTTTAAAATTAGCGGAAACCAATAAATGCGTGTATGCTATAGTCTTAGATTTAATTTAACAATGATCAATAAATTTGAATATTAACTCAATCAAAAACAAAATTGTTTTACTTACACGAGTAATAACCAAAAAGCAAACTGTTTAGTTTGGCCTGATTCAAAATTGCGCACTACTAAACAAAGCACTTTAATAAACACTTGTTAACAATTTTTAAACACGCGCAAGGCTCAAACGCGCCTAATGAGTACACAAATAAAAAAATAAATTAATTTAACCAAAGGACAAAATTGAGCAATTTTGTGAATTAATATGTTTCTTAACTTGTGCTCTAATACCACCGCTACCAAACAAATGGATTACTCACCAAACCACTTCAAATGAAATCACAAAGGTGTGTTTGTACTAATCTCTATTCATCTAAGTGACAATGCTAAACTTGCTCCTTTTTCTCTTCCAATTTTTGACGCGCCGCACAAACAGAACACATCGTGTACGAGCAGATAACGCCTTGCGAACCAAATCCATGCGGTTCGAATGCTGTCTGCCGCGAGCGTAACGGCATTGGATCCTGTCAATGTCTGCCTGATCACTTCGGTGACCCTTACCAGTCCTGTCGTCCTGAATGTATTCGAAACTCTGACTGTCCTTCGAACAAAGCCTGTCAACAACAAAAATGTTACAATCCATGTCCAGGAACTTGTGGCACAAACGCTGATTGTATTGTTACTAATCACTTACCGATGTGCACCTGCAAACAAGGTTATATTGGTGATCCCTACCGTTATTGTAAAGTGGAATTAGTGAAACGTAAGAAATCTAGCTTACTTCCCATGGTACACCTAAATGACGGGGTCTTATTTCTAGCTATTCGTTTAGCTGAACCATTGCATCCATGTCAGCCTTCGCCTTGTGGCCCTAACTCCCAGTGTCGGGAATTGAATGGCCAAGCTGTATGCTCATGCCTAGAACAATATGTCGGCTTACCACCTAATTGTCGCCCCGAGTGTGTGCTTAGTACAGAATGTTCATCTGAAAAAGCTTGCATCAATCAACGTTGTCAAGACCCATGTCAAGGCACATGTGGCCTAAATGCTGAGTGTCGTGTACAAAACCACAGTCCACTTTGTCAGTGTCGCCGTGGTTTTACGGGCGACTCTTTTACGCGTTGCTTTGCTATACCACGTAAGCTGACACTATATTCAGATAAATGGTTAGACAAATTATTAATTATTTCATACTAAACAGCGCCATCTCCAGTTATAATTCACAAAGAAATTGATCCATGTTTGCCATCACCATGCGGAATAAATAGCCAGTGTAGAAATACTAATGGTGTTCCTTCATGCTCGTGTTTGGCTGAATATGTGGGAGTGCCACCAAATTGCCGACCTGAATGCACAATAAGTTCAGATTGCACATCTGATAAAGCCTGTATTAACCAACGTTGCCGCGATCCATGCCCTGGCTCATGCGGTTTTAATGCCGTTTGTGATGTTGTTAATCACACGCCAGTATGTACGTGTCCCGCTGGTTTCACAGGTGATCCGTTTAGCAGTTGCCAGCAAGCCCCACCTGAACCAGTCTTCAGTAAGTGCTTTATAGTACTTTCATTTTGAAAATTATTTGTAATGCGTTGTCCATTTAGACGAACCAATTGATCCATGTCATCCATCGCCATGCGGTTCGAACGCGCAATGTACTAATGGCCAGTGTTCTTGCCTACCTGAATTCCAAGGCAATCCGTACTCAGGTTGTCGACCTGAATGCGTACTTAATGCTGATTGTCCACGAGATAAGTCATGCCAACGGAGTAAATGTATTAACCCTTGTCCAGGCACTTGCGGCGAAAACGCAATCTGCGATGTTATAAATCATATACCTATGTGCAGATGTCCTGATGGCACAACTGGCAGCGCATTTATACGCTGTTCAGCAGTACAAAGTATGTACACTTCAAACGTAAAATTTGAGCAAATTAATATTTGTTCGAAAATAGAGTTTCAAGTTAAAGATTTTAATAATTTGAGTGTTACACAGATATCGTTGTGACAAATCCATGTCAGCCTTCCCCATGTGGGCCGAATTCCCTGTGTCGAGAAGTTAATCAGCAACCAGTGTGTTCTTGTATCCAAGGGTTTATTGGGTCACCTCCAACGTGTCGTCCAGAATGCACATCCAATTCTGAATGCGCGCCCACTCTTGCTTGCCTCAATCAGAAATGTAGCGACCCTTGCCCCGGAACGTGTGGTATCAATGCAAAATGTTCGGTAGTCAATCATAGTCCATTCTGCACTTGCCCACTACGTTTTGGTGGCAATCCATTTACACGCTGCCAACCCATTAGTAAGTCCAATCAAATTTTTTTCAAAGCTCAATGTTTGAAACTGAATTTATAGTTGAACCACCTCGAGATGTTATACCAACGGATCCATGTAGCCCATCGCCTTGCGGCCCATACTCTCAATGCCGATCAATTGGAGAGGGGCCATCTTGCTCATGTCTCGAATCGTATATCGGACGCCCACCAAATTGCAGACCGGAATGCGTTACAAGCTCTGATTGTGCCAGTAAATTAGCCTGTATAAGTCAAAAATGTCGCGATCCATGTCCTGATAGATGTGGCGTCAACGCGGAGTGTCGTGTCGTTAGTCATGCTGTACAATGTATATGCCAAGTTGGCTTCACCGGAGATCCATTTGTCCAATGTAATGTAGATACACCGCAAGATATTGAGGTGCTTACACCCTGCAATCCAAGTCCATGTGGACCGAACGCCATATGCAGAGAACGTAACAACGTTGGCTCCTGTCAATGTCTGCCTGAATATTTAGGTAATCCTTATGAAGGATGTAGACCAGAATGTGTGCTGGATTCAGACTGCCCATCGAATAGAGCTTGTCAGCAACAAAAATGCCAAGATCCGTGTCCTGGAACTTGCGGTCTCAACGCGGAATGTCAAGTTGTCAATCATTTGCCTTCATGTACTTGTCTTACCGGTTTTAATGGTGATCCATACCGACTTTGTTCTCGCCTATTGGAACGTAAGCTTAAATAGAATGCGAATTTTGTCGTCTCATCTTAAAAAACGATTTTACTTCTTAGCCATAAGTACAGTGTACGTTGATCCATGTCAACCGTCGCCTTGTGGGCCAAACTCTCAATGTAGAGTTACGAATGAGCAAGCTGTTTGCTCATGCCTGCCACAGTTTATCAGCTCACCACCAACATGCAGACCAGAATGCACAATTTCAACAGAATGTCAAGCTGACAAGGCTTGCATTAATCAGAAATGCCAAAATCCATGCGCTGCTGACACTTGCGGTAACAATGCGGTCTGCCGGGTGAGAAATCACAGTCCTATATGCTCATGCCTTAATGAATATACCGGCGATCCATTTACACGTTGCTATCCTATACCACGTAAGCTATTGGTATTTTAAACAGACCTAAATTGTTTAACTGACAGCATACATTGAACTTAACAGCACCACCAATTGCGATTGTACGGGATCCAATTAGCGATCCATGTGTGCCCTCACCGTGTGGTCCCAACTCGGAATGCAGAAACGTTAACAACGTTCCCGCCTGTTCATGTCAGACCACATTTATTGGTCAGCCACCAAATTGTCGACCTGAATGTACTATCAACTCGGAATGTCCGAGCCATTTGGCCTGCATTAACCAGAAATGTCAAGAACCATGCGCTGGTGCTTGTGGCCTGAATGCTGTCTGCAGTGTAATTAACCACACTCCATTGTGTGCTTGCATCGAAGGTTATATTGGAAATCCTTTTACCAATTGCAATCCGAAGCCACCAGAAAGTAGGACACTTACATATTTTTTTATACACAGTAGGTTCTGATTTTTATTTTGTCATCATATTAGGTACACCTCGACCAGTTGAAGATGACCCATGCAATCCCTCTCCCTGTGGTGCAAATGCATTGTGTAATAATGGTCAATGTACTTGTATACCAGAATATCAGGGTGATCCATACGTTACATGCCGCCCTGAATGTGTTCTTAACACAGATTGTCCTCGTGATCGAGCTTGTGTTCAAAACAAATGCACGGATACATGTCCAGGAACATGTGGCATCGACGCAATTTGTGAAGTGAACAATCACGTGGCGATATGTCGATGCCCAGATGGAATGTCAGGCAATGCATTTTTTGAATGTCGCTCGTTACCTGCGCCAGTTGAAACAAATCCCTGCCAACCATCACCTTGTGGACCCAACAGCCAATGCCACGTCGTCCAGCAGACAGCAGTTTGCTCATGTCTGGAATACTATATTGGTAGTCCACCGCAATGTCGTCCTGAATGTGTTACCAATTCAGATTGTTCTTCAAATCAAGCTTGCCAAAATATGAAATGTCGTGACCCCTGCCCAGGTACTTGTGGCTTCAATGCGGCTTGTCGAGTTGTCAATCACAGTCCCTACTGCACATGTCTAGAAAGAATGACAGGAAATCCATTCGTACGCTGCGAACCTATAAGTAAGCTTCAGTTTTTGGGCCTGATACTGTTCCTACTTAAGCATATGATTTTTTTTTAGTAGTGCGCGATATCGTACCCCAAAATCCTTGTCAACCGTCTCCTTGTGGTCCCAATTCGGAATGTCGAGTTTCGGATAACTCACCATCATGTTCATGTCTACCCAAATTTATTGGAGCGCCGCCTAACTGCAGACCTGAGTGTGTAACAAATTCAGAGTGCCCGACAAACAAAGCTTGTATAAATCAACGTTGCGAAGACCCATGTCCTGGATTATGTGGCGTTAATGCTAAGTGTCGCGTATTTAGTCACACTGCTATGTGTTTGTGTGACACTGGGTTCACCGGAGATCCATTTTCACAATGTTTGCCAGTAAAAGCTGCTGAAATTGAAGTTTTAAACCCATGCAACCCTAGTCCTTGTGGGGTTAACGCAAAATGTGAAGAACGTGGCGGTGCTGGTTCATGCCAGTGTCTATTTGAGTACTTTGGTAATCCTTATGAAGGTTGTAGACCAGAATGCGTACAAAACTCAGACTGTGCTTCGAATCTGGCCTGCCAGCAGCAGAAGTGTCTTGACCCATGTCCAGGCACTTGTGGTCAAAATGCCAACTGCCAAGTAATAAATCACCTTGCAACATGCAATTGTTTCACAGGTTACATTGGTGATCCATACCGATTATGCAATATACAACGCGAAGAACGTAAGAACTTCTCAACAAGTTGAATGGTGACTTATTCCGTTTTAACGTACCTAATTTTTTTATAGCAATTAAAGAATACATCAATCCGTGTCACCCTACTCCGTGTGGTCCGAATTCTCAATGCCGAGAAGTTAATGAGCAAGCTGTCTGCTCTTGTCAGCCTGAATATGTCGGCAACCCACCGGCATGCCGACCCCAATGCACAACTAGTTCTGAATGTGACGCTAAAAAGGCTTGCCTCAATAGAAAGTGTATTGATCCATGTCCAGGTGTTTGTGGGCAAAATACTGAGTGTCATGTGCGCAATCATAGTCCCATATGTGCTTGCCTAAGTGGATTTACGGGTGATGCATTCTCACGATGCTATCGCATACCACGTAAGCCACATGACAACCAATTAATAAAATCAGAATCTAATTCAATATCTCAATCAGCATCTTCACCAGCTCCAATCGCGGACGAACCACGCGATCCATGTGTACCATCTCCTTGCGGCGCTAACTCACAATGCCGAAATATATATGGTGTACCTTCTTGTTCATGTGTGCCCACTTATTTAGGAACTCCACCCAATTGTAGACCTGAGTGTTCTATCAACTCAGAGTGCCCAAGCCATCAGGCCTGTATTCATCAAAAATGTCGAGACCCGTGCCCAGGCTCCTGTGGTATAAATACTTTATGTAATGTCATCAGTCATACGCCAATTTGTACATGTCAACTTGGTTATACCGGTGATCCATTTGTCGTTTGCAACCCAGAACCACCACAAAAATGTAAGGAAAATGGTTTGAAAGCGAGTACTATCCTTTAATTTTAAAGAAACTTTGTGGAATATTACAAGTCTCTTTAGAATTAAGAGATCACACCATACTTTTTGTGTAACTATATGTCAGCGTGAACTATAGAGATCATACTTTTAGTGGAAGCCGTACTCCCAGATGATCCTTGCTATCCTTCACCATGCGGTCCAAATGCTCAGTGCAATAATGGACAATGTACGTGCATTAATGAATACCAAGGCGACCCATACATCGGTTGCCGTCCAGAATGCGTTTTGCATACTGAGTGTCCTAGAAATAGAGCATGCATACGCAATAAGTGTCAAGATCCATGTCCAGGTACTTGTTCATCAAATGCAGAATGTGAAGTCGTAAACCACATTGCTAATTGTCGCTGCCCTAACAATATGCAAGGAAACGCCTTTGTACAATGCTCACCAGTGCAAAGTAAGCTTTACTTTTAACAATCTTTCACAGTAGCTTTAAATCATAACTTTACAGAGCTCGATGTGCCATCCAATCCTTGTCAACCATCCCCATGTGGACCCAACTCGCAATGTCGCAGTGTAAACCAACAAGTGGTTTGTTCCTGCATGGCTGAATTTATTGGTAGTCCACCCTTCTGTCGACCAGAATGTACTTCAAATTCAGATTGTCCACTTAATTTGGCATGCCTCAATCAGAAGTGCAATGACCCTTGCCCAGGCGTGTGTGGACGCAATGCTTTGTGTCATGTAACTAATCACAGTCCGTTTTGCCGTTGCCTCGATCGTTACTCAGGCAATCCATTCATCAGCTGTCAACCAATTATTGAATCACCTAAGACTCCTCCACGTCAAGCTTGTCAGCCGTCGCCGTGTGGTCCTTATGCAGAATGTCGTGAAATCAATCAAGCGCCTTCTTGTTCATGTCTACCGGAATATATAGGTGTGCCACCGAATTGCAGACCTGAATGCGTCACCAGCTCAGAGTGCCCCAAGAACAAGGCGTGCATTAAGCAAAAATGTAAAGATCCTTGCCCAGGGTTATGCGGGCAAGGCGCTGAATGTCGTGTCCTCTCGCATACACCCAGTTGTTACTGTCCACCAGGTTATGAGGGCGATCCGTTCATTCAGTGTATGGAAACAAGAACACATGACCATTCCGATCCATGTAACCCCAGCCCTTGTGGAACAAACGCACGTTGCACGCAAAGAAATGATGCTGGTTCATGTCAGTGTCTACCAGAATTCTTCGGCAACCCGTACGAGGGTTGTCGACCTGAATGTGTACTTGACTCAGATTGTCCATCAAATAGAGCATGTCAAAATATGAAGTGTCACGATCCTTGTCCAGGCATTTGCGGTCAGAACGCCATTTGTAACGTATTAAATCATGTTCCAACATGTCACTGCCCTACTGGGTATTCCGGTGATCCGTATCGCCTTTGCGTGCAAGAACGTCAACGTAAGCGAATCTTTTGATTAACAAAATCATTTTTTTTAACAATATGTTTTTAACTGTACACAGCCATTAAAGAGTACGTGAACCCCTGCCAACCATCACCCTGTGGTCCAAACTCGCAGTGCAAAGAAATCAACGAGCAAGCTGTTTGTTCATGTATGCCCGAGTATATAGGTAGTCCACCAGCATGCCGTCCCGAATGTACAATATCTTCAGAATGTCCTTTCGACAAAGCCTGTATAAATCAGCGTTGTCAAGATCCATGTCCAGATACATGTGGAACAAACGCGAACTGTCACGTTCGGAATCACAGTCCGCTTTGCTCATGTCGTGCTGGTTTCACTGGTGATCCTTTCTACCGCTGTACACCAATTCCACGTAAGCACGCTGTCATTACATCTTGGAAATTATCTTTAAATTGAGAATTACTTTTCCTTGCATTAGCTGCACCACCCCTTCAAGTACTTAAAACACCAGTAGATCCTTGTGTACCATCGCCTTGCGGCCTTTACTCTCAATGTCGACGTATAAGCGACACATATTCTTGTTCATGCCTACCAAACTACTTAGGAGCACCACCCAATTGTCGACCGGAGTGCTTTATAAATTCGGATTGTCCGAGCAATAAGGCTTGCATTAACGAAAAATGTCGGGATCCATGTCCAGGATCATGTGGTATAAGCGCACTGTGCAATGTTGTCAACCACACACCAAGCTGCGTGTGTTCAGCTGGTTTTACTGGTGATCCGTTTAGTTACTGTCTACCTGAACCACCACAAAAACGTAAGCCATAAAGTTTACTCTAATAAAACTCACAGTAACTGTGTATTTCTAATGCTAGTAATTACAAACGAAGATCCTTGTAACCCATCGCCTTGTGGTCCAAATGCTCAGTGCAAAGATGGTGTTTGTACATGCTTACCTGAATATCACGGCGATCCATATGGTGGTTGCCGACCAGAATGCATCCTTAGCAACGATTGCCCACGCAACCTAGCATGCGTTCGCAATAAGTGCCAGGATCCATGTCCGGGTACATGCGCGTCAAATGCTATATGTAACGTAATCAATCACATCGCAATGTGCACTTGTCCTATTAGCTACACAGGCAATGCATTTATAGCATGCCATCCAGAGCCACGTAAATATTACCGTTATTCCCCTTACCTTAAAAATTAGTTTAAAATATATTGATTTTCAGCTCCAATCATTGTTAACCCATGTCAACCGTCACCATGCGGTCCAAACTCTCAGTGTCGCGAAGTTAACCAACAGGCAGTATGTTCCTGCGTGCCTGGCTACATTGGCACGCCTCCAGTTTGTCGTCCCGAGTGTACCGCAAATCAGGATTGTCAAATAAACCTGGCGTGTGTTAATCAAAAATGTATTGATCCATGCCCAGGTGCATGTGGCCGGAACGCTCAATGCAGCGTAGTAAACCATAATCCATTCTGCACATGCTTGTTAAGATACACTGGAAATCCTTTCGTTGCTTGCCAGCAGATTATTGAGCCCCCGCATCAGGATTCTTTACCACAAGATCCTTGCAGGCCATCTCCATGTGGCCCAAATTCTGAATGCCGTGCAAGCTCATTAGGTGAAGCTCCGTCATGTACTTGCTTGCCAGACTTTATCGGTTCCCCACCATATTGCAAGCCTGAATGTGTATCAAGTTCCGAATGTGCTCCTAGACTTGCTTGCATTAATCAGCGTTGCAAAGACCCATGTCCTGGTTTATGCGGTCTAAATGCGGAATGTCATGTGGTTTCGCATACTGCTTTATGTGAATGTGAATCTGGTTTTAACGGTGACCCATTCACACAATGTCGAAAAGTGGCCGCCGAAATGGATATTATCGATCCATGCCAACCGTCACCCTGTGGATCAAACGCCGAATGTTTACAGCGAAATGGAGCCGGTGCTTGTCAATGTCTCCCAGACTACTTTGGAAATCCTTATGAAGGCTGTAGACCAGAATGTTTATTAAACTCAGATTGTCCATCAAATCATGCCTGCCAAAACCAACACTGCCGGGATCCATGCCCTGGAACTTGCGGACAGAATGCTGAATGCAGCGTAGTTAATCACACTCCAATCTGTAATTGCCTGATGGGTTACATCGGCGACCCTTATCGCTATTGCACAAAGCCAGCAGAACGTAAGCCAGACTCTTCCATTTTATTTTTAACCAATATGTAGAAGTTGTTGTAGCTACTAATTTAACAAATCTTAACTTTGTAATTTCAATTTACTATAACTAGCAATTGCCCATGAGTATGTAAACCCCTGTATACCCAGTCCCTGCGGCTCGAACGCACAATGCCGAGAAACAAACGGTCAAGCGGTGTGCTCTTGCTTACCAGAATTTGTAGGCGCACCTCCGACCTGCCGACCGGAGTGCACTTCTAACTCGGATTGCTCTACTGATAAGGCATGTATCAACAAAAAATGCAAGAATCCCTGTCCAGGCGTTTGTGGTCAACAGGCCTTCTGCAATGTACGTAACCATAGCCCCATTTGCTCGTGTTCCAACGGATTAACGGGTGATCCTTTTATACGCTGTTATCCTATAACATGTAAGGCTGTAATAAGTGTTAAATTTAAATCTGTGATAAAAATGTCATGTGTAATGAATCTACCATTAGTGCCACCGACTCCACCGTTGAGGGACATAGAAGTGTACCGCGACCCTTGTGTACCATCGCCGTGTGGTGTGTTTGCCATTTGCCGCAATAAAAACCAACAAGCCACATGTGCATGTTTGTCGAACTATTTTGGACAACCACCTAACTGTAGACCAGAGTGCACTATCAACGCAGACTGTCCATCCAATCAAGCTTGTATTAACGAAAAGTGTAGGGACCCATGTCCGGGTGCTTGTGGCCTGAGCACTACATGCAATGTCATTAATCATACACCAAACTGTGTATGTCTGTTGGGTTATGTTGGCGATGCCTTCGTTGCATGCCAACCATTACCTCCGAAATTACTTGAATCACCAGGTGATCCATGTAACCCCAGCCCATGTGGCTCAAATGCTGTTTGTGCAGGTGAAGGACAGTGCAGTTGTATATTAGATTACCACGGTGATCCATATATTGGCTGTAAGCCTGAATGCACTCTAAGTTCAGAATGCCCACGTGATAAGACATGTTTGCATCAGAAATGCCGAGACCCATGCCCGGGCACTTGTGGAGAACGTGCCATTTGCGAAGTTCATAACCATGTACCTATGTGTCATTGCCCTGAACGAACTACTGGCAATGCCTTCGTACATTGCATTCCTACAAAATGTATGTAAAAATTTTCAAGTAGTATTACTGACCCTTCTCATATGAAATAATTACTCTTAGCTGATATATATCGCAATCCTTGCCAACCATCACCTTGTGGTCCCAACTCCCAGTGTCGTAATGTGAATGACCAAGCTGTTTGTAGCTGTCTGCCTAACTATTTTGGCGTGCCACCGTCCTGCCGTCCCGAATGTTCTTCAAATTCAGATTGTGCACCAAGCCTTGCTTGTCAGAATCAGAAGTGTGTTGACCCTTGCCCAGGCACTTGTGGCGCATACGCACAATGTACAGTTGTGAACCATAATCCATTCTGTACCTGTTTAGAACGATATACAGGAAATCCATTTATTCAATGTCACCGAAATAGTAAGTATAGACAATATAGGCCATCTTAATATGAAAATTACATTTATAATTCGCGTCTCATAGTTGAACCAGCACGAGATATTTCAGCTGTAAATCCCTGCCAACCATCACCATGTGGTCCTAATAGCCAGTGCAAACCTCTGGACAACGTTCCGTCTTGCTCATGTTTAGAAAATTACTCCGGTCAACCGCCCAACTGTCGACCTGAGTGCGTAACGAATTCCGAATGCGCACAAATTCAAATCTGCGTCAATAATCATTGCAAAGATCCTTGCCCAGGACTTTGCGGAAGTGGAGCTTTGTGTCACGTTATCAGTCACACGGCTATGTGTCAATGTGAACCTGGGCTCAGTGGCGATCCGTTTGTTTATTGTGCGCCTATACAACTAGGTCCACCTGAAGTAATAGACCCATGCAATCCAAGTCCATGTGGTGCCTTTGCTGAATGCCGACATCAAAACGGCGTTGGTTCATGTCAATGTTTAGAAAACTACTTTGGCAATCCTTATGATGGTTGCAGACCAGAATGTGTGTTGAACAATGACTGCCCTTCGAATAAGGCTTGCGTTAATCAAAAATGTCGGGATCCTTGTCCTGGTACTTGTGGCCTTAATTCTGAATGTTATGTGCGTAATCATCTTCCTATTTGCAACTGTTTGATCGGTTTTGTAGGTGATCCATATCACTACTGCGCACCTGAAACGAAACGTAAGAGATAAAAAAAGTAATTGCTAACAGTTTTATTAGACACTCCGCATTTACAGCCGTTCAAAAAGACTTCGTCAATCCATGTCAACCGTCTCCATGTGGTCCAAACAGTCAATGCAAAGAATTAAACGATCAAGCCGTTTGTTCTTGCCTGCCCGAATATTTAGGAACTCCTCCTGGTTGCAGACCCGAATGTACGCTCAGCAGTGAATGTAATTTTGACAAAGCATGTATAAATCAAAAATGTCAAGACCCTTGTCCAAATATTTGTGGAACTAGTGCAGAGTGTCATGTGAGTAATCATGCACCTATTTGCTCTTGCCATAATGGGTTCACCGGAGATCCATTTACTCATTGTTACCCAATACCTCGTGAGTTGATAGAGTTTTAAAATAATACAAAAGTAAAAAAATGTTGTTTCCCAAAATCAGCACCGCCTCGTGTTATAATATCTGAACCAGTCCGGGATCCATGCTCTCCTTCACCATGTGGCCTCAATTCAGAGTGTCGCAATATAATTGTTCAAGCTGTTTGTTCTTGTCTACAAAATTACTTTGGCGCACCACCAAACTGTAGACCAGAATGTACTACTAGCTCCGAATGCCTCTCAAATTTAGCATGCATAAACAGTCGATGCGTTGATCCTTGTCCTGGGTCTTGTGCTTACAATGCACTCTGTCATGTCAGAAATCATGTTCCGAACTGTCAGTGCCCGGTTGGTTATACTGGTGATCCTTTCACCAGTTGTCGACAAGTGCCTCCAGAAAGTAAGATTTTAAATGAGGTCAAGCCTAACAATATCCTAACAGTTTTTAATTCTCAGCGATTGTCAAAGTTAGAGACGATCCATGCAATCCGTCACCATGTGGTGCCAATGCTATTTGTGATGCTGGAAAATGCAGTTGCATACCAGAATACCAAGGAGATCCTTACGTTTCCTGTCGACCAGAATGTGTGTTGAATACAGAGTGTCCCTATAATAAAGCCTGTCTGCAGCAAAAATGTCAGGATCCATGCCCTGGCGTTTGTGGCCATAACGCAATCTGTGAAGTTCTTAACCATGTAGCAATGTGTCGCTGTCCGGAGAACATGATTGGCAATGCATTTATTCAATGCGATACACAACCAGCTCCAATAATCTCTGATCCTTGTCAGCCTTCTCCATGTGGCCCTAACAGTCGTTGCCGGGTCCACAATGCAAACGCAGTGTGTTCCTGCATCGAAGGATACCTTGGCAATCCGCCAACTTGTCGTCCGGAGTGCTCGAGAAATTCAGATTGCTTGCCCCAGTTTGCATGCCAAAACCAAAAGTGTGTCAATCCATGTCCAGGCAGCTGTGGCTTTAATGCACTTTGCTCTGTTGTCAACCATATTCCTATTTGCGTTTGCCCTGCTCTACATGAAGGAAATCCGTTTATAAGCTGTCAACATATAAGTAAATTTGTTTTGCCTTCTTTCATAAGTAATGACAATATATATATAAATGTCCCATTAGCTATTCAGCCATCCCGCGATGAACCACGGAATCCTTGCCAACCGTCACCATGTGGGCCTTATTCTGAATGTCGTGCTGATGGTTCAGAGGCATCATGCACTTGTCAAGCAGAATATATTGGCGTCCCGCCTACCTGCCGTCCAGAATGTATTACAAACTCTGAGTGTAGCTCCGATAAGGCCTGCATTACCCAGAAATGCGTCAATCCATGTCCAGGCGTATGCGGGTTAAATACACAATGTCGTGTGCTTAGTCATACAGCTATGTGTCTCTGTGCTCCCGGCTATACGGGAGATCCTTTCTCTGCATGTATTTTACAACCTCTGCGACAAGAAATTGAAGTCATCTCACCCTGTGATCCAAATCCGTGTGGAGCTAATGCACGGTGTCACCAAATTCAAAATGCTGGTTCCTGCCAATGTTTGCCAGAATACTTTGGAAATCCCTATGAGGGATGCCGACCAGAATGTGTTCAAGACTCTGACTGCCCAGCAGATAAATCTTGCCAACAACAGAAATGCCGAAACCCTTGTCCAGGCGTGTGTGCTTTGAATGCTGAATGTAGAGTCATCAATCATCTACCTACATGTCATTGCATTATTGGTTTTATCGGTGATCCTTACCGTTCTTGTCAACTTTCAGAAAAAAGTAAGTCAATTCCTGCCGAAGTTAAATATTCTACATTGAAATGTATTATTTGCTCCCAGCAATTACCAAAGTTTATGTCAACCCATGTGAGCCATCACCATGTGGCCCAAATGCCCAGTGTCGAGTATCTAATGAACAAGCAGTATGCTCATGTCTGCCTTCCTACATGGGCACACCACCGAATTGCAGGCCCGAATGCACAACCAGCTCAGAGTGCGTGAAAGAAAAGTCTTGTATTAATCAACATTGCGAAGACCCTTGTCGTGGCACATGCGGTACCAATGCTGAGTGTCGTGTTATCAATCACTCACCCATTTGCAACTGCCGTATAGGATTCACTGGCGATGCTTTTACCCGTTGCTTTTCCATTCCGCGTAAGCATTTACATTATTAAGCAAATGCAATATTCGTCGTTACAGTTTAATCGTGAATTTTTATATTTAGCACCACCGTCCCAGCAAGATGTGTATCATAATCCATGCGTACCCTCGCCATGTGGTCAATTTTCAGAATGTCGTGACAACAACGGTAGCCCATCCTGTTTTTGTCTTCCCTCATATTTTGGCAGGCCACCTAACTGCCGACCAGAGTGTTCAATTAATTCAGACTGTTCGAGTGCACTTGCGTGTATTCGACAGCATTGTCGTGATCCCTGTCCGGGTGCTTGTGGATTCAATGCTGTCTGTCATGTTATCAATCATACTCCCATTTGTCAATGCTCACCTGGACTTAGTGGAAATCCGTTTATTTCATGCCAAACACCACCCCCACCACCTCCAAAAGTGGCTGAAGATCCTTGCGCTTCTATAACTTGCGGCGCTAATGCCGTATGCCGGAATGGCCACTGTGAGTGTTTACCAGAATTCCAAGGAAACCCGGAACTTGGGTGTCGTCCAGAATGTATACTCAATACTGAATGTGCGCCAGACAAAGCTTGTATCCGCAATAAATGTAAAACACTCTGCCCGGAAACTTGTGGAATAAACGCCATTTGTGAAGTTCATAACCATGTTTCTATGTGTTATTGTCCCGAAGGCATGTCTGGTAATGCTTTCGTCCAATGTGTACCATTACCGCCTCTACGAACTGTATCCAATCCGTGCCAACCTTCACCATGTGGTCAAAATGCAGAATGTCGTGTCATCAATGAACAGGCTGTGTGTTCATGCATGTCTGGTTATGATGGCGCACCGCCATCTTGCCGTCCGGAGTGCCTAAGCGATTCTGAATGCCTTCTAAGTCTTGCTTGTTTGCAACAAAAGTGTCGAGATCCATGTCCAGGTGCATGCGGCTTAAACACTGAGTGCCAAGTCATCAACCATAGCCCTATTTGTCGCTGCATCAACTCATATAGCGGAAATCCGTTTATTGCTTGCCAACCTGTAAAAAGTATGTTTTGAAACATTCATTTTCAATTAACTCCGCACGAATATAAGCATTTTATTGTTTTACAGCTATAACACAACTAAATACTATTCCAAGAAATCCTTGCCAACCTTCACCATGTGGTCCAAACTCCGAATGCAGTGTTAATGCCAACAGTTATTCATGTTCTTGTCTTAAGAATTTTATTGGGTCACCACCAAACTGCAAACCAGAATGCGTTAGCAGCGCTGATTGTCCATTCACAAAAGCTTGTATTAATCAACGTTGCAAAGATCCTTGCCCAGGAGTTTGTGGTGCTAACGCCAATTGTTTTGTAATTAATCACACACCCAACTGCGTCTGTGCTAACGGTCACACTGGCGATCCCTTTAACTATTGCGTTATTTTGAGTGATCCTCCAACAGAAGTGCAAAATCCATGCGTTCCCAGTCCATGCGGCACCAACGCACAATGCACAGAGCGTAATGGTGCTGGTGCTTGCCAATGTCTGCCTGAATACTATGGAAACCCTTATGAGGGTTGTCGGCCGCAGTGCTTAGTTAATTCAGATTGCTCTTCAGATAAAGCTTGTCAAAATCAAAAGTGTCGCAATCCGTGCCCTGGCACATGCGGGCCGAATGCTGAATGCTTCGTTCGTAATCATCTTCCCAACTGTAATTGCCTGGTTGGCTACACCGGCGATCCATATAGTTTCTGCAGTGTTGCTCGAGAACGTAAGCACAAATTAAGTCGAAATGAATTGATATCCTTATTAAACAATTTTTTTAGAAATTCATGACACCCCAACTAATCCGTGTCAGCCGTCCCCTTGCGGTCCCAACTCTCAGTGCAAAGAAATTCAAAAGCAAGCTGTATGCTCCTGTTTAGCCGAATATGTAGGCGTTCCTCCAGCATGCCGACCCGAATGTATGATATCCTCCGAATGTGGATTCGATAAGGCTTGTATCAATCAACATTGTCAAGATCCTTGTCCTAATGTCTGTGGTCAGAATGCTGAATGTCGAGTACGCAACCACAGACCATTATGCTCTTGCTTAGCTGGTTTCACTGGGGATGCTTTTACTCGATGTCATCTAATACGTAAGGAAACTTCTACTTTTGTCGTCTTCACCTTATAACCCTTTACTTATAAATCAGCACCACCACCAGCTTCACCAGCTACGGACACTTATCACGATCCTTGCGTGCCTTCTCCTTGTGGTTCAAACTCCCTGTGTCGTTCTGTAGGTAAACAAGGAATATGCAGCTGTACAACTGGATACTTTGGTGCTCCTCCGAATTGTCGACCTGAATGCACAGTTAACACGGACTGTCCTGCCCAATTATCTTGCATTAATGAAAAATGTCGAGATCCGTGCCCTGGATCCTGTGGTGTCTTTGCTGAGTGTAGTGTCATAAATCATACACCAATTTGCATGTGTCCAAGTGGTTACGAGGGAAATCCATTCGAGAATTGTAGACCTAAACTTCCAGCTATACTATGTATGACTTTCATTTAATATGATATTCGTGGGGATCACTTATTATTTAAACATTTTAGCAGCCCTTCCTGATAATTGCAATCCGTCGCCTTGTGGATCGAATGCTGTTTGCCGTGATGGTCATTGCAGTTGTCTTTCGGAATATGAAGGCAATCCTTACGTTGGTTGTAGACCAGAATGTGTACTGAATTCGGATTGTGCTCGTGATAAAGCTTGCTTAAATAACAAGTGCCAAGATCCGTGCCCAGGCGCATGTGGTATTGGTGCAATTTGCGAGACAATCAATCACGTCCCAATGTGTCGCTGCTCAGAAAGCATGACCGGTAATGCATTTGTGCATTGCACAACGTTAAAATGTATGTATTGTGTCCCCACCAATTAATCGGCTCCTAACGAATATTTTCCCTTTTTTTAAATTTTCTTTTGTATGCTTGTTTATAAAACCAGCACCACCAGTCTTGTTAAATCCGTGTCAACCGTCACCTTGCGGACCGAATTCCCAATGTCGTGAAGTCAATGAACAAGCAGTTTGCTCATGCTTACCTGAATATTTAGGAACTCCACCTAATTGCCGCCCCGAATGTACCATTAATTCCGACTGTCCACCTAGCTCGTCATGTACAAATCAACGCTGTAAAGACCCCTGTCCGGGGGCTTGTGGCTTAAACGCAATTTGTAATGTCGTTAACCACGCACCGCACTGTAGGTGCCCTAGTGGCTATTCAGGCAACGCCTTAAGTCTGTGTCAACGTTTGCCTCCTCCAGTTTTGCACAATGATCCTGTGAACCCTTGTGTTCCTACACCATGTGGATCTAATGCGATTTGTACACTAACTACGAATGGTACTTCTGCTAAGTGTTCATGCATTCCAGAGTTCATTGGGTCACCACCGAACTGTAGACCCGAATGTTTAACATCGTCGGAATGCAAACAAAATCTAGCTTGTATTAATATGAAATGCCAAGATCCATGCCCAGGTATTTGCGGTGCTTCTGCAATATGCCAAGTCATCAGCCATATTCCATCTTGTGTCTGTATTGGGGACTACATCGGTGATCCATTCACACGCTGCTATCCGCGTCCTGTGCTTGAACGCGATCAAATTAATCCATGTTCACCGAGCCCTTGTGGTAGCAATGCTGTCTGTACGCAACATGGTGACGCTGGCGCATGTCAGTGTCTACCGGAATATTTCGGCAATCCCTACGAAGGTTGCAGACCTGAATGTGTGCGCAATTCAGATTGTCAAACCAACAAAGCTTGTCAAAACCAACATTGCCGTGATCCGTGCCCTGGAACATGTGGTATAAATGCTCAATGCAACGTGGTATCACACTTGCCCATATGCAGCTGTTATCCAGGTTATTCTGGCGATCCCTACAGTTATTGTAGCATACTTCAAGAACGTGAGCATTTTAAAATATTTTATTGCAATCTAACAATTTACACTGTTGAAATAATTTTTAAGTTACGAATAGTTAAACTAGGAAGAGACTCATTGCATTTAACAGTGATTCCTTTCCTTGGCTGATAGTACTCATCACTTGTAGTTGAACACCGCTTTATGTTAATTTACTTGCAATTTTATTAATTTTTATTCAACACTTTAGCTGTTAAAGATTATGTAAACACTTGCGAACCATCACCATGTGGCCCAAATTCACAGTGTCGTGACCTCAACGAGCAAGCAGTCTGCACCTGTCTTCCAGATTTCATTGGCTTACCTCCATCTTGTAGACCAGAATGTACTTCGAACTCAGAGTGTCCTGTGGAGAAAGCCTGTTTAAACAGGCGGTGTGAAGATCCTTGTCCGGGAATTTGTGGGCAGAATGCCATTTGTCAAGCGCGTAATCACTTACCGTTGTGCTCATGCCAACCCGGCTATACTGGCGATGCTTTTACGCGTTGCTACCCCATACCTCCACCACCACCACCTGCCCGTGCCCCTTATCATGATCCATGTTTACCGTCACCATGTGGTCAATACGCACAGTGCCATGTGGTAAATAGTGACCAGCCAATTTGTTCTTGCCTTCCTGACTTTTACGGCACACCACCACACTGTCGACCTGAATGTGTGATAAACTCAGATTGCTCAAATCGACTAGCGTGTATCAACGAAAAATGTCGTGACCCTTGTCCTGGTTCTTGTGGTCAAAACGCAATATGTCATGTCCTTAACCATACGCCATCATGTTTATGTCCAATCGGTTATTCGGGTGATCCATTTACAAACTGTCACCTCGTACCAACAACAATATGTAAGCAAATAGACATCGGTGAAAAACTGTAGCATCAATCACTCTCTCACTCTCTCACTCTCTCATGTAGCTCAACCTTCTATTGCGGACGACCCTTGCAGACCATCGCCCTGTGGTCCAAATGCACAATGCAATAACGGTATTTGTTCGTGTTTGCCTGAATATGAAGGAGATCCCTACATAGGCTGTAGACCAGAATGCGTTTTAAGCACTGAATGTCCTTTTGACAAATCCTGCATACGTAATAAGTGTCAAGACCCATGTACAGGCATATGTGCCTCTAATGCAGTCTGTTCTGTTTATAACCATGTTCCAAGATGTCATTGCCCTGATGGAATGCAAGGAAATGCATTTATACAATGTCAGTCAGTACCAGCATCGACAGTTTTGGACGATAATCCTTGCCAACCATCCCCTTGTGGTCCAAATGCACACTGTCGAAACGTAAATGGATATGCAATATGTAACTGTGTTCAAAACATGGTAGGCACACCTCCGGCATGTCGTCCAGAATGTGTTACTAATCAAGAATGCGGACTTGACTTAGCATGTATAAATAACAAATGTCGCGATCCTTGCCCAGGTGCATGTGGTTATTTAGCTCATTGTATAGTCGTCAATCACAATCCTAACTGCGAGTGTCCTAACAGCTATACCGGAAATCCTTTTGTCTCTTGCCATCCAGTTATCAGTATGTATACATTAACGAGACTGTTTCAACCATCTAACATCCTCAACTATTTAGATCCACCAATTCAAAGAATTACAATCGATTCTTGTATGCCATCTCCTTGTGGTCCTTACTCTGAATGCACAAACGTAAATGGAGCGCCTACTTGTACTTGCTTAGCTGAGTTTATAGGAACACCACCCAACTGTAGGCCCGAATGTATTTCAAATTCTGAATGCCCCTCGGACCGAGCATGCATTAATCGTAAATGCCAGAACCCTTGCCCAGGACTGTGTGGCTATAACGCCGGCTGTCGCACAATAAATCATATATCTAATTGTGTATGTGCACCAGGGCTGATTGGAAACCCATTTGTAACATGCCATGAACCACCATCTGTACTTCACCCAACAACCACAACTATTCAGTTGCCGGTACTTTATGAATCACCACAGAATCCATGTGTACCCAGCCCCTGTGGACCAAACTCGATTTGCAACCAACATAACAATGTTGGGGCCTGCATTTGCCTTCCCAATTTCTATGGTAATCCTTATGAAGGATGCAGACCAGAATGTGTAATAAATAGTGACTGTCCATCTAATCTTGCCTGTGTTCAACAAATGTGTAAAGATCCCTGCCCTGGAATATGTGGGCAGAATGCGAAATGTTACGTTACGGATCATTTACCTATTTGTAACTGTTTCAATGGTTACACTGGTGATCCTTATAGACGTTGTTCACCAATTCAAACAATAAAATGTAAGGAGATCTATTTCGTGATAAAAAAGTCTTATTATATAGCCCAAATGTATTTTTCCAAACAGCTTTACCAGTTTATTTCAATCCCTGTCATCCATCCCCATGTGGACCAAACTCCAACTGTCGCGAAGTCAATGATCAAGCAGTATGCTCTTGCCTTCCCGATTATATTGGCACACCTCCAAATTGTAGACCGGAATGCACTCTTAACTCAGAATGCGATCTTAGCAAGGCTTGTGTTAGGCAAAAGTGTGAAAACCCTTGTGGAAACATTTGCGGTATAAATGCTGAATGTCGGGTGCATTATCATAATCCGATCTGCTATTGTAGATCACCATACACAGGGAATCCATTTACTCGCTGCTTCGAATCATCACGTAAGATGTCAATTCAAACCCTCTCATCAAACATTGAACAGCCACAACGTTTTATCTCCCTAGAACCACCATCATTGATTGAACCTGGACATAGGCCTCCCATTTATGATGTTCCGTATATGTCGACTCCTCCAAAGGCGGATGTTTTCTATACAACACCACCAACAAAACTAGACCAAACAATGCCTCCTGCACGCAAGCCAGGTGTCATTAATGTTTCGATACCTGAAAAACCGGCAATAGAAGTTATAAATATTCCATCGCAAGATAGACCAACCTATCCAAGCTCACAGCCACCAATTTCAATACCTCCTATCTACATACCAGCTCCCTCGTCGACTCCTTCAAAGCAACAACCAAACATTATTAATGTTCCAACACAAGAAAAACCAACTTACGATGTTACCAGTCCAAATTCCGGTTTAAGACCAGTCGTCAACATACCAACACCCACATCACCTCCAAGTCAGTTACAACCGGATGTTGTAAATATTCCATCGCAACACAGGCCTCCGTTCCCCCAACCAAAGCCTTCGCTTCATAACATTGATACTCCAAGTCCACAACCTGTACAACCAAAACCAGAAGTCATTAATATTGCTTCACCTAACAGTTCAACAGAACCTGCAACTAGGCCATCAGTTTATCATGAAAGCCCCTACGAGCAACAGAATCCGTGTTATCCTTCTCCATGTGGTCCTTACACTCAATGTCATAACCGCAATGGAGCCGCTATATGCATCTGCTTACCAAGCTATGTGGGTACACCACCAAACTGCAGGCCTGAGTGTATCACACATTCTGACTGTCCTACACACTTAGCATGCATTAACGAAAAATGTCGAGATCCTTGTCCAGGCTCATGTGCTTATAACGCCATCTGTTCCGTACACAATCATATTCCGAACTGTCAGTGTCCCACAGGATATATTGGTGACCCATTTGTATCGTGCCAACTTCAACTATTCAAACCAATGTCTCCTGCAGCACTTAATGATCCATGCTTGCCATCACCGTGCGGATCAAATGCACAATGTAATAAAGGTGTATGCACTTGTCTACCAGAGTATCATGGAGATCCCTATATTGGTTGTCGACCAGAATGTGTCCTTAATACAGATTGTGCACGAAACAAGGCATGTATTAATCGAAAATGTCAAAACCCGTGTCCAGGAATATGCGGTGTTGAGGCTATATGTAATGTCTACAACCATGTGCCCATGTGCTCATGTCCCGAAGGTCTTACTGGAGATGCGTTTGTTTACTGTGTAAAAATGACAACACCTTACCCCAGCACTGTAAACTTGCCTGCAACACAAAAGCCAGAATCTGGTGATTTTATTCCAGAACAACCCAGACCAACAATAAATATACCAGCACCAAAACCTGAAGTAATAAATATTCCATCAGCTGTGGTGCCACCAACACAAACTCATAGTGTTGACAGACCTACAACGATTTCACCAATTACCCATTCTCCAATTAACATACCATCGCTTCCTTTACCAACCGACACAGGAGTAGTAAATAATCCTTCGCCTGAGAGACCAACATATCCAACGTCTCAACCATCAATCTACGATGTGGGTACATCTACGACACGGGCACCAACTGTACTAATTACGGAACAAAATCCGTACCCCGGGCCACCATTAGTTAATCCATGCTACCCATCACCATGTGGTCCTTACTCTCAATGCCGTCAGGAACAACAGCAAGCCATATGCTCATGCTTACCAGGTTACTTCGGTCTACCACCTTCTTGCCATCCTGAATGCTCTACAGATTCGGACTGCACATTAAATAAATATTGCCTTAATCAAAAGTGTCAAGATCCCTGCCCAGGTGCCTGTGGTCTTAAAGCCCAGTGTTTTGTACAAAGGCATAGTCCAATTTGTGTTTGTCCTATAAGCTACACTGGCAATCCATATACGGCATGCCAACGTATAGGTACGAAAAAATATAAAAATATTATTCTCAAGAAAATTTGACAAACCTACTCTTACAGTTAAACGACCACCAAATCACGATGTCACTATTCCTTCAAATCCTTGTGAACCTTCCCCATGTGGATACAACTCTGAATGTTCAATAAGTGATAGTACTGCAAAATGTGTTTGCTCACTCGACTTCGTTGGAACTCCACCACATTGCAGACCTGAATGTTTAACTAATGTTGATTGTCCAAATGATAAGGCTTGTTCAAACCGCAAGTGCACTGATCCCTGTACTAACGCTTGCGGACTGACAGCCAAATGTCGTGCTGTGGCACACAGTGCAATCTGCTTCTGCCCTAATGGTTATACAGGCAATCCGTTCATAGCCTGTATGCGTCAACAAGATCCACCTAAGGAAATTACTTTACCTTGCAGTCCAAGCCCCTGTGGCATTAATGCCATTTGCAGTCCAGAAAATAATCTGAGTGTGTGCCAATGTCTCCCTGATTACTTTGGAAATCCATTCGAGGCCTGTCGTCCCGAATGTACTCGAAATTCTGATTGTGCTGCAGACAAGGCTTGTCAAAATCAAAAATGTCACGATCCCTGTCCAGGTTCTTGTGGTCCCAATTCACTATGTAATGTTGTCAATCATGCACCTATTTGCTCTTGCTACTCGGGCTACTCGGGTAACCCTTATAATGGTTGCACCCAACACGAAGAACGTAAGCCAGCGAATTATCTCAAATTTAACTATATATTTTAATTCATACAAGCTATTTCTAATATCAACAACGCAGAACTCAAAACCTTGTCCTCGTCAAATCGTTTTTTTTACCTCTTTCGTCAATTTTTCTCTTGCGAACTCTATGAATCACATCACCAACTCATGTGAATTGTAATTCATTTAACAACATTATTTATGTCTTCAATATATTAAGTTGCAAGTTTTCTACGCTTTTTTGCTTAACTATGCTTATGCTTTTAATTTAACATTAGATTTCTACGAATGAATGATGAAAATACTTAAATTAATGAAAAATTATCGATTTAAAAAATTTATTTAGCGACGCCTCCGGTCTATGTTAACCCATGCCAGCCTTCGCCATGTGGCTCCAATGCCCAATGTCGAGAAGTAAACAATCAAGCGGTTTGCTCATGCTTGCCTGAGTTCGTGGGCACGCCGCCTTCTTGCCGACCTGAATGTGTTATCAGCTCCGAATGTCCCACCGACAAAGCCTGTGTTAATCAACATTGTCAAGATCCATGCCCAGGCATATGTGGAGTAAACGCTGAATGTCATGTTCGCAATCATAGTCCGCTTTGCTCATGCAAGCCAGGCTATACCGGCGAAGCATTTACACGTTGTCAGCTTATTCCACGTAAGAGTGAATGTCCTAATCGTAAAATGACAATATGCAGTAATTTTTACTACCCGTCCATAGCCAAAGCAGACCCACCACCGCCGCCAATAAATCCTTGTATACCTTCTCCATGTGGTGCTTACGCACAGTGTCGTGAAGTAAATAATCAAGCGGTTTGTTCCTGCCTACCAAATTATATAGGCACTGCACCTAACTGCCGACCAGAATGTACCATCAATTCGGAATGTCCCAGTAATATGGCTTGCATTAACGAGAAGTGTCGCGATCCGTGCCCCGGATCATGTGGTTTTTCAGCGATTTGTAGCGTGATTAATCATACGCCTAGTTGCTCTTGCTCTAACGGGTACACAGGTGATCCATTCACAAGCTGTCGTTTACTGCCGCCACCACTACCACCAAAAGAAAATAGTATGTCTCTAAAAAACACCTTCCCTAGTTCGTCCATTTATTTCAATTCAATTACAGCACCCACAGATCCCTGCAATCCCTCTCCATGTGGTGCCAATGCAATCTGTAACAAGGGTCAGTGCTCTTGTATACCAGAATACCAAGGAAATCCTTTGTTCGGATGTCGACCAGAATGCGTTCTTAACTCAGATTGTGCAAGAGACCGTGCCTGCATTCGTAACAAGTGTACAGATCCATGCCCGGGAATGTGTGGTCGCAACGCCCTTTGTGAAGTGACGAATCATGTAGCAATGTGCCGTTGTCCCGATCGTATGACCGGCAATGCATTTGTATCTTGTGAGACTGTGCGTGATGAACCAACACCAACTAATCCTTGCGTGCCATCACCATGTGGACCAAACTCCCAGTGCATTGATCAGCATGGCAGTCCAATTTGCTCCTGTGTTACCGGATATCTTGGCCATCCACCAAATTGTCGTCTGGAATGCTACACCAGCTCGGACTGCTCACAAATAAATGCCTGTGTCAACAATAAATGTCAAGACCCATGTCCAGGAAAATGTGGCCTCAATGCCGTCTGTCAGGCTGTCCAACACCGTGCTCAATGCGAGTGCCTTAGCGGTTTTACTGGAGACGCATTTAATCTTTGCACACGTATTGTCATACATGAACCGTCGACACCAACTACGAATCCCTGCTATCCAAGTCCTTGTGGGCCTAACTCGCAGTGCACAAATGAAAATGGTGGGGCTCGTTGCACCTGCTTAGCTGAATTCATCGGTACTCCACCAAATTGTAGACCCGAGTGTTTAAGTAACGATGATTGTCAAAACAATTTGGCATGCATTAATCAAAAGTGTGCCAATCCCTGCATTGGTGCTTGTGGACATCGTGCTAATTGCATTGTTACACTACACACACCAAATTGTCATTGTCCTACAGGCTTAACAGGCGATCCATTCCAACTTTGTTATGAAATACCCAAAAGTAAGAAGGCAGTGTTCAAGTTTGCATTCCTAACCAGGCATACCCTCTTAAATAATATCACTTACAATAATTTTAATTTTTCAGTTGCCCCACCACCGGCCGATTTGGAACCCAAGAACCCCTGCTATCCCTCACCTTGTGGCACCAACACACAGTGCCGTGTGAACGGCAATAGTTATGTTTGTGAGTGCGTTAACGAGTACATTGGTAACCCATATGAAGGTTGCCGGCCAGAATGCGTAGGAAATTCGGAATGCCCATCAAACCGTGCCTGTTTACGAAATAAATGTGCAGATCCTTGCCCAGGTACATGCGGCGTTGATGCTTTGTGTACGATCAACAACCATGTTCCAATATGCTCATGTTCACCTGGCTACACTGGAAATGCATTTGTGCAATGTGCGCGCATGGTAGAGGCACCTAAGCCAAGCGATCCTTGCTACCCATCGCCCTGTGGTCTCAACGCCATTTGCAGGGTACAACGTGATCAGGCAGTCTGTGAATGCATACCAGGCTTCTTTGGAAATCCACTTGGCCAAGGCTGTCGCCCAGAGTGTACTCTTAGCTCCGATTGTGCTAAGGACAAGGCCTGCGTCAATTCTAAGTGTGCTGATCCATGCCCCGGCGTTTGTGGCTATGGCGCTGAATGTCAAACAATCAACCATAACCCAATCTGCAGCTGTCCATCTACTATGGTAGGTAATCCGTTTGTACAGTGTGAAGCACCGGAAGAACCCAAGCAAGCCGATCCATGCAATCCAACCCCTTGTCGAAGCAACGGCATCTGCCGAGTGGTCAATGGTGCCGCTACCTGCATGTACCCGGAATGTATCACTAATGAGGAATGCTCACGTGATCGTGCATGTATCAATCAGCATTGTCGAGATCCTTGTATCAATGCTTGTGGACTCAATGCTGTTTGTAGCACTGTGAACCATAAAGCGGTTTGTTCATGTCCACACGGTTTTTATGGTTCACCCTATAATCAATGTATACGTCAAATTGAACAAATCACTCCTCCGCGTCCCGAATGTGTTAGCGATGCAGAGTGTACCAACGACAAGGCTTGTATTAACCAAGTATGCCGAAACCCTTGTGAACAAACTAACATATGTGGCCAAAATGCTCGTTGCCACGTTCAATTACATCGACCTCTTTGCGTCTGCAACGATGGCTATACTGGTAATGCACTTCAGAGCTGCTACCTTCTAGGTTGCCGTGCAGATGACGAGTGTCCACCAACAGAGGCCTGTATTAATAAGCAATGCTCCAATCCTTGTCTGTCTACTCAATGCGGCAAAAATGCGATATGTCGCGCAGACTACAATCACAAGGCTCGTTGTTATTGCCCGGATGGCTATCGAGGAAACCCACTGTTGGGTTGTGAACGACCAGAGTGCACAAATGACATTGAATGTGCTTTCCATTTGGCGTGTAACCACGAGCACTGCGAAGATCCATGCAATTGTGGTATTGGTGCTCAGTGCCGCGTTGACAACCATCGTGCACAATGCCGTTGCCCAGCAGGTTATAGCGGGAATCCAACTGTACGCTGCGAGCTGATACTTGTCAAAGCTGAGGGATGTAGTATGGACGCAGAGTGCGCAAGCAAACTAGCTTGCTTCAGTGGAGAATGTCGAAATCCTTGCGATGTAACGAAACCATGCGGTGAAAACGCGATCTGTTCTGTTGTGGATACACTCCCTCTCCGTACGATGATTTGTCAATGCCAGCCTGGTTTTGTGGGTGATGCAGATGTTGGATGTCGCAAAGGTAAGTCACGCCTTTATTTGTATGACGACTTTAAAATTTATCAACTTATATTTGCTTTTTGAGTATAACTGTTGTTTCATTGCAGCGATGTTGTAAATATGTGTATGCTTTCTTTCTTAGTTGCACACTTTTTTAAGCACCTAATAATCAACATATTTTTG
Organism: Phortica magna; assembly: GCA_037044515.1. Classification (NCBI taxonomy): domain Eukaryota; kingdom Metazoa; phylum Arthropoda; class Insecta; order Diptera; family Drosophilidae; genus Phortica; species Phortica magna. The sequence continues at coordinate 164,066 of JBAMBP010001281.1, forward strand.
ACATTCGCACTTTTGCAACATGAAAAAAAAAAACCCTATTGGGTGTTGCACAACATCTGAAACTATTACGTATGATTTAACATGTTGTATTTTGCACTTCTTTAGAACCCGCACGTGATCATGGCTGTCAATCAAATGACGAATGTGCTACGACGGAAACATGCCGCAACGGTAACTGTGTTAACCCATGCGTTGACGGATCACCGTGTGCACGTAACGCTGATTGTTTGGCTCAACAACACCGTTCAATTTGCAGCTGTCCCCAGGGCACTCAAGGTGATCCGTTTGTGAACTGCTATCAACCACGTAAGTCAGACTATATGATTTCAGAAGTATTTGAAATTATTCAATATTAATAATTTTTTCAGCGCAAATAACTGCAGGCTGCTCACATGATTCGGAATGCACACCTAATACGGCCTGCATCAATCAACACTGTCAGGATCCTTGCGCTGAAGCCAATCCATGTGCTGGAAATGCTGAATGTCGCGTACTCAATTCACGTCCAATATGCTCCTGTCCTGCGGAATGGGGTGGTGATCCTCAAAGTCAGTGCTTTAAACGTAAGTATTATGGAAATTTGGAAGGTCCATATGGGAATTGAAGTAAAATATATATTTAATTTGCAAATACACATATACAAATAAAATAATCTTAAATACATAAATTTTTAGCGGAATGCAAGATTAATGCAGATTGTCCATACGATAAGGCCTGTATTAATGAAAACTGCGTAAATCCATGCACTTATGGAAATGTGCGCTGTGGCACTGGTGCCGAATGCGCCGCTCAGAACCATCAAGCCGTTTGCAATTGTCCAGCTGGCAGACAAGGTAATCCATTTGTTTCCTGCATCACTGGCCACTGTCAGTACAACGAAGATTGTGCCGATCATGAAGCATGTGATCGTTTGAACCGTGTTTGCCGTCCTGTTTGCGATGACGACACTTGCACTCAGAATGCCATTTGTATTGGTAGACGCCATCAGCCACACTGCGAGTGTCGCTCTGGGTACCATGGTAATCCATTTGTACAATGCACGCTACTTAAGACACCGGCCAAGCCGGAATGCACTCAAGATGCTGATTGTCCATCACAATTGGCTTGCATAAATCAACGATGTGCCAATCCTTGCGCATCGCCACAAGTTTGCACACCACAACAGATGTGTACGGTTTTGGATACTCTTCCATTGCGTACCATGATCTGCAAGTGTCCAAGTGATACCGTTACAGATAGTTCGGGCAACTGTGTGCCCATTCAACATATAAGCATTGGTTGTCAGCGCAATGATGAGTGTGCGAATCCGGAAGTTTGTCAACACGGAAGCTGTGTGGAAGCCTGTCGTCTGGAGCATTGTGGTGTTAACGCTCAGTGTAATTCTCGCGATCACTATGCAGAATGCAGTTGCCCACGAGGATTTGAAGGCAATCCCAGAATTGAGTGTCAACGCACTCAAATAGGCATTCCAAAAACACCAGGTGCTGAATGCACAAAGAACGATGACTGCCCTAGGGATAAGACTTGCCGCAACGAACGTTGTGTTAATCCATGTATTGACGATCCATGTGGTCAAGGTGCCTATTGTCATGTTCAGAATAGAGGAACTATTTGTCGCTGTCCACCAAACTACACAGGAGATCCAAGAGTTCGTTGTGTGCCACGTAAGACCCTTGCTTCAAATTATAATTTTTTAATAACTAATTTTCCTACTTTCAATTCAGCCGCCGATGTTATCACAGTTGGTTGCAAATCAAACTCAGACTGTCAACTCACCGAGTCATGCTTTAATACGCAATGTGTGAGCCCCTGTAACTGTGGACCCAATGCCGAGTGCACAGTTCGCAACCATCACCCGATTTGTTATTGCAAGCCAGGTTACTCCGGTAATGCACAGTATGGTTGTGCTCAGATCGGCTGTCAATCGGATAACGAATGTGATTCAGATAAGCAATGTTTGAACAGTGAATGTGTTAATCCATGCATAGTAAACGATCCATGTGCTCTGAACGCTGAATGCTTTGGACGTAATCATCGCGCAAGTTGTCGCTGCCCACCAAGTTTGGAGGGAGATCCATTTGTGCGTTGCCAACGCCTGGAATGTCACTCGGACTATGAATGCGCCTCGAATTTGGCTTGTGTACGTAATCAGTGTGTCAATCCTTGTCTTGAAAATCCTTGCGCTCAGAATGCTATCTGTCAGGCACTGCAACATAAAGCAACTTGCCGTTGTCCAGAGCAAATGCCTTTGGGCAACCCGTATGCCTATTGTGAACGTCGTCCTGTGGAGCCAGTATGCCGCGACGATGGCGACTGTCCGAGTCGTTTAGCCTGCATCGACAACAAGTGCCAAAATCCTTGCAAGGAGCTTTCACCATGCGCAAGTACGGCACAATGTACTGTCTTGGATAGTGTGCCGGTACGCACAATGGTATGCGAATGTCCGGAATCCTATGTTCCTGATGCAAGTGGCGAGTGTCGTCAGCTTGTTCTCCAGAGCCCACCAGGTTGCAGTAGCGATATTGACTGCCCAGATAATGAAGCATGTGTACATCGACAGTGTCGCAATCCATGTAACTGTGGTACTTACGCCATCTGCAATGTACAAAACCACCGTGCAGTTTGTTCGTGTCAAGATGGCTTTGAAGGTAATCCGTACGCTGCATGTCGCTCCATTGGCTGTCGCATTGACAGTGAATGTGACTCAGGCAAGGCTTGTGTTAATGGTAATTGCGTGAATCCTTGCTTAGTCAACGACCCGTGCGGAATTAATGCCGAATGCTACGTTCAAGCAAACCAAGCTATGTGTCGTTGCCAGAGTGGATATCGTGGCGATCCTTACGATAGATGTCGAGTCATTGGTTGCGTCTCAAACAATGATTGCCCCACAGATAAGATGTGCCAAAACGAACAATGTGTTAACCCTTGCGTATATCACAACACATGTGCACCACGAGCCGAATGTCGACCACAAAATCATATGGCCGTATGTCGTTGTCCGACTAGTTTCCTTGGCAACCCGTATGTCGACTGCCGCCCTGAACCACAGCCAATTTGCAAACAGGATACAGACTGTCCAGCGCGATTAGCTTGCATTAACGATGAGTGTGTCAATCCTTGCCAGGTTCTTGAACCTTGCAACCGTCCAGCGCAGTGCGAAGTAACACCAACTGTGCCGGTACGCACAATGATCTGCGTTTGCCCCGACGGTTATATAAGCAGCGGCAGTGGCACCTGCAAGCCAACCACTAGTATTGTCAAGGTTGGCGGCTGTATCGCCGACTCAGACTGTGCAACAGACAAATCGTGCGTAAGTGGAATCTGTCGCGATCCTTGTAACTGTGGGTTAAATGCGGAATGCCGTATAAAGGATCATAAGCCAGTTTGTACGTGTCGCCAAGGCTATGAGGGTAATCCAGAATTCGAATGCTCTAAAATCGAGTGTGGTATCAACTCTGACTGTCCAACATCACACACTTGCCGCAATCAACTTTGTGTGCCCGCCTGTCAAGGAGAACAGTGTGGCAATAACGCTGAGTGTCTGGCCATCAATCATCGCGCTGTTTGTGAATGTAAGCCTGGATTCCGAGGCAATGCACGCATTGCTTGCACACCACTTGGCTGCCGCGCTGATGACGAGTGTCCATCAGACAAGGCTTGTGTCAACGGAAAATGTACGAGTCCATGTGAGACAACAGCTATCTGCGCTATTGACGAGGTTTGCAAGGTCTATCAACACCGGCCACAATGCGCTTGCCCAACTGGCACCATTCCCCGACGAAATGGTTGCGAACCACTTGGTGTTGCACCAATCTGTGTCAGCGATGCTGACTGCCCTAGCCAGACAGCTTGCATACGTGGCGAGTGTGTCAATCCATGTAATGCCACACATCCTTGCGGAGTCAACGCCGAATGCCGCGTTCTAGATACAGTGCCTGTACGTACAATGATTTGTGAATGCTTGGAAGGTTATACAGGCAACGCAGCTGTACAGTGTGACAAACGATCACTTTGCGTTATCGAGAAAGGCTTCGTACGAGATATTGATGGGCAATGCGTCTGTCCGCCGGGCTCTGCTCTCGACATTTATGAATACTGCACACCTTGCGTATACGAACAAGGCTTCAAAGTAGATGAAACCGGACACTGTGTTTGTGATCTTGAACGTGGCATGATTATTGACGAACGTGGCCGTTGCATATGCCCAATAGACTTAGGGTACACACTAACGAAAGATGGCAAGTGCGTGCGCGTCGATAAGCCGGAATGCGTAACTGACGATGATTGTGCAGACAACCGCTATTGCAAACCGGAAACAAAAACCTGCGAAGATCCTTGCCTGGATAAGATATGTGCTACAGACGCGTTCTGTAACGCTGTTAATCACCGCGCTTTGTGTCAATGCATCACTGGCTACACCGGCAATCCCGACGTATACTGCAATCGAACAAACTTCCGTACCGACTACCCACGCCCTGATTTCCCACGACCAGATATGGTTGTCAGTTGTCTTGCTGATGGTGTACAAGTCGAAATACATATAACCGAACCGGGCTTCAACGGCGTACTTTACGTCAAGGGTCACAGCAAAGATGAAGAATGTCGACGCATAGTGAATTTGGCTGGTGAATCCGTACCACGGACCGTCAACTTCCGCGTACATTTTGGCACTTGTGGTATGCAAGCCATCAAAGATGTTGCCAGCTTCGTTTTGGTCATACAGAAACATCCAAAACTGGTAACCTACAAGGCGCAAGCCTACAACATTAAATGTGTCTACCAGACGGGGGAAAAAAATGTCACACTAGGCTTCAATGTATCTATGCTAACGACTGCAGGCACCATTGCTAACACCGGACCTCCACCAATCTGCCAGATGCGCATCATAACAAACGATGGTGAGGAGATAAACTCGGCCGAGATTGGTGACAATCTTAAACTACAAGTGGATGTTGAACCAGCTAGTAAGTAACACGTCAAAGATATATTTTTTACATTACTTATTAATATTTTCTTTTGTCAATTATCTAGCGATCTATGGGGGCTTTGCGCGTTCATGTATAGCTAAGACAATGGAGGACAACGTTGAAAACGAATACATTGTAACAGATGACAATGGTTGTGCTAAGGAGCCCGCTATCTTTGGCAATTGGGAATACAATCCGGAAACCAACAGCTTACTGGCCAGTTTCAATGCCTTTAAGTTCCCATCAAGTGACAACATACGCTTCCAATGTAACATACGGGTCTGTTTTGGTAAATGTCAACCAGTGAACTGCGATGGTTACAACGCATTTGGTCGACGACGCAGACGTTCGATTAGCGATAATTCAACAGAAACCACAGCTATTGCTACCAATACCGGCATGGAAGGTCAACTGCGTGAGGAGATTACTATTTCTTCAAATGCTATACTCACTTTCGAGAAACGAAGCGGTCCTGGACTGAATGATGCAAACAGTAATTACTTGCTTAAAATTACCGTAGTTAATTTAATTGAAAACAATCTAAAATCGTTCACAGTCAAACCAGCCGCACAACGCGTCGAGGACATATGCGTATCTATGGTGGGTCTCATCATTGCATTGGTCATTACAGCACTACTGGCGCTCGTCGCCGTTGCAGTTGCCGTCTCCTGTTGGCTTATGGCCTACCGTAGACGACCCAAAACACTAGCTCCACTGCCACATCCGCCAGAATTCCCAAATCCGCTGTTTGCCAACCCAGACGCTGTGCCAGAACCGACGCCCGATTATCTGTCGTAAAGCAAAGCAACAAATAACCTAAAACGAAACCTAACGAACATTTAGATATAATTTAGCAATACTTGAAAAAAAAATTAATAATTTACAAAAATTATCAGAGATTTAAAAATGTATAGAAAAAAAGAAAAAGAAGTAACGTTTGAAAAAATATTTGATCAGCATGTGCAAAAAGTGATGAAATTTAATTTCGCGCAAAAAAAAATATTGAAACACAAAATGCTAAGAAAAAACAAAAGTCTGTGTCAGAGTTTCTGAAACGCTGAAGTGAAATGAGTATTGAAAGATATTTGAAAATGAATGAAAGAAAAGAAAAGAAATTTGAGAAATTGTAAAAACAAAAAAAAAAACATTTATTATAAATGCTAAGAAAATAATTTTATTAATTAACGTCTTCTTCGAACTTATCCTCCTCCTCCTTCTACTAAAACGAGAATTTCAAGTAGCTAAGCTCACAATTGCCAACTAAATGAATGCAAACTAGAAGTTAGTGAAGTATATTAGACTAAACTAAATAATATCTAAACTGCCAAAGCTATAACACTGCATACGTTTTATAGTTTTACATAATGAAAAAGAAAAGAAAATTCAGCAAACCTAAGGGGGCAAATAGTACACTACAAAGAAATTCTCGTCAGCTAACGGCAACTTCTTCATTAGTCGAGATTTTTTTCAATTTACATCTATTACATTATTAAATAACTAAAGACTTTCTAGGTTGTGGGTAACATAACATAATATCGTACGCCGAAAATGCGACGTTTTGTGACACTTTGTATTATAGACACATGAAGTTTTCCTATAAATTATGCTACTATATATACTTTTTTTTACAACAAATTAATAACTGCCTTTTTTCCAATAAAATACAAGACAAACGAACAATGCACTAAAATACTCGTCCGACTTGAATCGCAAAAAGTGCAGAGCGTTACCATGTGCGCCGGTTTCAAAACCCATAAATGATATCTGACTGACAATACATGAAATATTGTCATTACTGGATTATTGTCAAGTCGCACGACCACACGCGCCTATAAAAACACACGAAATCGAAACCGGCAACATGTTGACGCTGCTCAACTGCCACGCCCACTGTGGCGCACAAACTTCTAATTTTAAAGAGCACTTGTTTTAGGTTTGTTTAATATTTTCAATGCAACGACGACTAATGGAGGATTTGATACTAATTAATTTTAATATGTAAACAAAAGCAGTTTGTTTTTTGTGTGTATTTTGTAGCATGTTAGTCAAAGTTAATATTTAAGTGGAGGATAAATAATTGTACGCTTGTTGTGATTGTTTTTTAATGAATTAATTAATTAAATTGAATTCTTCCACTATTTACTACTAATAAAAATTATAATAATATTGATAAAGAGAAAAAGTATGAAAATACTAAAAATAACAACGAAGAGTTAATAAAAGAAAAAAAACTTTAAGAGAAACACGCCGTGGCATTAAAAGAGGGCAACTGAGCTGTCAATGCGCCTAAAACCATGCAGCGAATTAGGCTTTTTGCGCTGTTTATAGCAAGTTGCCAGAATTTACTGCCATACAAACGCGTTAAATTGTAATTGAAACCTAATTAAACATTAAAAAAATGTATAGTCACTATTTTAAGCCAAACGTCGTAAATATTTCTGATAAATTCTAATTTTTTATAGCAACGAAAAAATACCATAAAAAAATACACTCACACCAACGCAAACTGTAAATAACATTTATATATAAAAAAAAAATCAAAAACGAAATGCAGTGAATGAAGTAGAAATTTTATGGTATTTATAATTTGTTTTTGTGTATAGGATTTTCGACGACTTTCTCAAGCCCTAAAGCAACTTCACTACCATAGCCATTTGCCAGGCAAAAACAAAAAAGAACAGTACAATAGTCTTTTTACTAGCCTACGAAATAAAATTATTTTCTTTCGTCTTTGTTTTAATTAAATAAAGTAACAATAGTGCACAAAATAATTTAAATCGTTTAGCTTTCATAATCTTTGCGCACAAATAAATTTAAACTTTTATTTTTTCTTTTATTTGTAATATATAACGGAAATAGTATTTACGAAACACTAACAAGTGAAAGCAACAAAAACTTTTTGCACTGGCAGCAAATATTTATAAAAAAAAATAAGTAAAAAAAATATTATTGTAAATTGTTACAAACAATAGTTAAATTTAAATTTAAAAGAAACTGTATTTAAATAAAAAAAAATGTTTGTATTAATAATAATCGCTTATTGTAAACTAATAAAATAAAAATGATTTAAAAAAAAAATTAATTAAAAACGTAATTTTCAATTAGCTTTAATAACATTAAACACGTATGCGTAATTTTAAAGCACACACGTAAGCTTCGAGAGCGTAAGCAATGAGCAAAGAGAAACAAACAATTTCTCAACTCTACTTGGTCATGCTCAAAGCTGTCAACGCGGCCAGTTGATCGATAGTTTGAAGAAGCAGCACAACCAGTAACGTTATCAGTCACTTGTCTACCGAAAAAGAAAACAGCAAAGAAGATTGCATTTGTTTAAATATTTAACTTAAAATGCAGGCGCGCGGTAAATTAAAAATGATTGCAATAAAAAAAAATGTCTTGTTTTATTTTGTATCTCTCAATGGAACACCACAAAAAAAAAAAAAAAAAAACAATAACAATTTTATATGCCCATTTAGCATACAGAACACGACAAACAAAGTGCTGGACGGAAACAAGCAATGCAGAGCTACACTCAGTTTTTGTATTATTGTCATTGTTCTTGTTGTTGTTGTTACGTTAGTTGACGACGATAATCTCGCCCACCACACGCCCGCGTCGCACTTGTCGTATCATAGTCTTCAACGGCAAGCAGAGTCAAGTGTAAATGATATTCGCAATCGTGGATCAGTTGACATTTGACAGCGCGTCTGTTTGCACGTCTGCGCGTGAATAGTGAAACACAGTGACAGTGACACAAAACGAAAGAAAACTTAAACGAAAGCGTCTTCTATTTGCACAACTTAGCTGGAAAAAAAAGTTAATTTGTGTTAAAATAAATCAAAAATTTGTATATTCAACAAAACCAATAAGCAAAATATGCTTTTGTTGTAACCAAAATTTGGGTATAACGCGTGCTCTGTGAATACGTACGCGTGTTGTTTTATTTTCGGTAATTATGCTTGCTGTTTGTGCAAATAATCGCACACACAATAAAAAAAAAGCAAGAAAGTCAAAACCAAACGGGATTTTTTTTATATTTTGTACACGAGTTTTGCTGTAAATGTATGAATTAAATAATTTAATCAATGAATGCATAAATCAAGAAACAAGTTATTGCATTCAAAATCGCTTTAATTGAATATGGAAAATTAAATGACATGTATTAATTGTGTGTTGTTGGTTTTTTGTGTTGCAATTTGGCTTTTAAGTTTATACAATAATGCGCCTATTGACATGCAAAGTGTGTAAAGAAAAACTCAACGAATTGAAATCAAAACACTTACAAGTGTGCACAGAAAACAAGTGCACTCGGTTGTGTGTGTTATCAAAAAGTGCTTGAAGAATTACAACAAACTAAAATACAAAACAAAGAAAAAATTCTACTATTTCTGTGCACATGCATTTTTATGAGCATTGTCGGCAATCTAAGGCAAACATGACTTAACTGATTTATGCGTGAAGTTTCAGAGCGCTAATGAAGCTATTAAGTTAAGTGACATGGCGCTTAAATTCTGTTAGTTTTAGTTATAAAAACAAACAAGTCATACGTTATTTTAAACGTTTACATTTTCCATTTGAAGTGTCGTTGTTTTAAAAATTTGTGATTCATACATAGATTTGAGTATATCACATATTAAAAGCCTGTCTCGTTTTATAGTCTTGTGTTTAAATAGCCAACGCATAAGGCAATAAAAAACAAACAACAACTAGTTCGACCAGCTGTAGATCGAGATCGTTAAATGCATATTTTTATCATAGAACTTGCTGCTTTGAACAAAACACAAAAATTAACATACAAAAACATTATCTCCTATGTTGGCTGCAACGCTATTTGAGGCGCTGACTAATTAATAATGTTTGAACTCGTATCAATGACCTTTGAGCCGCCGTTGAGCCAAAAGTCAGTAGCGCAGAACGCAGCGATGCCTCATCGAAATTTCCGTGACGCGGTTTATTATTGTTTCTTTTCATATTTGCTTCTTCTTCTTTTTTTTATTTTTTTTGGGCGCTCCACATAAAAGCGTCAAAAAAACTACATAAAATTAATAATGAACAATGAATGAATTTAAATGCGACATTCAGTAATATTATTGAAACGATAACAAAGAAATTTCACTAATCAAAACGATAGTTATGTTAAACAATTCGAATGGCTGTGTGTGTGTGTGTGTGTGTGAGTTTGTGTGCTAAAGAAATTCTTAGTAGCCGCGCTGATTTTGGCGTGTGTCACGAGTGTTTTGTGCTGAGATAAGCTTCAAGTAGCTAGAAGTTATGTGCAGGCTTATCAAGATTTGTTGCCGTTATGTGATAAACTTTACTCAAAAGTGGAACATATATCGTAAAAAAAAACAAATAAAACAAATATAAATAAACCAAAACAGAATTATTTAAGACGGGCATGAAATGTGACTGCAGATGTTGATGTTTGTTAAATTAATATTAAAAATATAGCGCAAAAATATAAGTAAATGTTGTTGTTGACGCAAAAACTAATGAAATTTTGCAAAAAAAAAAAAGATTCTTCAAGGCATAAAAAGACTGTTTGTTTTGTGTCCAGAATAAAAGAAGAGTTATGTAAAACTATAAATAAAATTTATTTAAATATCAACTTAGACAAACTAAAAGCATTTATTATTGCCATGCTTATACAACTGTACAAATAAATGTGTAAATAACAATGAATATCTGAATTCAAGGTTTTTATGTGATTTATACAGAATGAAATTCATAAAAAACAACGCGCCAGCAACAAAGCCAAGTAAAAATGTTGTAGCTCCCCAATAGCAACAAATACAGTAACAAATACAAATTGTGAACATAAAATAATGATAAAAACGACAAAAAATATATTATAAAATAAAAACAACAACAACAAAAACGACAATGAAATGGCTTAGCAGCAAAAACGCTTAAACATGATTTTATGATTAAGGAAATCAAACGTTTTCCATTAATTGCTGTAAACCCAAAGCCAAAAGAATAAAACAACAACAAAAACAAATATAACGAAATTACTTAAAAAAGAAACTTTACGAGACAAAAAAAAAGCGAAGTAAATAATATTAATAAAATGATTGCCGCCAATAGCGAAGCAACAACAAGCGCTACAGCAGCGGCAACGCAGGCGCAGACGCAGACGCAGTCGACACCGGGGCCTATATTGGCTAAAACGGTTTCTTCGCCAACGGCATTGAACTTGGTGACAAAACGTTCAACGCCAACACTCGCACAGATCGGCAGGCAAACCTCGCTGACGCCACGGCATAGTCAACTGTACGACAGCGGCGCTGAGAGCTGCGATGCCGACGAACAGACACGACTCATACGCACACCCTCGGCACGCTCGCACAAGTTCATTATTATACCAGCGGGAACAGCAGCGGGAGCGACAACAACAGCAAATCCAATGCAATCAACAATACGTCAGACCATTTCGTCTGCTTCACTTGGCGCGACGGCGGCGGCCATGCAACGCAAACAGTACAACAACGAACAGCCAACGATGGTGGGCAACGTGACAAGTCGACACATTAAATCGCGTCCACAATCGGACATCATAGTACAGCATCATCAACATCCACAACAGCAACAGCAACAGCAACAACAACATTATCAACTGCCAACGTCAATGTTACCGCCATTGCCGCCAGCAGCGCCGCTGACGACAGCAACAACAACCTCAAGCGTCACCTTTACCATAGAAGACTGCGAGGGCGATGGCAGCAACAATGGCAGCGAAACATTACCAGAACACTATACAACACATCTGGGCTCACATTTCACACCCGTGGCCACACAGCCAACGCCGCCGCTGCCCGCTACCACGACTTATACAACGACAACAACAATGGCAACAGACAATAGCGCTGGTTCTGGCTCTGGCGGTAACGGTAACGGCAGCGCAACAACGCAAGCGGCATTGGCTGCGCTCGAGTTGCGCTCACGTTTCGGACGCAACAGTAGCAGCATGCGTTCCATTGTGTCAGGTGTGTAACGGCGTAACGAAAACAAAAATTTTTAAATTTTAAAATTAAAAAAAAAAAAGAAAATTTAACCACTTTGTTGTTTGTTCCCCAATTTGTACGCTCATCTTTTTCAATTTCAGCATATTTACCCGCCTTGCATGACAGTTATGCGAGTGGCGGCGGCGGCGGCGGCGGTGGTGTCGGCAGCGGCGGCGCACAAATGAACGATGCCGCGAACAATCAGTATCTGCAGCCGACTGCCTCCTTTGCTGGCAGCTCATATCATTTTCATGATTTAGCCGCCAATCAAATTTACTCAGATGTCACCTCAGTGCGTTCGCTTGCCTCAATTGGCGTCGGCTCAACCGATGGACGTAAACTGGTCATACGTCATATGCCACAAACGGCCAATGAGCTGTTTAATCTAGTTAATCCACCAACACCGCCGTAAGTAACACACAACGTCATATAACTAATAATTGTACAGCCTAGAAAATGCTTACAGCTGCTCAACTTAACTTTAGCTTAGCATTGTTGAGCAAATCTTTTGTGCACACCGAAAACAGAAATAAGTCCAAAACCAAAAATCATTATCAATATTGATCAAAGGAAAACATTGCATGAATGGAAAAAAAATCAAAACTTAACACATTTGTTAAGTGTTTAAATCGAGCACGGACGGACGCACGTCATTCGAGCACAGCTTATGCATATGTTGGCTCATGATCAAATCGAACAGAACACGAAGCGAAGTCTTAACGCCATACTCCCAACTGACCGTTCAGCTATTTTTAAGCATTGAAGCAGAACCGCATAAGCAAATTATTTTGATATTTGCTTAAGCAATTAACGCTTTAATTGTGCACTACTTTAAAAACATCGTGCGCTGTTATTGCCAGCCAACAGAGCCTTTCAGTTATTGAGAATTGTAATTTGGCATTCAGTAGCTCCAGATCTTGCGTCGATTAAGCGTGTTGCGTGCGCACTCCTCCGCGTGTACACTTATAAGGCACACTGCCAAAAACTAAAACAACAAAAACTGGCAATGGCACTAAGATAGTCCTTGCATGAAAAACTTACTTAGTCCGAACAAAGCAAAGCCCGTCCTTTATAAGTTTTTAACTTCGACTAAAAACGCAAACTAAGCATACAAAATGCCCTTGGGTGGCAACAAGGACACAGACGCATCATCAAAGCATTCGGAAGTGTCTGCTTTTCGTTACAATCGGATTGCTAAAGTGTAAGCATCGCTAGTTCTCTTTAATAGCAATATAAATCAATTGTGGCATGTGATGCCGTATGCCAAATTGCCACAGCAGTAGCTTACATAATTGTGCCAACACCGAGCGCGTTGTTTGTGCAAAATGTTAGCGCGAGCGCGTTGATTGAATTTTAGCATATTAAACGCTTAAGGGGCGAGGCATAGACCGTGTTTTTAATGTGCTTAAATCGGTGTTAATCTATTTTATAGCCTATCATTATAATGTGTACACAAGATCACATTGTATTGTGTTATGGCACGCTTATGTAAATAAGTGTATTCAATATGCATGAATCAAGAGCATGAAATTTATTCTGCTATAATTTAGTTCATTTAAAAAAAAAATAGTTTCATAATTAAAATTTCTCAAATCGATTTAATTATTTTTTGTTATTTAAGAGCTTAGCAAATAAGTAATTAAAGCGATTAATTATAAACGTACAAAATCCCCGTTAATTCTTCGTTGCTACCACTACAGACCACTTCAGTTGACTGAGCTCGACCAACGACCAATTCAACGCTTATCAGTTAATGAAAGCATGATTAGTGCTAGAAAGTCTGGCGGTTTTTATTAATATTCTTTTTAATAATTTTACCAATGAAAGCAATTTTATGCTTTATCTTCAATACACAACAGGCCACTTGGAATCGACGATGATGACGATAGCTTCATGGCCACGTCCGATGAGGTTGCCAATTTGAAACCGCGCCAACAGCATTGGGCCAATAAAATGCAGTTCGTTTTGGCCTGCATCGGCTACTCTGTGGGCCTCGGCAATGTCTGGCGTTTTCCATATATGTGTTACAAAAGTGGCGGCGGTGAGTTAACTAGCAACAACAACAGTTCGTTCAAATTACATCAATGAAACAAAAGCTCGAATTTGTAAAATTTAAAATCCGGAAATGGAATTTCCCACATTTGCTAATTGCGACGATCGCTTATCGTATGTTTGACTTTCCTTTCATGAGATATTTACGACGTTCTTGACTTGTTTTATTTCTTTTTTTTTGTTCTTTTTGTTTCTAACGATACTCGTGTCTGAAATACTCAAAATACTTGGAGCAAGTGACATATTTACTTTTTGTAGTTTGGCTTTGATTTCGTGCGACAAACATCGTCACTTTACTCGCGTTTATACGACATTTCCGTTCAACTTGCTTCAAATACTTAAAAATTAAAGAAAAGAATTGCCTAAGGCGGCCGCACGCTCAGTGTCGGTCATTGTCATCATCTTTGTTATTGCCGCGCTCTTGTTGCTAGATACAAAAATGTATCTAACTACAAAACGCCATAGATTTACTCTACGCTAAGACCATGTCGGTCATCATTTACACGAAACGGCAAACAGATACACATACATACATATATCTTTCTTACATTTGCCTTAATTCTTGTGCAAATGGCGTGGGCAGCTTGGAAAGCCTTATGTACAGTACGATCGATGCTATAATGCGAGCTCAAGAACGTCTTTACTTATACAAATTGACTGAGTGACAACTCAATTATTTACATTATAAATTCGCAAATGATTGTTTGTGTTTTTTCTCCGTTTGTTTGTTTTTGTTTCTCTGTTTGCTTTCAGGTGTGTTCCTTGTGCCTTATTGCATTATACTATTCATATGCAGCATACCGCTACTCTTTATGGAATTATCTGTAGGCCAATACACGGGACGTGGACCGATCGGTGCGCTTGGCCAGCTGTGTCCTTTATTCAAAGGTGCGTATATAAGTAGATATGTATTTTGTATACAAAATATGCCACATTTGACTTGAACAATTTGCAATGTCATATAACATTCTATGGCAATATCAATTACAATTTGTATATTTGCGTGCTATTCATTTCATACTTTTGTATGAAGTTTTCTATTGTATGGCAGACATTTGCGGTTTAACTCGGAACTATTTACATACATAAATACCCTACCATGTAAATTGCACCGACAATAACTGAAATAGATACGAAATACATATAACAAAATGAGCTCATTATCAAGTTCAGTTTTACGCGCCAATTTTCTACCCTTTTGATGAAAACTGACTTAACGTGACTTATTTGAATGCAAAACTTTTGTTACAGTTGAAACAAAAATTTAAAGAATATAAAAACAAATTTACATATATAAATATGCTAATTGAATGTATAATTTATCAGTGTATGGAAGGCGTGAAAATGCGAAATCGCAAAACAAAAAGAAATGGAAAAGTTTGAGCATTTATTTTCCTTCTCCTATAAAATCACACATACACACAAACCGCAAATAATTAACTGAATGCTACTTAAACAAATATTTTTACGTGTGTAAACATAAAAAAAAAATTAAATGAAAATCGCTCAACAAACGTGTAATAAATCAAATCAGAACACGCCATACAGACAGAGGCCGACACTCAAGTCGGGATATTTAATTATCGCCAAACGACACTTTCATAATCATACCGCCCTCTATTATTGCTACTATTGCCAATACAGAGTAATAAATGTCTACTTAATGCCTAGCCATGTTTAAGTGAACAGTTGAATTATATACTCTGAGCAGAATCTGTATGTAGTTCAGCTCAGATTAACGCGCTTGCTAAATTGGCTTGGCTTGTGTGATAGTGCAACCTCAGACTCAAATGCAATTGCAGCCAAAGTCAAAGTCAGACATGTGTTGCTGCCTCCAAGCTTGGCAATGAATTGCTGTCTAGACACCGAACAAAAACAACAAAATCAACAACTTAAATGGACAAAATGCGCTCAATGCTGATTTACGAAAATGGCTTAATGAGCGCACAAATTAATGCATTACATAAATATATACAAACATACAATTGAATCCATTTGCAGGAGCCGGCATGGCGAGCGTCGTCGTATCGTTTCTTATGTCCACCTACTATAGTGTCATTATAGGTTACGCAATTTATTACTTCTTTACGTCGTTCAAGACGGAAATGCCATGGATTGACTGCAGTAACAGGTGCATAAACTATTTTCTTCAAACAACTCAGACACAAAATAAAAATATTTTCAAACATGCGCAGATGGAATACGCCAGACTGTTGGGTGCCACAGCGAAAGGGCATCAATGCAAGTGCGCCATCCACATCACGCACACCATCTGAGGAGTTCTTTGAGTAAGTTTTAGTTTATTTTTAGAGAGGTTGTTTTCTTTTAAATTATGCCAATGTTTTCTACTAGAAATAAGGTACTTCAAATAAGTCCCGGTCTTGAGTATCCTGGCATGATGCGTTGGGAGTTATTTGCATGTCTCATCTGCGCCTGGCTGCTTGTCTATTTCGCTACATGGAAATCGATTAAGTCGTCGGCGAAGGTTCGCTATTTCACTGCCACCTTTCCGTTTATACTGATTATTATACTCATGTTTCGTGCGGTTACATTGGAGGGCGCCGACGAGGGTTTGCGTTATTTCTTTCGACCAGATTGGTCAAAATTAAAGAACGCTAATGTCTGGATCAATGCCGCTTCGCAAAATTTTAATTCGCTGGGCATTACATTTGGATCGATGATCTCCTTTGCCAGTTACAACAAGTACAATAACAATATACTACGTGACACGGTTGCCGTGAGCGCAGTAAATATGCTAACTAGTCTATTAGTTGGCATATTCGCTTTTGCGACATTGGGCAATTTGGCTCTTGAACAAAATACGAATGTAGGCGATGTCATTGGCGACGGGCCGGGCCTTATATTTGTCGTGTATCCACAAGCAATGGCGAAGATGCCCTACGCTCAGCTCTGGGCGGTCATGTTCTTTTTCATGCTGCTGTGCCTTGGCCTTAACTCACAATTTGCCATTGTCGAGGTGGTGGTCACGTCAATACAAGACGGCTTTCCGCGTTGGATTAAACGAAATTTGGGCTACCATGAGATTGTTGTATTATTTGTGTGTGTCATATCATTCCTTTTCGGTTTACCCAACATTATTCAGGTGAGTTTTTGAATCAGTAACACATTTGACATAATGCCATTTATTATTTACCACAGGGTGGCATTTACTATTTTCAACTGATGGATCATTATGCCGCCTCGGTGACGATCATGTTCTTGGCCTTTTGTCAAATGATTGCCATTGCGTGGTTTTACGGCACCGGACGTTTATCGAAAAACGTGAAGCAGATGACGGGCAAAGCGCCATCTTTTTATCTAAAGTCATGCTGGATGCTGTTGGGACCATGTTTGCTTTTCGTAAGCTTATTAAATTGAGAAAGGATACAAGAAAAAGATAATCATTATTGTTTACTTTCAACTCAGGCCATTTGGGTACTTAGTTTGATCAACTACCAAGAGCCAAGCTATCACAATGGCCGTTACAAATACCCAGACTGGGCATATGGCATAGGTTGGATGTTTGCCTCGTTCTCTTTGGTCTGTATACCTGGCTATGCGCTAATCAACTTGGCGCGAGCACCTGGCGATACCTTTTGGGAGGTAAGTCCACAGAGCCAAAATCAAATTAGCAAAGCATTTTCAAACAATTAATTCACAGCGCCTCAAGGCAACACTGCGTCCGAACATCTATGAATGTAAAATCTGTGGCGAACATCATTGTGAGCACGACTATCCCGAGCAAGAACAGTTTATGCTCGCGCAGGAGCTGTCGGGTATTTACAAGCCAACTACACAAGTCTCAGCAAAAGCTCACCTGCATATGAATCTCGGCCAAAAGCCTGGCTATAATGCAATGCAGCAGGCAGCACATGGCCATCAAAGCGAATACACCTACGAAACAACACACGAACCACAGACATCAACCAATGTAGAAGATCAACCAAAGGGCTAAAGGCTAAGCGCTTAGGATGAATACAATTTATTCGTTCGCTCATGTTGGAATTTTGTATTATTGAGTTAAACATCTGTTGTAATTGTAATTATATTAAAATAATAATTAATTAATAATTTACCTTAGAGCTATGTCCTGCTTTTAAAGCATTTGCACGTAGCGATAAAGTGCACTGAACTCTTCGATTGGCGGCACAGCATTGAAATTTCGCTCAATTTTGCAGTACTCGGCATAAATCGCCTGACTCTTTTCATTCACTGTCGGTGGCTTAACACTCAAAAACGAATCGGTGCCGTAATCGCTCAGTGGTTGTAAATTAATGCCACGATTTAGTTTACCTAGCTCAGCATCACGTTGCGACACTGCCACAGCCACAGGCATGACATTCGCATTACACAGTTTGCCCATTTGCACATATTTCTTGTATATCGCCATGCTTTCCTTCGAAGGTGAACGGATTTTAAAGCCATACACTTCCTCCATTGGCGGTAAAACTGACTCAAAGGTGGAAATTGTCGGCTCGACAGTTTCTGATTGCTTCGATTCTTTTTCTCCTAAGCTAACGCTTAAATCTTCGTCACTGGAGCTGTCATCAGCTTCGCTGGAGCTTGACGAGTTGCTGTTTGTCGAACTGGTTGAGCTTTGACCAGTCATTGAAGGATTCTTGCGCGTCTTCTTTGAAGATTGTATCTGACGTTGGAAAGGACTGTAGTTGGTGCGGAATGTGGGCATGTAACGCATGGCAAGTTGACTAATTTCGAAAGCAATGTGTTCGCTTAGTTCGGTATACTTGAAAGACTGGTGATAGTTTGAGTACGAATCAATCATTTCAAGATCGTTAGTGTGCACACGAAACAGTTCCTTTACAACCTTGTGTGCATCTGAACAGGCATAGGGCAGCGTGTCACGTACCTTGTGTCGTACCCAGTCTGTGATTAGCTTCGTTTCGTCGGTGGCCGCAAAACGTTTGTAGGTGTTATGCATGTAATAATCGGTTTGCAACTCCCAAATTGGTAAATTCTCTGCAATAATTAAATTTAATTTACATTTCATTTTCCATAAAATCATTTCAGTGTAACTTACGTTTTGTGACGCCTTTACTCGGTCTGTAATAGCCCAAAAATAAGTTTATACTGTGTTGCTTCTCTGTATCACTAAACGTGTTGCTGTAGTAGCGACTAAGCGTCTGCATTATATCGTTACCCTGTGAAGCCCATGCCGCTGTCTTCCGATAGGTCTTGATGCGATGCACGAGTTGTGAGCCACCATATTGCAGCGCCAACGTATCACCGTGCTCTTCATACAAATTCTCCAGCATGGTCACACAATCTGAGTCAAATTCCAACTTTGCTGATTTTACAAAACCCATCCGCTCTAGTTGATGACCCAATGCACATTTGCCAATGGCAAACTGTGCCGAATTTGTACGATCCAAACAGTCAACACAGTTTGTACGCACAATGCCTGTTTGGAAGGTTTTCTCACTGCCACGGGATTTAAAGAACATGCCTGTTTGCTGTACCACGCTCTCGGCAATATCTGCCAACATCTCCATAACATTGCCACCGCTCAGACGACTCTGACGTGCCATATCAAAATGTATCGGCTTCAAGCGATGCTGTGGTGGCAAAAATTGATTCAGATATCGTACGCTATATTCAAGTTCCTTTGAAATAATCGACTCGTGCTTACGCTTTTCACGCTTCTTGACTAAGTTCAATATAACTAAAGGCGAGCCATAATGGAAGAGCAAACGTTCAAAATGGCGTGCGGGCGTCTGTGCGTAAGGATCACAGATATCCAATTGTATGGGCGGTTTTGGCACCATCTTACTAATATCCTGTGACCAATGCGATGGTATAGAGCCACGCATTTGGGTGAAGGCACATAAACGTTGGCCATCACTAACGATCTGTTCTGTTTCGACCTCATTAGCGACATCACCCTGAAAGTTTGCACCACGTTTGAGAAAACGAGTCCCAGCAAATCTTGTACTGCGTCTCGCAATCAGACACACATTTACATGTCGACCGAAAACACTTATACACGACTGACTCACGTAGCCGTGAGTAACTTCCAGAAGCCAATCCTTGAGCATAATGCCACGCATAGGCTGCAAAAGAAATGCATTCCAAACAAAACGTTTACGCGAAATACCACGAAATGCGTAATCAACACGTTCGTGCGCTTGCTCGACATTATTCGTTAGACGATCCCAATCTGGTAGCGGCTCATCAGTGTCTAAGTCCACGTTCAGTCCAACGTGACGCGGTGCCGATTCGTTGTACTGCAATGTACGTGTAAGATCGTAAGAATAGGAGAAATAAAAGTTGCTTCGCAAATCGATATTTTGAAACATTTTCTTATAGCGGTCCTCGTACGGGTGTGGAGGCTTCAGTGTCGTCAGCTCATTTATCCGCACAATGACTGTATCCTTGATAGTGTAAATTAAATGTTTGCCGATGTGGGCACAACATTTTCTTTTTGTCACCAGTATCAAATAGTAACCCTCTAAAAAGCGCACAAATCCCAGCACACCATAAGCAGAAATCACCTTTGGTGATCCTGGCAACGACGAAAC
The DNA here is from genome assembly GCA_037044515.1 of Phortica magna. Classification (NCBI taxonomy): domain Eukaryota; kingdom Metazoa; phylum Arthropoda; class Insecta; order Diptera; family Drosophilidae; genus Phortica; species Phortica magna. The sequence goes on from JBAMBP010001281.1 coordinate 184,625, forward strand.
GAATCGTCGAATCTCCTGTGCGTTGTACTCGTTAGGATTCTCATCAATTGCAACACGGTCATGTTGTGTTCTGTCGATAGTCAGCAAGCGAAATCGACTTTCTCGATTGTTACTGCCCACCAGATAAATGCGCTGAAAAATAGGAATATTAACAACGCTGCCGGATATATTATTTGTTATAATAAATTACCGTACGGGTTTCATACAACACAACTTTTTGAATAGCGCTTATTAGTGGATTAAATATAATATTTGGATTGTTGTTATTCATTTTGAGAATTGCTTATCAGAAATTCTCGAAATCAACGCCCTGGATTAAAAACAGCTGTTTTTTATTTTTGTTATTTCCTTGGCGCTAAATGAAGCTGGGTGTACACTACCATAAAATAATTTATTAAAGTTGAAGCAACTTATGAAGTTTAAGTTTAATGTTCCATTGATATTATATGATAACATCTTTTATTGTTTAAACCTCTCCAAACAAGTATATACCACATTGCCAGCTTAGCAAAATTCCTCCAGAAGCAATATTCGATTTAATGATAATTAATTTTTTGTTGTCATTGTTCTTGAGTCAGATCTATATCACGCTAAGTCTGACAGTATGAGCACAACCCATAAAGAAATGAAAAAAAAACATTATTTAAAAATAACAGCTTTCCAATTGTCAGCTTTTAATATCTATTAACTCAATCGAGCTGCAAAAAGTCTATAAACGGCGAGAAAAAGCTGATTTGGCAACACTGTGGCCGTACAATAGGCTCAGCAAAAACAAGTGCAATTTACTCGAAAATCTTAAAATTTAAAGAGAAAAGAAAAAAAAACACACGGAAAAAGAAAAATATATATCTACTCTGAATAATAAAATTATTATGACAACTTGGGGCAACATCTGCCGTGTGTGTTCGAGCCCTGCCGACTATGAAATATTTGCGAAAATTCCGACTTATTTGCATGCGTCGACAAACGAATTTCTAAATTGGCAAAAGCCGATCAATCTTCTTTTAGAAGAGACAACTGGCTTAAAAGTAAGTTGGTAATCCAGTAATTAAAGCATTATTAAAAAATACAACTACCAAAGGTTTCTACTGACGACGGGTTGCCACGATGCATGTGTGCACCTTGTATATCATATCTGAAGCATGCAGTTACATTCCGGGAACAGTGCCTGAAAAATGCACTAAGTTTAAAAGCTGCCTCAACATTACAACGAGCAGACAACAATGCCGAAGCCGGCGGCACAGACAAAGATGACAAAGAGAGCGTGTTGATAACAATGCAGGATTTAAGCTATACTGAAAGACCGGTCAACAATCTGCTGCTTAACAATTCAAATCAAAAGGATCAAGACAAAGTACACAAACAACTACTGAACCAAAGCGCACCGTGCCAAGGCAACTATGAGCAACAAATACGTTATTTAAATTTATTATTTGATAAGGATACAAACGCAGGACTCCGTCCGAAGTATCGCAATGACTCAGTGCAGCCGGAGAGCAGCGCTGGTGGCAGTGGCGGCAGTCTAACTGGTGAAGAAGAATATCCCACGCCGTTAACTTCCAGCGATGACAACGACGATGGAGCCAACAAAATTGATAAAAACTTTTATAATTATAGAGAGAAAAATTTTGAGGAAGATGATATAATGGATTTAGATACACTACGCAACGCCGTCACTATAAAAATACCAGAGAGTTGTAAGGAGCGTAAATGCCGAGCTTGCTGCAGACGTTTTATGTTCGAGGACACTTTTACCGAACATTTACAATCTTGTCCCGAGCACTACTTTTTGGGTTTCATCGAAGAGGTAAACAGACTGCTACACATAAGAAAAAATAAAGCGGTGTCACCACACGAATACATTCGACGCATGATCTTCTGCGTGCGCAAGACTTGCGAATGGTTAAAAAATAACTGTATCGATGACTTGCTTTTCGATACTGTCCAGCCTGAAAATGGAAAATCGTGCTTAGAGAGTGACACAAAAAGTTCAACAACATCAGGTGATGGAAAAAAAAAGTCTGTCAAACAAACTAAAGCATTTAAGACTGATGAACACAAAGAAAAGAGCTCAATGGAGAATTTATTTGTTGATATAACCAATATATTTCGTACGCCACAACAGCGTCAACAAAGCGGAGCTGCCACACCCATTACAATAAATAACAATATACTGTACGAAATCGAGCGTTCCGAGAGTCGTAATTCGAATTGCAAACTGGGAACGTCTCTGAAGATGCCTGCGGCGCAATGCAATACGCCTGTTGAGGCTAGTATTACTGCAGAAGTTAATCCAATCGCATCACCTTTACCCAATGGCCTCTTAGTGCTAAATAGAAATCAACAAAATGACAACGAACGAGCTACATTCTTAGAGAAATTGCAAAACGCAGTAGATGCGTCTTCAGCATCTTCCCCTAGGGGCACTCCCGTCAAAGAGTCGTCTGGCTTACGGACACCCGTATTAACATTTACAGCACGTTGCAATCCTTGCAATTTACTGTTTGACTCAGTCACCGAATTAGAGGTGCACAACGCCATGCGTCACAATACGCAATACAACAAAAGTCACAGCAACTCCCCACAGCCAATGCTACTTTCAGCCATGTCAAGTGCAAAAACCACAGACGAAGCAGAGCGGGAACGCATCATCGCACTCTTCGAAGACGATATCTGAACAGAATTGTACTATAATTATTTAAAGACTTTTTCGCCAATATTGCTATTGTAATCTAAGCTGCATCACCCTTCACTTAACCTAACTGTCCATGTACATTTCAGCATGTATGCCAAAGCAAAATGTTTGTATTTAGAAATTGTATATTTTTATTATGTATTCCTTCTTTTTTAGACATTTTATTTTGTGAATTTTATATTTTTATGACCTTCGACAATTATCAAACGATATGCAATGGTTAAGCTAATGGGCTTATTCATAAATATTACTTATCGAATATTTTTTGTGATTTGATCAACATTTTAATCGTTTACATTATCATTTCTGTATTACTTTACAATAAAATCCTAGGCTAAGCACAACAAAGTATTTCATTTTATGACTCCATCACTTCTGATGTATCACTCGTATTAGGAATTTGGAGATTTTTTAAGATGTCATCTTTTATATGAGGAACGAGCAACAAAATATTCTTCAGAAGCCAAAATATTTCCATATTTAAAGTCTCATTTTGAAATGAAAATAACTTATTCAGCACATTAACTAACCCCAGTTCACAGTTTAACTGCTGTTCTAGGCACTTAATGGCTTCCTCGCGAAGCGCAAGTATGTTGGCTAAAACGCGTACAGCAAAGAGCACTCGTAAGCGATTGGATGGTGACTCAAAATCTTGTGAATTTTCTATGTTAGTTAAAGCATATCTTATTAAATAAGGCACATGTAGTTCTGGAGGCATTTCTGATTCTTCATTGAGAGCAAAAACCGCATAAAATACAATTTGAAGATGAAATTCGCCACCAGAGGAGTTGGGATTTTTTATGGTGAAGTTGTTCACCAAAAAATTGCGATCTTCTGTGCTGAGTAGTTCTTTGTGTTGTACGGCAATCAATTGCAAACAAATGCCTGCATCATATCGAAAGTCCTGCGTGTCAATTGCCTCTTCATCAGCTGCTGTGTACAACGACCATAACTTTGGCACCAGCGCCATTTTTAAAATGATCTGTGCGCCTTTACCTCCGGTAGCCAATAAATTCGCTATCGTCCAAAGACAGGTGCGTTTCAGCAGTACCTCCGAGCAGTCTAAGTATGTAACGAAATAGCTGCCCGCCAAGCTGGCAATCTTTTCGGCAACGGGCGCTTCACCCAAAGAAAAATTGCATAGACATTCGGCTGCTCCCAACTTACGTGCATCATCATGACCAGTAAACTCCTTAACTAACACCTGCACTGCACCTGGTATTTTCGCAAATGTACGTATATTTTCAATGTCCTGTAAAAACGCATGACTCAATCGATACATGTCCTCAACTGTTGCATGTTTGCGACGTTTAATACGACCAGCCATGCCGCTAACATCTTTAACAGTCAAGTTATCCAGTTCCTGTATTTTCGATTTGATTTCGCCGAGTCCAAAGCGCAATGCATCGCTGGCATTCGCTCGAGACTTCTCCCTATGCGCTCGTGAATAGTCCCGTATCTTGTCGCGCAAGTGAGTAGTCAGCACAACCGTTGTCTGCCCAGAATCTGGCGATGTAGTGTCCGATTGTTCCATTCTTGCTTTAGCTTAATTATATTTATTCAGTGCCGCCACTTTTTAATATAAGTTTTAGGTTGTTGTACTCAACGTGATATTTAGACTTAGGATCCTTAGAACCGGATCGTTATTTTGTTATTCTTACGCGATCCTTGGGAAAAGGGGGATTGACGACGGCGCTGTCCTCGGTCGGCGGGCGCTTGTTGTTGCCACTGTTGATTTAACATTTAATTGTCTACTTTAACAGTCCCATGAATTCATGTTAAATTTATTTTATTATGTTATTTATCATTCACAATAACCAGAAATGCAATCAGCTGTTTACAGTTAGCCAACCGCAACTCAGGAAATTGTGTGGTGCCGGAAAAGCGGTTAAAAACAGTATCAAAATGTCGTTAAATATTATGCAAAAGTTTTCGGTACAGTGCTTGAAGGTGGATCAGCCTTTACTAAGTAAGTTTTAATCAGAATATAACGTCGAAGAGTTATTCAACCATTCCCCGCCCTCAGCGACAATACGTAACGCCAGTAAAAAGACTGGTGGAAGTACACGCAACAAGAAAGGGCACCCACGTCCCAAACATCGCGGTTGGCGCGTGCAAGATGGACACTATGTGTCCGAAGGTACTATATTAGCTACCCAGCTTACCACTCGTTTTCACCCGGGCTTAAATGTGAGTTCGCTGATAATAATTTATTAATCTGGTTCTAATAAAAGGAAATCGCATTTCAGGTTGGCTTTGGCCGCAATGGCACACTATTCGCAATGGAACACGGCAAGGTCTACGTAACGTGCGAGCCTATCGATCCAAACTGGGAGCACACTTGGGTACAAAGGAACTACGCTGGTCGTCACGATCAAACAATTTATAAAAAATTCTTTAATGTTATCCCTGAGGAACAACACCAACGATTCAAGTTGGTAGAAGAAATATAAGTCATTGTTATTGTTGTACTGAAATAAATCTTAAATTCTATGAATAAATTTCAACAGTCCCAATTTTTTAATTAGCAAGTTAAAACTCAAAAGCTTCTCATTAAAGAAACCCAGTGTATTCTATGTAGACAAGTGTGCACCCATTATTTGCTATCTGTTTCATACAAATTTGTATTTGAATTAGCTGGTGCTGTATTGGTTTGGCGCATGTCGCTTCCTTCTTGACGAGTGCGATACTTTAGCGTCATTGATACTACTGCTTTGACTCGTTTGATTTAGGTTTTTAAGATGTCACAAATAGTTTTGTGAAGAAACGCAAGCAAGTCGAAAAAGTGTCAATTGACGCGCGTATTATCCTAAGGTGTCGCTGTTTATCCGGATTCCGGAAGAAGAAGAATTCACACAGACTGGTTATATGACAATTTTAAAACAATGAAATAATTGAGAGACCCTTATGCTTAACAGTATGTTATGGTAAGTTGACTTTAGTTCGCTTCCAAGCCAATTGAAATTGAAAGTCTGAAAACTGGTCAGAAGCCACCAGAAAATGGCTGATTTGGCAACACTCATTGCGGCACTAAAATGCTACTTGCACAACACTGTTATTGGCAAAGTAGCGCAACCAACTTAGCTTACTTCCTCCTTTTCCCAATAAACTAAGATGGTGAGTGGACGTCGCTTCTCGTTGTTCAGTTAAAATATACACTTCCTCGATGAAAACCAGTGTGAATCAAAATCTAATATTGCTTCTGCAATACAAAGAATTTAAATGAACTAAGAAATGAGTGCAACAGCAACTGAATAAAGCTGTAAGCGGCGATATAAAAACTTAACCTCAACGAGCATGTTTGTGTCTGTTGTCGCTTTGTCGGCAACAATCACATCTCATGCGATTGCACGTGTGTGGGTGAAAATATAATAAACGAAAATCTATCCTTAACAATTGTAGTCGAACATCAAGAGGAAGAAGACCAGAAAGCTGCGTGGTCATGTGAGCCACGGTCATGGTCGTATTGGCAAGCACCGTAAGCATCCTGGTGGTCGTGGTAATGCTGGTGGTATGCACCATCACCGTATCAACTTCGACAAATACCATCCTGGTTACTTTGGCAAGGTTGGCATGAGGAACTTCCACTTGCGTCGTCACCACAAGTACAGGCCTGGCATCAATCTCGATAAACTGTGGTCACTTGTTGGCTCCGAGAAACTTGCTGAGCTGCAGAAGGAGAACAGCAACAAGGCTCCCGTCATCGATTTGGTGCAATTCGTAAGTGTTTACCAAATGAAATTTGTGTCTTAATTAAGAGTAAGTGTTTTAATGGTTTCACATGAAGATTCATTTCAAGGCGTCGGGCGGACTGAATGCGACCGTACAATTGCTCTCACCATGTAGCGAAAGCCTTTCAGATCGAAACCTTTTAGAATACTTATTCTATCAATATAATATTGATTTTTTACCACTTCATATATATATATATAATAATAATTGCTGTGTTTATCGTTTTAGGGCTACTACAAATTGTTGGGCCGTGGTCATCTGCCCACCCAGCCCATCATTGTGAAGGCTAAATACTTCTCAAAGAAGGCCGAAGACAAAATCAAGAAGGTCGGCGGTGTCTGCCTGTTGAGAGCTTAAGTTAAGGTGTGTGTGTGTAATAACAATTACCACAGTTGAACATTCAATATTTACTCGATTTGTCTTTAAATTTTATATTTTAGATTCCTTCATAAACTGAAATACGGAATACATTCGACCAGCTAAAATGTATTTGTTTTTTAATAAATTTAAAACTAAAAAAAAGTTTGTTTTATATTTTCAATTGCAGAGTGTAGTAATTACTTGAAATTAATAGCAAATCATACAAATTCTCCACTTACTCTCTATGTTGGTATCAATAATGAGCTGTTTTGAATTGAAATTATCAAAACTGTGTTTTAATTTAATTGTAATGGCTAAATTCATTATTTGATCGAACAAACACTCATTCTATCAGCAAGTGCGTTGGCAATCAAATTTGCATATTAGTAGTTTTTTAAGTGCTTTTTCTCCGGTCTGGCAACTTTGCCACATATGGTATATAAAGAACAATTCATTTGTTCTCTTTGCTCATTCGTTTTTATGTATCGGTTCCTTGAAGACTGTTTTGTTCAGTCGACTAATTAGAAAGAGGAAGATATAACGTGAATCTCAAGGTCTCCTCGTATCCACTATCTTTATTGGTAGGTAGGCAGTAAATATTTCCAGAATACTAAGAAATTTAGGTGAGTTGATTGCCCTTGGCCCAAGGATGATTGTTGCATTCAATTTTGAAATTAAAAGTAGTGCGAAACTCAGTACATGAGCAACAGCTAGCACCAAAAAAAAAACTATTTTTTTTTGTGAAGAGAAATTTGCAAAAATCAATTTTCAAAACGTAAACAAAACTTTTTATTTACAGTCTATTGAAGGCGAAAAATAATTGGTAGTATTATATAAGATATTAAACCAAAGAGAAAAATGGCAAAGAAAATACTTAGAAATGTGACACATTGCATCTTTGACATGGACGGACTCTTACTAGGTAAGCTCCTGGCTGATGGCGTGTAATGTATAACGCGATGAATTCGTGAAACTAAATCATCTTCTTAGATACCGAAAAGCTCTACTCAGATGCAACGCAACGCATACTTGATCCATTCGGCAAAACGTACACGTTCGAGGTGAAAGAAAAGGTAATGGGCCTACAGACCCAACCTGTGGCTGAAGCCATGGTTGAGACTTATGACTTACCTATGACATGGCAGGAGTACGCGGAGCAGCAACGCGAGATTGCCCGGAGTCTAATGCTGGATGCTGAACTGATGCCAGGTACTTTTTACGGATTACATTATTAATAGTTTCCGTTTTCTCTTTGGTTTACAGATACGGAAATAGTCTATGAGGATGTTATAAGGCAAATAGCCGGCGCTTATGGCCAAAAATATCCAACTGATGTGCGCTTTAAAGTGCTTGGCACCACTGAACGTCGCACAGCCGAAATAGCAGTTAAAGATTGCAAAATTCCACTTACTGTCCCTGAATTTCTTAAACGCTTCGACAAAATGTGCGGCGAACGTTTAGAGCATGTATCATTGTTGAAAGGTTAGACTGTAGATTATTTGGCAAACGCTATTGCACTCTTTTTGTTTCCGTTGGTTAAATCCTTGAAATGTATTTCCGAATACTGTAAATAATGGAATGCTTAAAACTAAGATCGGCTGCGTACGTTGTTATTTGCCTTTGATATCGATCCCATTTTCCATGTATGCTACATTTTGGCTTCAAAATAATGCAAAAATTTTATTTATCCTATAAGGTGCTGAGCGTCTACTACGTCACTTGCATGCGAATAAGGTGCCGTTCGCATTAGCCACAAGTTCAGGGGAGGATATGGTTGATTTAAAGACTACACATCATCGTGAGCTTTTCAAGCTATTTAACCATCGCGTTTGTGGCTCAACTGATAAGGAAGTAAAGGAGGGCAAACCAGCGCCGGACATTTTTTTGATAGCAGCATCTCGTTTTGCGGATACTCCTGATTCTTCTCAGTGTTTGGTATTCGAGGATTCACCAAATGGCGTTCTTGCCGCCAATGCCGCTGGTATGCAGGTTGTTATGGTGCCTGATCCCCGTTTATCCGAAGAAAGACGTGCAAATGCCACACAGGTCATCAGCTCTTTAGAGGACTTTAAACCAGAACAATTTGGATTGCCCCCATTTAGCTCTTAAGCACAGTACTTGAACAGCCTGATGACGCTTAAGCATTGGAAATAATGTACCTTTGTTTTAAACTTAAAGTTGATATATGTATGTACATATGTGAAGTGTAACCCAATGGAAATGTCAATGACAAACTTAAATAAAACTAAAAGATATATTTTAGCCGTTACATTTATTGGTGTGGTTTTCAAATCTTATTTGCTATTTTGCCCTAATTGCCAACGGCCTCCAATTGCTTTTGAATATCATCTGGACCTTGATTGGTCAGTTGTACTGAGACTTCTCTGCCTTTACCTGAAAGTAATATATAAAATAGTAGATATAGGAATAGATGAAGTTTAAAACCATTTTTAAAGGATCAACAAAATAAGTTACCATAACGGGCCCATAGTCGTGGTTGCACTCCGGTGCATTCACGAATCAAAATTGGCAGGCTGGGATTGTCCTTCTTCAAGCTTGGGTAGAATCTCTGGATGTATTCCCTGAATTAATTAAATATCGTTAACTTATGTAATCAATATTGCAATGTTACTCTTATTATTGGCGCACTTACCGCACACCCTTGGATGCTTCGCCTGTGGGGCACAGATGTATACGCAGCTCCTTCAACTTTGGTGTAAAGGAGATTAAACGCGTTGCTGTAACACGCATTTTGACTAAATTATTTTCCAAAAACTAAAAAGTATTCGCTATTTCTCTGCTTCTTGCACAGCTGATCTGTTCACCAGCAGCTGAAAATACATAACTATTGTCTTCATTCATTGTGAATGTCTTTCAAACGTTCAGAAAGAAATTTTGCTTGTTTATTGTTTACAATAACACGATTCGTGTTTAATTTTTCTGAAATTTATTTTATCTTGCCAAAGTTTCCGAAAAATCATTAAAATGTCGTCGGTACATTGCCAGCTTTGGATGGGAAGTGTAAGTAAATCTGGAAGATAATCCATTAGTTGTGATTTAAATAAATGCTTACAATTTTAGCTAGAGTCATACATGACTGAAAATTTTATAATTGCCGCGTTTCGGAAAATGGGTGAAGACCCAACCACAGTGCGGCTCATGCGTAACAAATATACAGGTGAGCCAGCTGGCTACTGTTTCGTTAACTTCACGACAGACGAACATGCTTTGGATGCCATGCACAAACTGAACGGCAAACCAATTCCCGGCACAAACCCCATTGTAAGATTTCGTCTAAACTCAGCGAGCAATTCCTATAAGTTACCCGGTAATGAGCGCGAATTTAGTGTTTGGGTCGGTGACCTTAGCTCAGATGTTGATGATTATCAACTGTATAAGGTGTTCTCTACAAAATACACTTCTATTAAAACGGCCAAAGTTATATTAGATAACTTAGGCTTCTCTAAAGGCTACGGATTTGTTCGTTTCGGCATTGAAGACGAACAAAAGGCGGCACTGTACGATATGAATGGATTTATTGGACTTGGTACCAAGCCTATCAAGATCTGCAATGCTGTACCAAAACCGAAGAACGAATTGGGCGTCGCTCTAGGCACAGCCAATAATTACGGCTATGGTGGCAGCACAACGTCATCTTCCAGCACAGATTATTCGCAATATTATGATCCTTCAAGCACTTACTGGCAAGGTTACAATGCATGGCAGGGCTATTATGAGCAAGGCGCTCCTTCAATTACTGATGCAGCTGCATACTATCAACAGGCAATGTCTCAGTCTCACTCGAATCCACAAACACTAGCTCAACACGCTGAGGCTTGGACGGCTCAGCGCACGGCTCAATACGAGCAGCAGCAGCAGCAACAACAAAATGCCGCAAATGGCGCGGCCACAGAAGGCGATTATGGACTTGTAGAACATAAGACAGTAATTGATGTGGATAAGATGAACCGTGAGACTATGGATTCTGATCGCCTTTTGTATGACGCTTTGGAAAGTTCCAAGTGGCTGCCAATTGAACAATTAGAAGTATTTTAGTGTAGGCAAGTGATTGAATAATTTTGTATTATTTTCATATGCGTGTTCTTTTAATAAATTAAACAATCAAAAACTATTTGAATGCATGGTCCAGCACAATTCGCGGGTAAGGGTTGCCGGACCAAAGCCATTTGTCTCGTTAGTTCGGTGTGGCAACACCGCAGTTACCACACACGGATTTTTTTCGGCTGGTTTCCGTGTGAGAGGCTCGGGGGAATATTGTATAAAAGGTTAAGGATATTTTATATTGTGGACGATATGCCGCCTGCGAAACGTGTGCGTCCACCCAAGATTACAACCCAAGCACTGCTGGAGTTCGATTTAGGTGAAAGTTCCTCAGATAGTGATTTTCGGATTGAAGATCATGAAGATGGTTCGTTGGGTGGGGGTGAAGGCAACAGTAGTGACTCTAGTAGTAGTTCGACCAGCGATAGTGACTCAGATGATGACTCTGAAGAAGCGGAGAGCGATGATTCCACTTTGCAGTTAAAGCAACTGCTAGAGGATGAGGCGTTAGCTGGTGAACCGATTATGAATGGCATTAATGGCGATTCCTTAGACGTGAAGTTAAAGGAATTCGCAGGCAAGTCGGATCAACTATATTTGTCGGTGATGAAACCCATGTGTTGTGTGTGCTTAGGCGAACGAAGTGACGATTCAAATGAAATAATCGAATGTGATGGCTGTGGTGTTTCTGTTCATGAAGGCTGCTATGGCGTGAGTGTAATAATCGCCTGTGTGTGTTGATAAGTTTAGACTTCATATTTTGAATATTTGTTTTATAGGTAAGTGATAATATGAGTATATCAAGCACTAATTCAACCTGCTCAACGGAACCTTGGTTTTGTGAGGCCTGTCGTGCTGGCGTCTCTGAACCCATATGTGAATTGTGTCCAAACAAAGGCGGCATATACAAAGAAACAGATGTGGGTAAATGGGTGCATTTGATATGTGCACTCTACGTACCTGGCGTTGCATTTGGCGAGGTGGAGCAATTGTCCTCGGTAACGCTTTTCGAGATGCAGTACAATAAGTGGGGCGCAAAGTTGTGCTCGCTTTGTGAGAACTCGCTCTTTGCACGCACTGGAGTCTGCATTGGCTGTGATGCCGGCATGTGTAAAACTTACTTTCATGTCACGTGTGCCCAAACATCGGGATTTTTAATAGAAGCACATCATGAAGACGCCGACGCTGCAGATCCTTTCTACGCACATTGCAAGGTGCATTCGGAAAAGGAGATGATTCGGAAGCGTAAAAGAAATTACCAGACTCTCCGTTTGAATATGCAGAAAAAAACGAGAGAACGTTTGACGTTCAAATTGGATGATCCTAGTCCTGCACAAATGCGCATACATCGAAAACTTTTAAAAATCCAAGGGAAGTATTCCCTACAAAAACAATTAAAGCCGGAGCCTTGGGTACCTACGCAGAAGATGTCACGATTACTCACGACATCAGCATCGGCATGTAAGCGATTATTGGCCAAAGCGGCTGTTATGTCTGTCGATGTAGAGCTTATGGAACGGCAAGAAGCTCAAATAGCGGCGTTGACTGACATACGCAAGAAGTGGCACATTGCACCTTCGTTCAGTGTTGAATTTGTCGCCTACTATTTAGATCGAATCTCACGCATTGGTGACATTAGACAGGAACTCGACGAAATGATTAAAACAAACACTCGTCTTTCCAAGCAACAAGATGAACTGCGGACCGAATACGACGAAGCGCTCGAAGAACTTAAAATTCAAAAGACAGAACGAGTAAGTTTCAAATTTGTTTATTTGTTCTTATACCATTTTTTTTTATATATACTAATTTTTTTTACTAAACTTAGGAATCGTTAATATCTTCAATCACAACAATTCACCAGACTATTAGTATACTTAATCCTAATAAAGTATTACCAAATCCGGAAACAATTGGTCGGCCGCAGCCAGAACAGCCAAAGCCAACAACACCGCCGCAAAGGCCCATATCGGTACCAACCGCTGCCGCGTTAAAAATGGGTGTGGGTTTTCCACTTGTACATCTAGGGCCACCGGGCACAAAAGTAGATTCGACACGTATGCTGAGTACACATGCCAAGAATTCGCCACACTCAGGCAGTACCGTCTCGCCCGCACCGCCAACTACACCGACATTGTACAGTTGCGGTATTTGCAAACTCTGTAGTGATCAGCAACTACTAGCCAAGTGCGATACTTGTAATCTGCATTATCATTTGGGTTGTCTTAATCCGCCACTGGCGCGACATCCTAAGAAGTCAAAGCAATACGGTTGGCAGTGCTCCGAATGTTGCGACAAATCAGATGCATCCGATGCTGTAGTCGAAGTGGTCCATGGTCGTCGAAAGTCTCGTACACGTTACAGCCATGATGGTATAATTGTAAGGGATACTGGTCGAGATTCTGTCTTAGGCAAAAGGTTTTCATTAGACACCACGCCCCTAAGTGTGCTTGTTGGTAGCTCGCCAACGCGAAAAGTAGTAAAAAAAGAAGTTCCAGATGAATTATACAACAGTAGCGGTTGTGAAGAGAAGCCAGACACAAAGAATTTGAATCCAATTGTTGCATTGGAGCAGTCGCCAAAAAAGATGCCAGTCAGTAGTAAGTTAAAGATCATGGTAGTTGATTTGTCTCATTACACAAAATTTTTTTACAGCTCCCCAACCGTTAGTTCCGAAAATTGAGCCTATAGAACCTGCCATACCAGCATCAATTGTGTCCGGTATCGTGGATGTAACCGATGCCATTTGCGATCCTCTTGCACTGCCAATAGCTATTAACGCTAATGCAAGTCTCTCAGCACTGGATGATTCGTTTGATTCGAATAGCAAACTGTCGCGCAAGCAGAAGCGAAAAGACAAGCACAAAAATAAACACAATTCCTCATCGGATACGGAGAAGTCCCCGAATAAGGAACATAAACGCAAAAGGAAAAAGAAGCATGAGGAGCAAACACCAGACGTCTTAGCCAGCTGCATACCGAAAATAAAAATTAAGTTCAAAACATTGCCACTGCCAGGCGAGGATACGCCAGAAGCACAATTTTTCTATGTGTCTGCTGACGCTGTTCGTTCAGCGGAGGAGGCATCGCGACCAACTTCAGTGGAGACAGTAGAGGAAATCGCAACAATTGAGCCGTCGGCTGCAGCGCCTACAGTGTCTGTGCCTTTGACTGATATTACAGACTGTAAACCAGCTGAGCCCACGTTAATCATTTCGCCATCAGTGGCACGTAAAGTTAGTCCACGCAAATCGAGTCCCCGAAAAACAAAGTTGGGTCGACCTAAATCTGTTATTGGCATAAAGGCTGTGGAAATCAATTGTTGCGTCTGCACTGAGCCAGGAAAAAGCAATCAAGTGGTGACTTGCGACGAGTGTCGTAAACATTATCACTTCATCTGTCTTGACCCGCCACTCAAAAAATCACCCAAGATCCGTGGTTATTCCTGGCACTGTGCTGATTGTGATCCGACAGATGATGATCGCAAGTAACGAATGGATACGCATTTAATAACAGTATTTTTAGGTTTGATACCACTTCTTAAATTTGAAAAAATCATTAATATTGAAAATAGTATTTATCATAGTAATAGCAATTATTCAAATAAATTTTAACTTCATTAAGCTCAAAACAGAACCAAGAAGTTTTTTTTGTCACACATACAGTGCCGTTTAACTTAAATAGAACAAACATAATTTTAAAATTTAAGTGACTGTAAGTTCTAAATGAAAAAAATTATCGAAAAAGTATAACCGCAGTATTTTAGATTGGTGTCTTAACTTTTAAATATTGTCACGGTTTATTTGCAAGAGTAAATTTTGAATCGAGATTTGGCATAAAACCCAAAAATAGTCATAAAAAAGGGCCACAGCTTATTTCGAACTCTCGTAATAAAGTATAAAGAACGGAAGTATCATATAGAAGAGTATACTTTTGCATTGGCATTGCTTTTTCGAAAAAGAAAATCATCATACTTTCTAAACGCAATTGATTTATTAAAATGAGCTGCTTATGAGATTATTTTAATTGACTTTGCCATTTCGGTAGTCTTAAAATTAAATTCTCTTGATTGATAGTCGTACCAAAGACGGACAAGGCAATCTTATCCCGAATATATAGATTATGTATTAGAAAAGTTTAAAAAGTATCGAAAGTAATATAAGGTTAAGTACATGTTTGCTCATCTCTATCGTTAGAACAAAATGTTCTTCATTTTTCACGCCCCACTTCGAGCATAAAGTAGAAAACGTACACTGTACGATTAACATGCAGCTAGCGCCCTATCCGATGCCAAAAAAACACCCCCCTGTTGTCTTCTCTAATCTGTTCCTAACAGCTAACTGAGTTAACATTGCTGTTCGTGCCATGTTGGCATTGCATAGTAATTTTTGTAACAAAAATTGTAAGCGTTAAAATGAAATTTAAATGAAAAATAGAAACAACTTAGTGGATTTTACAGTGGATTTGCCATTAGAGGGAATATGCCATTGAGATGCTTGGACGTAGGTGACGCCGCATGAGTAAGCAATTCAGGAAGAGTGTACAAACGAACGACTTCAAAAAGTGAACATGGACGAGAAGTTGAAATATTCACTTCTGAGAGGCGAACTAGTCGACACACAGAGCATATGGACTAGGTCAGTAAGAGTATGGGCACAGAAGTTCCATTTATATTTATTCCAATTGTTTCTTTTACTTTGTGCAGACACGAAAAACGCGTCTGGTTTCTGACGCTGCTCACGGGAACCTGTATGCTCTATTCGACGCGCACAACAATGCCATTATTAGTACCTGCGGTGGCGGCAGAGCAAAAATGGAGTAAAACTGATTCAGGCACAGTGCTTAGCTCATTCTTTTGGGGTTACACTCTTACTCAGGTAAGAACTATTAATTCTGTCTCATATATTGATTGGTAATGAGAAATCTGATTTAGGTTGTTGGTGGCTACTTCAGCGATCGATTCGGTGGACAGCGCGTAATACTTTTTGCTGCCATTGGTTGGTCTGTGATAACATTCCTTATGCCAACGATTATTTGGTTTGCGGCCGCTATTAAAGTGTATTCCATACCGTTTATTGTAACGATTCGTATTATTAATGGCGCTTTTCAAGGTGTCCATTTTCCTAGTATGATTAGTCTAACCAGTCAAGTAAGTGTTGAATATTGTTGTATTTAAAATAAGATGATAATACTTTATTTTTTTTGTAATTTCAGAATCTTAGCTCAAATGAGCGCACAAGTTTCTTCGGCCTACTAACGGCTGGTTCAGCAATGGGCACACTGCTAACTGGAATACTCGGTTCCTTTGTGCTCGACTACTTTGGCTGGTCGTATGTCTTCCGTGTGATAGGTTTTATGGGTATTGGGTGGGCGTTGGTTCTACGTTATCATGCTATGACAGGCGAACGCAATCGTATTATCAACGTTTCGGCTCCTTCAAGGATATGCACAAATAAGTCAGCAAATGAGGCGGCAGTGCCTTGGCTCAGATATTTCGGCCGCTTATCATTTTGGGCTTGCGTTTTGACGCACGCTTGTGAAATGAACTGTTTCTTTGTGCTGCTCTCCTGGCTCCCAACATATTTCCACGATGGGTTTCCTCACGCCAAGGGTTGGGTCGTGAACATGATACCATGGCTGGCGCTGCCACCTTGTACTTTGTTCGCAAAGTATTTAACGACACTTCTTTTAGCGCGAGATTGGTCGGCGTCAACTGTTCGAAAAATAATACAAAGTTGTTGCTTTGCATCACAGAATGTCGCTCTTTTTGTTATGAGTCGTACGTCCGATTTTCACACGGCTTTAATCTGCATGACTATCATCATCGGTGGTACTGGCTTTCACAACAATGCCGTGACTGTAAATCCACAGGATCTTGCACCGCAGCATTCTGGTAGCGTGTTTGGCTTGATGAACACGGTTGGTGCTATACCCGGCTTTTTAGGAGTCTATTTAGCGGGGCACATACTAGAAATTACACAAAGCTGGCCCATGGTATTCACAGCCGCGGCGGGCATCAACCTTGTTGGATGGATAATATTTATCGTGTTCGGTTCAGCGGAAGCGATTGTTTGATTTCACAAAACAAGCATTTCTAGTTATCGATATTTTTAGCAAAACTTCTTTAAGGCAAATATCAAAATCCTTGACGAAACAATTCGTGTACATTTAAGGAACCGCCGTGTGTGTACTCTATGATAATTGTAAATTTTAATTAGGGCGTAAAACGATTGCGTGATATATTAAAAAAATAATAATTTATGTAAATAAGACATATCAGAATCTTTATACAATCGTTTTTGACATATAGGGACCATCAAGTTCGTAACCCATCTTGCGATAGTAATTGCGTGTACCCACTCCTGAGATGACTGCGAGTTTTGTGCTGCCATGCTCCTCACGTGCTATACGTTCGGCCTCTTCCATTAGCAGCATGCCGAAACCCTGATGTTGGAATTTAGTTGGATCCCGCGCATTTACCGGCACAACTGAGCCATATACATGTAGTTCGCGGACAATCGAACAGTTGCCCTTAAGTTCCGGCCTGAAAGTTTCTTGCGAGCATTTGCGTAGACGCAGAAGACCGACAAGAATGTCTTGTTCGGGATCTTCGTACGAAAGGAACGTCTCCCAGCCGCCGTTAGCGACGTAGTCTCGCCTGATCAACTCGATTTCGTAAGGTCGCACTTTGTTATGTATTTCTTGGATGCCAACCTCTCTGGTACGCACGTCACGGCATTCCGTGCCAAGATCCTTCATGCGTGCCAGAGCTAATTCACGAAGATTGCCATGTTCAACTCCGGAGCTACTCAGAAATAAGGTTTTTATTATATTAGCTTTTCAAAAATACCATGTCAATTACCTCACAAGAGGCATCGGAATATCGCGTTGTACACGATAGACTCGAGTCCATGGTGGTACCAAAGCTAAAATCTTTGCCACTAAATCGACAAGCATCGACGGCGGATAAGATTTGTATCGACCAGTCTTCCAGAGTTCGTATAGACCTGTACCACGTATCACTAAAGTTGGATAAATTTTCAAGCCGTCCGAACGGAATGCTGGGTTCTCAAAATATTCCTGGTTTTAAAATGAAATGTTAATCGAACAGAATATGAAAATATCTTGTTGCTCTTACAATAAATTGTTCAATATCACGCTCAAAGTCAACATTCGGCAAATCAGGCATCATGTGTGTTACGATTTTATAACCCGCATCTTTACCGATGTTAAAACTTTCACATACAGCCCTAACTGTGTGCCCGCGATTGGTATCGCGTGCCACATCCTCGTACACTGACTGCACTCCAATTTCTAGACGCGTACAACCATAAGCGAGCATGTCTGAGATGTGTCGTTTCAAGCAGTAATCTGGTCGAGTCTCTATTGTTATACCAATGCACTTGGTACGTGATTTCTCCGAGTAGCGCACTGCCTCAGCGACGTTTGCACTTGTGTGGCCCGAGAGCGCATCATGAAGATTGCGTATAAAATAATCTCTGTACTCTTCAGATAAGCACATGAAAGTACCACCCATTACTATGAATTCAACTTTGTCCACAGAGTGACCCAGCTGTTTCAATTGTTCCACGCGATGACGCGTTTGTAAAAATGGATTATAACGTGCCCGTATGGCACGCATCGAGGTAGGCTCATATCCGGTGTACGACTGGGTGGAGTATTCGAAGTCACTATCTGGTCCACCGGGACAATAAACACATATGTTACCAGTCATGTTGATGTGTGGACACCTGTGTGGTTTGCACATAACGGCGACAACAGCGATCTGGAAGTATATATATAGTATATAAGTCTGATGAAATATGTATTTGTTCAAAGAAATACGTACACCACTCGCTGTTCGGATTGGCTTGGCGCGCAATTTCGGCAGAAGTATTTTTTTAGCTTCTTGCGGCACAGAGGCAATAATGTCCACAAGCCGCGGAGAACTCTCTAAGCCATATTTGGATGAAATTCGCGATTTCATGCGATTTAGATTTACATCCTTCTTGTCTTCGTGGGCTTGCAAAAGCTCTTGAATGATTTCACCAATCACGATTACTTGACGTTCTTCACGACTTAGTCCAACAGCTGCAATTTGGATATTCTTGTTGGCACAAATTATGGGTGAATGTCGCAATTAACTCACCCAACTTCTTCTTTGGCTTCATTTTGAATAAATATCTCAAATTTTACTTTTACAACCCACAACCACACGTGGAGTACGAAAGTTGTTTTGATGGCAAAAACATATGAACGTCACTCACAGATCTGCGACTTAAAAATGTCAGCTGTTCTGCAGGTGCCATTCACACGCAGTCGCTGAATATTTTGAGGCATATTTGTTTGGTTTTTTGTTTGTAAATTGAAAATTATTGAAAATGACAAGCTCTGGCTGCGTTGCGGCTCAGCAGCAAGAAGAGAGTGATCATCAGCACCTGTTGGATCAAATAAACAATTGTGACGATGAGGAGTTCGTTGAACCGGCTAACCAAGTTGTAGAGCCTGTTTTCAATTTTCCGGTATTATGCATTCTTTGTTGTACAAGTTAGGATTTGTATTAAACATTTATTATAGAATAGCACGACTTGCTGGATTTGCAATGGCTACTATGGTCCAAATTTCGGTGAACCATTGTGCGGGCCATGTCATGCATTTCTGTACAATGCACAACGGGCTGAACAGTTGTTGACCGAATTGTCGGATGACGAAGACTCCGGCAACGATGAACCACCTTTTAAAGATAAACAAGAAGATGATGAAGTTGAAAACGATGCTGACATTATGGGGTTTGAGGACTTGGAAGAAGAAGAGGAACCACAACCTCAGCCCCCAGCCAACGATGGAGAAAACGCAGTGGTTATTGACAATCCGCCAATAGAACTTCTAGCAGAACCGCAACAATGCGCACAAGCACCACAACAGCAACGTCACGCTTCACCAGAGTGTGATAATGATCGTGATCGTGCTGACAATCAATTTTTGCTGCCGGTGAAGCGTCCGCGACCTTCAGCACCGCTAGCGTTACCCCACTTTATGAATGAATTAGCCGATGGTCGGGCACGAGCACATGAGTATGCTGCCGATGAAATGCTGGCTGTAGGCAAAATCAATACGTTAATACCGGTGGAACTAATGCTTAAAATATTTGCATATCTCGACGATATGTCCTTGTGGATGGCAAGCGAATCCTGTCTACAGTGGCGCGAAATAATAACCAAAAGCACTTCACAGCAGATGTGGAAAGCATATATCAAGCAGCGCTGGCCGCTTTTTGAGAGTCTGGCAGACATACAGGACTGGTTCAAACTGTATGGTGCGCTTATGTCATCATGTTTCTGTCGCACCTGCGTTCTAGAAGTAGCTATGCAATCGCCGCCACCAGGAGATCACGACAATGCAATACGCAATAATTTACTACGCAATGAAGCGTGCCTACTTAATAGCTACGAGACGGAGGGCATTCAGGCTATACCGTTGGATCGACAGAACAACTATTGGCAAGCTACTATTTTGGGTCCGGCAGGTAGTCCCTATGAGGGTGGAAAGTTCTTTTTGTATATCTTCTTTCCCGAGAGCTATCCGATGAAACCGCCTACAGTGCGTTTTCTAACTAAGATTTTACATCCCAATGTGTCGAGACATGGTGACGTGGGCATTGACATATTTCAGCAGCACAACTGGTCGCTTGCACTAAACGTGGCCAAAGTATTATTGTCCGTGCAAAGCCTCTTAACGGATCCGTACACAGATGTGTGCATGGAACCCGAATTGGGCTACATGTACGAAAATGAGCACGCACGTTTTGAAGAAGTCGCGCGATCTTGGACATGGAAATACGCAATGTTTGAACTTATTCCGCCAACATAAAGCGAACAGATCTTGTTTGTATTGTTACTCACATACCCACATTTATATTTATATACCTATTTAGTGGACTGATATACTGAAGGAATTAGGATTTTAAGTTAATTCGACTTATTTTTAGTTGTGCCATTTTTGTTGGTTTATTTCGCTTGTTTCTGTTGTCAAAATTCCAAAATATAACTAAAAATATTAATATTAAACCGTATGCCTCCTATTTTGTCCAAGACACTTTGGGTATGTCAAAGTGCTCGGTAAGCGTATCCAAGTGTTCGTTAAACTTTTCCACACGTTGTTTGTGCGTCGTCTGTGCCTTATCCATAATGCGTTTGTTGCGCATCTTCTCCTGTTGCTTTTTACTGGCCAATTCCGCTTTGGTTAACTTACGTTCGTATTGGACGCCAGAGCTGGTAGATGATGTTGCTTTGGAACTAGAAGCATCAAGGTTGTTCTGCTCTATATAAGATTTCTGTAACTCCTCGCGTTCCTTCTCTTTGTCTTTGTTCTTGTGCTTCTTTTTCTTCTTCTTGATTTGAGAGTCGTTCTTTAGCTTCAATTTTCCCTTGGACACAGCATCATACTCATCGGACATAGTTGGAGTACTGCTACTACTTCACTCTAACTTAGGGTACTACTACAATTGTTCTTTGTCGGTAAATATGGGTTTTTCAATGAGTTTAATAATAATCTCACACAACACTGTTATAAATTGACAAATTAAATGATTGACCGGAATGCACAGATGATCAAATTCAATCAAGATGTTATGCGTAGGCTAGTCTAGCTTAAGTTTTGAGCAAATGATACAATTACATGAATTAGTTCAATATTTATTTTTTCCAAAACAAATTACAATAACTTGTACTCGTCAACTCAACATAATAAATTCACATTCAGTTGGCAGCTCAGTGCACAAATTTAAAAAACAAAGGTTTGTGTCCTGGCTGGTTCGACTATAAGGTATTTCTGATTTGGGTTCTATGGCATTATTTTGTTTTAATATTTCGTATACAACATGAGTGCTCAGTAAGCAGTTTTCAATTATTTTCCCCTTTCGGTCTAATTGTTGGGAAGGGGGTAATCTTATAAATCTAAATTCTATGGCGTTTGCCGTTTTCACAGACGGCAGATTAGTGTCGACGATAAACTAAAATGATCAAGCAAACATGTTTTGAACACGGTGACGAGAACCATTTTGTGTTGCCATCTTTGATTCGTGTTTGAGCATTTTTCAATTTGTGTCTCAGCTGTTAAGCAAAAAACAAAAAGCTCTTTTAGTTTCCGCATGTACGCTCGTGCGTTACGAGCTTGACGAGCGATTTCTCGCTCTCCTGGAAAAAAAAAAGTCCAGCATGCAGACACGCGGTCGTTTTCTGCACGGCAAGCAACAGTGTCTGTCTGCCGTTCGCTGTCAGTTGAGTTTCGAAAATTCAACGAGCAACGCAGCCGAAACGTCGCGGACGCAGAGCGCGCGTTGTTGTAAATATTTGTTTAAAATACATTTTCAAATACAATTTTAAAAAATTTTTGAAATAACGCACACGCACACGGCAGTGATAAAAATTTGTGTTTGTTTTTTCGATCACATTTATTTAGCTTAGAATAATTTTTGAAAATTCAAGTGCATAAAATTGGCAAAATTTGTGTGTTTTTTGTACGTTATAGAAAAAAAAAAAAATAAAATTAAGAAAAAAAATTTGAAGAAAAGAAAGTCAACGTGGTCGTTTCGCGTGAAAGTACGTTTTGAGTGCGTGCCTGCGTGCGTGCGTGATTGTGTCCCAAAGTCAGCCTCAGCTAATCTAAAATTCAGTGAAACTCACTTGTTACAGCAGGAGCAGCGATACCAGCAGCAGCAACAATAGAAATACAAGCAAAAAAAAAAGTGCAAAGGTGAAAATCTCTCGTTCGCATTTTCATTTCGCTCCTCAAAACACATTTTCACCATGAAATGCTCTGTTTCATCGTTGGCGTCGCTGGCGTTGTTGGCAAAGTCGTTCAGCATAGCACAGGTTTTCTGCTTATCGCTGTGTGCATGCGTATAAATGTGTATGTGTGTGGGTTTGTGTGTGCCGTTTTTACCTTTGGACGAATGTACGAACGAATGAATGAACGAATGAACGAACGACGAGTGACATTAAGTGGCAAAAAAGCTCAGTTCACTTTGCATGTTGTTGTTGTGCTTGTTGTTCTTGTTGTTATTTTTGTAGTTGTTGTTCTTGTTGCGTATCCTTCGCATTCGTTCCTCATCGTAATCGTCGTCGTAGTCGTCGTATTTGTCGTTGTTCTTCATCTGTGTGTGTTTGTGTGTGTGTGTGTTTGTGTGTGTGTGTCTGTACTTTTGAGTTTGCATCCTGTGGCAAGTTCTTCACTCAAGGATAACAGTCGTAAAAGTACAACAATGTTATGAAAAATATCAAACAAAAAAAATGTCTTCATCGTCAACATCGCAGTCGTCGTCAACATCAACAACAACAACAACATCATCACCAGCAACACTTTTTATGAGACGACATTTTTCGAAAACAACAAAAACTTATTATCAAATCGCCTATGTGGCTTTGAATATGTGTCTGTGCCTCTGTGCATATGTGTGTGTGTGTGTGTGTTGGTGTGTGATGTGGCATTGCCAGCTTACACTTTCTAACCTTTTTACCGATTTTGAATAAAAACCATCAATGCTCTTTTTATAGTAGTTTGCTATTTTGTTGTTTTTACTGTCCGATTATGCATAAAATCCAAATGAAAGATTGCCATTGAAGCTATGATTTTATGTTTATCTGCGTACAAGGTTGGCAACTCTGCGCAATGCCTTTAGACAAGCAAATAACAAGAAACCAAAAAAAAAATGATAATGACAACGAATAAGAAGAAGAATAAGCAAGCAGGAGCAGCAAAAAAAAACTCCATCTAATTGCGACAGTTTTAAAGCGTCATTAAAAGAAGAAGAAAAAGTGCAAAGCACAAGACTGAAAGACAATCTAAACCAAGAAGAAGAAGAAGAATCATTTACCATGCACACACGCATGTATGTATGTTTGCTTACGTGCAAAAGAAGAAGAAGAATGTTTGTCATCTTTCTTGTTGACCTTTTTAAGATTTTCGATCATATCAATTCAGACATTAATAATATGCGTTTTTGATTTATGCAGAATAGCTCTGGCCCTTAGTTTCTTTATGAATTCTCTTGCCTATTTTTAGTCGACATGCGTTTGAGTCATTTTGAGTAATAATATTTGATTATTTTTTGAACATGTAAATATTTTAACTCTTCTTCTGCCTCTTTGTCATCATCATTTTTCAAAGCATAGTAAAAAGTTGTGGAAAATTTGTATGCATAATAAAAGCGATACTTGTATGCGTATGCATGTATATGTGTGAGTGAGTCAGTGAGTGTGTATGTGTGTGCGTACAACGCTTTATAATGGTGCTTGTATCCTTTTTACATTATATTATTTTGCTATCTGTTTTAGTTTTTTCACTTTGTTGCCCTTTGAATTATTAAAATAGTTTTTACAGCTTTGCTCAAATGCTGCCACACACACACACACACACACACACACATACGTTTGTATATAAATGTGTATATGTGCAATATATGCGAAATATATGCATGTGTATGTGTGTGGATGTGTTTTATGGTGTCTGGTTTGGTATTTGAAATGCAAATAAATTGAAAAATTTATAGAAAACAGCGTACGAGAGACCGAGAGCGTATATGAGTGAGTGAGTGCGAATGAGATAGCTAGAAAATTAAGGCTCATGGCTGCGGTTTTTTGGTTACGCTTTTGGCATTTGCAAAAATAAGAAGAAGAAGAACAAGAAGAGGTGAAAAAAATACGAACAAACATTTGGGGAAAATTAACAAGTCGCAAAATAAAAAGGCGAAGGAAAAAAAATTAAAAAAAAAACTTGAAAAGAAGATAAAAACAGAAATGTTTCAATTTTCAAATTTAATTAACTTGTTTGCGCAAATACGACATTAAATATTTATGCGACATTTTGTTTGATGCGTCTGAGCAACAGGCCGGGGGTAGCATGGGGCGAGTGTGTGTGTGTGCTTAGGGGAGGGGTCGTTAGGTACATGTTTGTTACTGCTTGTCGAAATCATTTATTAATATAACAATGTAAGCCAAGGGGCAAATTTAAGCCACAAAACATTGCGATTTCTGTATTAGCTTTAAAATATAAACTCAAACATTAACGAGCATGAACAAACATGTTGCTGTTGCCTGCTCAGTCTGTATGTGTGTGTCTTTGTTTGTTAAACAATAATGAGCATATTTGTTACAGCAATAATAACAAATAAAATAAATAAAATTGTATAAATGAAGTAAAATAAAGTTTAAGAAGAAAATCATTAACGTAGAAAATTGTAAATAATAAAAAAACGGAAAAAATATGTAATAAAATAAATAAATAAAAAACAAACACACACACACACACAAAC
The DNA here is from genome assembly GCA_037044515.1 of Phortica magna. Taxonomy (NCBI): domain Eukaryota; kingdom Metazoa; phylum Arthropoda; class Insecta; order Diptera; family Drosophilidae; genus Phortica; species Phortica magna. Next base: position 209,785 of record JBAMBP010001281.1, read on the forward strand.
AGTAAAATCGCACATTATTCAATAAAGATAAAAATGAAAATGGCGACGTAAATGAAGTGTTAATGTGCGCGTTCATTATAATAACAAAAACAACAACAACAAATACAAAAACGACTACCACAGCAATTTGAGTGCGTACAGTGTTGGTAAATATTGCGTGTGCTTTGAAAATGCTTTAAAAAAATAAAAAAAAGTAAGGAAAATTACTTCATTTAAATCAGCAAACAAGATAAACGCACAAAGAAATAAATTAAAAATACTACAACAACTACAACAATATTAATACAAACAGTTGCGCCTTACATTGTCTGTTATATTAAAAAAAAAAAATACATTTTTGTTGATTTTTTCTTTACCATTATAATTCCCATTTTATTTTTGTGTGTGTATATTTTTTTTTATATTTGTGTATATATTTTTTTTTGTTTGATTTGCTTGCGCTCATTTTTCCGCACCCGCCATAATTACATATACCCTTTTTTCACGACGTTACTTAAACAACGAACAGTAACTACAACAACAAGTGCAAAATCAACGTGCAACAATGCAAAGCAACAAGATCTAAAAAAACGGGCAACAACGTGAGCAGACGCAATCAGAGAACTGTAACTGGAACTACAATTGCAACAACAGCAACAACTACAGAGCAACAACGACAACAACAGCAGCAACAGCAACAATAAAAACAAATTAAAAGCGAAAAAGAAAAAACAAGAGCACAAAACTCAGCAAATCGTTGCACGCTTTTGTTGAAGTTTATTGGTGCAAACATTTTCTAGTTGGCGATTTTGCATAAAGGTAAGCGCGATGAAATATGCTATTTTTTCTCCATTCTTTCTCTTTCTTTACACTTTTCCTCTTGTCCATTTATGCATTTTTTACGCATTTATGCATTTTGAACTTTTCCCTTATGACTTGCAAACTTATAAAATGATATAAAGCGTTTTTTTTTACTGTCAGCGATGAACAGTTTTAAATAACTTTGATTGGGGTTCCGTTTAGCAACTTGCACTTAAGAGTAGCGACGAAATGAAGTAAAATTGCACGCTGTTGTAATATATTGTTAATAGGCGCGTCTATGTTACAGAGAGCTCCGACTAAATATGCGGCAATTTAGCGCTCAGTGAGCTTAAGCAATTAAGTGTCTTATGTGTTATTGTGAGCGCTGTGTAACATAGGACTTGTTTTGGCATCAATGCAAACGATCGGTTGCTTTGATGCTTCTTCATCAATTAAACGCAATCGCATTTTCTCATGTGCTGCCGATGCGCCGCTCAACAACATGTTGTGCAAGCGAGAGACTAAAGGCGTGCGTCAGTTTTTTTTTTTATTTTCTTTTGTTGTGTTATTCTTTGTATAGACTGCAAAAAAGAGTCAATGTCATTGCCTTGGCTTTTCGTTGACCTTGAAGTTACTTTTTTTTCAATTACATATTTGATGAAGTTGTGTTACATAACCTTGCTTTGTTTGAATATGCCTACTGTGCAAACGGTAGCGCAAAATATCACACACAAACACTTAATTTGCTTTCAATACGATATAAATAATTCATTATTTGTTGGCATTATTCATAATTTCTCGGAATTTTCATTCAAATCAAAGAGTCTCCAAGATTATCGTTTAAAGCAAATACAATGCACAATTAAACGCACCAAATTGGCCACAATTCATTTGCGGCACAACCGAAAATAATGTTAATTTACACAATCGACATGTTTTTCTCGTTTGGCTTTTTTGAATGAACTCAATATTTGTACATTTCTATTATTGTAATAGATTTGTTTTGAAATCAAGATTTCGTTTTTTTCGTTGCTTCATTTTTATTTCAGACATGGCATTTCGATGCGACGACGTCATTGGCATCATAAAATAGCAACAAATGTCAATAAACTTTCGATTTGATGGTTTTCCATTTGGTTTTGTGTTTTCTTTGTGGTTTCTTTTGTTTTAACTATAAAAAACAATAATAGAATGAAAGAAAGAAAGACTCAAGTAGCGCAAAATGTAACAATATTAGTATAAGCGTTGAGTATGATAAGACTTTTTGTTCCCATTACTGTTTGCTTAGCAAATAAGTTAGTTTGGTTCTGCCAGATATGCTCATTTGTTTGAAATAAAGTCGTTTGCATTCAATCGTGAGTTTTTGTTTCCAACGCAGTCTTTCGCTATGAATTTCGTTTAATCAATTGTTCATACATACATGTGTATATCAACTGTTGCATACACACAGGCGCCAACTCGTCTACATTCATGATGATTATGTACTTCATGTATTGCATGTATGCATGCATGCTTATATGAAAATCAATCTGTTGTTACTCATTTCCATTGGGAATTCCGTGCATTTTATATGCCAATAAGTCGATTAGCATATTTCGCAAAACCAAAAGTACTTTAACAAAAGGCATGAGCAGCGGAAGAAGTAGCAGAACAAAAAAAGAAATGCGTATAAATATGAAAACATGCGCAGATATTAAACACACACACACACATATATATTTACTGAAATATATACCAATATATGCACAAACATGACGAAAATTGTAACGAAAACAGGAAAAATTCAATTTTGCAAAGCACACACACACGCACACACACACACAGCGACATGTACATGAAACGCTACAATGAAAAGCAAACAACAAAAGCAGAACACAAAAAATAAAAAGCAAAAAAACCGAGTAAAATGAGATAAATGTTCGCACAAAACAAGCAAAAATATTTCGAGTGTCGGTTGGTGGCACAAAAAAATCAACAGCAAACGTGCAACAATTTGTGGCGCAAGGCACAACTTGAAGCTGCGTTGAGTTAAGTTTGTATTTCGTTGGCAAACCGTAAAGAAAGATATGTTTGTGAAACAAATCAACGAATGCCGCATTTCTATGGCCAACACACACACACACACACACACCAACACACACACACACACAAAATAAACAAAACGGCAGCGCATTTTGCCTTCAATACGTTGTAGTTCTTGTTGCAGCTCAACTTTTGGGGCATTCAGCGCCCCAACAAGCACAAATCGCAGGCGTTCAATCTCTCAACCGCGTCCGAATCCCGAAACTGAATGAATCCGAAGCCAAATTCGAAGTCGAATCTGAATTTGAATCACAGACCGAAACAGAAAGTGAATTTGAAACTAAAACTGAAACGTTTCGCTTCAATGAATCGCGCAATGAGTGCGAATGCGAATCCGAAGCCGAATGTGAATTGGGCACAAAATGTTGCAAGGATTTGCACGACGTACCTTTGTGCGTGTGTGCGTGTTATGCCCCACCAACTACCCCACGTTCCATTTGCCGCTTGCTCAGTCTTGTTGTCCTCACTTAGTGAATTTTCTTGCTAACTTTTTTCGAGCCCTTTTTTCATGAATTTAGTTTATTTCTGTGTGTCTGTGTGTCTGTGTGTGTGTGTGTGTGTGTGTGTGTGTTAATGCCCTTTTTGAGGCTCAGGACGCATGTGTGTTATGTGTGGTTTTCATAAAAAATATATATATTTAACAAAAAGGCAGACAAAGTCTCTCTCACTCGCTCTCTCTTTCTAACACTTTGCAACGCAACAGTTTTCATTGCGTGAAAGGCAATGAATGCCAAAAATGGCAGAAGGTGCCTTTGTGCGGACTTGTGTAATATCCTGGCTTGTGTTAAATAGTTGGTATGCGCTTAAATTGTCATAAAATTTAAGTGAGAATACAACAAGTTAAAGTTCATCAAAATAGTTGGCCAACTTCAACATTTATGTGTCATTGTCGTACCACAAAAAAAAAACAACAAAAACAAAACATAAAACAGAAAATAGTAAACTACAAAAAGGCGAAGCAAGGTGAGTTGTTTGTCTATGTGTGTGTGCGTGTGTGTGTGTAATGTTGTGCCGCCTACTTGCACCGTTGACTGCCAATTTACAAATGCTCAAAGCATGTGTCGCCGCCTCCGCGCCCCCGCTGACGACCCTTTTTCGCAGCGCACACACAAAAATTTAATATTCACATTTTATGCTTTTATGCTGTGGCGGCTAAAAATTGTTTAACCGACGTTCGCCACTCACACATCTTGAACAACTCAACAGAGCTCAGGCCACAAATGCCGCACACAACTCGAGTTTGTTTAAAATAAAACAGTGCGAATGAAAGAAAAAAAAATATATATAACAAAAAACAAAATGAAATGCAAAGAAAAACAGAAACAGAAACAAAAAAAAAAAAAGAAACTAAGAAAAAGCAAATAAAACACATACAAAATTTTAACATGTACAAACATGTTTGTGCGCTACAACTTTTAGCTTCGGTTTTAAACTAAACAATAAAGGGGGGGAAACAAAATGAATAACAACAACAAAAATAATCAGAAATAAACGAGGAGCAAAAAAAGTACGCAGTTGGCAAAGTTTTACTCGGCTTGGGCCACGGTCAAAGAAAGTCAAACACAAAAAAGGGTCAAACGGGGCTTTGGCTGAGCTGCCAACTCAGCCCAAACGCTCAAACCCAACAAAACACGAGTCGCGTCGAGCGTTTTTGGGTTCCCAGCTGTCTGTGTAAAAAGTGACAATTTTTTATTCGTTCTTGGCCGTTTTCAAAGTGAAATTGTATACGCGTTCGGTCTCATCACAACGCTTTACCTACACTGCAATACACCGCGCTACCTCATCTAGTGTCGGAACCTGCCGCGCCGCGTGCTATATGACAAATAAAAAATCAGAATCAAAATCAGAAACGTTGAAAAAAAATCAATATTTTTGCGAACAATTGCACAAATATAATGCGACAGACGGACGGAAATACGTACGAAGGCATAAACGTACGTTTTGAACGGAACGCGCGAGCGTTTTGACAGACAGACGGCCGGACGGTCGGTTATACGGACATATAGAAATGTTGCGACAAACGCAATGAAAAACGTCAGACAGTTCTCACTGAATTGAGACAGTTTGCGGCATGAAGGACGTTTCCAATTTCGCCCCTCGGCTCGAAGGCTGACACGCCGTTATGTCCTTTCAGAACGCTTTGCCAAGCAAGCCAACAAAAAAGCATGAGTTTCGTTCTTTTTTTTCCAAACGCTTTTTACTTCAAATTGGTAACGGATAAAAGAAATCAAAGTTGTTGAATACTTTTCTGCTTCTTCTGCGTCTTCTTCTTCTTCTTTAGCAATAGCTGCTTCTTCTTTTTTCATGGTTATGTTTGTTTTGTGTGCTGAATTTTTTTAGTTGATTTTCGAACTTTTGCGTCAGTTTTTATTTCCAATGCGTTGCACGGCGTTGTGGGATTATAATTACTTATAAAGCGCTTAGTTGCAATGGCACGGAAAAGGGCATGAATTAAGAAAGGGACGGCGATGGCGACGTCGACGGCGTATTGGCAGCATAATATATTACATTTTCTGATTGGTTTTTCGCTTCGCCTTCTATTGTCGTTGTCGTTGTTGTTGTTGTTGGTGGTGGTGACTGACTGATGCTTTGATTCCGTTTAAGGACATTTATGCGCACAAAAATTAAGCAAGCGAAGTGTAAGCAAGAAGTCGTGGCAAATGTTAGAAAGGCAGCAAAGCGAGAAAGGCAAAAGTAAAAGCAAAAGCAAAAGTCGAACTAATGTTGTGGAAAATGATTTACAATTTTTTATTTTGCCTTTGTTAATTTTTTTTCAGCTCGCCTGAAACTTCGATACTTGCAAAGAGTAATGTCGGCGAAGCGTTAGTAATTGTTGAAAGTTTTAGTGCGTAAATGCGGGCTGTGTATGTGTGTGTGTGTGAGCAGCGTTGTGGTGTGTTAGTGTGCGTGTACGTGTACGTTGGCACGACAACCGAAGGATGTTAAGAACTTACTGAAACTTACAATGTTACTTACAGTCGCGTTGATGATGGTTTAAGCTTTTAGTGAGCGAAGTGACGCTAGGCAACGTTGACTTGCCAAGCGCAAAATACTTAATGAGTGACATTAAAGTTTAATGAGAAGCTGTGAAAATTTAAGACTTACACTTGAATGCGCATCAATTAAAGACTTTGATGTTAAATACGTACGTTTAATTCTATAATTTCACAGACTAAATGCGAAACCAAAACAACAACCAAAACAACAACAACAAAAAAAATATATAATTTGAATTCGAAATGCGTTATTTTATGGTATTAAGGGGGTATTTTGTTCTAGAATTTGAAAAAAAAAAATTATTTTTTATAAATTTGTAAAGTCCAAACTCATGTCTAAAGTGGTGTTTTAAAATTCAAAGTATTTTTGAAGTATTTTCGATATTTTTCTGGAAAATACTTTTTACGACCTGGTGACATGATATCTCCAGTTCTAATCATAAGATTAACTCCAAATTTTAGGTGAACCTTCTTAATATAACGCTTTATGACCGGTGCCATGAATTTTGAAAATAATTAGTTTTTCTTTTTATTAAAATTCGTGTAAGTAAGTAAAATAATACAAAAAACCATTTGTTATTTTTAATTTTATTTACATAAAATTTTATATTTAATTTTATATTTTATATAAAATTTTAAATAATTTTTTTCCATTATCCGGACTATAATGACGTCTATCCCTAGCATATCTATTTCATTTTTTTTCCCCAACCGTGACCCCACTTCTTTTTATAGTCTACACTTCACAACATCATAACTTAATAATTTTTTTTTTGGAAAATTATTTTGGATTCTCTAAAATTCAATTATATTATATATATATTTATATATTATATATATATTTTTTTTTATTGCACGCAGAAAACGACTAAAATTTCGGCTTCTAAGCCAGAACAGTAATGCCCCCCTTAAACAAATAGTAATGCCATGACCACAAATGTGTAACCAAATACATATGCTAAATGACATGGAGTTTGTATAAAACATTACGTATACGTGCCGTGTCATTGGCAAAACGCAAATAGCATGAATTAGTCGCTGACGCCACATGCCAACAAATTTGTTTATCGTTCAAGCCACTAAATGTTAAATAGATGGCCAAACAAACAAGCAAATGTGTGTGTGTGTGTGTGTGTGTGTGTGGGTTATGTGTATGTAAATACATATGCACGCACACAGTTGCACGACTAAGTAACGACTACAGTTTTAATTAGTTTCAGTTAAATGCACTCATCACGGTTACCAAATCAATTTGTATGTGTGGCTTATTTCCGCTCATTGCAATACAACAGAGAGCACACACACACACACACACACACACACATATGCTATTAGCTCAGTTACTGTGTGTGTGTGTGAATGCCAAATACAAATACAAACACAAAATGCGAATGAACGAACAAATGTTAGTCGAAACCTCATGCGCATGTTGTTGTTGTTGTTGTTATTGTTATTTTTGTTGTGGTTGTTGGTATGTTAACCTTTATAACATTTGCGCTCGAGGATTATTTGTCGTCGTAGTCAGCATCGTCATTATCAGCATTGTGAATGTCATTATCATCATATTGAAGTCATTGTTAGCTTCACTATTGTTGGCATTGTTGTTAATTTAGCCGTTGTTGTTGTTGCTGTTGTTGTTTGAATATATGCGAAAAGCATATATGAAATTGACAAGTCATATTTGTATAAATATTGTATAAATTTATACATGTCTTCGTTAGTAAATGTATGTGTGTGTGTGTGTGTGTGTGTGCGTATCTATTTTAGTGGCTTTTGCATTGTTTGCATTTGACAGTTGCCAACAACTTCCGCTGACACCGTCAACGACGACGACGATTTCATTTTATACCTACAAGAATACACAGTTTCATACGTCAAGTCAAGTGTGCGTGTGTGTGTGTGTGTGTGCGTGCGTGTTACCGGTAAATTGTTGTTGGTCAATCATTAGTCAAATGCGAGTCGACGTGCCTCAAACACAAAGCAACAGAAGCGAAAAGCAAATCGAAACGTTTTAATTCTCATGATGTTTATCAACACTAAATTTGTAGCATGTGTGTGTGTGTGTCTCATCTTTGGCGTTAATGGCTTTTGTGCAGCGTTGAATTGCCTTCCAAAAGCGTAATAGGAGCCAAAAGCACAAAATCGCTGGCAGAGAATTCAAATGGCGAAATTGACTTAATTCGTATATCGCTGACGCATAACAAGACCGACTCTTGGTCTACCCCTGCCTGTGTGTGTGTCTGTGTGTATGCATTATACATGTTATTTCCTGGCCACGTTGTGTTCATTTCCTGCATAGTTTTTTTTTTTGTGCTGGCAGCAACTTTGCCCAATACGGATTTCGCACACCGCTTACGTAACTCAGCATATTGACGTTCAAATGGCAATTAGCACGCTCGAGGTTTTAATTTCAACGACGCTCAACGCTCGAGCGCCTTTGTTTGCCTTTTCACAATGTGCTCCGCTCATTGTTTTTGCTGTTGGTCCTGCCATTTTAGCCATTTTAGCCAGTTTAGCCGCTTTGGTTCGGTTTGGTTTTGCTTTGCTTACTTTGGCTTACTTATTGGTGCGCTTTGGGAATACTCAAGCTATTATTGAAATATGAGGCGCCTTAGGGAAGGTTGCGCTGTGCGTGTGTGTGCGTTGATTTCTATACTGATTTGATGCTTATTAATTAGTTGAAGGTACGTTTTGATACACAGCATATAAAAGTAATTAAATTTGTTCATTAACAACGTATAAAGCAAATATATAAAAGTTCAAGGCACACACACACACACACACGCACAAATTGTACAATTGGAAAATAAAATAAGCAACAAAAACATAAGCCTATCAACAGGCGTAATCAAGCAATCTGTGTGCGGCGCAATTAGAAATAATGCGCCTAAAATGTAATAAGACTTGCGCTACATGGCAAAAATACAAACTCAACGCAATTTAAGTCGCGCTCATGCAACATTTCGTGTGGCTAACGAGCCATTGAATGAGCCAATAAAATTTATGACACTCAAACGAAGAAAAAGCCAAAGTCGCTAAAATGCATAAAGTGTGCCATAAAAATCAACGGCGCACGACATGAAAGGAATTTCGCACAAAGCTACGCAGCACAAAGACAAAGACGTTTGCTGACAACGCACACGTTAAAGGCGACAATTTCGTACGAAACCGCTAAGCGTACACATTCCACATAGCGCCGCAAAGCATGCAACAAGAAATTTACAAACGAACTGAGTTAATAAAATACGCAAAGGCACGAAACGAAATGAAATGAAATGAAACGACACGCGACGCGACTCAACAAAACTCAACTCAACTCAACTCAACTCGTCGCTTGGCTTGGCTTGTCATGCCTTTCTTAGCTACGCCCATAGTAGTATTTCCGTTTCCGGCCTCACTTCCTGCTTATTTACTTGTCGATGCGCCGCACTTCATGTCGCTGCCGCGCTGCCACTTAGACTTATTAAAATTAGCAACTTGTAGCTGTTATTTGCATGCCAACCGACGCGTATTCCAGCGCTATGTAATTTGTGCATGTTTGTGCGGCATAAATATTTGTTTAATGAGTTTATTACATATTTTTTTTTTTTTGATTGCATTGAACTTATTTTTTCATGTTATAAGCCATGTTGCTTTATGCCTAATTTTGACTGAAACTGTTTGTGTTCGCGCAGCGCAGTTCACGTGCACAGCACAGCGGATATGTTTCATTGAGCCTCACGTATTCGTAGAAACACGCCTGGCGCTTCGGCAACGCATCACAGCTGCATGAGTTTGTCGTTAAAGCAACTAAAGTTGAGGCATAGACAACGGCTTACCTGTAACGCAGCGCCCAGCCATCGAAGAGGCATCTAATGTATGTGCACGGTCGATTTGTAAATTGATACTTTTCGCTGGCCTTCATGTACAAGACACGCTCATCATTTAGCCTGACAACGCACTGGCCGGGATATCCTTCAAGAAGTAGATTAAGGCATGTTAGCGCAAATCATTAAAGCGTTCAAATGCTACGCACTTCTGTGGCTGTAATCGTTCAGCGAAATGTCCGCACATGCGCGCGTGTTGAGTAAGCCAAATAAAACGCACAATAATATAAGTTCACGCAACAACATTTTGCACAATAAAATAAACGATTTACAAACAATTTTTAGTTGAAAATGTGTGTGTCACAAATTTGTTGTTTGCTTTGAAGTAATTAGCAAATGACTTTACGTTCACAACATTTCGGATACTTCTCATGGGCATGAAGACGCTCGCCGAATTTGCACGTTGGCATGAGCACAGTGACGCCACAGCTAAAGTGCGGTTTTTAGAAAGAAGGCATAACAATTTTTAGCAGTTAACAACAAACCTATGAAATTCGACGTGTCCGTTTTTGCCACAAATAACACGGCCACAAGTCATGCCTGGCTGCTCGACAACTTCACCCGCGTTCAGTATAAGATTTTCACTGATCATGCACTTATCGGGATCGGCTTAAATCATATGTATGCTCGAATAAATGTATTACACTTCATGTACGGCAGCTGGTCACACTCACCGTCATACTTGTGATAGCCATAGGCGATTGCCGCACTTGTAAATACAATCAGAGCCACGATTGATAACAGAAACAGAAACGCTTTCATTTTTATTAAGATTTGAGTTTTTGTGTGTTTATTGTTTTCTGTTATCTGTTCTACTTTTATTGTATTTTTTATTCATTTTTAAAAATGATTTTCTGTTTGAAATAAACGCAGCTTGCTGATTGTGCTGTGAAGCCACTGATAAGCTGAAAGGGATAGATGGCTTATGTCGCTATAAAGTACATTAGATTAGAGCGTTTATAAGTAACAGAGAATGCAGCTCTTAGATAAGAATAACTATTTGCCAGTCTGTCTGTCTGTCTTTGTTAATTAAAAATGATTGTTTATTAAATTAATTATGTACAGTTTGTTTTATGATTTTTCTGGACATTCAAGCTTTTGCTCACAGCATCCTGGATACATTAGATCTAGATGCAAATAATCGGTGTACTTGCAACCTTGGGGCGGCCCCCTAACGCCACAACTGAAACACGAATCGCTTTGTATTTTATATGCCTCAAATAAATTTACAAAAACTTACGATACAAAATAAGTTTCACCATTGCGACCGCAAGAGATTGTGCCACAGATCACCTTGGGATCTCTGACCTTATCACCTTCGCTGAGTATGAAATCTGGTTTGATCACGCATTTCCCTGGGTGGGCTGCATTGGCAGAGCATTCTTAGAGCGTTGAGCAACAAAAACTACAAATGGCACAATAACTCACCCGGATCGGTATAAAAACCATAAGACGCGGCAGCATTTGTGCAGCGCAATTTCATTGCGACTGAGAAGAGAAAAGCACAGATCAGCATTAACTTCATCTTGTATGCGCGAGTCGACTTGTCTTTCAGCACTGAGTCAACTGCATAAGCAAGTGTAGCTTATATGTATAATCAATAAAAATTGCTCGTCACAAGACTGCAATTTGCTTTAACGGCGCCTGACATGAGAATATGAATTTGTCATTTACTACTCATAAATTGCATGCTTTAAAGCCGCAATTACAATCAGACTGCAATGCGTTTTTAATTATCAATTTTGACGTTTATTACATTATTGAGAAATATTTTCCGTACACTTTGTAAGTATTTATAAATTATTTCAGCATTCAATACGTTTCTCACAGCATTTGGGATATGGTTGATCTGGATGCAGGTAATCGGTGAACTTGCAACCTTCTGGCGGCGCCATAACACCGCAACTGAAAACCAAATGACATCATTAAATAATTGAAAAGTAATGTGCAACAAAACACTTACGTTGCAAACTCAGTTTCGCCAGTCTGACCGCTGCGGCAGGTGACTCTGACGCAGGTTGCGTTTGGATCCTTGCCCTCTTCACCTTCCTCAAGTATTAAATTTGGCTTAACTACACATTTGCCTGGGTGTGCTGTAGTAGTAAGGTAGAAAGTATGCTTAAAGCAACACGATCCTCAAAAGAGAAAATAAATATCTTACCTGGATCGGTAAAGAAGCCAACAGACAAGGCTGCATTTGCATTACGCAAGCTGAGCGCAAATATTAGAAGAAAAGCGAAGATCAGCGATGATTTCATGTTGTTTGCACAGCACGAGCTTTGATATAGTACTGAGTAAATGTACAAGCCGCTGTAGTTTATATAGTCAATGATTAAAGCTTAAAAATCTAATCACGAGGGCGCTTGAACCCTTGGTCGATGATGAGGTTAATTATTTTAAAGTATATTTCGTCAGCTCTCCTAAATTCGGCTGCGCTCTATTTGATAAGAAATAATATTTGTAGATGCTTTGCGCATGATAGTTTAAGAGATGCATAGAGATTCTAGTAGTTTTACGTGCTCTTAACAATTGCTTGAAAGTCTGGAATTCGTATCTGGCACACCAAAAGAAAAAGAGGAAGAGAAAAGAGGATATGAAGTACTTCATGCTTACCTTTGTAAGTTCCATTAAATAAGGGGCATGCCACCGCCCACTTATAGCCAAATTCAATAATTTCCATATTTCTGCAACCCAATGAGTTATTACAATGAAAATTGGTTTGTAGGCTATTAAGGCAAAGAGAAATAAGATTCCAAAGTGAAAATGGGCGTGGCAGTCTGACTGTCTATCAATTTGTCTGTATGAACGCATAGATGCTAGAGACTTTATAGTATAGAAGTAAACGTTTTTTTAGTTGGATTATTATGAAGAAAAGCCTATTAAAAACTTCCGTTGCTATTGGGGGCCTGATGAAAAGTAAGAATCACTATAGCTGAGTGTCTCAAAGTCATTTAAGGGCGATATATTCTTGCTATGACTGCGGCAACTTTGATCTCTTTGGCGATAAGAGGAACGTCTAGCGTTATCAATCGAATTCCCATTAATTTTAATTAAAAATAATTGTTTATTAGATCAATTATGTATTCTTGTTAACAAACAATTTAAAACGTGGACATTCAGTACGTCGGCGACAGCATAGTGGATACGTTGCATTCAAATAATCGGTGAACTGGCAACCTTTACGCGGCGCCTGACTGACGTGTGGAGGGCAACTGAAACACGAATCGGTTTGTATTTCATATTCTTCAAATAAATAAAAATATGTTCATCACAAAAACTTACGATACAAAATATGCTCGGCTATTGGGACCGCAAGAGACTACGCCACAGTTTGAGAAAGGATCTCTGACCTTATCACCTTCGCTGAGTATGAAATCTGGTTTGATCACGCATTTGCCTGGGTGAGCTGTATAAAAAAAAAATGTGAAGCGGAAGATCATAGCAGATGTCGTTAAAGAGTTTTTCAAAAACCCAAGCAGACTTAAACTTTTACTTTATCTTGGCTCCTTCCTTTATGAAAAAGTGACTACGCTCTTGAAATGAGTGTTTTAATGCTTAAATAATTAAAATGAGTAAAAACCCAAATAACAGGTTTTTAAAATCTTGAAAAACTGCAATGAAAAAAAAAAATACACAAATAGCGATAAACAATAAAAATATTTTGTAAAGTCAAGAAAAAGCTTTTTTAATGAAAAATTTTATTCTCATTTTTGTTGTGTGTTGTTGGAGAGCAGAAGAGAACAACAATTGTGCGCCACGAAATGCAATAATGACTGTAAACATAAAGTAAATAATGAATTAATGTAATATGTTGCAATATCAAAGAAATGTTCTTGTATCTTCAAGAACTCCAATTTGACATACAATTTTTTACACCTCAGCCAAACTGCATTCACATTCTGGCATGTGTTAGTCCTATAAACCATTGGCTTGTAACTCCAAAAGCGCTATTACATTAGAATTGAAATTATTGGCTCTTTAATATGCTAACAGAATAACAATCATGACAACATTTTTTCCAAAGAACTCTCGCAGATGATTTCACGTTCACAACAGTTGGGATAATCCAAACTCATATTCAAGTAGTCACCAAATTCGCAATTCGTCGGCGGTTTATTACTGTCGCAACTAAAATTTTGTACATTATTTTGACTGCAACGGTGTCAACGTCAAATAGTTACGTGTAGAGCAGCGCCCAGCCATCGAGGCCGCAGTAGACCTGCGCACATCTGCCGGGATACTTTTTATCTTCGCCGCTGCTTATAATAATGAATGCACTGTAATCGGGCGTGGCGACAACGCATTTGTCAGGATAATCTGCTTACGGGAATCACATTACATTAGTAAAAAAAAATAAGAAGAAAAAAATTGATTCAATGAATTGACTTGCTTGCATCGCGAAACATTTCGTATGCGATGGCGGCTGTAGTGCGCTCAATGCAGCAAATAAAAAATAAAAATAGATAAAATATCATTGCGACAAAAAAAAAAATAATAATAATTACTGAAATTTGAAAAGAAAAATAGACTTATATTTTTTTCAATTTGATTGCTTTGTGAAATGAAAAAACAGCGTGAGAAGTGAAAAAAAAATAGAAATAAAAATTCATGAGTAAAAAATTTCGCTGATTCAATCGTGGGTGGGCATGTAATTAGCTGCATAAAATAATTATTCATGAATTAAAGCTGCTTTGCATAATTTATGCATTTACTACGCTCAGCTCAGTCAGCTCAGTCAGCTCACTCAGTGCCCTTGGCCGACAACCTTGTATGGCAGCCATCTCTGCCTGTCTTTTTGTCTGTCTGTCGGCCTGTCTGTCGGCCTGTCTGTCTGCCTGCTACCCTTTCCAGTTATGCACAGACAAAGTTGCTTTTGCATGTACGGCATTTTGACATGTTGTTGCATACGCAGCAAAATTTTAATTAAAATGTACACTTGCAGGTATGCGTGTGTGTGCGTGTGATTGGTGTGTGAGTTGCAGCTTCTTTGTTTTTGACAGTGCTTGTGTTAATAAAGATATTGTTTTGGCTCTATTTATGGTTATTGTTGTTGCATAATTCGATTAATTTTGCCATTGCAAATATTTGTTTGTATCTTCTTTTCACGGCAGCCTTTTTGTCTGACAGCTTCTCATTATGCCTTACTATACTCATTGCACCTTCATTTGTCTTTCCTACATAGAACATTCAACGTGTACATGTCTTTTGTACGCTCTTGGGTAATATTTGCCAAATGCTCCGTCACATTCAACGTTAGTCATGCTACTTAGTTTAGTTTAGTTAGCATATATAACTGCGCACTTCACCACGCCTCGCCATGCCACGGCCACAGAAAACAACGCTAATGCTTCGTCGTTGCTTTGTGTACATATTTATTCGCAAATTAGGCCATTTTACGTTGAGAGCAAATAATTGATTTGATGTGGCCAGGCAGGCAGGCAGGCAGGCAGGCAGGCAGACATTGTCTTGTGTTGACTCAAAATGTGGCAAATGCATTAAGCCACCAAATGATAATTAACATTAAGATTTATTTGTTGCCGTTGTAGTTGTTGCAATTGTCAATATTGCTGCCGTGTTGTTGTTGTTGCTGTTGTTGTTGTTGTTGGTGGTGTCATCGTTAGCCAGCAAATTAATTTGCTCAAAATGACAGAAGTCAGCAGGCGCAGGAAAAGGAAGTCACTTAGGAAGTTTCATAGTAAGTCGGGGATCAAGCAGTCGGACCGACTGTCGGTTGCTCGAATGGTTAGACACAACTTGCATGCACAAAATGAGGTTTTGTGTAAACAAAAGCTTTTGTTACAACTTTAAGTTTCTGTGGTTGCGTCAGCTGAGTTTGTTCAACAGAACACAAAAAATATTAAATGCAAAGTTTTTATAAAACTTATTTTACAAAACTAAAAGCATTTATTTATTTTTTCTTTGCAGTTTTTTATTTATTTATTTTGTTTTTTTTTCGGTATTATTTGTTGTTGCATAATGAAAATGTGACCTTTGGCGTTTGTTGTCCGTCTGCCTGTCTGTCTGTCTGTCTGTCTGTCGTGCTGGGTTTTTCTGAAATAGTCTCAAATTCATTAGTATTAAAGCAAACGGCGTTCAATTTACTTAAAATATTTTTCAACATTTTCTTTTGTATTTATTTTTCTTTTGTGTTTTATTTATTTAACAAATAGCCAATAGAATTATGTGCCGAATGTCTGTTGCTCTCACATGCTTAGAAGACAAGAAAAAACAACAAAAACAACAACAAAAAAAGAGAATATAGAAAATAAACTTTCAAGTGGAAAACAAATTTCCAGTTCAAATAAACAAGTAATTGTGCGCGTGTGTGAGTGTGAGTGAGAGGGCGCAAAGTGTTTGCCATGAAGTCGTGCAAAAATTGCAAGTTAATTTTGCTGATAAAAAAAAACAACAACAAAACAAAAAATAAAAACAAATTTTCCGATAAATATAACAAAAAATATTATTCAAGCACTAATACCAAGTTAAATGCGCACATACAACAGCATTTACACACCTACACACACACATGCGCACACACACACAACTACAGTAAGAGATACGAAAAGATTACGGAATGCGAGGCACGTTTAAGTCTGGAAAACAATCAACACGTAAGAGAGAAGCGCACAAAATAACAAATTGCCAAAGACAGCAACCTATGTGCGTAGGTGTATTAGTGCATGTGCATGTGTGTGTGTGTGTGTGTGTGCCATTGAGTGCTTTTGTGTGACGAGTACTTTGTTAACTGTGCGTTGGTGAGAGATGAGGCAGAAAACATTGTTGATATGCCCAAAATGCCGCATGTGTCTTTCTGCCATCGTTTTATTTTTCGACGCATATCAAATTAACATTTATGCTTTGCACACAAGAACACACACACACGCCGATGGCAATCTCAGACAGCCGCGTGTGTGTGCGTATGTGTTAGATAGCTTCACCTTCAAACACACTTTCACTGACTTTGACGCACACATCATTTTGCATAATTTCATTTAAATTAAAGTTGATTTCAAAGTGTGTTGGCGAAAATGCAAGGCTTTGTCGAAGTTTCTATGCCCTTAAAGCCTCCAACTCTTGGTGTTAAGACTCTAGAATTGATGGTTCGCAAATTAATCAGACGTCAATCAAGCGCTAGTAGCAATTAAAGTTTCTTACTTGATGAGCAATCTCTGGAACATGACATTCGGTCAAATTCGCCGCTTATTGATCAAGCAGTAGCTCTAGGCGCATTTGGTTGTTTAACCACAGCTGAAGGATGTCGGAACAACTTTACTCGTGCGCCCCAAATCTGGTTATGACAGTTCTTCGTCATAAAACAACCAATCTCAAGAACCGAAATAACTTCAAGCATGATAAACTCGCTGCCAAACTAACGAGACAAGCATCCTCAATGGCGTACGACATGCCACAAAACCCAAGCCGCGAATTGCAAATGGTTGGGAGAGATTGTTCCCCCAACAGTGGTTTCACTAGATCATGCAAAAGTGCACTGCATACCTTCATTACCTTCATTGCTAAGCAGAATTCTAAGTTTTCAAGCAGTTTCCAATGCTGATCTATAAACAAAATGCATAAATCGTTGTACACTCTTTGGTAGGGTACATGAAATACATATAAGTACATGCACACTTGATTATAAGTGCTAAAATATTTCATTTTTATAGCTTATAAACTTATTTTTGGCACATTTGTTATTTTTTTTTTGCGCTTCTTTTTGTTCTTTCGCTTAATTGGCATTTGGCGTTGTTCTAAACATTTCTGTTGAACTTAAATAATCGTCTAATCGATTTTGGCATACGCGAAAAATTAAAAAAGCAAAACACATTCTTTTGATATTTAAAAAAAAAAAACAAATATTTCAAAAGGTTTAACGCGCTTCAAAAGCATATTTGTAAAAGTAGAATTATTATTATTTTTTTTTTTTTCAATATAAATATGAGCATTACTCATATGACGCGTCACACCATGATTTGCCTATTAAAAATGACGCATACATGTTGTTTCAGCTCATGGGATTTCAGCACAAAATACTATTTTTTGCATAATTTTAAAATACATATTTATTTAAAATACGTGTATTGATTTCAATAAAATAAAATAAATACAAAATCAGCGCATTACGCATACGCAATGTGTGCGGGCATAAAAAAAAGCAGTTTAACAATTTAAATAATATTTTTTGTAATTTAATTTTTTAAGTTTTGAGTATTGATTTCAATTATTGTTATTTTTTTTTTAACGGATATGTGTGTGTGTGTGTGTGTGTGTGTCATTTGTCAACG
Organism: Phortica magna; assembly: GCA_037044515.1. Classification (NCBI taxonomy): domain Eukaryota; kingdom Metazoa; phylum Arthropoda; class Insecta; order Diptera; family Drosophilidae; genus Phortica; species Phortica magna. Next base: position 227,791 of record JBAMBP010001281.1, read on the forward strand.
CATTTTTCATGCCAATTGTTTTTTTTTTAAATATATTTTGCCGTTTAAATGCCACGTCATTGTTTAATGTGCACTTTTAAAATGTATTAATCATGCGCCGCGTGTATTCGGTTTGCAAAAAAATCACGTATACAACGTGTGTTCAACTTGTTCTTGAGAAAAATAAATAAAACTCAAATTAGTGAACTAAAAGCGAAAAGTAAAATAAACAATAGCAATTCTGGTCATCTGGCAATGTTTCTTCTTCGAGGTTTCGCTTTAATTTTACTTGAGTTTGTTTCGACAAAACGCTTTTGTTTGAATTTTATTGTTTGTTGGATAATCGACATTGTCTTCGATAATTGTTTGCATTGTCTTGGCTTGTCTTGACATGTTTTTTCTTTCGTTGTTTTGTATTTAGAGCGACGACACTGACATTACTTCTGTTAAACGTGCCTTGTTTTTTTTTTTTTGTGTATTTCATTCATTTTGCCTGCACTAGTAGTTGGCATCCGTTTCCGCTTTGCGCTCATTGCAGTTGGCTGTTGTTGTTGTTGTTGCTGTTGTTGTTTTTGTTGTTGTTGTTGTAGTCATCATTATCATCATCATTATGGCGCGCTTTGTTGTTGGCATATTTTTGTGTTTTCTTTGCGTTTTTGTTTCAACTTGCACACACACACACACACAGTTGCATGCACTTGCATAATTGACCTTGAATAGCGCAAATTGACTCTGTCTGTTGCACTCTCGCGTGTGTGTGTGTGTTTGTTGTTTTTATTGCAGCTGCCACTAATGCCATGCGCCGCGCACTTTGTCTGCTGTCAGACCATGACCAAATTGCGCTTGCTCTTCTAATTACTGCAGTACAAAAAAATACAAAACAACAAAAAAAAGTTTAGCTAAATGAAAAAAAAAAATCGTATTTTTTGTTGTTCTTTTTTTTTTGAAATTGCATTAAAAATTTATTAACTTGTTTACGTTTTATACAATTTTCGCTTTTGTTGCTTTTGCTATTTTGCATTTTTAATGCAATTTTAATATAAATTTTGGTTTTAATTTCGCTGCCACACACACACACATACACCGAACAATGACGTATTAAATTTACTTAAAATTTAAATTACAAAGTATATATTTGTGTGTGCGCAACTTGTTTGGCTTCTGCAACCGCAAAACAGAATGTTTTTCAGTGTTTTTGGCATTGTTTGCACAGCAGCTGAACTGAAGTACAATCTTTGCCACTTGTGTGTAGACAAGAAAAGCAGCAGCAGCAGTGTCAGTGAAGAAGACCAAAAGATGCTCGTATATGCAAACACTCGAGCAGCCTTCGAGCGGCAAAACAAGCCCAGCCAAGTGACTGAGATAAGAGACTGGCTGACGCACTGACTGACTGACTGACTGATGGCATGACGGCATGCTGGCATGAGTGAATGCATGAATGAGTGAGCGAGTGTGTGTGTGTGTGCAATTGTAAGTGAAAGTTACATATTATCCTTGGCATTTAAAGGTGTGCCACATTGTTTCCTTTTGGCTCACTCATTGTCATAGTTAGTTGCTTTTGTTGTTGCTTGCTTGCTTTCTTGCTTAATTTTCTATTCTTTCTTGGTCGCTATTTTGTCGTCTTGAAGACTATACAGAAACCACGACGCAGCGTCTGTTGAAATATTTAAAACTCAAGTGGCGAATGCATGTATATTTTCGCGTATGTGTAGAAGGCTAACAAAACAGTATAAAACAAAACGGCAAAGGTTCATATGATATAAGCAAAGGTTTCTTGTAGCATAACTTTTGGGGCATGAGCGTTGAGCGTTGAGAGATGAGACAATAACAAAACAGACGAAAACGAAGAAGAAGCAAACGTTGATTATGCTTTCTGGCGCACTTGAGAGTTGAATGAAAAAGAAAAAAAAATACAAAAAAAAAAACGCAGCTTAAAAAACTAAGCAAAGAAACGTTGAAATAAACACGCCCACATTTGGGGCGTGCCCAGGCGCTCAACAAACACACAAATGTCGACGTAGGCGTTGGCGTCTGGACGACAAAGACAAAGCATTGTTTGCTGGCAGGCGATGTCCTGTCCTCTGCTATCCTGCCCTGCTCTGTCCTGGCTTGGCTTCACAGAAAGAAGCAAGAAAGCGAGAAAGAAAGAGAAGAGAAAAAAAAAGAATTTAATTAATTTTTAAGCGTAATTAAATGTGCGGCGCCTTTGGTGGGGTGGGGTGTGGGGTAGTGGGTAGTGGCTGCCGACGACGGATGCTGTAAGGCAAAAGCGGCGCCACTTCAGTCGACAGTCGCTGCTGCGCCCAAAAGTAGGCAATGCTGTGAGGCATGAGCATAGCGCTGTAAAAATGGGCAAAGTTAGTGGCGAAGTTGTTGTTGTTGTTGTTGTCATTGTCATTCATGTTGCTGTTGCTGTTGCTGGTATTGTTGTTGTTGTTGTGCTTGTTATTGTTGCGGCCCAGCAAGGCTATTAACAAGGACGCATGCTGTGTGCGCGAAGGACCTTTCTTTTAAAAACGCTGCGTGCTTCTTCATTTTCTTCATTTCGCTTTTGCAACTTTTATTTCTGCTTCTTCATCATCATCATCATCATCATCATCATAATCAGCATCAACGTTGTTATTTTTAGCATTGTTGTTGTTGTTGTTGTTGTTGTATATACTTTCTTTATGCATAAAATACTTGAATTTAAACGCAATCCACTTTCTTCTGCTGATTTTCATTGCTTTCTTCGTACCTTTTTGCCTTCACTACAATTTGCACATCACTTCTTTTCATTAATTTTCTTCATATTTTTTCTTGCTCACTTCTCTTTGAGCTTTATTTCTTTTCTCGGAACGCCTTTATTTTTTTTTTTCTGCCATTTGTTGTTCACTCAACTCACTTTTTACTTACACATTCGACTGCTTTTGGCGACGGAAGTGATTTGTTTGAAAGTATTATTATTTCGCTGCTTCTTATACCCCGTCCTCTGCCTCTACTTCAGCTTCTTTATCTTTGCACTGCTTAACTTTAACCCATTTCATGCTTAAATGTAAGCCTCGACCAATAAAGCGCCCATAATCAGCTTTGCCTGTTTCGGGCACCTTTTCTGTTGTCTTTTTAATACTTTTCCTTTGTTTCTTACCTTTGAGGCATTTCTGCTTTAAAAATCGCATGTTTGTCTTTAGCTTTTAGACTCTAATGAAACCATAAGCACTTAAGAAACACTCTTCTGTTGTTGTTGTTGTTGAGTCGTTTGCTTGGCCGCCCGCTGTGCCTGTGCGCGCCTGAAAGTATGCTAAAATAAGTGTGGATTTTGCATTATGTGCGCATTGATGCGTGTAAATGATTTGTTAAATTAATTGAGCTGAGCTAAGCGTGTGCTTTGTGTGAAATAATGCGTCTCAAGTGGCTGTCAAAGCACGTCAATGCGTGGGTTTGTTGCCCACAGCGGCGGGCGCGGCGACATGGTTATTGTAATTGACAAAGTAAAAAATGCCGATTCACGCATTTTTCCTCTTCTTCTTCTCTGTACGTCAACAACTTCATTTGGTTCATGTTCGCGGCTTTCTCAACGTGGTTGACTCAATATATTTTCGTTAGTTGGCTTTGCCATGCGCAAATCATCTTTGATTAATTGTTCACGAGCCTTCTGTCTGCCACTCACAAAGTGACACTTTGCACGGCCGTGATTCTTCAAAATGTCTTATACCGAAATGTTTTCTTGCTTTCATGTTCGTTTTGTGGAATATCACAAATGTCACTCAGTTAATGATTTCATACGAAGTCTTCAAGGTGTTAAGAAGTTTATTATTCTCAAATGCCATCAAATAATCGAATGATTTATGGTAGTTAATCTCTCATACAGTCAAAAACCTAACAATCATTATTGGCTTCTGTTTTGGCTTATGGAAGTTCAAGTCGAAATAGTAAAATACACCATTTCAATGTTGTTTTAAAAGACAACAGTATTGTAGTAACGTATGTTTCTTGTCTAGCCTCAAGACATGCAACACTTTTATACTGTTTTGAAAAAAATGTTTTTCTCCTCTTTTGGCTTATCGAAGTTAAGCCAAAGTAGTAAAATACGTCGATTCAATGTTGTTTTCTATGACAACAGTATTGAAGTGACGTATGTTTCTTGCTCAACCTAAGAGCATTCAACACTTTAATACTATGTTTTTAAAAAAATTTTGTCTTCTCTTTTGGCTTATCGAAGTTAAGTCAAAGTAGAAAAATACGTCACTTCAATGTTGTTTTTGAAGACAACAGTATTGAAATAACATATGTTTCTGGTGCAATCTTAAAACATTGCACACTTTAATACTAATTTTTTAAAAAAATATTGTCTTCTATTTTGGCTTATCGCAGTTAAGTCAAAGTAGAATAATATCGAAAATGCTGTTTTCTATGACAACAGTATTGAAATGGCGTATGTTTCTTGCTCAACCTAAGAACATTCAACACTTTAATACTGTTTCGAAGAACGGTTCCTTTTATTTGCTTTAAAATCGCACAATTTCGATTTTGATGATGTGAAATATAATTAAAAATATTTAAAATGGTAAAATGAAAACTGGCATGTCTCATATGTGTAGTTGAGTACGTTTTATCGTTCGACACATTTTTCAATTGTTTTATTTTTAGCCATGAAACAATGGAAACTACCTTATTGCCAGCAGCGCTAAGCTCATGTCGTTTCTATTTGTAGCAGCAAACAATAAAAATAAAAATAAGTCAACTATAACAACAACAATGCAAAAATTCCGCTCATTTCACTGCCTGTCCAGAAAGTTCAACAGACAAAGTTCGGAAAATAAAAATATATATAAATAAATCAAAAAACAAAATTAAATGCCAAATGCATTTAACAAAATGAAGTAAAAAAAAAACAACAAAGTAATCAACTGGCCTTCTTGGCCACATCTGCCGCTCTCTAGCAACTCACCGCTCATACATGATAGAATAGACAAAAACGCTTCAATTAGTCGCATTGAGCGTGCCTGCATTTGAACTGCAACAACCGCAACGGCCACAGCCACAGCCGACAGACATGTCGCACGCCCCACGCCGCACAACAACGACCGCAAAGTTGCTCACATGGACATCAAATGGTCGTTTTTATATAAAACCGCGACCGCCATGTCAATAACTGTATTAAGTTAATTAATCAAAGCTGTGCGGATTTTTCACTCGCTTGCGTGCTCGTTCGTTCATGCATTCTTTCGTTCGCTCATACATTCATACATGCATACGTTCGTTCGTTCGTTGGCGTGTGTCTGTTTGTACAACTATCTCGCTCACGCACGCACATAGCCATGCACAAGCAAGCAAACACATGCTATTACTGTCTGTTGACCGCTCTTGCTCTTACGCTTGACTAACATTTTAGAATTGCTTTTTTTCTTTCTTTGTTTTGTTGTTTTTTTTTTTGTTGTTTTTTTGTTGTTTTTATTATTTTGTTCGTCTTTGGTAATTTAAATGCAATTAATTTTCAATTTGTAAACATTTTCGTTTCGGTTTTTCGTTTAACAAAAATATTTGTATTTTTTTTTTCTGCTTTTTTGTTGTTGTATTTTTGCTGTTGTATGTTTATGCGCAATGTGGAAAAAATCTGTGTGTGTCTGCTTTTACTTCTTAAATTGTTTTTGCTGCGCTGCTTCTTCTTTTATTTTCGTACGAAAAAGATCTTTTCAAGGTGAATAGTTTTAGTGGCAAATCTTATTTTGTATGCTTTTCTGTGAAAAATGTTTTTTTTTTCTTTGTTTTTTTTTTCGTTTGGCATTTGGAAGCATCATCTACTCAACGCAGTTCATTTGGTAATGGCTTCGTCTGCCATCGATACATTTCACAGTTCATGCCGTTACTTACATGCGCTTTGGCATTGGCAACGCAGCTCAACTCAACGCAACTCAATTCGATTCGATACGACGCAACGGTAAAAGTATTAAAGCTGACAGCTTCTTTCAACCTGCCGCTCCAACACCTCACCGCGCGGTTCCCCATTTGTCAATTGCATTATTTACTTGAGTGCTCTTCAATGTTAAGGTTTATACACAGCACACTCGCACTCGCACTCTGTCTCTTTCTCACACACTCTTTCTTAGTACTTTGTTGCCTTAGCCGCATGCATTCTCATGCCTATGAAGATCAGATGTTAAATCTTTTGTTTTCTCAAATTTGTTACTTTCCTTAACAAATTTCCAGCAGTTTTTTCCAACAATCGACTTATGTGTCTGCTGCTCAACTCATTCGAGGTCACAAATATTTTGTTTTTGTTGATTTGAGTCGTTTAACTTTTGGGATTTTCTTGCCTTTTCTACATTTTTGTTTGGTTTTTGCAAGTTAGGCGTCTTTGTAGTTTTACTAAATGACAGACAGACAGACCAAAGGTTGGCCAAAGGGTGTGTGTGTGTGTGTGTGTCTGTGTCGACAAGCCTTGAAAGTGTATTGAAGTGTTTTGCTTTTTGATCGCAAGAAATTAAAACAAACGTTAAAGGATTATAATATACATATATAATCGATAAGTTGCGTGTTTTCGGAACGATTGACTTATGTGCTGTGGAGAAAATGGTATTAGAACGCATGGCGACATGTTGGTGTCTGCTGTATGTATAAAAAGGCTGAAAATTGGCAAAGGTTTTTTTGTTTCTTGGTTGAATTTGGTTAGAAATTTTGCTTAAAAGCAAACTTAAATTATTCATGCTTAAGTTAATTTAGTAAACCCGAGCTTAAACTGCAAATATGCCTTTTGAGAAGTTATATAAATAATATGCTTTTGGCTCAAGTCAACGGTGCGAGAACTGTGCGCCAATTAGTAAAATAGACGCATGACTTTTTGACTGCCCATAGAATTATTAGCAAAAGAAGAAGAAGGCGATTGACACGTGCCAAAAATACAAACAAATTAAGTAATACAAATATACGTAAAGCGATACAAACAAGAGCGACAATGACAGCAACAACAACAACAACAACAACATAAGCGCGCACAAAGATTTATAGAAGCAGCAGCAACTTTTACTTAGAGCATACTTCAAGGCGTACGGAGCAAATACGATACATAAAGCAGATAAAAGGCAAAAGTGTGAGTAAGATAAAATAGAGGTAAGTTAATGTGAGAAAGCAGAGCGCATGACAAAAGCACATGGGACGATTTGTTTAAGCGTTGGCAGTTTACAAAGCCTCAATAACAACAACAACAACGAGCAAGGCTATTATAATATGACAAGGACACCGGCAGGCAATAAAGAAGACGGCATTAGACGACAGACAACGACGAAGATGGCTCCGTGAACAATATAAAACGATAACTTCGCTTCATCATCATCATCATCATAATTATCATGAACATTATGTGCAAGAACATCATCATCATCATCATCATCATTGTATACAACATCTTCTTTGGCGCCTTTGATAACTTTTCGACTTTTTCGCTTCGTGCGAATTATTGATTCATTTTAAAACATTTTCACCTGAAAATCAAATAAAATTTCGTTATATTATTTGCTGTGTAGTTATTTATGGCTGCGCTGGTGTGCGTGTGTATGTGTATTAGACAGACAGACAGACAGACAGACAGTTAGAATTGACTGACTGCCGTTGCTGGCGGCAGCTTCAACTTTAGATTGAGTTGCCTTCAGAGCCCGCTTAAAAGGCATTGGCGTGTGTATTAGTGTGCCTCTGTGTGCGTGTGTGTGTGCGCGCGCGTGTTATTGATTAAATGAGCACAGTCTGAGTGCGTGGCTTGATTGAATGTTAGTTGTTATAAGTCTGAGGCAAGAAAGGTGTTGCATGCAACGTTGAAAGCAGCAGTGAGAGCAGCAGCAGCAAAGTGTGAAAAATGTCTGCCATAAAACATTTCGAAAGAAAATCAAATTTATTTCATACTTAAGCAGTGCGAATCGAAGTTGGCGCCGTGCCGTGTGTGTGTGTGTGTGTGTGTTATATAAACTTAAAGTAACAATGTGCCTTTGCTGTTGCATGTAATGTCTTCTTGTCGCTTGACAAGTTGCTTCTTTATTTCTTCAAGCCTTGTTTTTGCAAGCCAAGTCTGGCATTGACCTCATGCTATTAGACCAACAAAAGTCGTCGCCAAAGTAGCTATGATATATGTCCAAACACACACACACACACACACACACACACACACACACACACATGCATATAACAGCCGTTAAGATAGCGTCAGTGGCGCTTCTTCTTACTGCCTCTGCTTCTTCTTCTGTTTGACATATGTGCGTTGCTGTCGCCGCTTTTTGTGCTTCATTCTGCATTATTTATTATGTTGATTACCTCCGGCGACTGCCAGTGTTGCCACCTTTGACTGCTTGTGTGTGTGTCTGGCTATACATCAGTGATGCTAACCTTCGCTACTCATCTGCTTATCAAGCGCTCAAAAGAAATTTACTGCTTTGCCGCATTTTTTTAATGTTTGTTGGTTTTTTTTGTATTTAAAGTATTTTATTTTTAGTTGAGTCTTTTTTTTCGCACTTTGAGTTTAAAGCGCTTTAACTTCTTGTGTTGTTTTTTTTATTTTTTGGTGATTTGCTTTGCAGAAATTTGTTTTTCGTACTTTTGCCGCGTCATATTTTAATAACATATAAATTTTCGACTGTCGACATTTATGATTGTTGAATTCAGTCGAGCGTACTAAATTTTATGCTCAGTGTTGCCCCTCACGCTCACCCTCACCCGTACGCTGATACACACATTCATTTTCATTCTTTCACAGCGTGCGTCATTATTTTCACATGTAAATTTTTGTGGCGTTCCACAAACAAAAAACCGCAAAGCAAAAAAAAAAAAACCGGCATGAAAATGTGAAAAAAAGCTTTAAAAGGTATATTAAAAAACCGTTATGGGCGCCGTTAAAATTCACATTGTGGCGTATACGCAATTAAATGGCATAAGTGCGAAGAGCAAGCGAAAAATCGCCCATATGACATGATATATACGCCGGGATTTTATCATAAAAAAAAAACCACCACAACAACAACAACAAAAACAACAAGCAAATGTCGCCTTTATGGTTTTAACATTAATGCCTTTGCCATTAAAAACCTTTAAGCGTTAAGCAATGCCGAAAGCGTCAAAAGTTAAGAACCGTCTGACATTATGTCAAAGCAATTGTGTCGCATTTTCAAATTGCGCATGTGTGTGTGTGAGTGTGTGTGTTGGCTTAAATAAACTATTAGTTTATTGGTATTATTAAAAATTTGCTTTGGAATGCCCAGGGGGCAATTGAAGCGCTTCGTAAGGCCTTTTTGGGAATGTTTCGGTACTTGCTTGAACCTTACCTGTCCAATTTCTTTTTACACAGGTGGGCCGCTTTTTGAAGGCCTTAAGCATTGCTAGCTTTCTTTGCCAAAAAAGGTGTTTAGAAGATCTTGGTTGCAGCACGAAGTGTGTGGTGAATCTTTAAGTTCGCTATAAAAAAAGGAGTTTTCGAAGGGTTTGCTTGGCAATAAAGTTTTTCAGGTCAAGCTTGTTGACGTGAAAGTCCTGACATGTTTTTTTCAAGATGCCTTTAAAGGCAGCTTTTAAGAAGACATTTTGGTAAGCCTTTTTCGTCAAGGTACACTCGTTTTCTTTGGAAGGCATTTGAGAAAGCCTTTTTCGTCAAGGTGTTCCATTTTTCCCACTGGGAAACTACAAAAAAATAATGTCCAAACTTGTTTAAAAAAAAAATAACATAATAAAAAGTAAATATTTGCAAACAAATTGTTTGCGTATAAATAATAAATTTACAATTTGTCCACAAAATTTGTCAATCAAACACAATTAAAATGTTTTTTTTCTATTTGTAAACAAAGAATTTTAAAGCCAAAAATTCAATATTATTTTGGTTATAACACAAAAACTATAAAAAACGATGCGTAAAAATCAACAAATGCAACAACAACAATGCACGTTCATTATGGTTTATTTTTGCATATTTTTAAGCAACTGAAAAATAATAAAAATAAAAATGAAGCACTCACGTTTTATAAAATGTTCAACCCAAATGCCTAAAAGCGACATTGAGTGACAACAAAAGCAACAACAATGAGCATTTTGTATCGAAAAAATGTCTATGTAAATTTAAATACAAATAAAAATAGAAAAAATAATAAAACATACAATAAATTTAGCACAAAATTGTGCGCAACAGTTTCCTGCAGCATGCAACACATGCCACACATGCACACACATTTCGCTTCCCTTCTGTTCATTTCAGTTTAGTTCAATTCCTTTCCGTTCGGTATCATCGACATAATTATATAAATTTCCGTATGGGAAATAGCACAACGTGTGTGCCACGCCCACTGGCATGCAGCGTGCATGTCAAAAGGTACAATTTCATATTGAATTTGGCATTGCCATTGCCATTTCCATAACATGGCATGCAGAAAATTGCCGAAAAATTCAAACAATATTCGTGTTTTTTTTTATCTCGTACGCTTGACTTGACTGCACTTCGCTTCCCTTGACTTCACTTGAGCACATGGTTGTGTGTGCTGTGCAGATCAGATTTGGCTGCCCCAAATTGACTATCGCTTGAGCTCAACTGAACCGAACCGAGGCGAACCGAGCACAACTGAAGTCAAGCGAACTTGAATCAATTCAATTCAACTCAACTCAATTCAACTTGCGTTGCGTTATGTTTGTGGTTGTGTGCGTGTGTGTGTGTGTGTGTGTGTGTGTGTGTGTGTGTGTGTGTGTGTGTGTGTGTTTCGACTTTCAATGCTGTCATTTATCGTATGATCTCGCGTGTGCATGAATTTATGCCGGCGCTGGTAGAAAACGAACAACCATTAAAAAGTTACGTATACGACGTGTTGGGCATAAGTTATTTTTCACATTTTTTTTTTTTATATTTATACACAAAATATAAGCCAACATGTGAAAAGCAAATGGCAACGCGTGAAATACGTATAAATAAAAAAGCGAAGTAGGAAATCAGCAAGCGATACATTTCCACACATGTGAAAGTATCTTTTAGCTGTGTTGTTTTATTATTGACCTGCTTTCAATTTGCAAAATTGACATGAGTACGTTCAATGTCCGGGTGCACAACAAAAGGGGGGAGCGCTGCTGTATGTGTGTGCGTCGACTTGACACACAATGCGTGAACGACAGTTCAGTAATTACGGTTTTGTCTGAACTTATTTGCTCAGTATTTGCGCTTTGTTTCGCTTGTCATTCATGATGATGATGATGATTGTTGCTGCTGACATGGCCATTGCCACAGTTGCACACTTGCACACTTGCTCACTTGCAGACTTGCAGACTTGCCATTGTGCAACTTGTGTCGAAGCAGCATGACTTGAAACGTTCTCGTTACGTTACGTTTCGTTTCCATTTAAGTTGAATTGTTATCCATTGTTCAGACCACAAACGTTTGTGCATGTCGTTCTTGTTCTTGTCGACGTTCAATGACCGGATGTGTATGCATTTTACACGCCCTACTCTCCCCCTTTTGACTTATTTCCGTACATGTCGAGGCATGTCACTTGTGCTTTTACGTATTTCATTTTAATATATTTTTCAGACTCAAATAAAATCATTTGTTTGCCAATTTTTTTTTCATTTTTTCATTTTTATTCAATAAAACGAATTTTTGTAAAATTTATTGTCGCAAAAAATAAATAAATAAAATTGCAAAGAAGATTAAGAAAATCGCCGCCGCCCTTACCGCGCTTTCATATACTTATGCGTCAACATTTTGTGCTGCATGAATTTATTATGTAAATTTAATAATGAATAATGCGCGCTCGCTTTCGTATACGTTATTTTTATGTTGCACGCATTCATCACGCATACGCCACGTGTGTTTGTGTGTGTTGAGTCATGTTGAACGTTGTTGTTGCCTTAATTAAATAAAACGAAAAACACTTGTTGTTTTTTTATCGCGCTCTCTTTTCTTCCTTGGCGTTTGCTTTGCCTTCGTTGCGTTGCTGTTGCAGTTAATGTCTTTGAAAGTGAGTCGTCCTTTCATAGATCTTCAGTCATTTGAGACACCTGCGCTACGTAAAATGTTAAAACGCCATTTGCTGCATTGAAGTTCAGCTTGAGTGTATTGAAGTTGCTTGAGTGCTTCGAGCCTTCAACATAATGTTGGGTTTCGTTAATAATTAAAAAGTTTTGCCGCACAACTCATTTGCATTTTGTGCAACAAGCCTTATTTATGCGCTCTATACAAAGCATAAAATATGTACATTTCGTCGGTTGAAGCAACTCATGCTTAAATTATGTTTTAAGCATATTTCATATAAATGCCAATATTCAACTGCCGTATGTGCTCAGGTAGCACAGTGGTAACATAAGCGTATACAATGTGGTTATATTGTTCCTGAAAGTCTGGAATTTTTTAGCAATCATGCTTAATCTTCTTCTTACACTGTGATATCTTTATGCTAAATTTATATGATGCCTGAACTAAAATTCTAGCGCCTCCAAAGTTAAGAAACTTCTATAAGAAAATCTATTAGAAGTTCTCCAATAGTTTAGGGCATTTAATAGTCGTGCATAGCTTGTTGCAACCTTCGCACTTAAGCTTGCTGTTTTGTGTTCAATTTGACACAATTGGAAAACTTAGTTGAGCATCCTTTTCATGCCTTTGTTCATGGCTGTTAAAAAACTTTGCCGTAACTCTTTCAATACGTTTTAGCTTCGGGGTGCAAACAAAAAAGGAGAAAACTAAGCAAAAGAGCGTTGAATAAAATAGCAAAATGGCGCTTGAACAACAGCGCCAGAATAGCAGGAGCAACTTTCAATGAAATTAGTTCGATTTCATTGCAATTTGGTTAAATAGTTTTTCAAACTTGTCTGCGAACTTTTCTCTTTCTATTTCTGTTTCAATACCTGCACCTTCTGCAACGCCATGGCATGTCTTCAACACAAAGTATGTGCGGTCGGACGCTTAATTAACTTAAGCTGACCAGACGCAAGCAATTAGCATGAATGACGAGCGAGAAAGTATATAAAAAATGACTGCCATTAAGGATAAACGTTGAGTTGAGATAACCGAATAAAAGACGAGTCAATTTGAATTTCAAATTTGCAAAAGCAAAATCAGAAACACACGTACACTTTACTTGTCACGTCATCATTAAGACTGCTGTGGCTGCGAGCATGATGAGCGGGGATGAAGAAAAGCGGAGCGAAGCCATGAGTAAGACGTGACAAGTTTTCGTTTCTATAGAAAATGCAATTCATGAACACCATCAGTGTGACAATGACGGCGTTGCTTTGACGGGCAGCGATAAGCGAAGAGTCACTCATGTATGTGCTTAGAAATTTACTCAGTTGTTACGCCTTTGTCTGTGCAGCAGCACAACGGCTTTCAAAGATGCTTAAAGGACGTTTAAGACACTGAACAGTGACAGTGTTGCCAGGTCGACGTTTTCGCTTAAGTTGTGCGCCATTTTGATTTCAAATACAAAAAAAACATTTGCTTACATTTTTCTTAATATTTTTTATATATACATATATAGGCATTGCCAATGCTGTTGTTGTTGTTGTTGTCGTTGTTGTTGGCAACTTTTCTAAATGATTTCAGGCACGAGTAGCGCAAAAAGAAACTAACAACTTCCGGTATACTTTTATATATGTAATTGTGTATGTGCACGTGTGTGTGTGACATTAGTGTGTGCTCCAAATACAGCGCAAGTACACACACACACACACACATAAATAGACACACATAAAGACGCACGTGTGTGCATGTGAATGAGCAAATAAGATATGAAATATGTAAAAGAAATACAATTTGTTTTTCACTGTGATTTTTTTCTTCTTTTTATTTTTTTTTATTTCCGCTTTCTCTTGTGTTGTTGTTGTTGTTGTTTTGAAACTTTTGCTGTTTATTTTTGCTCACGAAGCGCGCGTAATAAATTACAAAGCAAATCTGGAAGTCAATGACAGCGTAAAATATCGGAGCGAGTAAATAAAATGATGACGAAGAGCAAAAAAATAAAAACCCCAAAAATAAACAATATAAAATTGTTTCGAAGTGGAGGCAAAAGATACAAAACAAGAAGAAGCAGCAACAGAGCAAAAACCTTCAAAAACAAACAAAATGCAAACAAAGAAATGATACAACAAATGTTAATTTAACTGTTTTAAAGTGACTTTTCTTTCTTTGCCTTTCACACGCACACAAATGTATACAAATACTGTTACAATATCGCATTGTTGTTGTTGTTATTGTTGTTGTTACTTATACGCGCTTTTGATGCTAATCGGAAAAGTTCTGTCTGCAAGTTTTGTAAGCGAGAATGTTTGTCTTTTGTCTTTTGGCGTTTTGTGTTTACTTAGAAACGCGCAAAAGACGAATTTGTATTTTCTTTGCGTTACTTTGTTGCTTTAACTACTTTTTTTTTGCTTAAGAGTTTTAAGAGTTCTTCATACAAAATTTTTTTATAGATTTTTTGCTTTTCTGCACAACAACTTTAACTTTAAGCGCTTTTACTTTGTTCTCTTGAATTTCGTTTTTATTTAAGCAAAAAGTTACAAGAAAAAAAAACGAAGAAAAAAAAATAAGAGCGAAAAAACCGTTGCACAGCCAATAAGAAAAATTGCTTACAACGTACAAAATTTCAATAAATAAAGTGCAATCAAATCGACTTGCAACTCCCAACAGTGAAATCCAATCAGAATTTATGTTACTTGCAGTTCGGGCTTACCTACCGGCAGCTTCTCTCCTTCCGGCGCGCTGGCTGGCCGACCGCTGGCCGAGTGGCGAATTGCAGCATGGCTTGCATGCAACAAGCGTAAAAATCAAATTAAGTTATCAGTTGCTTACCAGGCAGCCGACATTGCAGCAGCAGAGGCAGCAAGAAAAATGAGGCAAAAATAAGAAATAAAGAAAATAATAAAAAACATTTTTGCTTCGCCTTGAAATATAATATTTCAGTTGAAAAATATATATACAAAAAATAACTGCCAAAGGAATTCAGTTAAGAAAAATATATGTGTAGGAGTAAAATTTTTGTACTGTTTTTTTTTTTTGTAATGCTGTAATTTTGTTGTTAGTATTTTTTGTATATTTTTTTCATTTTTGTAGCGAAAAGCATGAAAATCAAATTGCAAATCGATAAAGAAACGAAGGTAAGCCATAAGCGGCTTTGCCATACGCTTTTTATCAGAACACACACACACACATGTGTACATACAAACGAATGCCACAGGAGCATGTGCACATACACATAGACACAAATATCTGTGGGTCTGTCTGTGTTTGTGTGTGTGTGTGACAACTATTAGTCGTAATGCATTTACATTGATTGCAAGTGTCAAAGGTTGCGACCAATTCAATGGCAAAACGCAATCGAAAAATGCTATCATTGTATGTGTAACACCATGTGTGCCTATGCCTCTTTATATATGTATGTATATGTATGTGTGTGTGTGTGTGTGCGCTGCGCTTGATTGCACATGCTCTTTTTAATCCTTTCAGCAATTGGCAAACACACAGTTGACGTCGCACACAACCTTTGGCACCTTTCAACGGCAGCACAAACACTTCACGCGAAGGACATGTTTTTATCCTCTTTCTTTTTTGTATTTTCATCAACCGCTTTGCAAGTGTTTTGTGTGTGTGTCTGTGTGTGTTTGCGTGTGTGTGTGTGAGCTGACATGTTGTCATGCGTTCGTTTTTCACTTGTCCAAATTTGCAAAAACGAAATTGTTGCGGAAATGCTTTTAATAGCTGTAACTTTTTATTAACTAATTGCTGCTAAAAAGTATGCTACAAAAAAAAAATAAAAAATAATTTAAAAAAAAATAAAATTTCAACTAACATTTCCGTTTCACAAGTTAGAAGATTTTTTGGCCGCCAAAAATTGCTGAAAAATTTATTTGAGCACAAAAATACATGAGAACATTTTAGCGACGCCTTCAAGTAGGCAACACTAAATGACAATTTAATTTGTATGAATGTTGCGCGCACACAAGCACATATTACAACAATAATGATGCATAGGCATGCTGATAATGATGATAAGCCACATTGATATCGTCAACATTATCAACTTAGCTTCACCTTAAGCGTTGCCACGAAGAACTCATCAGGCAACTTGGCACTGCAAAGCGGGGATTCATTAAAACAAAGGTGTTTATATATGTATGTATGTGTGTGCTGTCACTTTGCATTACAATCGTGTGTGTGTGTGAAAATCTGTACCACTTGGCAAAGTTCGTGTTGCTAACTTTCAATGTTAAGTGACAAAAATATCATGCGACACCATTATACACTGTGAGAAACGCCTATTTGGCATTAAAACTGCGCTGTGCTCATGTACGCCCATGCCTGTCAACGACACCGTTGTTGTTGTTGCTGTTGTTTGTAGCGTAACCTTCACATTTGCCAGCCACGACAACGTCGTCGTCATCGTCGTTGAGCGCGTTTGTTTTAAGCATAAACTTGGTTTTAGTAGCTTTGCTTTTTTTTTCATCTTATTTTCTTGCTGCTTCTTCTTCGCCATCTTATTTTCATGTGATTTCAGTTACACTCACTTGCTGTGACAGCCTGCCTGCACATCAGCGCCAAACTTAAAGTCAACGCAAAGCGACATTATCATCATCATCATCATGCCCATCATCATCATCATCATCATCATCATCATCATTTGATGTTGTTGACGTTACAGCACATTTTCTTCATTTTGTGTTTTTACATTTCGAGGCTGTCAGCGCCGTTGAAAAAAAACAAATCACAGAAGGTTGAAAAAATACAACAACAACAACAAAAACTTAAAATCAAAGTAACAACGCTGAAGTCAACGAAGACAGAAGAAGAACATCAACGGCAGCAGCAAAACTTGTTGCTACTTAACTTTGCTCTCAATGAATTTTATAGTTTCGTATTCGCCTTCGACATTATAAGTAGGTTGCTTAAACAGACACACACACACACACACACAAACACAGACATACACATGCCAACACTTGCAGTGTGTCAGTGTTGTAGTTGGTCTTTATGGCAATTGCTCGTTGCGCATTCATGTTAATTCCTCTCGTCATTGCCTTTCATAAACTTCATTTTTGCACGTCTTCGTCTTCGTCTTCAGTTTGGCAAAGGACCTTTACGTTTACTTTGTTGCCTGTTGCGTTATTAAGTTGTCCGCTCTTGTCCTTTTTGAGCAGCGCAGAGTGCCATGTCGCTACGCCACTCATTGGCGCACTTGTGCGATCTTCTTGCAGTGACGACGAGCGCTGCTCAAGCAAAATTGTTGTGTGCATATTTGAGTTGAGTTTGAGCGTTCATTTAATAATGCATAAGCGCAATTATTGCGTCGACTTGGTCGACTTGGCTCACTAAGTTTTCGTTTTAATTTATAAAATAAGTTTTCGTTATTTGCAAAAGTTTGCATAAAAGTTAAATGGCGCGTAAACTTTAAGGCTTTCTTCTTCTTTATTTTTCTTTTTGTGCAAGTTTAAATAAATAGCAAAAATATATGCTTAGTTAATAAATACATAAATATTTGCAAATTGATTTATTTCATGCTTAAATAAACAGAAAATTTCGTGTCTGCTGACTAATGAAAGCATTAATCAAAACACCTGCGCATCAAAATTGGGCAGCAAGAAAAACAATCGTTCCGCTGCCCAAAAATACAAATTAAGGAAAATTACTCAAAATTTATATTTGCAGCTGTCAGCAAAGCGTATGATTGGCCAAGAAGCGACGCGGCCTAAATGAATGACGGCCTAAATGAGTGATTGTCTGTCTGTGTGTGTGTGTGTGTGTGTGTGTGTGTGTGTGAGACTGTAAGTAAATCATATTAAATGAAATAAAATGACTTAATAAAAAAAATTGAACAGACAAATGTTTGCTAATTTTTCAATATTTTAAATGTTCGCTGTCATAACTTGTTTGTTCGCCCCACCTCCCTTGCAATGCTGCTGTCCAAATCATGTTCGAACATTTCACTTTGCTAGATTTTTGGCACGTTGGCAAATTCGATTAAACGTTTTCGACATTGGTTCGCACTTGTGTCAATCAATTGAACGCCGTCGACGACAACGCCTTTTAAACGACAGCAGCGGCGTTGGCAGAGGGGGGAAAAAGTGTGACACGCAAAAGCGCGACTAAAATGCTGTCAGCAGCGACTGCGACAGCGACGTCAACGTCACTGCCTGGTGGACTATTGAGCTCTGCAACTGTAGTTTTTTTTTGCTACTTTCTATACACTGTAACTTATGGCTCAAGGGCACATTAGTTGGCGTGACAAGCCCTATAAAGTATACGTATTTTGATGAGTATCGAAAGAGATGTCGATTTAGACATATTCCACTGTCGCTTATATCTCTGGCAACATATATCCTATAATAATAATACTTTATATAACATTTATGCTATTTGAATACAACTTTATATGATGCAAAAGTAATATGAGCCACGCCCACTTGTAGCAAGAATACAAAAATCATGGAATCGTATAACCTATAAGAACAAAACTTTATATATTTATATAGTATTGCCATGCACCGCAATAAGATTGAATCATAATATGATAAAGTCAAACCAAAAAACATAATATCTCTGGAATGAATTGTTCTAGAACAGTAAAAAATTATATAAACAGTATTAATAGAAATGAAAACTGTTTCGTTTGAAAAATGGGCGTTGCCCTGCCCACAATCAATTGCTACAAATTGTAGCTAAAGGGTATAACGCAGTCGTCAACTTTCGACTGCAGTTCCTCACTGATTTTTTTACAGTTTCCGTTGCCAGCAGCATTTTTTTTTGCTTCTTCTTCTGTTTGGGTGTTGTTGTTGTTGCTGTTGTTGGCATTTCTGTGTCGCTGTCAAATTGAACCTGCAAATAAATTACAAGTGTTGAGCAGCTGCGTGCAGTGAAGGGGTGTGATGAGGGCGATGAGGGTGACTAGGGTGACGAGTGCGGCGGGCAGCGAAACGTGGCATTTTGCTGTAGGAAAACGAATGAAAAATCATCAAAATTTGTATGCGCCTATTTTGGCATACTTTTTTCCTTGCCGAGTCGAGTCGAGTCGAGCCTTGAATTTAGGTAATGTTTTATGCGTCTGTGCATTGCTCAGAGCGGTTGGCGGTTGTCGGTTGTTGGTTGGCGGCAGCGAAACACCGCCCGAGGTGTTAGGCAACCAGTTCGTCTGTCTGTCCGTCCGTCAGTCAGTCAGGCAATTAGCAACGTTACAAAAAGAGAAAAATAAAAATAAAAAAAAGCAACAAAATTTTTCTGGCACAATTAATCATATTAATTGGTTTGTGTCGGTTTTTCAGCACATTACGGTTTACACTCTATGCGTGTGTGTGTGTTGGTGTGTGTGTGGGAGCATGGCTTGGCGCTTGCATGTTATATACTTTGGTTCTTATTGTTGTTGTTGTTGCCGTCAAACAAATGTGCGTTTCTGTTGCCAAAAGCAAATATCGTTTCTATCGATTTTCAACGGTCGACGTTCATTGGCAATTGGCATAATTAACAGGTTCATTTATTTACGAAATTTTATGTAAATTTTCATACGGGCGCTTTTGTAGATAACTTTATGCTCATGTATATGTATATTGCCTTACTTTACTTTATGGCATTTTATGTGCTTTATTATTATTATGTTGCTAAGCAAATGCATGCTTGGAAAAACACCATTAACAAAAACAAAACAAAAATCTAATTAGCTTCGAATGATGACAAAATTTAATTAAAGAACTTTTGCAATGTTGTTAATTAAAAATGTTACACATGTACGCACTGTATTATCTAAATGAGTCAGGTTGGCTGACAACAACAACAACAACAATGTGTATAAACCAAATGACATACAGAAAAAAGTTGTACAAAAGAAAAGAAACAAAATATTTTTGCAACTTTTACGTTGTTGACAAAAGTTTTTCATAAAACACTCAAACGCAAAGTAAGCGAGCGCCAATAGCTTGAAAAGAGATAGCAAGCAGACACACACACACACACATACACATACAGCCAAGCAAAAAGGCATATGCTGAGCTAATGTTAGCTAAAGCACTCATGTAAATCCACTTCCGTAGACTGATCGAATTACAAGCTTAAGAATATACTCAGAATTGAGCTTATAGCACACACACACACACACACAGCCAGACACATATACATACATACACGCACATAGACTTACAAATATACGCATTAAATTGAAAATAACAGACAACAAGTATAAGAAGTGAAAAAAAAGCAACAAAAAAAAGGTTGTCAGGTAAGAAGAAGAAGTATGAAAAGTGCTGTGCAAAAAACTATGTACACAAGTTTAAGCCAAATTGTAAGTTATAGCGACATGCATATGCGCTGCACTGTTGTTCATAATGATACACAGACACACACACATACACAGACAACCACAATGGCATTATACAAGTATGCATAAGTCATATTTTTTCAACCTTATTTTTTTTTTTTTTTTTTTTTTTGCTAAAAACAA
Source organism: Phortica magna (assembly GCA_037044515.1). Taxonomy (NCBI): domain Eukaryota; kingdom Metazoa; phylum Arthropoda; class Insecta; order Diptera; family Drosophilidae; genus Phortica; species Phortica magna. The sequence goes on from JBAMBP010001281.1 coordinate 248,172, forward strand.
AAAGCAAAGTAAGGAAAAAAAAGTTTTGTTAAAAAATTGCCATTAATTTGGAGTTTTTATGTGCCAAAGTAAAATGTTGGCAACACTGAACTTTGAAGCAAAAGTCGCAACACATTTCGGGTACAACGGCCTACGCACTCACATACACAAACGCATGCAAGCAAAGCAGTACAATGAGAAGAGGAAGAAGAGAGCATGCCAAGCAAAGCAGCGCAGTGTGAGAGCAGGCAGAAAGGCACATGGCAAGCGACGGAAGTAAGACTGCGACAGACAACTTTGTTGCGACTTTTGCGACGGCTAAGGTTCGAAACCGTAACTGAGCTGAAATTAACGGTACATTGCGCAGGTTATGTTGTACGTACAAACGTATTTATTTATTAATGAGCCTGGGCACAAAACGACCGAAACCGAAATTTCACTGCGCACTTCAGTTCGCCTTTGCCGTCGACGTCGACGTCGGCAGCGAAGGCAGTTTTCTTTGCTGGACATGCTCAAAATGCTGTCCAACGCAAATTCACTCAAATGTATACGAAAAGCGTAAAACAAAGAATGAAAAAAAAAGAAACAACAACAGCAACAAAAAAAACCTGTTACCAAAAATCATTATTTCGCCTTTTGCCAACATTGACGTTTTGCCTGCTCACCTTCGTTTTATTTCGTTTCGTTCTTCATTTCCTTTTTAAGTTTTGCGTTTTTACTTTCTTTTGCTTTGTATATGTGTGTTTTTATACATACATATATACTTTTATATGTTTGTCTGCTTGTTGTTGTTGTTGTTGTTGTTATTGCACACCGTCTCTTCTAGTGGCTATAACACGTTTGGCCCTTTTTATGGGCTGCGTTGATGTTGGTGAGCTCGCTCGCTTGTGAAAACAAGTGATTGCGCAGTCATTGGGGTTTTCGCTTGAATGAATCTCGTAACGCCATTTTTGCACTCAGCTCGTTTTGACTACAACTACAACTACGACAACAACAACAACAACAAGAACGACGATTTGACTTGACTTGCTTTGTCGCAGCGCAGCTTGAAATGCACACGCCAGCCTGCCGCGACCACCGGCGCCGTCTTCTACTTCATGCAATGCCACTTTTCGCTTCATCATCATCATCTTCATCATCTTCATCATCGTCGTCGTCGTCGTCGTCTTCTTCGTTATACGTGTTAGCGCACTGTTGTTGTTTTTGATTACGTGGAATGCGATCAAGTATGACGTTGAGTCAGTGAGAGCGAGAGGCAGATAGAGCTAAGTACGCTGTAGGGCATTGAGGCAGACAAACCGAACGAGAAGCAGCAAAGAAAGCAAAATCTCTTTTATTTGTGTTTATTGTGCAAGGACGCCGCATTTTCGCTCTTATTGTTCTTTCTTCATTTGCTTCGTCTCCTCCTGCCTTACCCAACACTTATGCGTGGTTTTTATTGTATAAAATTGTTGTTTTTTTATTTTTTAGTTTATGCGTTGTAAAGAAGCAAAGGCGCGGCATAAATATCAAAATCAGTTATGCTCACTGGAGAATAGAATTGACTTAAATATGTTAAAGAATTGCTTATTGTGGCTTGTGCACACACAGACAAAGCCACTTTTTCTGTTAGCAAACAATTTCTATGCAAAAATAGTAAATTTTGTGTTTTGAAGTTTAGCAAAGAAATTTGGTAGCAGCAGAAGATGAAGTTGATAATACCCGCAGGACTAACAAGTGAAACCAATTAGGTGAAGTTGTAAAAAGAAACTATAAAGAATAGAAACATAAAACGAGAAGTATAAAAATGCAGCAGTTAAATGTATTTTAAAGCCAACTTAAATCAATTATATATATTACATGCTCTATTAGCAATGACAAGTTACAGTACAACTTCTAATAATCCACTTTGCTATAATATAATACATTAACACATTTTGCGAACATGTGTAAAAACAAACAAAAATATTTGCTTTTTAATATCATTTAATGCCATTATATTTACCACTCCACTTTTTGCTCGCATTAATAAAACAACTAACATGAAAAAATATACTCAGTGGTTTGAGGTTTCCGTTAGCAATGACAACAGCAAATAATACAAACATAACAACAACACCAACACAAACAAAGTGTATAACTTAATAAAATACCAACAATAACTATAAAAGTCTTCATATGTGTGACGCTTATGATTTTTCATTTGTCATGACGCACAGTACTTTAACATTGCCTTACGTCGCCAACAACCCCTCGGCCAATCAGACATGCATAGTAGAACGATTCTACAAATAAAAGCCGCAAAAACCGCATTCAAAATGCTCACAACCGCAAAAGCGCATGGTATACATAGAGTGTATAGAGCAAGTCAGCAGGCAAGCAAGCAGGCAAGTCAGAAGGCAAGCAAGACAGCCAACGGCGGACATATCAGACAACTGTTTTTGGGTAGGCGTGAGAGACAAACGAGTGCAAAGTTAAGCGAACGAACAGCCACACTAACCGCAAAATAATGACGTTTATCTTATCAGAGAGACATGCACAAGCAAACAGACAACCAGACAAAGAGCACAAAACGAAACACATGTTTGTCAAATGCACAAAACCAACAACAACAACTACAAAAACAAATACACAGGCACATTTGTACACCGACCGCACGAATACGCGCACACATGAAGCAGCTAAAAATAGATGAGAGCAACGCATTAGAACTGATTGAACTAGATTAGTCAGAGAGCGTAAGAGCGGTATGGTGAGTGAACGCGTTTGTGAAATGAGCAAGCAATGCATTCAATTTTAGCAACAACACTAATAAGAAGAGTAAAGAATAGAAACAATCGAAACAACAACAACAACGTATACTTGATTTATTTTTGTTTGGTGGCGTGCAAACGCGTTGTTGTTCTGTATGCCAAGGTAATGCATGTGACTCCGTGGCGCAACGGTAGCGCGTCTGACTCCAGATCAGAAGGTTGCGTGTTCAAATCACGTCGGGGTCATTGCAATGCATTTCTTTTTGCGTTTATTTTCTTCTATTTTTTGCAAGACAAATGGTTGAAGCAAACTAATTGGCAGAGCGCTTAAAGTATTTGCTTTGAAAACATGCGAAATAAAGTACAAAAAAGACAAGTAAAAGAAGAAGAAGCGCAGTAAAGCAAGTATAATTCACAACCTGTCAACACACAAAGTATTACAGCCAAAGTAATAACACACAAGAACTAAAAAAAGAAGAAAAGAAAAATGACAACAGGTGTTAGTATTACGGGCATATGTTTGTCCTTGTGCAAGTACAGTACAGTAGAATATCGTTGGCAGCAACAGTTAATGCTATCATTGGCGTTTTCCTACTCACTGTTTGTGTTTGTTTTTTTTCTCGTTTTTTGACGATTTGTTTTGTCTGTTGTTGTTTGCTTTACACGCCACACTGAATTGTTGTTTCTGTTTCACTTTTATGTTGTTGTTGTTGTTGTTTTTGTTGCTTGCTTGCTTGGTTGCTTGTTTGCTTTGTTTAGCGTGTCAACAATTTCCTGTTAGTTCGTTTCATTGCCATTTCGTTCGCTTCGTCGTTGTCGTCGTTGTTGTCGTTGTTGTCCTCTTCGTTGACTCGTCTCGGCCTTACTACTCTACAAACTCCCCTATCACTTTTGACGCATCCACTGACACTATTTATAATAAAAGCAAATATGCAAATAATTGTGTTGGCAACATTGCACTGTTGCATACCCAACAGCAGCAGCGGCAGCAACGGCAGCAGCAGCATTGCACTAAAGTGCCAGCAGCGTCAGCAGGAAGCTTACACACAGAACAGAGGGCGCACGCTTTGCATTGCATTGGCTCGCCGGCGGTGGCTCAGTTGGCTGTGCATTGCTGCTGTGTGTCTGTGTGTGTGTGTGTGTGTGTGTGTGTGTGTGTGTGCTTATGTGCATGGCATCGTTTCCATTTTTAATAAAATGGAATGCAACGTTTTATTATTGCTTTTTTTGCATATTTGCTTGTTTTATATTTATTTTTTTGTTTGTATTTTTTGTTTATTAAACTTTCATGAAAGAAGAAGCGTTAAAGGAAACATGCCAGTGTTGGCAATGGCGTTAGTGACATTTCTGAGCACTTGAAATGGTTGACAGTCTTATGCAGTAAACTCTTATGCACATACATACATACATGTGCTTCTGTTTGTGTGACACGGAAATGTTGTTGAAGTGCAAGGAAGTCTCAGTGTCAAAGACAGTTTCGACAGTCATCTTTTTTGCTCAAATAAACCTTTGGGATGATTGTCAGCTTGAAGTTTTATTACGTATGCACATGTAATTCATTTAATAATTTAAAGCAAAACAACTCAAAAGATTTTAAATTCTGTCTTTAGCTAAGTGCTTTGAGCGCAATCGCTAACAATGCTCACTTATGGCAACATTTTGTTAAACTTAAGTTAATCTTAAGTCTTAAGTTCTCATGTTCCAAATGAAACTTATAGTCGGTTTGCTTTTCTCAGCTAACCACGAAGACGAACAACTTTTGTGATAAGTTTTAGGCCTTGCACAAGGGTTATACAAATATTTTAGGGTGGTATTCCTGAATTTCAGGAGTTTTTCTAGCTGAATTTTTTAAATATAATACACAAATCGTTTTGAAGAACCATAAATAGTCTTAGCCATTGAGGGATATACAAAAACATGTTCCCAATTTGGGATAAGTTGGTTTATTAAAACTGAAGATTTCATGTCAATCATGTGTAAGGAAGAAATTTCAATAAAATCGCGTTTAAAGTTTCAGACGGCATATTTATAAATAAACATATTTATTATTATAATATTACTTGACATCACAACTGTAACATCGAAAATACTCCAAATTTTATATATTTTTTTTAAATATTTTTATATTTTTTTATTTTTTTATATTTATATTTTTAATTTTTCTTAAATAAAACTAAGAACAATTAAATTAAAAAACAACTTATATTAATTAAATTAATTGTGAATGTCCGAATTTTGAAAAATAAATTTAAAAAAATATAATAATAATTTTTTCGAAATTCAGAATACCCCTTTAAAGTCGCAAGTCTCAAAACGTAATCTCAACGACACTTGTGTGTTTGTTTGCATAGCGTTTGCATAGGCAAACATTTGTTGCATACTCGCCGGCGCAGTCGTAAACTCTGATTTAAAGGCGCGCTTTGAAGTTATGCGGCAAAAGCGGCAACAGAATTTGCAATGTTGGCGTTAAAAGAAATGTAGCACAGCAACAGGCGTAGCGCACATAACACCTTTCGCACGCTTTTTGCCATTGTAGTCGCTTAAGACAAAAGACAAAACCCATGCAATTGTTGGCTTTAGTTGAGTGTTACGTGTTGCGGCATGCTTAGCAATGCTGTGCGCCTGCATGTATGCAAGACTTTGCACGTGCACACTGTTTACTTAGCCCAAGCGCAAACCCAGGCGCAGGAGCAAGCAGCGCTGCTCTTAATGATGATGCTTGGCGCTCGTTGCCGTGCCATTCATGCTGATCAGCACAGTGATAAACACACATTTGGGCGCAACGCTTAAGCATGCCAAATGCCAAACGGGATTTTTACAATGGCGCCATGCTGAGCAACGAGTTGAGTGTCTGTCTGTCGGTCCGTCTGTTGGTCTGTCTGTCGGTCGTTTGCTCGTCAACGTATGAACTTTGAAATTACTTCGAAAGTAGCTCCTTCTCTGCTTGAAAGTTTCACGTGCCACATTTGCCGCAACTCATGCTGTGCGCTGTCTCTCTATCACTCTGTTTGTCTGTCTGTCTGTCTGCTGTTTCTTGTTGAGCAGCGACCACAAGTTTTCTAGTTTATTGTTTTCGGTTTCGTTGTTGTGCTGGGAATTCTCGATCGACCGTATTTCCTGTTTGGCTTTGCCGGCGCTCGACTTGTCCTTCTGCTTACGTCGTTTGGCAACGCTTCACGTGCCACACGACGCATTGGGACTTCAATTGAGCACAAACAGTGCTTAAGTGAAAGCCATGCACACCATACATACATTTCTGCTGATGATGCTCTTTGGTTTGGTTTTTTTATTTGGCTTTTTTATTGAATCAAAGCTGACTTTTGTTGCCAATTTTATTAATTGCTGACCAATGTGACGCCGCCGCCAGCAAGCTTGCTTACTCGCTGCCAAATGGCAAGCATACTTTACTGGCTTTATTTTTTGTTCGGATTTTGGCTAAAATATTTGTACGTTTTAAGCTTTGAAATCAAAGTTTAAGCTGCAAAAACGTGCACAAACACATACACAAACACACAGACGGAAGTGTTTGAACAAGTCGACTTATGTGCCACAAACATGCGCACGTACATTTGTATGCATGTAAGTCGCCTCAATGCCACATGTGCAAACTTTGCTCTTAGCTGACAGCCATGCATATATGTATGTGTGTGTGTGTGTGTGTGTGCGTGTGTGTGTGATAGGTTGTATGAAGCTGAGCAACAGCTGCAAATGAGAACAATGCCAGTAGTATGACAGCAATGCCAACGACAATGACAACAATACCAACAACAGCAACAATAGCAACAACAACAACAATAGCAACAAAATCAACTAAAACAATGCCAAACAACAAAAACAATAATGACAGCGTGCAAAGCTTAACAAGTGTTCATGTGCTTGCATTGTCTATGTGTATGTGTGTGCGCCTGTGTGTGTTTGTGTGGGCGTAGACATGAGTGGTTAGAAATGATGGCGCAACAGGCTAACAGTTTCGACCCTCTTACAGGCACGTACGGAGCGGAAAAAAAAAACCGAAGCCAAGAAAAATGGGCATGAGTAAAATGTTTATGGGCGAAGTGAAGTGGGAGCAGGCAAGCTGGCGAAAATAAACTTTAATGGTGTCAGTAATTGTTAAGTCGAGCGACATTTATTTCCGTGCGTGCGTTTGTACGATCATACGTATTGCATACTTTGTGGCGTTTTTGTGGCGCAGCATGTGTCTCCGGTTTGCTGCTTTACAAACCTTCTGCATGCGTGTGTTTCTGCGTGTGTGTGTGTGTGTGTGTGCGTTTGCCAACAATTTAAGCAAGATTTTAATGTCAAGCAACTTGAACAGCTGCTAACTTTGTGCTTTCATTGCATACTTTTGTGCGTGCGTCTGTGTGTGTGTGTGTGTATTGCGAAATTAAGTGGAGTGCATTTAATATTAAGTATACGTTTGCAACAGAGCATGTAGCATGTAGCAAGTGAAATGAGCAAGACTCTTGTAACAAAAGCAAAGCATTTCAAGCAAGTCAGCAATTAAAATGAATTTAATACGCTTTAAGTCATTGACACGAACGCTTTAAGTGTTTTCAAGCTCAGTTTGTTTGCTGCTGAACAAAGACCAAACCAAGCCAAGTGTCTCTCTCAGCAAATGTTGACCAAAAGCCATTTGCAGTTGTTGACATCTTTTTTAATAAAAAAAAACACATTTATATATATACTTTTGTTATAATAAAGCTAACTAAATCACATGTCGCTCGTTGTGCGAACATATTTGAAATTTTTGTCTAGACAGCTTTCACACACAGCGCCAACAACAGTCATTCATTTGAGGCTATTTTGACTTGTGCTTTTGCTCGGCAAACTACGCCAGTGACAGCCACAAAATATTACACATTTTCGTGTTCTAATAGGCAACGCAGACAACTCACGAAGCTTGGCTAAGTGTGTGTCTGTGTGTGTGTGTGTGTGATAAACAACGTCTCAATGGCTTTGCTGTGTGTCGTCCGTCTCTAGACTCAACGTCCCTCACTGGCATGCGATTTTTGTTCGGCAACTAGAAGTCGCCCTCAAGCTCAAATAATTGCTCGGCTTGTTGTCCACAGAAATTGTTTTAAATGAGTTGTTAATTTTTGAGGCTAATAGCATAAAATGGCGGCAACTGTTTTTGGCCGCCGGACTTTGCTTGTCCTGCGCTTCGCTTCGCCTCACTTCAGCTTAGCTTGCGTCTATTGGCCGTTTAGCATATTGTGCTGATATTTATGGTTGTTGTTGTTGTTGTTGTTGTTAAACTTGTTACTTAGTGTTGTTGCACGCATTGTTATTTTATTAATGCTTGTCGCAAATAGACTCAAGTCGACTTGACTTAAATTTTTCATGACGTGTTTATGTCACTTTAAGTAAGTCAACAACATTGGCCAACAAAAACAAATCTTGTCTGCTTTTTTTTTGGGCGTATTTACCTAGTTAATTGAAGTTTATGCGTTGCTTTTGTTGTGCTTACTAATTTGATTTGTTTTTGTTATTAACACTTGTGGGAAAAGGCGTAAAACAGACAACGGTTTGCTTAATAGTTCTTGACAAAAGGGTATTTTGCTTGAAATTAAATTTAAAAGTTTTTAAAGCATATTTTGCGGCGCGGTGCAAAGTTTCTTTGATAACTTTTGCGCAATAAATAAATTAGCTTTAATGAGCGTTGACATAAGGCAAATACAAAACATAATCTAAGCACTTCCAAGTGATTAAACAATAATTAAGGCGTTTGATATAATAATTATTGCTCAATGAGACAAACAAAATATGCGTAATCTGCGGCAAAGCACACATGTGCATTAAATTGGTAGCAGATACAAATGTAGCACAAACATATACTTATGTATTGATATGAGCTTATTTATGTCGCTTCGATTTAATGTCAGCATTTATTTTTTATTTATTTATTTATCTTTTTTGTTAATGCGTGGAAGAAGCCATAATTACAACGAGCACATTAGCAAGACGAACACGTCGCAAATAAACAAAGTGCTACAAATTTGCACACGACAACAACAACAACAATAACGTAGTAAACAAATTTGATTGCCAACAAAGCCAAGAACAACTAACAAAACCAATAAGTAACGTACAAAATACGTGACACATTCTAGAGAACAACAGCAAGCATGAGCAGACAAAGGATAAGAGTAAAAAAGGATGCTGTGTGTATTCAATGATGCGGCACAACTCACAGGACTTAACTGACTTGACTTTGTTTTCGACTTCGACTTCGACTTTGACTTCAACGTTGAGTTTAATATGATAATTTAGTGTCAAATAAGTCGAAGTCTTTCGTCTGCTAAGCAAGACAAAGGACATCTTGACTCGTGTCTGTGTGTGTGTGTGTGTGTATTTGACAAAAACAAAGTCGAGCAATTTAAAAACAATTTTTAAGCAAAGACATTTTAATGCAAAGATAACTGAAGTCAAGTCAAGTCATTGGTAGGTGCGTTGAGTTGAGTTGAGGTGTGCTGTGTCGGGCAGAGTGACAATGATAAAGGCAACATTTGAAAATGAAATAAACGAAAATGACGCCGAGTGTCATAGACATAAAACGCTTAGCGAATGTTCAACAACATTGAAGACAAAAAGCGTTCTAAATGAGGCGGGCAACATAACAATGAGCACAGGGATAACGACAACAATGACAATGACAACAACAATAACAACGAAGCAGCAAAGACAACGAAACAACAACATGGCGATAACAATAAAAATGGCGCAAGCAATAAGAAAAAATGGCGGCAACAACATGATTACGCAAAGCCGCGCATCGAGTTAAGCAGCTTAAAGAGCGCCCAGCGTATCATCGTCTCAACGTCTCTACGTCCTCAGCACAACACTAAAGCCTGAGCGAGTGCGCGAGTTGGAGCATACGAGCAAGAAGGCTTTCATGGAGCTCTGCTTCTGTTATTGTATATTTTGCATACATTTTTTACTCCTTTTTGTTTTTGTTATAGTTTAACGTTTAGCATATTTAGTTGTGCCGTCGCATTGTTTGCCACAACTATAACATCTTCTTCTTATGCTTCTTCTTCTTATTCGACGTCGTCTACCATTTCCTCAACTTCCGCTTTTGGCGTATTAATGCTAAGTGAGTCGTTTCCGTTGCCGGCATGCTTTCTTTCGGCGCACCTCACGCGTGTCCTTTAAACGTTTATTATTTAATTATGCAAATTCGCTGTCTATATTTAAGCTGCCGAAAATAGCTTACATACATATTACAAACACCGAAAGCCGCTTGCAAGACAAGACTTTGCAGCATATTTGAATTTTAATACAATTTATGCAAATGTATAATGTAGTAAATTTGAAGACCGCTCAAAAATGAAAAGACTTAGCGTGAGAAGATCAAAAAAAAAAAAAAAAACAGAAAAAAAATTAATTGAAGTCGTTTAGCAATATTTAATTAAGGTTGATTAAAAATTAAGTATACGCCATGTGACATGCAAACGCATTGTAAATGTTTAAGCGCTATAAATGTAATTGACTTGACGGCTTTCTGGCCTCTGCACGCTGCCAGCGTCCCGCTTGTTATAAGCGCCTTTTAACCTAATCAAGTCAAGTGTGCAAGTGTGCGTTCTCGAGTCGACCAATAACTTGAATTCAATCAAAAATTCGTATGTACATGAATGGTGATTTTCAATTTCTAAATGCTTTTATAAGCTGCTTAAGCAATGAAATTCATTCAATGTTATGCATACAAACGCACACTTTCGGTAAGAAGAAGGCCTGTGTGCGTGTGTGTGTGTGTGTGCATATACACTTCAATACACTCGACTGAGTGGCATTGTTATGCCTCATACGCACAAACTAATTTGTATAGCAGCATGTTTCACACACACACACACACACACACACATACACCCATGCCATTAGCGTTGCCTATACTTGTGCCTTTTTCCTGCTAACCTAAGTCGCCTGTGTGTGTGTGCGTGTGTGTGTGTGTTTGCACATTTCAATTGATTTTGCCTCAATTTCGTTTGACAGGCCATGCTGAAATATGTCGCCTCGCTTCGAATATACTCAAACCAAATTCAATATTTTTATATATTTACTTCCGCTACAAATACAACAACAACCAGAGCAACAACAACAGCGCACAACATGCGTTAACATGATGAATTATTATTTTTGTATGTTAGTCTAAGGCCAATTTTGTACAACGTTTGTTGTTTTTGTAGTTTTGTTTTGCTTTGCGTTGGCCATGTTTAGTTCCGTAGCGCTTACAACAATAACTCATATAAATAAGCATTTGTATTAAAGCCTACAAAAAGATACTCATGCCCTTTTTGCATACACACACACACCGACATAACTCACTGCCATCGCTTACTTTGTTTGTTGTCTACCACAAACCATTCATCATTTTCCACATACGCTGACAACATGAACATGAAAATAGCACAACACACTCGACGACAGCATGAAAAACCATCGACACCACCGCCACCACCACCAACATTACTGCCACAAACAACAACAACAACAACCTCAGCACAAATTTCGTGGTTTTCATTGCTTCATTTTGCGTTCAGTTGAGTCAGTCTGGTCCATGGTTCATGTCCATGGTTCATGACTTTGGTCTTTTACGGCATTCGTTGACTTGTAAGAATTTTTGAACGCTTGAATTGTTTTGATTTAAGACTAACTTTGACCTTAACAAGCATACACACACATACACATGCAGCAATTAGGCCAATACAAACACACACACACACACACACAAAGCGCCCAAAGTGATTCATCAAATAACTTGCATGAATTTACATCGAAGTCAAAATCAAATAAAGTTCGATAAGAAATTTAACATTGAAAGCCACAATTTTTCCATTTTTATACAATTTATGGTCTTTTTCGTCTAATTTGATTGCCATTTTGTGTGATTTATTATGCCATTTGCCTCAACTTAAAGTCACCAAGCGTACTTAATTGCAATTTGTTACTTCATTTAAATATTTTCCAACAAAGAAGTAACAAAAATTGTTTATACTTCAATTTCACACAAACATTGAATAATTGTTTTCTTATTTATGCTTTTCGATTTCTTTCTTTTGAATGCTTAAATTTATTATTTGTTTTTTATTATTTTTGCTTATTTGTTTACTGTATTGTTTTAAATTAAGCAGTCATAAAAGCGTAGAAAGCAAAACAACATCTTCAACGAAATGTTGCTTGTTAATTATGCGCGGCAATAAAGAAAATTATGATCTCTTTTGCTTACTTTGGCGATTTTTTGAGTTCATTAACAACACAAATAAATTGTTATGAGGTCAATACGTATAAATCAGTTTATTTATTGAGTTATTGAAAACAATTGGCATAAATTTCAATAAATGTTTCGCCTTTTTTAATGTTTGTGAGAAATTTTAATGAGTCGATCAAAAAATAAACTCTTCTTTTCTTTTGAGAAAGAACTTTGTGTATGTTCGTTGTTGTTATCTTTGAAATTAGCAACGTAATATACGAAGAAGTGCTTACCTTATTTTTAATGAATTCTTTTCATACATAATAATAATAAAAAAGTTGCTTACTCTTGCGCGATTTATGCGCTGCCAAATGTACATTTTGAAATGACAAAAAACGAAAGTTTTTCCGTGTGTTTGTCCGCCATCAAAATGCAGATTACACAGTTTACCTTCAACTACAACATGAGCGCCGCCCATTCGTTCATTCCTTCATTCGTTCACTGGCTTACTGGCTGAGGCTGAGGCTGCGCCCATTATGAGCAGCACACGAATCAGGACATTATTTTATTGCTATTAAAAGTTCGCCTTTTGCTATTTTTACACGACAAGTGCGGAAGAAGACATAAGCCAACAGACAGACAGACAGACACAAAACAAGTTCATAAAATAAAAAAACGAAACGACAGCAAAAAGTAGAAAAAAAGGCGTAAATAATGAAATAAAAATAAGACTGAAAAAAAAAAGACGCCAAAAAGCGAAAATAAACTTTTGCAATAATCATTTTTATGCACGTTGACATTGTACAGCATGTCCTTGGTCAATGGAACGTGCGACATAAACGACGAACCAAAGAAGTCAAGTTAAAAAGCGGTAAACAGAAAGCAAACAACAAAAAAGCGCAAATTGTCAGACGGGCAAATAAAATACAAAAAAAAAAAAAAAGAAGGATATAAAAAAGGTACTCATAAAGAATTTAAGCGCAAGGAAAAGGAAAGGACAATTGTCAGGGCGAATTGAGCAAAGCGCTGCGCCTGTCAATAGTAAAGTAAACATGAGGCGAGCGCGCAGCGTGTTGCAGCAAGGATAAGGCACCATTATGAATCATTAAATGTGCAACTTGTTGAAAATCAAGGCTTGACTTGGCCTTCCTTTTTTTTCACTGCTTTTTGTTACTATTTGGTTTCAATTTAAATGATATGTTGAAAAGTGTAGTAAAAATAATAATGTAAAAAAGGCAGGTACAAAAAGAAGAAGAAGAAAAGATAGTTGAAGAGTCAGAGGCAGTGGCATAAAAAGAAAGACGAAGATGAAAAGTTATGCTGAGTTATTTTACCCAAAAGGCAAAGTTTTTTCTTTCATTTTATTTTTATGCCTCAAAAAAATGCGCACAATTAAAAAATGCACACGAAATGTGAAATATAGCGAATTGCGGGAAACTTGTTGGGGGCGAGGAGAGACCGCCAGCGGGGTACATGGCACCGTGTAATGCGCAGAATTTATGATTTTTTATACAGAAATTTTCGTGGTCAGCCTTGAAATGCGAACAGAATATGCCTGAAGCGGTCAACTTCAGTGTTAGAAAGAGAAAGTGGTAGAGAGAGAGAAGAAGAGAGGGGATGTTGAAAGACATCAAATAAAATTTAATGGCCGTCAATGTTGAAATATGCAATGAATAACGACTTAATAAGTTTTATAATGAAAACTTTCACTAAAATGCTTTCTTCACTTTGTTTCACGATACTTACAGAAGATGTCGCTTTAGAGATGGCAATAATCTCACGACGTGCTGCCGCCTCGTCGCCATCATCGTCGCCAAGCACGTCCAATGCGGCTAATCATGACGTTGAAGCCAACAAGTCCGTTCGGCGTCGTGCCAGTGATGCAGCTGCTGTTGATATCGCTCTCATCGAATCGGCATCACTACAAAGCAATACTGTTGATCCTTTACGCGGCAATCATGCTGTGCCAATACCAAGCGCATCGGCTGGCGCTGGCGCTGCCGCTGCAACGACGACTATTCGACCGCAAACTGCCCCGACGATTAGTGTCACTACGACAACCGCCATGCCCTACGCGCCGCTGCCGACACAACCGTATCTATCGGCGGAGCAGGCGGCCGCTGAGCGCGAACGCATACGCGCCGAGTTCTATGCCACGTACGATGTCATGACTGGCGTGCGCATAGCGGCCACGCTCGGCGGCTTCTTTGGGCTAATGGTGTTCCTTATTGTCTGGAAGAGTCGCAGCAGTTCCAATGAAACGCTGAAAGTGCTAAAGGATCCGAAAATGGCCGCCGTTGCCGCTGTCTGTATGCAAGAGGAAGAGGAACGTGAGATACAGGAGGCAATTGTGGCAACGGGCATGTCCATATATCCGGATGAGTATGATGAGATTGTGTACCGGCGTCAGCGCATGCTCTCGCTGGGCAATGTTAGTGCGCCACCTCTGTTGAATCGTAGCTCCCGGTTTTCGTCTGTGGGTAAGTAGCGATTCGAGCGGTTCGGTTTTCAAAGATGTTCTATTAATTTACATGTATGTGCTTGTGTTTGCAGGTGGCGGTGGCTACAGCAGTCTGTTGGCACCACCACGACGTTTCTCCTACTCGGCTGTTTCGGCGGGCGGTGTCAGCATAGGTGGCGCTGGCGGCAGCGGTATTGGCGGTGGCGGCGCCGTTGCTATTGGTGGCGTACGCCGACGTAGCGGTTCGGAGTCATCGCGTATCTTCAGCAATTATCCTATGGGCGGTAGTTTTGGCACCGATGATTATTTTGTCGAGACGGAAGATGAACAGGAGCACGAAGAGTACTTGCAGCGCGAACAGGATCTCGATGAAATGGATGAGTTGAACATGCATAAGCGCACTGACTCAACAAAGAGCAAACAAGGGTTTCTCTCCGTGCCACCGACTGGTCATGACTCTAGGCGCAGCAGCGCCATGACCTGCTGCAGCACTGATAGTTCATATCTGGAACGACGCTGCTCTGCCTATACGCTGGGCATGAGCAATTTGCCGCCAACGTTACAGCGAAAACTGTCGACAGCCTCGCGTACATCAAGCATTGATAATTGGGATTACTATTATCCTGACATACAGGTGATACAGCCAACGCCAAAGACATCGCCATGTCCCTCGGAGCGCAGCATCTATGAGCAATTGAAACCGCCGCCCACAACGACTAAGACTGTTGATGCACAAAGTCAGAAGTCTGCGAAGACTACGTTGCCTGACAAAGGCAATGGGAATGGGAATGGCAAAGGGGTGTGTGGCATTGTCGCTGCTGGTCTCAGCGCACCCACATTCGTGCGCAAGCACAGCATTGTCTCCTATGATCCGGATAGCGCACAAGCGGGTCGCAAACAACAGATACACTCCATAAGCGCGGACACGGTTGATGTCTATCCATACAATCAGCATATGGTTGTCGGCGCCAATACTGATTTGCTGTACGATCTGCCACAGCCCATACAGTCAGCGCCGCCGACAAGTGTTCATCAGGCGTTTCACTTCACAGACTCGCCCACGGAGGAGTTACGACTTGGCGTGCGCCGTAAAATTGCCGTCATGGAATTGCAACGCTTACAGCATGCTGAGCCTATGACAGCTGCCAGCGGTAATGGTCAAGTAGCAACATCGTCTGGCGTAGCAACAACCGGGCCGGGCACTTCGAGCAGCATTAGCATCGACAGTACGCCCGTTAGCATGGATAAGCTGAATGGTAGCGGCAGCCTTGGCACAATCTCCGGCAAGGCGCTCTTCAATGTGGAGAAGCGTGCACCACTTGCCTCACTAAGTTCCTTTAAGATCTCTTCACTTGAGTATCAGGATTCGGATATGCGTTCGCTCGATGAGGACTCCGTGTTTCTCGAGAGTGCCGCTGACACAGACGAGGACATGCAGCAAATGAGCAGCGACAGTGACGAGGCAAGCTTGGGTCGCAGCACATCGGGTGTGGCTGCTGCCATGGTACACCATGATGGCATATTCTCGCGTGAGAATACAATACTGCGTGCGCCAAGCACTACGACATGTACGAGCACGGCCGCCATTCAACCGGTCGAGTGCCTGACTAACAGTAGCATGCGTCCACAGCAGCAGCTCAATCAGCAGCCGGCGCTGCGTTATCCTGTTGAAAAGCGTTACAGTCTGGGCGCCTCGGCCTTGTATGGTGGCAGCGGCGGCAGTGCACGTCACCGTCGGCCTTTGCTGCAACGACATCGCACCATCAGCGCCACGTCAAGCGATCGAATTTCGCTGATTGGCCAACCGCTGCAGGAATTCCAAGCCAGCGGCAGTGTCGGCGTTGGTGGCGATGATGCGCAAGGCAATGCGCCACTGGAAACCCATTTTGGTGCTGTCATTTGCACCAGTAGTCCACCAACGCATCCAAGACGCGCACAACTGCTACAACAGTACAGCGATCCGCAGAGTTTGCCCACAACGACTACTACGACGACAACGACCACCACGGAAGAAGACACCTGTTCCACGCTAAACACCGAACTGGGCTTAATGGCTGAGACTGCTTTCGGTGGGTTTGCTAGTGGTGGTGGCAGCGGTGGCGGCGAATCAACAACGCACACGCAGTACAGCAGCCTAAATACTGTTATTAGCATAGGCCGTTGCAGTCCGCTGACGGATAATAATATGCTGTGTTCCAGTGCGTCCGCCTCGTGCATCTCAGCAGCGGCTGAGATGTTTACGGCATCGGCGTCAGAGCTGCCACCGCCAACTTTTATTAGCGGCGGAAACATTAGCCAACAACACACGAAACTACAACAGCAACAGCAACAGAAACAACCACAACAACTACAACAACTGCCACATACAACTAGACTCGCTGACGATCCTTGTGCCTCCTCTATTTCTGATTCAGTTATAAGTACGCGTCAGCCCAGTATTTGCATGCCAGCCTCACTCAAGAATCTCATCTTGCGCGGCTCCAACGGCCAGGATAAGACCGTCACCAGCAAAAGCGCCACAAATCTTAGCGCCTTGGGTGCCGGTGATTATTGCACTCATGGCACGAGTAAGCCCATGCCAGCGGTAGTGCTTGAATTGCCGCTCATTAAGCTGCCCACTGAAGAAAGTTCCGATTCGGCTTCGCTGGAAGATGTTGAACGCAGCAAGAGCAGTGAATCACGTGATCCCAGCCTGCCGGGTTCGTCGAGAAAATGGTCGAAGGAGACGCTCTTCTAGCTAAACTTGTGGCATGTCGTCGGACATCATTATCAAGCATGGGCGACCTAACCAAGAGCTTAGCAACATTGTCTTCATTTTCGGTTGGTATGGGCTCAGGAACCACTGTACCCTCTCAATACATACGACGCGCAACAAATCTTTCGAAATTTTTGGCGTTGATCTACTAAAACGAGAGTATTCAATGAATTTTAGTAATTAAGTGCATTTAGTCAGATGTTAAGCTAAATAGCCAGTATTTTACAAGCCCAAACACACACATACACATATGTATACACATGTATATATGTGTGCATCTGTATTTATATATATACATACATATAAACCTACAGCGAAGTAAACCTTTGACAACACCAACAACAAATCAGTATAAACCCAAAGAAACAGAACAACAACAACAACGTATTCGTACTTAGAGACTGTTGTCTATTGTTGATAGGTACTATCTAAAATGTTAAGTAGCCATATTACTCGGACTTATTATATAATTTTCTTATTTTTGTTTATATGTTTTCCGTTTCTTTTAGATATACTTAGGCGATCGTTATACACACTGACTTGTAGATACATGCGTGCGATGCATCTTTATGTACATACAAATATGCACATAAAGATGAAGACATCGGGATCGTTCCATCGTTTCTAAAAAAAAAACGAAACAAAACAAAACAGAAAACGTACATACTCTTCTACTAGTGTCTTAGTTATGAGTTCGTTCAAAAGATGCCAAACTTTTTTGGGCCTGTGCTAAGACTTTGGTCTATAAAACAAAACGAAAAAAAAAATATATATAATTAAAAAATAAAAAAAATATTGATAACTTAGAATCGAATGCAGCACAGCGCCCGGTAAACGCAACTTATATACCTGATAAATTATATTTAGCACCTTAGGTTAAATCTCATATAGCGAAGATTTACAATGAAGGCAAATCCGTTTCAGATCAAAGTGCACCCATTGAGAAAATAAATGAAATGAACGTGAAATGCGATAAGTTTCCAATCGCGTAATCTTGCTCGGACTTTCTTATAAACAACAAATAGGAGTTTCATAATGTTGATATATATACATAAAATCTGATATATATATAAATAAATATATAGTTAAAACAAATGTATATTTTCCTAACTCATCCCACCTACATCTATATTTTTCTATACGAAATTGCATTTGCTCTATAAGCAGGCCAAGTATATAATGATGTATGTATGTATGTATTATGAAATAGTATAAAAATGGTAAAACTATATTTTCAAAATCTGAAATCAAAATTAGTCAGTGAACAGTTATAAACGGTTTTGTTAAAACAGTTATTTACGGTACTTTATAATGTTGCGTAATAGAGAGGAAAACAAAAAGCAAAAAAAAAAGATGTTTTCAATTTTTTGGATAAGAGAATAATTCGATGTTTTTGATGCATGTAATAAAAAAAAGTCAATAAATAATTAAAAAACAAAAAAAAAACATATTTACCTAATAGACTTTTTCATCCTGAGCCTAATTTGTACCTTGCATTGATAAATAAAAAAAAATTGAAAATAAAAAAAGTTTAATAATTTTAAATGTTAAGCATTTTATACTGAAACATTAAAAATAAAAAAAAAACGGTGAAAATAATGAAAACTATCAAAAATAGAAAATTATGTAAAAAAATAAATAAAGGCGTAAAATTAGTTAATTGTTGATTATGCTGAAGATCATAAATGAGAAAAATTAACTGTAGTGTTGAATTTGTTCAAAAATAAATATTAAAAAACCCAAAAACAAAAATGTAGTTAAATAATTAAAGAAATAATAAGAGAATATAAAAAAGAGCAAAACTAGCAGCATAAGAATTGAGTAGTGGAACCAATTGTTAAACTTAAGCATTAAATGGAAAACATAAACAATTCTAATAAACAAAAAAGCAAAAACATGACAAAAAAAGGTAAATAAATAAATATACTGTTGTATTTAATGAACAATAAAAAAATGAAACCGATTTTTGATGAAAAAATGTTATGAATTTATATTAAAAAAAAAATTATTAAGAAAACAAAATGAAACCAAAAAATAAGTGAACATTTAGTCAAAAATTCTGTTAAGCAAAACTAATTAAAAGGAGAATATTTAAAATTTGTCAACTTTACAGGCCCGCGAATTTGTTGATTTCAAATTTTACTTTCAATACTTCCTCGCTATCCCTTTTCTAATTAGTTACACTTAGCTCTATATAAAATTCTTTTGAAACGAATCTTTAACAAAAACACTCTAGGGAACTCCAACGAACTTATCTTTATACAAAAAAAAAAAAAAACTGAAAAATAATAAGTAAATAATAAAATACAAACAAAAAATGCAAAAACTAGAAGTCAATTTTTCGGACTATAAAACTCTCTCTGCCTTACTATCTTTAAAACTCTATGAAATCGAACACAATTTACTATGCAACATTATTTAAATAAATAATTAAGTAAAAGAAAAACTTAAGAGAATCTTAATAAAATTTGTATGCAACGTGCAAAACTAAGAGGAAAGAAATTCAGTATTTGCAGACAAGAAAAGCAATTAATTAGCTTATTTAAACTAAATTAAAAACGAAAAGAATAGTGAAACATTGTAAAAGAGAAAACCACTTAACAAAAGATAAAATAATTAAGTATAAACAAATAGAAAACCAAAACGAAGAAATGTTAACTCAGAACAAAATGTGAGCGATTAAAAAGTTTAGTTAAATGTTATAAAAATAATAATAAATAATATAAACGAACAAATAACGACGACGAAGCAAATTGGTAAAAGATCAAATAAAACATAATTTATGTAAATGTTAGCAATGTTCATGACAAAAAAAAAAAAAACAAAAAAACAAAAAAATCAGAAAAATGTGAAAAAACGAAATAAACTCAAATGAAATAAACTATGAACAACTTATTGTTTAAACTTTTTAGAGCGGGGTTGTAGAAATGTCAATTGAATAATTTCCTGCGTAAGAGATTTATTTATTGGAACACATACGATACTTATGGCTAGAAATCTCAGTGTTACTTAGTATCTATATTTGGTGGAATAATCCTTGGGCGATACGACCAGACCACGTCCTTTACGCGCTCCTCGATACACAGTCTCAATGATATCGATCATTTCCTGTTTGTCTTCGAGTGGCCAATTGATCTTATTGTTGTTGCCGGTTCCCAAATCGATCATGATGTGTTTATTGCGAAAGAAGAACATCACCGTGCAGGGATCATACAATTCATACATTTTGTTGAAGTCCGGTACCTCCGTGATGTCTACAAGATAAATCACTGCGAAGTTTTTCACCTTTTCGGCAATGCTGTACATTACCTCATCCATTTTCATACATGCGGGATCCCAATCGTGGCCGAAACGTATAACCTGAATTTAGAGCAAATTTAAAATTAAGCCGTTCATTCAAATTTTGCAATCTTGTAACTCACCACAACGCGGTCCTCTTCAGAAAGAATGGCCTGGTCCACTTGCCATCCGTTGTGTAAATGTGGCAGCATATACGACATCTTGGCGGTTTTTTAGAAAAAACTTATTAAATGCACAAATATTTAACTAAAATAAGTTTTTCACAAACGTAAACAAACGTTTAAGTCTTCTTCTTATTGTGAAATCAGCTGTCCGTAAACATATAGAGTGGCCATGCTTCATTAATTGGTACCAAGTTGGTATCAATTTGGTAAAATTTTCAAATATCGACGCAAGCATTTAGTGTTTTATTACGTTAAATATGTATTTAACAATATTTCAGATCAATTATTATACATTAACTACATTACATAATTCACTAGATCATTTATAATGATGTTTTTTGATAAATAATTTAAATACCGGCGACTAGTGGCAACTCTATTGAGTGAGTAATTTTTTTTTTCGTTTTGAAAAAAATTGAAACACGTTGCACGTATTATCTTGGAATTTGATTTCTGCATTTATTTGTGGTGGCGTTTTAAAATCTTTGTCCTGTGTGCGAAAGTATTAAAAAGCCACAGAAATGGTGAGTGGGCATGTGAATATTATGCACAATCATTTGTTTGTACATTGTGAGACGCCGTCGGCGTGGCACATTCAAAATATTTGTGGTTTAATGATGCAATCGAATTAATGAATGAAATTAATTATAAATTCGCCTTGTACAGGCTAATGTCGAGCGCAAGGGCACCTTCAAGGTGGAATATCTACAGAAAATTGAACAAGAAGTCCAGCAGCGCTGGGAAGCAGAGCATGTGCATAATACGGATGCACCGGCAGCGCCGAAGAAGAGTCAGGAGGAGAAATTCTTTGTAACGTTTCCGTTTCCCTATATGAATGGTCGCCTGCATTTGGGACATACCTTCTCATTGTCCAAAGCAGAATTCGCAATGCGTTATCATCGTCTGAAGGGACGTCGCGTGCTTTGGCCTTTTGGCTTTCATTGCACGGGCATGCCGATAAAAGCGTGTGCTGATAAGCTAAAACGTGAATTAGAAGATTTTGGTTATCCGCCAAACTTTCCCGATACGGTAAATGAAACAGTCACAGCTGCTACAGAAACAGCTTCAGAGGTTCCCAAAGACAAATCGAAGGGAAAAAAGAGTAAAGCTGTTGCTAAAACGGGAGCTGCTAAGTATCAGTGGCAAATCATGCAGAGTCTGGGTCTGCAAGATGAGGAGATTAAGCAGTTTGCTGATGAGCAACATTGGCTAGACTATTTTCCGCCACTGGCCGTGCAGGATCTGAAAAATCTGGGCGTTCATGTAAGTATCTGTTGTAATATTTCATACTATTTTTATTAACTGTAAATTACTTTCTTATCTAGGTTGATTGGCGTCGTACATTCATCACTACGGATGCAAATCCCTACTTCGATTCCTTTGTACGCTGGCAATTCAATCATCTAAAGAACCGCGGTAAAATCATGTACGGTAAACGTTATACTATTTACTCGCCCAAGGATGGACAGCCTTGCATGGATCATGACCGTTCAACAGGTGAGGGAGTAGGTCCACAGGAATATACTTTAATTAAAATGAAAGTACTGGAAAAGCCTGCAGCATTAAGGTTAATATTGAATAATTGATAAACTTGGTTATATAAATACTAATTAAGTTTTTGTAGCTCTGTTACACAACCTATTTACATGGTTGCTGCCACACTTCGTCCAGAAACCATGTATGGTCAGACAAATTGTTGGCTTCACCCCGACATAAAGTACATTGCGTGGCAGACGACACGAAACAATGAAGTTTGGATTAGCACACGACGTGCGGCTCGCAATATGTGCTATCAAGGTTTTACTGCCGAAGAGGGTAAAATTGTCGAATTGGCTGAACTCACTGGCCAGGATTTACTAGGAATCCCGCTGTCAACGCCATTGACTTCACACAAAGTTGTCTACACTCTGCCCATGTTGTCGATCAAAGAAGACAAAGGAACTGGTGTGGTAACATCTGTGCCATCTGATTCGCCCGATGACTATGCGGCGCTTGTGGACCTTCAAAAGAAGGAAGCTTTCCGTCAGAAATATGGTCTTACAGATGAAATGGTGCTGCCGTATGAACCAGTTCCTATCATTGAAGTACCCACCTTGGGTAAATTGTGTGCGGTTTATGCATATGAGACTCTTAAGATACAATCGCAAAATGATAAAGATAAGCTGGCAGAGGCTAAGGAAATGTGCTACTTAAAAAGTATGAAAACAGTTACAATAATTTGACGTGGCTTATTTAATCTGGCTTCTATTTTTACAGGTTTTTACGATGGCGTCATGTTGGTTGGTGAATATGCCGGCCGTAAGATTCAAGATGTCAAAAAAGATCTGCAAAAGCAATTGGTCGATTCAAATCAAGCCGATATTTACTACGAACCTGAAAAGACTATTATATCGCGTTCGAACGATCAGTGTGTCGTGGCATTATGCAACCAATGGTACCTCAACTATGGCGAACCAGTATGGCAAGCACAAGCTACAAAAATATTGCAGCAAATGGAAACCTTCCACGAAGAGGCGCGAAATAATTTCGAAGCTTGTCTCAACTGGCTGCACGAGTATGCCTGCTCGCGTACATATGGACTTGGCACCAAGTTGCCTTGGGATGAGCAATGGCTAATTGAATCGCTCTCTGACTCAACCATCTACATGGCATTTTACACAGTTGCACATCTGTTGCAGGGCGGCACATTTAGAGGCAATAAGCCGGGACCGTTTAATATTACACCCAGTGATATGACACCAGAGGTCTGGGACTATATCTTCTTTAAGGAGTCGCCACTACCGAAAACATCAAAACTTAGGCCAGCATACCTTGAAGTAATGCGTCGGGAGTTCGAGTACTGGTATCCTATGGATCTGCGTGTCTCCGGCAAAGATCTTATACAAAACCACTTGACCTTTTTGTTGTACAATCATGCTGCTATCTGGCCAAATGATGAAACCAAGTGGCCAAAGGGTGTACGTGTTAATGGCCACTTGTTGCTCAACTCTGCGAAAATGTCAAAGTCCGATGGCAATTTCCTAACTCTATACGACGCAATCGAAAAGTTCTCGGCCGATGGCACACGTTTATGTCTAGCTGATGCAGGTGACAGCGTTGAAGATGCCAACTTTGCTGAGAATTCCGCCGATGCGGGCATTCTTCGCTTGTACACCTTTATTGAGTGGGCCAAGGAAATGCTGGCAAATCGTGCTACGCTACGGAAAGGTGCACCAAATGATTTCAACGACAAAGTATTTATTAGCGAAATGAATCTGAAGACAAAACAAACAGATGATAATTATCGTCGTATGCTGTTCAAAGAAGCGCTGCGCACAGGTTTCTTCGAACTGCAATTGACGCGTGACAAATATCGTGAGTTGTGCGGTACACGTGGCATGCACGAAGAACTGGTCTTTGAGTTTATACGTCGTCAGGCGCTATTGATGGCGCCTATCTGTCCGCATGTCGCTGACCACGTTTGGGGCCTGCTGGGCAACAAGCAGTCTATTGTGCATGCACGTTGGCCTGAAGTTGGTGCTATTAATGAAGTTGATATTATGTGCTCTGAGTATTTGATGGAGGCTGCGCACAGCTTCCGTCTTAATCTGAAAAATTTGCTACAAGTAAAAGGCAAAGGTGGCAAAGAGAAGGCGGTCAGTCCGCAGAGCGCGAAACCAAATCGCGGTTTAGTCTGGGTGGCAAAGACATATCCACCATGGCAGTCGTGTGTGCTGGACACAATGCGTGAATTGTATAGCAAAGGCAAAGGCGCACTGCCCGACAATAAAGTGATTGCAGCTACGCTACAGCAAAAGCCGGAACTTAAGAAATTCATGAAGCGTGTTATGCCCTTTGCACAAATGATACGCGAGAAAGTTGATAGTGGTAAAGGTATCGGTGCCATGGCTGTGACGCTTGAATTTGACGAACGTCAGGTGCTGCTCAATAATCTGGAGTATTTGAAGAACACTTTGGACGTAAGTTTCTTCTTCATATATGTAATTAT
Organism: Phortica magna; assembly: GCA_037044515.1. NCBI lineage: Eukaryota > Metazoa > Arthropoda > Insecta > Diptera > Drosophilidae > Phortica > Phortica magna. The sequence goes on from JBAMBP010001281.1 coordinate 272,738, forward strand.
TTGACATTTGCCTAACTAATTTGTATGCTCTATGCAGCTTGATGAATTGGAAATTAAATACACTGATGATCCCGCTGCGCCTGAGAAGACACGCGAAGAAGTACGTCCTGGTTCACCATTCATCATCTTTACGGTTGCGCCAAATCTTAGTGTCGAGTTGATCAATCCAGTCGAACGTTCATCACTCTTTCAAATTAACACGATAATTTCGGAAGGCGACACTGTAAAATCGCTACGTGAAAAGATTGCGAAATTAATTGGACTGAAATCAGATATAACAACGCTCAAAATCTGGCACTATGATGAACCGCAGTTGGGACCACGAAAAACGCCTGAATTCCAGAATTACAAAGCAGGCAAGACGCAACTTGACGTTGGCGCCTTCATACTCGATGTGCCACAGCAACGCATCAGTGTCAAGCTTGACGGCAAACAAACGGAGGTTGGCCGATATTTTATCTACGTCGTGGAATAGGCAAAGACTATGGCTTGAGTTTGCTTTAAGAAAACACTATTTTTTTATAATTTATTTTGTTGCCTAATCTATTGGTGTGATTTCACTGTAAAACAGCTTACTTGATTAAATTAAGCAGCGATTGTAATAAAAAAAAAAGAAAAACAACAACATAATATTTATAAATAATGTAAATAATTAGATAGTTCAGTGATTTGTTTACGGAATTCCATTATCGGCTTATCGGTGAGCACACTTTCGATTTCCAGCACGAAAAACCAACTAAAACCAGTGTGCGCGAACTACACGGTCGTTCTAGTAGGGTATCAGTTCAAGTATTCCACGCCACTTCATAGCGCTGCGCTAATTTCAGGCTAACGCATTATTGTGTCAACCTAGATAACTCCAAGCACACAGCAGGCAACCACTTGGCCATAAAATTGCGCTGCACGATGAACCTTCCGTCGACGCTAGTAATAAATCTATAAAAACGCTTATGCGATTAGAACAGCAAAGCAGATTTGCAACGAATTTTGTTGTGCACGCGTGTGACATAAGCTTCTGAGTAACAAAAACAAAGGATAACAAACGCAACGCAACGCAACGCAATGTCTTACAGTAATTTGGCATTACTCGTTTTGTGCGTGACGCATGTCTATGGCGGTGAGTAACTCTCAACCCAATGTGCTGTCGTCAACAAACAGGTGTATATTTCAGTTTGTCTCATACCAGAACCCCTGCACAATCGTTTTGCGGCCGTGCCGAATTCGGAGCGCCCCAACACGTTGCAGGTACCACGTTTAGACGGCCGCATTGTGGGCGGCCACCGCATCAATATTACCGATGCGCCACATCAGGTTTCACTGCAGACATCATCGCACATTTGTGGGGGCTCAATTATCTCGGAACGCTGGGTACTCACAGCGGCACATTGCACTGAGTAAGTGCCGTTAGGCTTAGGCCTAATCAGCTGTTCTTAATATTTTATACATGTACATATTTCAATTTAGTGGCAAAACGCCTGAACGTTTGCGCGTGCGTCTTGGCACCTCAATGGAAGCCAGAGGCGGCGAGGTGATCAAAATCAAGCGTATTGTTCAACACGAACAATACAATCGTTCCAATGTGGACTACGATTTCTCGCTGCTTGAGCTTGTGGAACCAATCGTATTCGATGCGTCAAAAAGCGCCGTTCAGCTGCCAACAACAAATCAGGAATTCCTCGATGGTGACAGCTGTTTTGTGAGCGGTTGGGGCAATACGCAATCCGTGCTGGAGTCACGTGAATGGCTGCGTCAAGTGGAAGTGCCACTGGTGAATCAGGCGCTCTGCGGTGAGAAATACAAACAGTTTAATGCAATTACGGAGCGCATGATTTGCGCTGGTTTTCTTGATGGCGGCAAAGACGCTTGTCAGGGCGATTCTGGCGGACCGCTTGTCAATGCTGACGGTGTGCTGGTGGGCGTCGTTTCGTGGGGCTACGGTTGCGCTAAGCCCGATTTTCCAGGTGTTTATTCGCGTGCCACGTATGCACGTGAGTGGATAAAGCAACACAGTGATGTGTAATTGATCGGCAAATGACACAAACAAATATTTTCAAATAAAGCTACACAAATCGTTTAAGCTGTTGTTGTTGCTATTGTTGTTGTTGTTGTTATTGCTGTTCGTGTGCCTCAGCGAATGCGTATTGTATTTACATTTTCCGGAATGTTCACGCTGTTCGAATGTATTTCATAACTTGAACTTTCGTGAACACGAGACCAAGCACATTACTCAGACGCGTGTCGCGTTTTTGTTTCTGCTGAGTTGGCCGCGTCTGTAGGCGCCGTCAATTGTTAGTTGTTGCGGAAATTTCCAGACAGTTGTTATTGTCGTATTGCAAACTGCTCTTTTCTTGCACATTGCCCCTTCCTCTGTCGCATTCTTAGTATTTTTCAGAGTCAAGTTCATGTGAAGACATTTGTTTTTGTGTTTGGGCTTTTTTTTTAGATTTTTTTTGACAATAATAAAATCTAACGGTATTTTTTTGGAAGTTTCTAATTGTATGTATTGACTTGTTCGGTTACAATATAAGTTGTGTGAAAGTATACGATTACGTATACGCGACGTGCGCCTATTTATTGTATCATTTATGTGAGTTCGTACTTTGTGTGTTTCGTTTGTGTTGTCTTTTTATTTTTGAATGTCATTGCATTTGTTTTTTCCAATAAAAAAAAAACATGTCTTTATTGGCGCTGTGATAAATTATTAAAACCATTAGCTTGCGCAATTTTATACATACGACCGATATGCAAAACTAACAACACAAATGATAAGCGTGTGTGTTTTGCATTGATCGTCGTTCTACTTGCCACGCTCATTCACGACACGTTAAGTAATAAGTAGTTTTTGTTGTTGTTGCTGTTGTTGCTGCATTTAATCAACCTAGCCGTAATTCATTAGTGTATTGCTATCAGCGTAAGAGCGTCCCCCTTGCCGATCCCCTACTTTGTAGCTGAAATTCAGTGTTATTCAATCTGGAAATTAAATTATGACATTGAGTGCCTTAATTGTTTACTTTTGCTATTTATCAACTGATCGACATTGCAAAGGTTTATTGATTTTTGTCTTTTTGATGAAATAATAAAATGATTATTTATTAAAAATCACTCATTTGATAGATAATCACTCAATAGTTCAGTGCAATGCACTTTAATTTCCCGTTAAATGTAATGCAGCTTTTTCGAAGAAAAGCGCACCTAAGTTTGCTTGTGTGGGTGCTCATAATTTTAAATTATTAAATTAAACCTAATCTGCTTAAAAGTGTTAAAAATCATTGACGCGTAGTAAAGGAAGCGTATTGAAGCGAGCGCCCGAATATCAAATAACAAAATTAATTCATGCGAAATGACGAAAAAGCATATTCGGCTAAGAAATAAACAAGAAAATCCAACATGAATCATACGAAAGACAAAAACAAAAACGATATTCCTACATTCATGCTCACACCATGAATCAGTTGAAAGAACGTTATTACGACGACGACTATAACAACAACAAAAGCTAAACAAAATTTCTTATCCACTACACGCAATACAGCGAGTACATGAAATGAATGAGCGCGCAAGCAACGAAATCATAGACAAACGGACTATGACTATGACTGTAGCAAAGTTCTCTCACTACAATTGCGCGCTGACCGTTCAGCTGAGCTGAGGGTGGTGGGTGAGAAGAGACATTTCGTTATCAAACAAGTCGTTAGATAGTCGTAGTTGTGTTGTAGCGGTTGTAGTTGTTGGGTTTGCTACTTGAATTTGAGCAAAACAAACGTGCAGCACGTTGGTAGAACACGTGAACAGAGCAGTCGTCGCTGCCGCCTGCCTACAAGTGTGTGTGCGCTCAATGAGAGCGAGAGTAAATATGTTTGCCGCATGCGAATGCAATGTGAGTTTTGTTTAGCAGAAACACGTACTCGTACACGTACACACTCATACTTAGGCACTCAGTCGCTCACACACGACAAGTGCGGCAGATTGCAATGCAAATTACACACTGAGATGGCAAACATGCGAACATTTGAACGACGACGAAGCTTACACAATTGAGAAAGTGCAAACTGAAAATTCATACAATTCTGAACAGTCAACGCGAACGGTCGTGATAGCGCTTCAGAACTTGTCTACATTTCAAATAAATATTCTACAATTTTATTAACTGCAGTGATATTTGAAGTGTTTATAAAAATTTATTTGCAAGTCTATAACTTAGAACAAATAAAATAAAATAAAAAAACATATAAAATATATTTTTTTGGCAATCGAACACAAAGTTGTGTTACGTTTGAGCAGTGTGCACAAATACAGTGACAAAGCGCGCTTTTGTGAGCTAGTGTCTGTGTGTGTAAAAAAGTGCAACACAGAAGCTCTGAGTGTGCCAAGTATTAATTATTTCAAGATTTCGTGTTACTTTGAGTGTATTTATACATATAAGTTAAGCTTTGGCTTATTAACATTGAAATCTGATAGATTAACAATTTGTGAAACCTAACAAATAACTTTTTGAAAAACTTTAAAAAAAAAAACACATAAAAAGTGCTAAGAACGAAAAATACAAATTTTGAAAATTAACATTAAAATCTCAAATTTACAAAAAAAAAAACACATCGACGGTTTTAATACAAATCTAAAACTTCTGCACAATAAAATTGGTAAGTTGTATTAAAAATGTTATTATTTGAAAAATATACTTATATAAACTTGGATATAAACTCTTATAAAATGTGTCCAATACAGAGCCGATTTTTTAATGTTAAAAATCAATTTCAAATATTGTAAATTATATGTAAATGTGATATTTTGTTTAAAACTTTTAATCTTAATAGTCATGCTAGGGAGTGATCACTGTATTTGTCAGATTCGTCTGACTTTCTACTTCAGCTAAGCGCTAATTAAGTCTTCTCACTATCAATCTCGCTCTCTTTCTCTCTCACTCCCTCTCTGTCTATCTGTCTAACACAACTATGTAGTTTGCTCATTCCTTTGTTACTCTTGAAAAATCTAACAAATGTCACTTCTAAGGTTTCCACCTAATGTAGTGGCGTCGATTACGCCTACGTCATTAGAAACAAACGAAGCTTTGTTCTCGAAGTCTTGAAACATTATCCTTTACACATTGTAATAATTAATACTCGGCAATGACGTCGTTTGCCAATAATTACATTCGATTGATGTGCGTTTAAGGCGTTCTGCTCAAGTTACGCCGTATAATGAAAGCAACGACGTCAAATGTCCATTTAAAAAGTACACACACACACACATTGAGACAAATACTCATGCCGAATGCCCTTTCTGATAGACTTACGTAAGGCATATTAATTATTTGCTGAGCACGTAAAATAAGTTATAATAAAGGAAATTGTAGATATTCGCCCTACTCTCTTAGGCAAAAGTTGAGCTATTGAAATGGGAAATTGAATGAAATATAAACCCTCAGTGAATGTTGAAACAAGGATTTTTTGTATAATATAATTTTCTTTTTTATTTATTTATCATTTTCCGCATGACATGTCTTACGACGCTGTCAGTTCGCATCTGTTGCATGTCAGTCGCTGTCGTTAAACGCCCTCACGTAGCCATGTGTGTGCCGAGCTTTTGTAGTTTGAGCGCACAGCGGGTTGTCTCTGCATGCCACATTTGTGCGTGCTGAGTGACACGACTGTCATCATCACGTGCAACTTACAGATGTGCTCAAATGCTTTCTTTCTCTCCAATGCAAAATTTGCCATTCTTTATTGAGATGCGCCTGAGCTTAAATTGTTTGCTGTTGTTGCGATAACATGAATTTCGTTTTTGCATTTGTCAGAGACAGCAGTCTGCAAGACCCAATACGTCCTGTCATCAGATGTTGCCGATTTCAAAAAGTCGCCTGCTGTGCGCTAAAGGCACGAATTGTTACTTTTACTCCACCGGAAGTACAGTTACACAGACATATAGATATATGTACCAGACATTTATAGCATGGTTTGTTATTTTTCCTATTTGTGTTATTTTGTTTTTTGTTGTTTTGCATTTGAAAAACTGTTTTTAATTTTAAAATATGTATTTCCATGCATATATGTATTTATTTCCGTCTTCGATTCGTATTTGTCGCTATTTGCCATAAAAGTTTCTACACAAGTCGTGCGTGCACTTGGATATGAATTTTTCATGGCTTGCAAAATGTTTTCTTGAATGAATTCTATTTCGATAGAAACGCTACACTTAGAGTTATGTGTGGCATATTGGCGTTAATGATTTTTTCAAATATATTCTTTGAGTGTAAAATGTTCATTAATACCTTCTTTGTAACATTTTTTAAAATAGCCGATTTTTTGTCCTTTAATCATTATTTTCCTTGTTGCCCTTTCAGTTTGCGACTTGTTCAAGACTTTTTCATTTCTCGAAATACTTTTCTGCGACCCTACATAAGCTAGCGAACGGTATTTTTCCGCGCCTGTAAATCTTTGCCGTGTGCATACATTTTGAGCGTTCAGTAAATCATTTGCATACTTTACGTAAGCGTGTGTTTCATAACCCACAAGAGCGTATCTTAAGCGGAAACGAAATTTTGGTTTTCTGCTTAATGCATAATAGACAACTTGATGACAAAAAAGCAGTAAAAAAAAAATCGATACTACCATGTAACACAAATTGTCTAAAATGTCAAGAACATACAAGTGATTATTGCACGTTTCATCAAATGTTTTTAACTCAATTTGAGTTTCCCAAAGAATTATCAAAAGCTTTCACTCAAACCAATGAGCCCATAAAAGTATGCAAAGCCTACGCCAGTTGATCGAACCAGTGGGCGGGCGATAACTTACCAATTTCCCAACTACCGTGTTTAAATATAAATGAATTACTCCTTTAAGAACGTTTTTCAATTGCGCAGCTATTTTGTAAAACTATAAATAAACGCGCTGTTAGCACTTTCAATTGAATTCAGGGTTTTGTGCACACACAAACTGCTCACCCACCCAGCCAAACAATCAAACGGTCGTTGGGCGAAGAAGCTCTGCAAGTTTGCCATTGTGTGCAATGCATAAAAGCGCTTCACACAATGCCGTGACAACCGCTGCGTTTACACAATCAATTGCGCTGCTGCGCAGTCAACGTCGACGTCGTTGTTGTCGCTACTTGTCACATGCGGTTGCCACTGGTACCTGTTGCTTTGTTGTTACGTATGCGCCAGCATGTTTGAGCGGTGTGTCTCAATTCAAATACTTACATACAATACACACATATACACGTTTCCGTCTGTGCATGTGTGCATGTGTGCGTACGCACACCTTTGTCGTATACGCTCATTGTTATAATGCATTGTTGTCTTTTACATTTACATTTTATTTGTAATCGTATATTTTTTTGGGGGTGTGTCGCCTTTACTGCAGCTGTTCTTCTCCACAGCTCTGCAACCCTAAAGCAGAGTTGTCTGTGTGTTTGACATTTAAGACACGCCACAGTTACACGTGTCCTGTCTGTAGTCGTGTAATATATTTTGTCAATTTGCAATATGAAGACACACATAATAAAAAGACTATACATGTTAAATGGCAATTTGGCATAAGCCTTACATACAAAGCATTACGCAGTCACCCACTCGTAAGTACTCTAGGGTTTCGACAGCACATTGCGCGGCATGCACTTCGCTTTGGTCACATGCAGTCGACGACGCCTCCTGTGCTTACGCTATAGAAACGGTGGGTTGATGGGTGTAGCACGGCCAGCAAGTCTTATTTTTAGCGTCGTAACATTTCTGACCATACACTTACATAAACTTTTAAAGTTTTTTCAATTGTCTTTGAAGTCTTACATTATGATATTTATAAACTTGTAATTTTTCCCTTACTTCTGCTTACAGTTAACAACACCTTTGTAAAGCAGCGTTTTGTTGGTCATATAATGAGCGTCATTGACGATGTGCAATTACAGAATTAAAAATCTAATTTGCTCTAATAATAAGAACATCAAATATAATTATAAAATTTTTATAACATAAACTTGTCATGGACTGGTTATTAGCAACACCGCAGTTGCACAGCGCTTTTTCTTCGCTCGGCTCACTTGAGGGCGATTCTTATGTCGTCAGTCCGAATGCATTAGGTAAGTTTTTTTAATTTGGTAAAACTGTCTTTTCTACTCTATTGATTAATTATTGTTTTTAATTACAGCCATACTGGAGGAAATAAATTATAAACTAACGTATGAGGATCAAACATTGCGTACATTTCGCCGTGCCATTGGTTTCGGTCAGAATGTGCGCTCTGATTTGATACCTCTGCTCGCGAATGCCAAGGATGAGGCGGTGCTTGACTCTACCATACGTATTTTGGTGAACTTGACGGTGCCGGTCGAATGTTTGTTCTCGGTCGATGTTATGTATCGCACCGAAGTCGGACGTCATACGATCTTTGAGTTAAATAAGCTACTCTATACAAGTAAAGAAGCTTTCACTGATCCGAAGAGCACAAAATCCATTGTTGAGTATATGAAACATATACTTGAGTCGGACACGAAACTATCGCCAAAGAAATGCGATCAGATCAACAATTGTTTGCTATTGTTGCGCAACATACTACATATACCAGAGACGCATGCTAATTTCATCATGCCCATGGTGCAAGCGAGCGGTGGTCATCCGATCTCGATGCAGAACACGATCATCTGGAATCTTTTTATACAAAGCATTGACAAGTTATTGCTGTATTTGATGACCTGTCCGCAACGCGCCTATTGGGGCGTCACCATGGTACAGTTGATCGCATTGATGTACAAAGATCAACATGTTAGTACTTTGCAGAAGCTTTTGAATTTGTGGTTTGAGGCTTCGTTGTCGGAAAGTTCCGATGATAATGAGAGCAACACAACGCCGCCGAAGCAGGATAGCGGCGATTCGAGTCCAATGTTGACTTCGGATCCGACATCGGATTCATCTGATAATGGTGAGTTGCGACTTGCTTTCGCTTTTCCGGCTTCTTGTACAAATGTTGACTTTCGTTCACTCATAGGCAGTGGCATTTGTAAGAAAGATGGCGCAGATGAGCGTCGTCAGGCTTTGCGTGAGGAAACCGAGGCCACACTACAAGAGGTCAGTCGCAAGGGACTTCAATATCAGAATTCAATGTCACGCGTGCCAGCTGATAAGCCGGATAGTCCCGATATTACCGCCAACGATTGTGAGCTGCCCTGCTCAACTGGGCAAGCAGCTGGCGAGGCTATGGAAATTAGCGATTATGAAGACAAAATCGAATGTCGCAAGGTCTTGGTGGCACACCATAAGAAAGATGTCAAACATCGTGACAAAATTGCTTCATCATCAGTGCAGGCCACAAGCCAAAACGATAGACCCAAACTGCACGCACGCAAGGTCACACCACTTTTGGCACAAAGATTGCTATCGCCACAATCACCATCATCGTCGTCATCGTCGTCATTGTTGTCTATGTCAAATCAAACACAACCAGCTAGCAATGCTACAGACACTACCAATATTAATATAAAACAACTAAAGCATGTGACAATTAATGACGGCTGCGCTGATGCCAATAAATTCAAACCACCGCCACCATTGGCCGGTAAGCATGTAACCATCGTGGAACCCATGGAGCAATCGTATGAGGACACCAAGCCGAAACTATCGTCCGTATTGCTTAGTCAGAAATCACCACATTCCGGACAATTGCACCTAACCAAGGGCAAATGTTGCCCTCAGAAGCGCCAATGCCCATCATCGAATTCGGAACTCTCCGATTGTGGCTATGCCACACAAGTTGAAAATCAAGAGTCCATTTCCACATCCAGCAACGATGATGATGGACCGCTGGGCAAGCCTCAACATCAGAAGCCACCGTGCAACACAAAGCCACGCAAATCACAACGCACCGTGCTTTCATTGGTGGATAAAAAGGAGCATCGTCGCAAGAAGCTTGTGAAGCGCAGCAAGAGCAGCTTGTAAGTAACTATTGTACGTAAATTTAGCATCATTTCACTTATACATATGTTATACAGAATAAACATGAAGGGCTTAGTCTTGCACACGCCCAACGATGAGGATATATCGAACTTGTTGAAGGAATTTACTGTCGACTTTTTGCTCAAAGGTTATGCCTTCTTGGTCGAGGAGCTACACTCGCAGCTGCTCAACAATTCGGTAGGCTAAACAAACTATTACTATTTCTTCCATATTTTTCTAACATTATCTTTGCTTTCTTGCCTATAGGTACCCATCGATACATCACATTTCTTTTGGCTTATCACATATTTCCTTAAGTTCGCTGCTCAGCTTGAGTTGGACATGGAACACATTGATACGATCTTAACTTATGATGTTCTCAGTTATCTTACATATGAGGGCGTCAGTCTTTGCGAGCAGTTCGAGTTGAATGCACGTCAAGAAGGCAGCGACTTGAAGGTTTATCTGCGTCGCATGCATCTGGTGGTGACGGCTATACGCGAATATCTTCAAGCGATCGAAACGTACAACAAAGTAACACACCTAAGCGATGATGATCGTGCCCGTTTGCGTCTCTTGCAAGTGAAGATCTGCGGTACTGAGGATTTACGTTGCCTCTTTGTGCTGTTGCTACGTCGTTTTAATCCAACCATACACACTAAACAGTATCTACAGGATTTGGTCGTTACTAATCATATACTACTGTTGATCTTAGACAGTGCAACCAAGCTGGGTGGTCAAGGACCATCTAAAATGATGGAGCATGTCTCACAGTAAGTTCGGTTTTATATCGACAGCTTTAAACTGTATTTACATAAAAAAATTATTTATTAAGGTTCGCTACACTTGAAATCATGCATTACTATGGCATCTTATTGGAGGATTTCAATAACAATGGCGAATTTATTAACGATTGCATATTTACAATGATGCATCATGTCAGCGGTGACTTGGGTCAAATCGGTGTGCTCTTTCAGCCTATCATATTGAAGACCTATTCACGTATTTGGGAGGCTGATTATGAGCTTTGCGATGTAAGTTTGAGTTTAATAAGCATTTCTTACATTGAAGTTTCATTGCATCATTTATTTTTTTAGGATTGGTCAGATTTGATTGAATATGTCATACATAAGTTTATGCACAGACCACAGAAGAATCCTCTTACAATACCGACTACCTCACTAACAGAGATGACCAAGGAACATAATCTTGAAAATACCGTGTGGTATGTCAGCTTTATTTGTTTTAAAATTTTTATTTTGTTGTTTTTTGTCAGAAAATTCGTGACTGCGTTGCCTAAAGTTCGTTTTTCGCTTTCATAACTTTATGCGATTGTTTTTTAAATATTTATTTTCTTTATCATTGCAATTTAAATGTTGATAATAATTATCGCTGTGATAATTCTAATTACTTTTGTTAAACATACATAAATTCGATAATTTTGATTTCTCTTAATTTCTTTATGTTTTTGCTTGAGCATTTTCAAAGTGATAATTGTAATTAATTTTGTTATACATGTATTTGACAATTTTGGTTCATTTTGATTTCTTTATGTTTTGTTTAAACATTTTTTAAAGTTATTCGACTTTTTTGACTTCACTTAGTTGGTCATTACATTTCGCTTTCAGGAGCCAATCATTGCTTACGTTTTATGGCATCAAAAGGTCTCCGGTGACGTCATCTGTGATTTCTGACTATGCAAAGTAGCTGCGATTCTCTATTCTGGTTTCATATTTCATGCGGTTCTATTCCACTTTGAATTTGTGACCTTTTATAAACTAATTTTCTTATAATGTTTTTGTTAACAATTTATTTATATTAATTAAACATTTTCTTTCTTAAATCCTGCAGTACTTGGTCGCAGGAGGAGATGGACACGCTCTATTGGTATTATGTACAGAGCAAGAAGAACAATGACATTGTAGGCAAGATTGTCCATTTGTTTCATAATAATGGCAACAAGCAAAAGTCTCGTATTTCGATCATACAACAATTGCTACAACAGGTAGGCATTTTACACATTAAAGTTATGATCAAAGATATTTTAAACTTCTGCTTTACCTACACAGGACATAATTACATTGGTTGAGTATGATGACCTTATGCGCTTTGAAGACGCTGAGTATCAACGTACGCTGCTGACCACGCCCACTTCGGGCACAACCGAGTCCGGTATTGATATGAAAGAAAGCGTTTTTGGCAAGCCATCAGATGATATAAAGGTAAATACTTTTCAGCTTATTACCTTAGCCTCATGTATTAACAATCGTCATCTCTTGCAGATTTTACTCGATCTCATTATCAAAGAACAAAAGGGTCAGCATTTGGTTTGGTTGCAGAAGCTGTTGCTTGAATGTTGTTACATCAAGATGACACTGAAGGAACAAGAATCAAAGACCAGTAACCAATCTGAGCACATGCCTTCAAGTATAATGGAACCGGTTGCATATCATTGTATCTGCAAACATAAGTCTATACCCGTTGTCCAATGGAATAATGAGCAGGCAGCCACAATGATGTATCAGCCTTTTATGTTACTCTTGCACAAGCTTGGCTTTCAGCTGCCTGCCGATGCAGGTTCGATTTTTGCACGCATACCCGACTACTGGACACCAGAGGCAATGTTTAGCCTGGCACAGAAATTGGGATCTTTGGATAAACGTGAGTTAAAGACTTAAAAGGTGATGTATGATGCGTTCTAGCGCTGTCTTTTTCTACTCTTTCTTTTTCTTTCTCCTACTTTCTCTTACTTAACCCATACATCATCAAAAAATAAAAAAAAAAATACAAAAAAAAAAATGAAAAAAAAAAAAAAATCGGAATATGAAAATAAAACCAAACATCTCAAACCAACCATCGAACTTACGCATTTAAATCTATGTGTGTTTGTGTCTTTCGATATGGTCTGTCTTTCCTCTCTCGTCTCATTTCGATCTTATAGTGACTATCAAATTCGATGCAACACAACTGTTGGACAATAAGGAAAGCCCAGGCACGGTTGCGACTCGCTCTCATCATCTTTATCACTTGCATCATCATCAACCGAGTCACCACTACAACCATCACAGTCTACGTCATGTTGCACGGCACGGCAGCTCGCACAGTTCTGGCTCAAGTCTTGAGGTGGACATTCCGGAGAACGACGAAGTTTTAGAGCTTATACCTGAAGTTGATGCCAGTCTAGAGAAAGCACATGCCACCGGCGAAGTTTTTGCCGTGCCTAAAACTAAACATGGCATGCATGCAATGATTAGGTGAGTGCACAAATCTTTTAATTTTATACATTTCATATCTTTAACATGACTGTTTGTTTTGCTTAATAGATACACGCCGGATCCTATACCGGCTACGCCAGTCATACCCAACTGGCTGCAGTTGGTCATGCGCAGTAAGTGCAATCCACTTACAGTGCCGTCGAAAAATGGCTCAACTGGCGATGAAAGGTGAGTTAAAAACATGTGCTAACTTTAATAAATTACCCACTTTGAAAGCGATTATAATTATACAGATTTGCTTAGTACGTTAATTTATGACACAAAAATTGTGCGCACATGCAACGTGTGCGACAGTGATTGCAGGCTGACAGAAGCGACTGCAAAATATTGCAAGCTTAAATTACATTCTGTTAACATGAAACTGTTAACAAAATTTATGTTCTTTACCGACAACAACAAATAAAATAACGCCAACAACAACAATGCTACTTAGTGCATACACTCAGCTCAGTCGTCGACCCTAAAAGCATTGTTTTTGTGTAGTTTTTTGTGGTTGTTGTTGTTTGTTTTTATTCACTTTTCGTGTGTGTGCATTTTGGCTCACTCATTTGTTATTGTTGTCGGAGCATTGTTGTTGGCTGCGACTGTAACTGTTGTTGACAGTTGTCGTCGGCATTAAATGTCAACGTGTGTGTCTCACAATTGTTGTTGTTGTTTTGTGTTTGCAATCAAGATCATTTGGAGCTTAGACAACATTTTATTGTTGTTTTTTTTTTTGTTAGGCTTAGTAGTCTCGTTGTCTGCCTCCGTTTGCAAGTAATCGACACAGTCTGCTTTATCTATTTTTTGTATTTTCATTTTTTTGCACTTCGAAACTCTTCAGTTTCAGCAGTCCGTCGTATGTCCGTGTGCTATTGTTCGTGCCAGACAGTCTCTTTTTAAGTTTTATTGCATTTGTTTGGACATGATATTGTTTGATTTTAAATTTATGATAGGCGCATTCACACATGTTGTTGGTCTGTCATTGGGGCGTTAAATAGATTTGAATTTTTTCGTCGTCTTGCATTAGACTACGTTTTCATTGATAAGCGTCATTTCACGGCGGGATATGGGCCATTGATCGTGTCAAGGTTCAAAGTCTGATATGCAAATAGCGTCCGTTTAAACCGCGCCCATGTTCGACGCTAAGGTGGGCCAACAAGTCAGACAACAACAAAATAAAAATACTTTACAACACGAGACATGTCAAAGCAGCGAAATGAAGTCATCAGATTAAATTGCACATGCATTTGTCAACTTGGCCGTTTATGCATAAGTTTTCGGGGCAAGTGTCAAAGGCAGAAAAAGCCAAAAAAACACCAAAGATATAAGGTGTCGCCGAAGGCAACACTGCCAAAGGCAACACTGCCAAAGGCAACACTGCCAGGAACAACACTGTCAACAACAGCAACAAGGCAAATTTCAAATCAATTAATTAAAACGTGTTTTTTTTGCAATAATGCTTTAAAAAAAATTTCCACATAAATTCAAAAATTACAAATACAATAATACAACTTATAATAAATTAAGTTTTCCGGCGCAATTCATTAATTGTTCGGTGCGCTACCAATTAGGCTTGCGTCGATTTTATTAGCTCGCAACTTGGAGTGAGAAACTTGTTATTGTTGGCGAGAAATACTTAATCTGATTGAATGTGGTGATAATGTCGCCTTAATTGCATTTAAACTTAGAAATCATGTTGATAAATCACTTACAAAAAAAATAATAGCAACTCATAAACGTTCTTATTAGTAATTTAATGCACGCTTGCTTTTTTGAAATTTAATTTATGATTAATCAAAATTGCATAACTCAACTGATACGATCTCTCATTTTAATGTGCGACACATGTTTGACGCTGACGTTGAATTTGGTTTGCAACGTGCTCAGGAAGGTGTCATATTGCACACGTTGTTTGGAAGTTTAAGCTGACTGATGTTCGTTTCTTAACACGGGCGAAGACTTATAATTCTGGCAGTCCATTTGTCATTATGAGAGCATAGAACTAAGCAGACTATAATGAAGTTTCATACTTGTTTAGCTTAGATGACTAGTGTGGTCTGCATTTAAGTTTAGATTTCGGCTAAACTTGTTTGTGTTGTGTTTTTAAATTCCTGAAAATAAAAGTCAAATGTTAGTTTATGCACATAAGTGTCCGATTACGAAACACTTGAACGCTTTTGAGTTTAAAACAAGTTCCATACAATGAAGCTTTGTTATCTCAACAAAAAGAAAACCAAATGTATAATATTCAATACTTTTTTTGCGGAAGATTTTGTCAACATGAACTTGTTTCTGAGTCAACCGAAGTCTTTTTTAATATCAACATTTATTTCTTGACATTTTATTTAAATTAACCTTTTCAAAAAGTCAATTTTGTGATGAAAACCCATGCACATTGTAAAAAAAACTTATAAATTAGTTATTGTAACAAAACTTTTAAAAACCGTAACGAAGTGTTGAGTCAAAATTGTATTTGAACTCGAACTTGTTTGTTTAGTAATTAAAATGATTTATGTGATTTGCGATTGATTCGATTTTGTTGTAAAGGTGTTTGTTGCGCCTATTAACAACAGTTTTACTTGTTGCAGTTATGGTTGTTGTTATTATTATTGTTGCACATAAATTTAACAGAAAATGCAAGCAGCCAAACCTTAAATACATGCATAGATGCATAGATACATTCATACATACTACAAATATGTAATGTTTCATACACGGCAAGGCAAAGTCTTATAAGACGAACAACAATTGGCGGTTGCTGGAAGGCCAAAAAGCAATAACAAAAGCAATAGCAAAAGTCAAAGTTAAAGTTAAGTCTGAGGCTCAGTTTGTAGCTGAAGCTCAGGTTCAGTTCCAGCAGCAGTCAACGTTTGATAATTTAATATTGTAACATGGCACGCGATTCAATTGTTTGGCCAAACAACAAAAAACATTCTCTAAGTTCATTGTAAGCGTTTGCGCGAAAATTAATTTAAGTTCGTTGAAGTTGTTCGCGCCTTGAGGCGTTTATGCGATTAACGCGCGCCTACGTGCAAATGTCATATGTATGGAAAATTACTTTTTGTTAAATTACTTTATGTAAATATTTGTTTGTGAGTTTTTGTTAGTTTCTTTTTTTTTTTGAATAATAATAGACAACTTTTCGGCTTACGGCGCACGCATGACACAATGAAAATTGCACTTGCCGCCAACGCTCTGCGCACTTGGGGCATGCATTGTGGCAGCTGTGAATGCAATTACTTTTATTTGTTGAGGGTTTTGTGCACAATGACAATTATATTGTTTAATAATAATAAAAATAATGTGTTAACTTTTTCTTCCTTGAATTGCAGCCAAGACACCGAAGACAACAAGTCAAGCACACAAAGCAAGGCATATGCCTCATTGGTGGCAACAACAGCAACGCCATCATTGGCATCGTCAGCCTCGCCGCCGCCGTCGCAGTTGCCGACATCGGCCACGAACTCTTTGAGTTGTCTGTCAATGATGCATAATATAATTGGCGTGCAAAATGAGACGATGGCACAGCAACAACGACAACAACAACTTCATGCGGCAGCAGCTAGAATTTTTAGCAACTACAGCCATTATAACAACAACAGCAACAGCAGCAACGGCAGCGCTAACAATAACACTGCAACAGCTACAGCAACAGCCACGAATGGAAATGTCAACATTTTGAAAAGTCCATCATTATTGAACGACACTGATGCCACAATGAAAACATTTGAGCGTTTCGTCGAACCGTCTGCCATTCTAACAACGCGCAATGCAAATCTGGAATTGGAATACAGCGCCATGGTCGCTTCGGTGTATGAGCAAGATTTTGCCAAGTAAGTGTTGCATTTTGTAACAAACGTTTGCGATTTGCATAAGTGTTTTTTTTTTAATTGTACTGAAATGAAACGAACTGAAACGGACTGAAGTGAACTGAACTGAAATGACTGAACTGAACTGAACTGAACTGATCCAATTCACAACGTTGAACTGTCAAAAATATGCTGACTTCACTCTTGTACTCAATCAATTGGCAAAACATACGCCTTTTCAATTGGCAAACATACTTGCTTGCAATTAACGACTGGCCGGCCAGCTTGGCGCGCCAAAATCGGGCGTCATCGTCATCGACAATCGACACTTAAGGCAAACGCGACTAATTGACAATAATACATTTTTGGCTAACAACATTACAAAATGTTCGAAAAAGACTAAGTCTAAAAAAAGAAAAATCAGATTGAAATTGTGCTTTGATTTAAACACTTTGTTTTGCCGCCTTCTTGTTTTCTTTTTCGAAAATTTCTGAAATGTTTTTGCCAAATTTTTTAAACAATTTCTCACACAAACATTTATTCACGCATTCTAAATTGTGTGCACACATAAAAATTTAATGCCAACAATTATTCAATTTGACCATTTTATGGCGGCATTTGTGCATTTCAAACGTGGCTTTTATGGCGCGCCAACGGCAAACTATTAAATTCAAATCAGACTTGACTCGACTAGACTCGACTCGGTTGTTCGTTTGCTAACAATTTGGGCTTTTAAGGTAGCAACGTCATCTCCTTTTTTGAGGCGTCGTTCAATTTGTACAAACACAACAACAACAAAAGCTATAAGAAAAACAGCAACAACAACAACAACAACAAATAAGTCAACTTGACTTATTTTGGCGCATTTTCGAAAGTCATGAATGCATAATGTGGGAAATAAATACATTTTCTTCAAAATACTTACGAGTGTGCGTAACTTTGTGTGCGTGTGTGTGTGTGTAAGCGTTGTTTTTGCCTGTATTTGCGTTTTTACATTTGGCCAAATTTATTTCCAGTAGTGATAACATGTCCATTGCCTCCGATTTGACACGCATGTACGTAAGCGATGAGGATGAGAGTCTTGGTGGTCGCATACCGCACTATCACTAAGCAGGAGTGGGCGTAAGAGAAAGAGAGAAAGATAAAGAATGAGAGAAAGATGACAACAACAGTACACAAAACAACAACGACGGCAACGTAACAGGAATTCAAAGGCCTTTTTTTTTCTTAGAAAATGCTAATAAGCAAATTAAGTGAAAATCAAGTGCAAATTAAATACAGTGGAGAGTACCTTATTGTGTCCTATTGGATTAGCAGTTAAGTGATGATCGATTGATGATAGTATTTTTTATAGTATATAAGAAGCAACAGGCAGGATTTGAATAATGGAGAGCATTGATTTTAAATACAAATTTTTTTTAGTAGTTTAGCGAAATGTTTGAGTGAAGAAGGAAGTTGTATTTGGTATTATAGAAAAGAAAGAAAGAGAGAGGGAGAGAGAAAGAAAGAGAAGGATAGGAAACGAGCAATCGAATCTTGTTGATTGTATATAAGGAAGGTTTATTAGTAATATATTAGTGTTTTTTGTGCGACTCATGAAAATGTTGTTGCTTAACAAGTAAAATTGTCCAATTGGCTGACCAACTCAGGAAATACAGCAAAAAAATAAATAAAATACATTATTCTCCATATATAATTATATACATACTTACATATATTATCAACATATATATATCAATAACAACAAACGTAAATGCTTGTAGTAATAGATCGGCACTCTTTAGTGTGAATTAGATGATGTTTAGTTTGCATGTAACACTGAATATTTAATCAACTTCAAAGTTTAAAAAAAAATTTAATTCAAATAAATTTTCAATTAATTCTTAATATATATACAATATTCAAAACAAATTATCCATATTAATACATAACATAGCTCTTAATTTTTTTTTTGAATATGAATATAAAAAGAATAAAAAAAATTTTTAACTCTCTTTGTGTATAGTAAAATGAAATTAGTAAATAAACATGTGTAACCCAAAACCAAAATATAAATGTTTTTTATTGTGTCTAAAAATCATTAATGGCAATTTAGCATCTATGTTACAAAGCGCTACATGTGACATACGACAATTTAGCACAAACACTTTGTTTTTTTTTTTTCAATTAAAGCGCTAGACTAACGCTGCTTTGTGTGACTCCATCTAACATAGGTTAATTATGTTGGAATACAATTGAATAAGTTGGCAAGCGAGCTGGTAAGTCATTTGATTGTCAGAGACAGAAAAAAAATAATAATCAGCCATGATTACTAAGCCATATGTGGAATTGCTGCCGCTAATGCCGATATTATCATTAGGCCAAAAATAAGCTTGAGCGACTTTTACTTTTTTAATAATCATAATGCGCATTGAACAACACCAACAAGTAGGTGGAAAAAAAGAGATACGTATATACAAAAAAAAGACGTGGTACTTGTTACAAAATCTTATGCAAATTTGGCTAAAACAAGCTGGTCAAAAACAAGCGCATTACCGCAAAAACCAAAAGCTTTAAACTTTGAGTCCAGCAAAATGTTAACAAAATTGCCAATTTCTTGTACAAGATACTCAAAGACGCGAAATAAACATAAATAAAAAAAAATACCAAAAAAATACAGAAAAAAACAGAAAGCGACAGCACATGAAAAACGACGACAACATTTAACAAAACGAATTAAGGTCATTGGCGCAAACGGTGGAAAAAATAGTGTAATGCATGCCTAAATCTGAGAAGAAGAAGAAGAAAAAAACCAAAAACAACAACGCACAGTAGCTGTCAAAAGGGGAGCCGCTTGGTGTAGGAAACAGGCGGTTCGCTAAGGCAACGCATGCCACAAAGTGCGGCAAGTCAATTGGCATAAGAGTATGCTCGCTTAATATGGTTAAACAGAACATAAACCATAAAAATATATGAAAAAAAAAAATAAAAAAAACAACAACAACGAATTAAAGTAAAAACAACAAAACTCACATAAGAAAATCCGTTAAAAAAATAACAATTACCAAACAGTTTTGTACGTTCTTTGTACGGAACAAAAGTGCAGGCGAACAACAACAACAACAACAACAACAAAAACAACAAACAAAATCCAATGATTATAATAATAATAATTGTAGTCAATTGCTGTTTAGTTGGCAGTTAATTGCAACATGGCCAAAACGAAGCGAGCCCGCAACGGAGCGCCTAAGCGAGTGGCAGAGTCTGTGGCAGTGAGGCAGTGTGGCAGTGACAACGGCAGCGGCAGCGAATTCGAATGGCTTATGGTCTTGATTGCTGCCACAGTGGCTGAGACGGAGACTGAGACTGCGACTGTGACTGTGTCTGCCTACAAAAGGTAATTGCGCGAGTTTTCTTATTCAATTTGGTTAACTTTTATTTGTCTTTGATAATGTTTTTTTTCGTTTTCGTTTTTGTTTTTTGCTAAGCCAACGTCACAGTGTTTGTCTCTGACCCTAAACTGAAGCTGCAAAAGCAAAGGCAACAAAAAAATACAATGAATTGCGGACATTCAAGCAAAAGTTCAAACAAGGCTTCGCTTTCAATTCGATACGTTTTGACACGATTCGCTTTTGATTTTGGTTCACTTCTGTGTATGTTTTGGTGGCCAATTGCGCTCTCTTGGCTGACTTTGAGCTTTGCTAATTACATGTTTTTGCCAAGCAAACAATTCTAATGCGAAGTATTTTGTATTTCGTTGTGCATTGTTGATTGTTTGCGGCAGCAAACGTGCGGCAATGCAACAAACGGCGGCTGTGGGAAACGACTTGCGACTTGTGACTTTGCTTGAGTTCAATTCGTTTTTATTTAATTTTTTTTTGGCTTTGCTTTTATTTATTTAATGATTAACGCGACACTGACACTTGTTGGTGTTTATTTTTTTGAATCTTTGGTTTTTTCGCATATTTAAATTCGCGCGCTTGCGTGTCATCGCCTAATCATAGATTGTCGCTTTATAAAGACAGGTGCAGTCATCAATTGAGCCATAATTTTGTCTTATAGTTGGTAATTAAATTAGACGACATTCCATTTTTATTTTTTTCCTTTTCAAAAGTCACAAAATACGCAAGAAAAAAAACCACAATGAAAAATAAATTATATTTATGCAAATTTAAAAAACTCGTAATGCAAGACCGATCGATCGATCGCACCCAAAATACTATAAATAAGAGTGTTGAAAAAATGTTGCAAAAACCACAAGAAAAACCAGTTGGCAGTTGCTCATAATGCTGATGATGATGATGCTGTTAATGAAGATGCTGTTGATGATGTCTTTAGCTGTTGCCTTGCGCATGTTTTTGTTTGTTGTTTTTATGCGCTATTTTGTTGTACTAAAGTCAAGATCAAGATCAGCATAAACTGTTCATTTTTTTTTGTCTTTTTTATTATTATTATTTTTTTCATTTTTTCCATAAAGACACTTAAACAAAAACTATTGAAATCGCTGTAAGTCTTTGAGTGTTTTGGCTTCTTTGAACTCAAAATCCTCTCAAATTGCTGCGATCTGTGGGCAAAACGTGACTTTGTTGTTAGAGCAAATATTTGCTGCAACAACAAAATGCCTGAAAAACGCGTCGTAATTCACACTCACTTTTTTTCTCTGCTGGCCGTCGTCGTTTTGTCTCATTGTCGATTGCGTCGTTTGACGTTTTATTGGCGTGTGCATAGATTATTGTAACAATAACAACAACAACAAAACAACCCTCCCTGGACGCCTTTCACTTATGTTAGTTAGTTATGTTAGTTCAATGCATTAGTTGCCATTTTAAGTCGCGTTTGCTGTTGTCATGTTTCAAGTCACTAAATAAATTTTCTAACAAAGTTTGCGATTATGAAACCCAACGTAGCCAACTTATGTTGCCTCCTGTCGCCTCTGCCGCCGAAGACGCCATGCAGTTATGTGAAAAATGCATGCATGACTTTTATATAAAATATACTAATAATATTTTCCTTTTTTATATTTGTTGTTGCACTTTTCTGCGCAAGGGAAAACGATTTGCTATATTGTTGCACACACACACTTTCAAGATTCTTGTGGCGCATCTGATTTGCTGCACAATTTGCAATAAAGTTTACTTGTGCGACATTCAAATGTGCGATTGTGCCTCTTTGTATGACCAAATAAAGTTATAAACATGTTATTTATGTACTTGTTATTGTTGTTGTTGTAAAAAATGCCACTTAGACAACAACAACAATAGCAACGGCATGTATGCAAAATGTATATTTATGATAAACTGCTGCGAGCATTTGCTTTCAGTTTCAATTTTAAGTTGTTTTTCAGCACAAAAGTTTTTCTTTTTATTTTCAAATTTATTGCTGAATTAATATTGATTTATGCGCATGTGCATTCATCATGTACATACATTATAAATAATATTTATTTGTTTGTTAATTTCAAGCATAATTTAAGAGTTTTTTTTTTGTTTACATTGAACGGAAGTTCAACCGTTGCAAAGAGTTTGAGGAAGAACAGTAAAAATAATGTTAATATGCGTAATAATACATAATGCATTTTAAAAAGCTTAATCAACACGTTGTTAAAATAAGTCTCTCGCCTTGAGTTAATTACTTTTGATACAATTAAAACCCTAATTAACGCCTTTCACGCCAACAAACGCCATAAAGATTTCAATCATCATGAATTGTATGTGCGAGAACAGCAAAACGATAACATAAAACAATTGTCTCATAACGCCTTGAATGCGCTTCCTCAATACGGAAATGTGGCTGCGCTTAGTCAAGACACAAACCAGACAAGCCACACGAAGCAATAAGTCACACAGCAATTGCTCATCGCAATCGTATTTATTTACGTTCGTATTTTATGTTCGGCATCGCTCGTGTGCTGCAATCAAAACACGAACTGTGTCGCGTAGGCCGATGTGAGTCGCAGCGTCGCATGTGTTTCTGTGTGTGTGTGTGACTGTTCGAAGCCGCATTGAATGCTTTGAATGACTATTTTTGTCTGGCGCTGCATAAAAAGTGGCTCAGTAGAGCAAACGGCTTCGAGTTAAACGCGCGCGTGCGCAAAACCAACAAATAAACAAAACGAGTAACGAACCAATTTTCAAATTTCATACAAATATTTCGTGCGCGTTCAACGAGTGTGAAATTTACTTGTGGTGAATATCCTTGCAAAGTGTTTAGACCGAAAAAAAGAAGAAATAAAACAAATAAAATACAATTTCTATAAGATTTTGTTATTGTGTTACAAATATCATATATTTTCAGCGCCTTGAGCCGCCACACTTGGATTATATTACATTTGATACATTTTTTTTGCTTGGATACTTTATAAGAAACGTTAATCAAACACAATGGTAAGTTTTCAGCGCAAACAACTCATTACAAATGTTATTAGATTAGAGCAACATTTTCAAATTAAAATCGTGGTAATTTATGATTACGTTGACGATTACGTGACTCACATACGATCACGGGGGAGGGGAGAACGTTGTTGGCGGCACGACAATTTTGCATATTAATTTAATTGTATGAACAACACTTGCCCGCAAACCAACGATTGCCTTGATTGTTCTTGCTGCCGTTGTTGTTGTTGTTGTTGTTGTTGTTATAACAGAGTCAATAAATTGAAATTGAATATGTCAAAACACAAATTTAAATAAATATTATAGCAAAATAAGAAAATGTCAGCAAAGAATTGTCGCAAAAAGAAAAACGACTCCTTTGGGGGTCTGTAGTGGTTTGTCTATGAACAAACGCTTGTAATGAACACAAATTAACATACAATGTCGCACAAACGACAGATTGTCAAACACCAAAACTAACAAATACCAAATGTGGCAAAGTCGTCGCTCCACTCTCCACTCTCGACTCATGTGTTGTTGCACATGAGGTTCTTTGGTGGTGGTCAGCAAACAGACTACAACATACTCACACTTGTCCATGGAGACTGAAGTCGCTGAAACGCTTTTCTGGCATAAATTCGCGCACTCATGGCTTTGTTGTCCATGGTCCGTGGTCCATTGTCCATGGCGGCAGTGAGTTGACCAGCGGCGTTGGCAATTTCCAACTAACCTCATAAATAATGCATGCACAACAGTTGATATGATAATCTCTTCTTTGTAAAAGTGTTTTTCTTATATGATGGATTTTTTTTTGTTTTTTTTTTAAATTTTAATTTTCCGTTTTCTATCATGTTTGTTAGTTTTCACACAGCGTAATTTATTTAATGCATTTTTAATTTTACGAAATTGTTTTATGTTCAATTTTTGTTACTCATTAAACACACACAAGTTTGTGTCTTAAGTCTTTCGTTTCGCGTGGGTTTTGCAAGCCTAATTGGCATAATAAAATGTATCAAATACAACTTTTAGCCCACGCAGACCAACAACAACTCATAGCCTCTTTGACTTCCGCCAATCGTATACAAAAGCAACAGAAAAATAAGCTTTTATCAAATGCAATAAACATGAAAAGCAACTTTTATTGCAACAATAAATTCTTTTCCTTATTGGCTTCAAGACAATACACTAAAAAGTCGTGTTGCGATTTTTCGCACAAATCGCTTAGAGGTCACATTGGTCAACATAAGCAAAACAACAAAAAAGGCATGAGTTAATTTAAACAAAACTAAACCGAATCAATTCATTTGCCATAAATTTTTCGTCACCGACTTCCTTTATCGCATAACAATCGCAATAACAATGCGAATCTCTCATCTATGCAAATTTTTTGCACACATGACATTGACACAAAAACCAGAAAATAAATTAAAAAAAAAAAAACGAGCAATAAATGTTTTAAATATGCAAATTAAATTCCCACATTTGATTATAATTAAATTTTAGAAAAATCGAAAATAGTGCAAAAAAATTAAAAAAAATTTAAAAAAAATAAAAAAATTTAAAAAAAAAAATACAAAAAAAAATTTAAATTAGCAATTCACTTTACTTAATTTATTTGCAAAAACTACAAAAATTAATTTAAAAAAATATATTTTGCTAAATTTTTAAATTTATGAAATAAAAAAAAAACTAATAAAATTAAAAAAAAAATTAAATTTGCAAAAAAAAATACTTCTCTTAATTTATGTGCAAGAAACCACAAAAAATAATTTAAAAAAAATATTTTGCTAAAAATTTAATTTATTTTTTAACTTATTAACAAAAAAATTAAAAAAAAAAATAAAATAAAAATTAAAAACATCAAAAAAATATACTTTTCTTAATTTATATCCAAAAACCACAAAAAAATAATATAAAAAATGTTTTGCTAAAAGTTTAATTTATTTTTATATTTATTAACAAAATATAAAAAAATGTTTTTAATTTATATGCAAAAATTTTCTGAAAAAAACAAATAAAACTTTGTTAGTTTTTTATATTACGCAAGTTTTTGTGCGAATTTTAATTAACACGCTTTCAAATAAAGCTAACGAGACTTCTTCTTCTCAAAGCCGAATAACAAAAGAAACAAGAACAACAAATTAGATAAATTTTTGTCGCGAAATAACGTAAATCAAAGTGACATTTGTTGCCGCCCGACTGAACTTGATTTTTGCACGCAATGACGCAATGCATGCTGCGACTTGATTCTCTGTCTGTGTCTGTGTCGCTCAAACTGAGGTCACAGCAAATCTGCGATTAAATAAACTCATTAAATATTTGAAATATTTTCAAGCGACGACAAAACTTTCAACACCAACGAAAAATGCAATCAAATGGCGTTGGAATGACTCTTTGGCAGATAGAAATCTTGCAATGAGTCAATTTCAGTCGCAGTCGCAGTACGTCCGTCCGTCCAACTGACAAACAGCAAACAACTTTAGCGCCTGATTAGCATAGCGAATTAACACTTTTAGGCCGCTTTGACATTTGCTATTTTTGCTTTTTGTTTCGCATGTAAATTTTTCGTACACTTCGACTGCGCCTTTTTTAATTACTCTTTCGACAAGACAACAAACAAAAAAAAAAAATTAAAAAATAAAATAAAACAAAATAAATAAAATAAAAAAAGGTGGAAAATATTTGACATTTTGCGTTGCAGAACATTTCGTGGCTGCGCTGTCAACGCGTCATTTCTTGAAACACATGACAGCTGCGCCGCTACCGCAGCACAATTTGAAAGCCTTGTTGTTGCACATAAACTTTGCCTTGAGCGCAACATTGCCACTTGTTGCGCGCTAATTAAGTTTTCCAAGAAGTTGCCATGAAAAAAAAAACCTGCCCTCGCTGAGCATGTTCAACAAAAAGGAAGGCACATTCACATTTACATGCGTGGTAATCAAAATACATGAAGCATCTTTCACTTAATGCAAACGCCTTAAAAAAACGCTAACTCATGCCTGAGCTTAGAGGCACCCAAGCGCTCAGCTTACAAGCAAACGCTTTAAAAGGTCTCACTTGGCCCGATCGGATTGTGTAATGTTTAATTTGAGGCTCGAAATTAATAAATTATCTACAATAATAACAACAACAACAACACAATAGCCGCGTGGGTCAAAGTTGAACGCTGTTAACAAAATAAATAATGAGCAATGCCATTGATACATGCAAAGATACGAGAAATTATTGAAAGGTAATCATTTTCAACAACAAGCAATAAAAATTGACCAACTGCGGCGATCGAACAACAAACGAATTTATTGTTATTGTTATTGTTATTATTGTAAACAGATAACAACAACAATAAATCAGCATGATTTCGTTTAAGTAAGCGTTGTTGCAAGCAATCCAATTCCTCAACTCTGTGCGCCTTAAGGGCGAATCACAAATTATGAGTTCGAGTTTTGGCTTTTTCTTGGTCACGCATGCCGCACGCCGCATGCCGCAACGAATACGAATTACTTCTTCAATCGCATCACTCGAATACATGGCAAAGTGAAGTGTATTGAATTCGTATTTAAATTTCTGCCGAAAAATAAGTTTCGCTTCGTGATATGTCACGAAATTTGCAAATTGTATGTGACCCCGCGCACGATCGCCGCGTGAAACAAATTGTTTGCGGTGAAAATTACAGGCAATTGTCGCCGGCAGTTAACACTTGAGGCATGTTTTGGATTGTTTGTTGATTCTATGCGCGTTCGGGGTCATGAACTTTTGCGCGACTGCAGGGCCGACGCCAAATTGCCGTGCTAAATTTTGCTACTGTTGGTTGCACTAAAACGACGACTTCGTAGTGAAGCAAATGGAAGAGAAAAGACACCCACAATTGCAACAAAAAGTGCAACAACCATAAGTGGAGTGAATTACGGCTTTGTCGAAATTTATATACTCTAATTCCTAATAATTATTATTGGAAATTTATTTTTTTATCGATTTTCCAATAAGAATCATATATGTAGCCACGCCCATTTTCTAATTCGTCTTAAAGAAAGCAATGTTGTTATTATTCACTACAGTTTGCAGCCTTGTATCCCGTCTGCTTACCGAGGAAGCCCATCAGAAGTTTTTGACTCTATGGGCGGTACCACGCTCTTATGTCTAATTCTTATAAATCGTTGGTATATAGTCAGACATTAATAAAAACACATAATTGCAAAATTTGGTCTGTTGATATTCAAGAACAAAAAAGTTGTTCTAACAAAAACCTTCTTTTTGGCCGATCGTTCCTGTGTGAGCTATATGCTATAGTCGTCCGATCTCGACCATTCTTACACTATAATTTCGTTTATGTCAAGGTAGTTTTTGTGCATAATATTGAGTCTATAATGCCAAAAACATATAATATTTTGATCGATCGAAATAGTTCCGAGATATAAAATACCTGAACAGATCCGAAGAATTTCTGAGCTTACATTTTATCGATATGCTTAAAACTCTAGGCGGAGTTCGCACTGAAACAGACAGACAGATGGACAGAAGGACAGACGGACATGGCTATTTGAACGTGTCTAGTCGTGCTGATCAAGAATATATGTATATATTTTATATAGTCGGACATGTTTCCTTCACTGCTTTGCCAACATCACGACAAATTTAATGTACTCTTTTTTAAAAGTGTATAAAAACATGACAATGTTGTTGTTGTTGTTATTGTTGTTGGCGCCGTTGTTGTTGTAGGCCCTTAAAAGGCAACTTGCTCGAGACATGCTTGCCAAATTTATGTTTCAGGAATGTGCGTATTTTGTTGCCCCAAAAAAAATAAAAAAAAAATAAAAATAATAACAATAAAAAAATGTTTTATTTTTAGCACATTTCCTAAAATGTTTCCATGCAATAAAAAAATACAACAACAACTACAAAAAAGTTGCTACATAAATCTTCCATTAAAATGCATGCAATTATAACAAAAGACTTAGGCAACGAACTTGCATTTCATTTATACAGAACTTTATTGTCGCTTCAAGTTCTTGACAACAAACAAGCCAACAAACAAAGCGCACAACTTAGTGTTGTTGTTGCTGCTGTTGTTGTTGCTGTTGTTGTTGTTGAAACGTGTTTTCATTTGAGTCAAAGCGGGCAAAAAGCGCTGAAAAGCAGTTCAACCTGTTAGCGAAAGCATTTGCCTTTGCTTTTGTTGTTGTTGTTGTATTTGTTATTTATTTGCTTTTATTTTATTAACAAACACATTTCGCTTTCAATAAACGACGACTTCGATTTCATTTACAAGCAAAACTTAACTGTCTTTGATTAATGCAACTTATTTTTTATGGCGTGCCTTCTTTTTTTTGTTGTTGTTTGTTTTATTTAATTTTTTATAGAATTAATGCAAAACATTTATACAACGATTGCGACAGCGCGAAGTGTAAAAGAGGGGGACATAATTAGTTGAAATCAATCTTAAGTTTGTAATCGACATGTTTGTGTATCTTAAGCATGAAGATATAAGATACGAACGATGTGGCAATTAAACAGTGTCGCCTCGAGTGTCGCACACGCACACACACACACACACACACGCATATGTGGAGCGACAATTTGCGGTAAGCCGGCGCAGCAACTTGATTCGAGCGCCCACGGCGTCGGTGACAGCGACTGAGGCTAAGCCTCATATTGATGACGTTGACGTTGACGATGATGCAACCGCAACTTTGCCTGTGAATGACTTCAATTAGCAGCATTTTTAATGTGTGCCATTAATTTGCAACTGTTTTGCTTTTGTTGCAAGCGCTAAAAAGGCATACGAAAAAAAATGCGTGCCTTGATTGCCGCCGCCGCCGTTGCCGCCCAAAAGTCAATCAATTTTCGAGTGTTGAGAAATTAAAGCGCATACAACATGCTCGCAGGCGACGCACAACATGAAAATCACCACAACAACAACAACAGCACAAAGCAGCAAAGCGCTCAGGGCGACGACGACGACGACGAGGACGAGGATGAAGACTTCGGACGGCCAACATGAAATGCATTTTGAAAAGTGTTTTGCTTTGGCTACGCAACTTGAAAGCACAGAACTGACAAATGACTTGTGCCTGCCGCTTGTTGGCCAAGGCGCGGTGCAGCAATAGTGCGCTGAAGAAGTCGCTTACGCAAAACCGTGGCTTTGATGACCGCAAGCAGCGTTCAGTCGACTTGACTTGAGTCGACTTGAGTTGTGTTGAGTTGAGCGCAGAATTTGCCAAGTCTTTCTAATGAATGCGCGTAGGCACACCCTCATTTTGCGTGCTGTGCTTGTTGTTGTTGTGTGTGTTGTTGCTGCTGCGGTGTCAATGACGTTTTCGTTAGTCATGTTGTGTCAGTTTTGTTGCATTTTTGCGCTTAAGTGGGTTAGCATTTAATTGAAATCACTGCAAGCGTCGCGCGGCTTGTTGCTTGGCGCGCATGCGTTTTTCTACCGATTTTTGAAAGTGTTTTTTCGTTTTTTTTTTTGTTCAATGTGTGTGTGTTTTTATTGTAATTAAAAAGTTGTTTGGCGATAATCGCTTTTTAAGTTGCGCCAACATTGCGTATGCGTAATATTCGAAGAGATCATTTACTTTGCTTTGCCAATTTACTAACAAGCAAGCAAGCAATTGTAAAAGGTCTGTTTTTGGCGCAATTAATATTAAAATAAAACCATTAATTGGCCGACATTACGTGACATCCTTTGCGTCATAGCAAAGCAACAACAACAACAACAACAACAAAGCCAGCAGCAAAGCCATGCGAGACACAAATAAATGTTAACAATAAATTGAAATTTGTGTCGCGCTTAATTCAATAAAAGTGAGCGGACTTTGCTACCATTTTGCGGCGTGCAACTGATTTGAATTTATGTCGCACAACAAAAAAAAAAACCTACGTTATAAAATTTCTTTTGATGCAATTTGATTAACATGTATTTTAAAATGATAACTTTTATATATTTTGATTGTTGACTTTTGCTAAGCGATTTCCTGTTGAACAAAACAAATAATAAGTGAGCGATTCTCACACACACACGCTGCTTGAATGACTAGCTGACTGACTGAATGACTGCTTGACTGACGTAATCGGCGAATTGGCAAAACACGCCAATCGCAGACATCGAAGTTGCCGCAAAAAGTGAGATTAACGTTGCAATATCGAAATGCGAACGTTTTGACAGAGCAAAGCCAAACCAAAGCAAAGCAAAAGGTTGCTGCCACAAAGCAATTTATGGCCAACGAATGAGTGAGAAATGAGCAAAGCACACACACACACACACATGTGTTGCAGTGCAGACGCTTCGGCGTTCGTGTCCTAAACGCATGGCCCGCAGCCCGCTTGGCAACGATTTCGGCCACCGATTGCGATCGCTGCGATTGGCGATTCGGCGATTTGGGATTTTGGCGACTTGGCCACTTGGCTTGCATGCGACAACTTCAACTTCAACGAAAGCAAAAGCCAAAGCAATTCCCCACGCCGGCACTTGGCCATGTTGTGAGCCGCCATCGCGCGTTCGACAGAAAGTGCGTGCCAGGCGCTTATGTAGGCCACGTCGACTGGCATATGCAAAGATATAACATAACACATAATAATAAAAAAAAGCGCAGCAAAAAAAACTGCCAATAAAAATAAAACAAAATCGGTTCGTTTGGCGAGCGAAACGCGCATTTTATGCGTAGCCAAGCGTTGAAAAAAAAACACATAAAAATGCAATCGAAAATCGCGCATTGATTTATTATTGCGTGGCTTGTCACAAAGCATAGTTTAGGCACAAAATTTATGGCGCGTTTGCAATACTCATGTGCCGAACAAAAGACTCAGGCAACGAACTTGTTTGAGTTGTTTGAGCGCACAAGCGCTTCTTTAACGCTCAAATGACTTAATTAAAAACAAATACTTTGCCAACAAAAAAAAAAGCCAATAAACAACAACAACAATAACAACAACAATGCAAACATGCCAAAAGTTGCGCTTTCCCATGAACTTCGCTGACTTGAACAACGCGCTCCGTTGACGCCCACGCGTCGCTGCCGCCGTGCTGTTGTTGTTGTTGTTGCTGTTGTTGTTGCCTTCACCGTTAACCCGCTGTCGCGTTTTGTGTTTTCGCGAGCGTTTATGTTGATTAATATCATTATTCATGGTGTTTTTGTTTAGCGCTTAGTTGACTTTGTTGTTGTTGTTGTTTTTGTTTTTGCTTTGCAGCTTAGACCATTTTTCTTTGCGGCTGCCGATTGTTGATTGATATTGCCGGCACAAGTCATGCCTTTCTTGTTGTTGCTTTGTGCGGGTGGCGTGCACACACACACACACACACACACACATGCATGTGCCAAACAGCTTGTTTGCGTCTGAAAGGCTTAATTTGTGTTTTGTGTATGAAAAAAATGCCAATTGAGTCATTAGAAAAGTTGTTGCCTGCAAAATTGTTTATGAGTAAACGACATTTGACACTTTGCCCAGAAAAGAGACAACAACAAATAAAACAAAAACAAAAAATGTGTGACAAATGTTGCAAAAACTGAAAGTATTTCAATTTGTTGAAGAAGAAGAAGAAGCAGAAGTTGGTGAAGCAGATAAAATGTCTTGTTATAAGCCATCAACTCGAAGCTGTCAACGCGCTGCGCATATTAAAATGCAAACAACAACAACAACAACAACAATAGCAACAAAGTTAAATGCCAAGTCGCCGTTTGCGTTAAACTGTATTATAAACGCGCAGCAAACTAAATTTAATACAATAAAAAACAACACACACACACACACATAGAAGCGATGGAAAACCGCAGCGCGCTTTTCGCCGCGAGCGTTTTTGATTTAATTTTATTTTATTTGATTTTATTAGTTTTGCGAGCGCGCGCCGAACGATCATTTGTGCGATAATTAAGCGTTATTAAGACCGTTCGATTGTTGCCACCGCGCTTGCCGTGACTCGTGGCGACTCGCGCCGGCTAACGGTTAATTGGACCGCAGACCGTTGGGTGCGCCAACGACGACGAAGACGACGACATTTGCGACAATTAAGAAGTCACAACAAATGCAAACAATAAACGACGCAAAGTGTCATTCATTTAGTAATTCTCCCTCTCCCTCACTCCCATTGCAGATGTGCCGCAACCTGTTGATGCTGTCGTTCGCTTTGCTGCTCCTGCAAATGCATTCAATCAGCGCCTCTGCCGGCTATCACTATGAGCCGCCGACGGCCGCGCCGCCCACCGCCTACAGCGGCCATCACTTCGGCCCGCTGCCCACCGTTGCGCCGCTGCCGGCCGTGCCCGCCTTGCCTGCACTGCCCACGCCGCCCGGCGGTCTCTATCAATCGCCCTCGCCGCCATCACAGCTCCAGATACGTTCACCCGTAAGACAGACGTTGGCCAACGCTTATGCACCCCCGCCCCATGTGCGCC
The DNA here is from genome assembly GCA_037044515.1 of Phortica magna. Classification (NCBI taxonomy): domain Eukaryota; kingdom Metazoa; phylum Arthropoda; class Insecta; order Diptera; family Drosophilidae; genus Phortica; species Phortica magna. The sequence goes on from JBAMBP010001281.1 coordinate 305,462, forward strand.
ACAGCTATCAGCACACGGCGCCCATTGTGAGCAAACATGTCTCCACCGCCACGGGCTTCGGCGCCAGTTGGCCCTCCGCGCCATCCGCGCCTGGCCGCCTGGGCGTCATTGTGCCCTCGGCGCCCGCCGGTGGCCTCAATGTGCGCATCGCTACGGGCCCGTCGGCCGGCGCGCAGCCTTTGCGCCAACAACAACAACAACAACAGCAGTTGCTCGTGCAGTACCCGTCGGCTGGTCAACTGCCGACTGCGCCCTCCGGCCCTGGTGGCAGCACGTACGTGGCCAATGGCCGCCAGCTGAAGCAGTATGAGGTCGTCGAGATCATCGACAATGACATTGAGCACCATGTGGCGCCGTTCTTGCCGAAGCCGTTCTTGAACAATATACGCACACGTTTCGACGATGGCATCGGCGCCGACGCCTTCTCCGGCCACAACGGCATCCAGTTGGACTCACGCGCCAACACGCTCTTGATCGAACAGCAGAACTTGGCGGCGCTGCGTCCGGCGGCCGGCGATGCCGTTGCTCTCGGCTCCGGCAGTCTGGGTTACATTCGCCTGCCCAACGGCAACATTTACTTGGGCTCCGGCTCGCTGGGCTTCATCAGCGGCCAGCAGCGCCAGGAGAGCGTGCGTGATGCGCGCACCCGCACTGGCGCGCCTCTGCCGAATGCGCTGCACTTCGGCCATGGCGCTTTGGGCGGCGGCAACTTCTTTCGTTTTAAATAAACTTAGCTTTTAGCGTATCAACTTTTTTTTTGTAAATATGCAAATCACAATTCCTTTTTAGCTTTTAAGTTCTGCTCTGGATGAAGTGTGAGAGCTGCCGGAGTCGCCTTGTTTGGTCGACACTTTGCAGCGTCTATTGACTTGGCCAATACGATTCTTGTAAAAAATTCCTTTGTTGTGCTATACTGTTTAAATAAAAGTACGAAGTTGTAATAAACAAATAAAAGTAAATGCAATTTTTTTATTTTCATTATTGATATACGTGAAATCATTTGAGATTACATAAGCCGCAAGTTTTCTGCCACTTACCTTGCTTCAAATGTACAAAATAATTTTTAAATATTTAAGTGTCGCATGTAGTCACAAGGTCTAATAGAACATACGTCGGATACAGTTTTTCAATATATATTTCATTAGTAGGTGGCGCTATTACCATTTCGGCGAAAAAGTCGTATGAGTGCATGACCATTTTCATAAATTGGTCATATGCACAAAAAAAATATGTTGCATATTTTTAGGCATTGTTTTCGGTTGCTTCAGTATTGAAATATTTCAAGCTTAACCTGTCTAAATAAACACATTCGACTACATGATGCTGTAAGCCGAAAACGACGCGTTTAACGAGTATTTGTGGCCCGGCTGCGTTTCGCCGACCTAACGGCTAATTATTCAAAAAACCAGAGTTCATCTGTTTTAAGTATTGCACGTCTAAGCCAACACATTTGGTAATATGATGTTGTGAGGAAATGCAACTCCAAAAGTTTTTTGAATTGCAAGATTCGATCGAGTCAGAGTGCAACCAAGCCGTTTGCGCTATGTGTTTCAATAAGAGTGACAAACTTGAGGCAAACAGAAACTGTTGTGCGTTTTTTGTACATTTGCATAGGTCAGCTCAATTTGGGAAACTTACCAAAGCATATGTAAAGGTTACTCTATTTTCAACTTGATCTTGCTGGCATTTTTCATATAATTGAAAAATAAATTCAATTCATAATCACTTCTCATTCTGTTCAACGCCTTTTTTTTTTTTTAATGAATCATTTCTCCTTATTTTTTTTTTTTAACATGTAGGGCTTATCACAGTCGAACATGCTTCGCTTGAGAAATATTACTTGATTTCACCTAAAGACTTTCGCATTTATTTGCATTTGTTTTTTGTATTATTTTTGCCTTCGTTTCTTTTGCATTAAAGCGCAGGAGCGAGAAGGCACCTTTGCTCCATTCGTGACCCCATTGCAGTCGCCAACTGTTTCAACGTATGAAAGAAATGAGAATTGAACAATTGTCTCTCATTTTAAAGTTTCGCTCATTTTTTGGGGGCGCCTCGTTTGCCGACTTCGTTTCGTTTCGCAGCGCATCTGCTTTCTCTTTCTCACTCGTATTGCCCTTTCAGTTGCAATCGTATGAAAATACTACTGGCAACGCCAACAGCAGCAAATTTCTCAACCCCCAAGTAGTAGGGGCAAGTATGTTTGTACGTCCCCTTCCGCTCATTCCAACTGTGGTCGCCTAATTCGGGTTTTCAGTTCTGCTTTGATTATTTACATAGTTTTTGTGTTTATATATTTTAAGATATTTTCGAATTATTCTTTACATTTTTTAAGAAAGTCCTTTGCATAAAATTATTTTTTTTTTTTTCATTTTTTTCACAGTTTGATTACTTACGTCCTAAAAGGGTTGAAAGGATCGACCTTTGCACTCGTGCTTGTCTAATTATTTTTAGCCTGCGGGATATTTTTAGATTTCTAATACACTTTAAGATTTTTGAGTACATAATTATTCTGTGTTCTATTTTTGGCACTCTTGTTTTATTTACGTTTCAAGGACAATTATTAAAGTTGGCATATAAAGCTCTTAAATTATACAAAATACCCGAAAATCAGAATTAATTCTTGTTTGTAAAATTGAATTCACTTTAATAGCGTTTTTTTTTGTTTCTTTTTCTTGAGATTCATTATTATCTTGTATGCTATTGTTGTAAAAATCGGAAGTCCGGAACGTCCGGATTATAACAGTTTCACATATTGTAAGGGGCTTGTATTTTTACTGCGGTAAAATAAATAATAATAATATCAAGGCAATCCCCAAAACATGATTTCCGCTTTAGTATTGTGATCTAATTTAAAGAGTGATGTCGGTTGCCTGAGAGTTTGAATACAAATAACCTCGGATCTTATAGTGTAGTATGAGTATGAGATTCTTGTTAGAAATGTGTATATTTTTTATATAATTCTTCAAATACATTAACAGATAAGTACTTTTTAAGATCTTGTGCAAATTTGATTACTTTTAAAAAACTAAACGTAAGATAAAATTTATATAGTAAAAGTTCTATCATTTAAGTCATATACATACATATAATATAAAAATTATGAATAAAGCAAGAACGTACTAAAAACAAATTAATATAAAAATAAAAAATTTATTTAATTTTACGTTATTTATTATAATAAGTATTCCATTTAATCAGGTCAAAAACTTTACATACAAAAATTAAAATATTAACTCATATTGGCTGTGATAAAGTACTTGTATTTAATGCAATTAATGCGAGCGACGAAATTATAAGAGTAAAATTTCATAGAGAAAAAACTGAATTGAAAACACGACAGTTTCGATTGGTCGCACGGCAATGAAAAGAAAATAAATGAAACCAAAATGAAGCAAAAAAAAATGCAAATAAATGTGAGAAATAGCAACGAAACACACCCACAAAATAGAGAAGAATAGAACAGCACAGAAGTGAGCAGAAACCGACAATCGAAAACATATGTATAAAAAATGTATATTTTATATGAAATGCCACGGCCCTCCTTACTCGCAGCCGTCTTACACATAATGATCAAAATAAATAAATACATATGTAAGTATGTATGTGTGTGTGTGTGTGTGTGTGCATGAAAAATGTCAGAAAAGTGTATAGCAAACAAAGCAAGAACAAAAAAAGTAACGAGGACAATCGCACAACTCAATTTCGAGCAAGAAAATCCCACCCAACGACCCCAAAATGACATGGCCAAAAACGTGCGACGACACTTACATGTGTATGTGTGTGTGTTGAAGAGCGCGCGCAAGCAGGCAAGCGATATCATGCTATGCTGCTCTGAATCGAAACATAAAAAATGCAAGAAATGGAAATAAATACAACGAAACGAAATGAAACGAATGCGAGCATTGACAAACCCATATACAAACACACACACACACACACACACACCTATGCACCGTCACTTATTCACACTTCGCTCGTTCGCTACACAGGCTCGCTGTCCCGCTCACACGCGCCGCAAGCCATACACATGCACACACTCGCGCGCAAATCATAAAGAATAAGGTCTTTAAGGCTACTGGCAATGGTAAGAAGAAGAAGAAGGTGGCGGTGGTGGTGGCTTGGTGACAACTTCGTCATTTGCTTTTTTAATTGAAATTAAAATGCTTTTGTAATAAAAAAATTATTGCCAAAGAAAGCAACAAAAAACCCAATGCCCGCAAACTGAGAGCGTATGCGCAAAGGCGCGCTCACACTCATGCATTCGACGCTCTCTCACTATTGCGCTCTTCTTGTGTGCTGTGCTGTGCTGAGTAAGCAAGCAACTCCATTTATTTTAATTTACTTTTATAGAAAAGCATAAGAAAAATTGCAACAAAACAATTGTCATTTCTGTGTGTTTATATAACGACTTACACAAATACACACACACACACACACAGACACACACACACACAAATAGTCGTAGCTGCTCGTGTGCTCGCATTGATTCATATAACTCGGGTATGAGTTAGAGCGAATAAGCGCACCACACACACACACAACGACTGCGAGTACATTTGAGTGAGTTTGAGTAATACAAATAAATGCTCATGTTTATTGGTGCAACCCACCTGCTGTGCTGTGCGAGCGAGATGGCGCGCATATATGGCAATCATATGTGCACGTGTAAGTGAGCCAGCGAATGCGCAGAAACGAAATGAAATTCGAAATACAATTCAAAGCAGATCAGGAAAAAGACGTGAACAAAAAAAAAAAAAAAAACAAAAACACGATGGCTAAGAAAATGAAAAAAAAAAATAAAATGGAATTGAAAAAATAAATAAAACGAGTGTAACTGTAGAAGAAGCAGCGACGGCAACAGCAACGACGACGACGACGACGTCGGCCGAGGCAGCATGAGTATCTGTGTGTGTGTGTGTGTGCACCTTTCGTTTCATATTCATTTCGTTTCGAATAAGAACGAACGAGTGAGCAAACGATTCTGGTTTTGGTTGTCGTTTCTTTTATTTTATTCCATTTAAGTTTGCAGTTTGTTTGTTGTTGTTGTTGTGTTTTTTTATGATTATTTGCGTTTGTCGTCTGCGCGCTGCTGACGTCGCTGCTTGTGTCATTGTGTATTGCTGGCAGCGTTTGTATTTCGATTCGTTTCGGGGTTGCAAATGAATTTTTGAGTATTGTCACAAGCCCGGCAATCAGCATCAGTTTTCAACATTGACAACAACAACAGCAGCAGGCAGTTGTGGCCGCGCCCGCCCCTTGAACAACACACACACACATTCACAGACAGTCGTCGCTCTCATTTGGCAACGTCATTTGCTGTCTCATTCATTGCGCTCGCAATTCGCATTCGACAGTCGGACAAACAGACAGACAAACAATCGTACACATGCTCGCATTCGTATTCGTTGGTTTGCACAATCGCAGATACACACATCTACATTCAACTACCGACCGACGACGACGACGACGACGCAAACACAGATACGAATACGAAACGAATACGAATACGACGACAACAACGAATACAGTTACAATTGGGTGGCAGTCGTCAGTTAGAGTTGCTGCTGCTGCTGCCGCCGCCACTGCCGCTGCTGCCGCTTGGAAAGCATAATAAGAAAGAAAAAACACACAAAAAGAAACACACATAAAAATAAAACCGACAGCAACAACAACAACAGCGACAACAGAAACTCGTTGCTGTCGCTGCGCTTGTGCTTGCGCGCGCTTCTCCACCGCCGCAGTCGTTGCTTTCGTCCACAACAACATCGTCATCGTCGCAGTCGTCGAACAGTCAGAAACGAAACGAAACGACTTCGCTCGCCTTTCATTACGATTTTGTCATTCGTAAGCGAAGGTAATGCAATAAAATTAACGCGCGCGCATCATCTTCGATTCGATTCAATTCGATTCGTTCCGATTTGACTCGACTCGACTCTACTCTCGGTCTCAGCATCTGCCGCCGCTTGCTGGCTTCATTTTCGTCTTTCTTTGCACCTCGTATGTGTATGTGTGTGTGTGTGCGTGCGTATGTGTATGTGCGCGCCGCTCCTGCCTCATTTTCAACACATTTGATTATATTGTAGAAAATGTCGTGAAGAAATTACAAAAAAAAAAAAAACAAATAAAAATAATAAAAAAAAAGAAAATATATATGAGTGTATTCACATGCGATTGAAGTGTTAACCTTTTGTCGTGGCAGCAGCGCAGCATTGCAGGAATAACGGTACTCATATTCATAGTACATAACGAATTTCGACATTTGTGATTGTGTGTTTGCCTGCCTTCGTATATAAGCATATGCCAGTCGTATGTATGTATGTATGTATGTAGCTGTATCTGTGTGTGCGATTCCTATTCGATTGCAATTCGTTTTCGTTGATTTCGGTCTGTGATTTGGCACTCGTCGCCACGCTCACACACGCTCAGTGACACGCCGCCGTCGGCACGGGCACAGAACAAGAACAGTTCGAGATACGCGCTTCTCGCGCCGAGTTCACAAAACGCACAGAAACTGTTCAGAATTATAATCAAATAAAAATCAAATTTCAATGAAACCATCTTTTGTGCATTAATACAACATATAATTATTATAAAATAACAGAAATAATTATAATAATTATTTAATAATTATTAAAACAATTTTGCGCAAATACTTTGATTAAACTTGTGAAAAATTATAAAAAGGTAACAAATCAAAGAAGTTTTAAAACATTAATTAAACAATGATTATTTGAAATATAAAGTTTTTGTGTAGTCTTGAAAAATTGCTGTTCCTATAAGTTGTAAGGTTAGCATGTTTAAACAGTAGGAGTTTTTTTTTTTAGTTCAGATAGTTGAGATTATCTTAGCTTATTAAAAGCATGTTTGAATATTATACAAAAACAATAGATCATTGTGCTCAAACAGAAGAATTCAACAAACAATCAGAATAGCACTTTTATAAAATTTTTATTAGATTTATTGCCTTTATAGAAACACATTTCAAATGAGAAATTCTAAAAGAGTCTAAAAGATATATTACAATCTTCATAATTCAGAGACTTGATAATTTGGACAATGTGGTAATACGAACTCTGAGTTGTCTTCAATTGTTGTCTTTGAAACTCAATATTTCCGATGTAGTTTGAAGATAATTCGGGCATTGAACTAACATTAATTGCACGGATTATCAGTATAGTACTGTACAATAAACATTTTATTTCGGGAACAAATGTTTTCTCTTTGTTTTGAATTTTTTTTTTGTATTTTTCTGATGATATTAATAGTCCCAAGAATAGAATAGAAGTTCCTTGAGAGCCAACGGTTATATTTTCTGTAGCTTCTCGAATAAATTTGTGTGCCAAAAAAATATTAAATGATTATTTCTCTTAATTTGCAGTTAAACGTTCTTAATTTACAACATAAAAAAAGTGTTTAAAAATAAATTAACTAATTAATGATCGAAGTTAAAAACGCTTAAAGTCAAAACTGATACCCAAAAAAAAATCACAAATAATAAATAAAAAGAAACAAACAAAAAGATAGAAAAAAAAGTGTGACCAATGACGACGACGACAAAGCATGGATTCTGTTAATGATAGCCAATCGGTGACAAGTGAACACAGTGTTGTCTCGCTAAGTGAAACGCGCAGCGAGAAAGCGATGAACAATAACAACAACAATTTATTAATCAACAACAACAACAATAACAAAAGTCCACTACACAACAACAACAACAACAACAACAGCATCAAGCACAGTCCAAGCTACGCCGTCATGAACACAACAGCAATGCTGATGCACCATCAGCAACAGCAACAACAACAAGCCGCCGCTGCAGCCGCCGCCGCCGCAGCAGCAGCCGCTCAACAGCAACAACAACAACAACAGAATGGCGCACGCGATAGCAGCAACAGCAGCCGTGGCGGCGGTCTCGATGAGCGCACCAACGGCCGGAGTTCACATGCCGGACGCGGCTCCAGCTGCTCGCCCGCCTCGTCGCCCACGCGGCATCCCAGCGCCGTCAGTCCGGTGACATCGCTCAATCACTCCATGATGGCGCAAATGGCGCAACAACAACAACAACAGCAGCAGCAACACCATCAGCTCAGTCCACCGCCGCATGTCGGCGGCGTGCCAACGCCCAATGGCCTGCCAGCCGGCCTGCCGCCACGCATGCCACACGGCCTGCCGCCGCACTCGCTGGGCCTGCTCAATTCGCTGCAAATGATGCATCATGCCTCGCCGCTGGAGTTGATGGCCGCCGCGCACCATCATGTGCCGCCACGTTCGTACAATTCGCCACCGCCGATTTCCACCTCAGATCCGAGCGCCAATGAGTGCAAGTTGGTGGAGTATCGTGGCCAGAAGGTCGCCGCTTTCATCATCAGCAATGAGACAATGCTCTGCTTGCCGCAGGCGTTTGAGCTCTTCCTGAAGCATTTGGTCGGCGGTCTGCACACGGTGTACACGAAGCTGAAGCGTCTCGATATCGTGCCGCTTGTCTGCAATGTCGAACAGGTGCGCATTCTGCGTGGCCTGGGTGCCATACAGCCGGGCGTCAATCGTTGCAAGCTGCTCTCGTGCAAGGACTTCGATGTGCTCTATCGCGATTGCACGACTGCCAGGTAAGTGTTGTGCAACACTGTTAGACCATAAGCTAGTCCCCCCGCCTAACCCCAACACCCCACTGCACGTTAGAAAGTAGCGCGTGGATCACGTATCAAAAGTGTAGCGTGAAATGACATGACCGTCGTTGACTTTGAGCTTTGTTGCGTTTAATTTTCTTTTTCGTTTCGTTTCGTTTCGTTTCGCATTTTCTACGCTCTGGAAAATTTTGTCATTTCCTGTTTCCGGTTCAATAGAAATTAGATTCTTACTGCGTGTCTGCACACCCTGCCCCCCAACACACACACACATATACACACACATGCACTCATTGATCACTTGAAATGCCAAATGCAAATAGTTCACCATGCCGCGCATTCTTCCAATCAGAAAGTTTCCATTTGCGTTGCGATGACATTTGGCGGAAATACGCAATGCAAACGTAACTCATGTGCCCCCACACTCACACACACACACACACACACACACACCTTCGCTTGTTACCAACAACTGCAACAACGGCCTTTGGCGCTGCGTAACTAACAATAGTTTGGCAAACTTTTTGCAAATGTTGCATTATAAAATACGCCGTGCGCTGTCAAAGCATTTCCGTCAAGCGGAAAGCAAAGCGTTTTGGCCGAGCCTTTTGTGCCTCTTCTTGTTGTTGTGCTGTTTTATTTTTCGGTCGAACTGTTAACATATCACAACTTCAATGAATGCAAACTTTAATTTGTATAATTTCAGACAAAAGTTACTTTAAAAAAGTATCACAAAATTTAATAGAATCATAAGACTTTTGTAACATACTTTCTATATTCTGGAAAAACTATAAAATTTCTGTCAATTTTGGCTTTAAACTAGCTTGCAATTCTTGTAGGTCATTATTTCTTTGAGTTTGGCCAACTTGAGCAGACAAAAGTTACCATAAGAAGTAACACAAATTTTAATAGAATCATAAGACTTTTGTATCACACTATATATTTTTTGGGAAACCATAAAATTTCTGTCAATTCTGACATAAAACTAGCTTGCAATTATTCTACTACATTATTTCCTTGAGTTTGGCCAACTTGATCAGACAAAAGTTACTTTAAGAAGTATCTTAAATTTAATAGAATGATATGACTTTTTTAACATACTTTGTATGTCTTACAAAAACTATAAAATTTCTGTCAATTAGAGTTGTTTACTACAATGCAAATACGCTTCATCTCGCTTGCAATTCTTGTACTACATTATTTCTTTGAGACAAAAGTAAATTTAATAATAAAAAGTATCACCAAATTTAATAGAATTTTAAGACTTTTGTATTGTACTTTGTATATTCTGGAAAAACTATAAAATTTCTGTCTATTCTGGCTTCAAACTAGCTTGCAATTCTTGTACTGCATTATTTCTTTGAGACAAAAGTAACTTTAATAATAAAAAGTATCACAAATTTTAATAGAATCATAAGACTTTCGTATTCTACTTTGTATATTTTACTATAACAAAATATTACAAAAATGCCGTCAATTAAAGTTGTTTACTGCAATGAAAATACGCTCCAAACAAGCTTGCAGTTCTTCAGTTTGACCAAGTTGACCAAGTCGGCTTGTAACGAAAAAAACAGTTAAAAGTACGGTTAAACCTATTATTAGCTTAAGACTTACACTGCATTAAAATGAGTACACGGCATGAGTTGTAGTCGCAGTTGCCGTCGTTTCAAGGCAAGTGTGTAAACGTGTCCTGCCACAACCGTACAACAAAAACAACAATAAAGAAAAGAAGAAAAAACCGAAATATGCTAAAAAAGCTCGCAAAGGGTAACGAAAACAAAAACCGCTAAAGGCAGTTGGCCAACACAAGGGTATCACTATGTGTGTGTGCGTGTGTGTGTGTGTGTGTCCATTTCAAGGGCTCAAGTACATGTGCACCCCACTGCGTGCGTTGGCTTGAGTGTGCAGCTCAGCTCGGCTCAGGCTGTGCTTTGCCCATGGTAATTATAAACTGTGTGCAACTGGGCACAACAACAGCAACAGCAATAACAATAACAACAGCAACAACAACAAGAAACGTTAAACGATGAGTGCAAGTGATGAACAACGATCTGAACTCAAAGTCGGTTTATGAATTTTTGAAATTTTTATTGCAATGTTTTTGTTGTTATTTCTACTTATTTTTTTCCCCCCGTCTGCGCCATTGATGTTCATGTCTAGCGTGGCTGGTTTTATTGCATTTTACCTACAGTTGTGTGTGACCAACTTTGGGAACCCTCGGGCGTGCTAATAGTGCGGTTAACCTAAGTAAAGTGACGCTGTGTGCCAGCATATATACACATACACTTGTTTCTCTCTGTCTGTCTCTCTCACACTTTATCGCTTTGCTTGTCTCATTCATATAAATTTCATATTAAATAAGTTATTTTTTTAATTTAGAAACTCTTGTTGCATATCTAAACAAAGAATGCTCAACAATATACAATTTCTCTCTTCTTTAATTACAGATGCTTATCGATCAAGCCACCTGAGAGGTAAAAATTCAATCCAATCAATATTTGTATAACGAAAATATCGAAATCCATTCAAAAAAAAAAAAAAAAAAACAATGAAAATGAAAATGTGAACTTGAGAGTTTTTAGAGCGAAAAAAAGACATATCAATAATTGTGTAAAATAAGTCTGTTAACTAGAAGGCATAATACGTAAACGGAAGTGTCTGCCGCACAGGGTTGTCAAGCGTTTCGCCAGTAAAACGGAAGTTTCTGCAAATGTACGAAATCGCACGCTCGGCTCATAATTTATTAGTGCATGAAGTGTTCATATACTTTCGCATAGTTACAAATTGTTAAAAAAGAAAAATTTGCTTAAAGGACATGGCTTAGTTTATGTGAGAAAAAGGGTGCCTCCATGGGTAAAGTACAACTGCCAACACCAAAAGCACACTTTTTTGTTATTTTGTTTTGAATTAATTTTTGAAAATATTATTAAAAAACTAATAATTTCTTTGCAGCTGCAATTTTATTTAGTTTTTCACTCTAAAACACTCTTGAGCGCAACATTTTTTTTGAAACATTAACAAACATAATTTTTTTCTTATGATTTTCGAATTTCTTGCACAGAAATTGTGTTTTTATCTCTCAACATTGCAAATTGTGGCTAAAGTTTATCATATTTATTTATTTTTGTTTTTTCTTATTTTTTTTTTGTATGTTGAAAACTTGTCTGTCAAAATGTGTATTTTTGTTGTTTTTATTCATATTTTCATAACATTTCTGCCATAAACGACAAGCCTTTTTTTGTTTTCATTGGTTTGGCAACATTGCTCGCCGCGCCGCTTCGTTCAATCGATCGACTGTAATTGATTTTGATCGAAGTTGACAGTTCTGAAAGATCGCAGGCTGAGCGTTTAAGTTGGAGTTTAATATTACTGCAGCATGCGCTCGATTTCGTTCGCCCATAAGCTCGAAGACCGCAAAGTCTTTTATGAATGCAAATTGCGCTCAGTTAACAGTTTCGTTTCATTTCTGACAAATGAAGTTGAATGAAGTTAATTCTTGTTCTAATTGAATTTACATGAACTACTTTTGGATAATGAAAACACACAAACACAACTTTAATAATTCATAGCTGAAAGACGCTTAAACGAAACTTGCGCAAACGCGCTTGAATTATTTTCAATGCTTTTTTCATTAAATTTTACAACAAAAAAATGGTTTTGTACCAAAAATTTATAATTGAAAATTTGCGCAAGTCAAATTACGACAAGTTTGCTGATTTATTTTGACTTCAATAAACAACAAATTATTTTATTTTTTTTTTGCTTTGTAGTTTGTTATGAATGCGCGCTTGAAATCAATAGTTGAATACACAAATTGAAAGGAGGCAAATTCAAAAGAAATATTCAAGTGAAAAACTAAATAAAATTGTATCTTTTTACCGTTGAAATACGTGAAGGCTGAGGTGTGATTTTTTCAAATTAACATTTTGCAAATCTGACTTAATTGAGTGAATCCAAGCAGCGGCGAACTTGTTCAGCGGTTTGTTTTGTTTTTGTTTCGCTTTGCTTTGCTTTGCCTTCCAAGTGTAGCAACAATTGTTGAAACTATTTTTATAGTAAATAATTACAGTGCTTTAGCATCGTTGTTGTTGTTTTTGTTGTTGGCATGAAGTCCGGGTGTCTTGGTGTCTGTGAGTATTTTAAAAATGCATATTTCCCAGCAACAAAAAACAAAAAAGCGTCATTTGGTTTTAGTGCTGATATGATATTGTTTAGAAATCGGTGCAGTTTTATTTCTTTCGATACAAGTGTAGTAAAATATATAAAATTAAAGATTAAGAAGCAAAAAATTCTTCCTTAATTTAAGCTGAAATATCACGCATACGTTTGTCACAAATAGTCACAGTTTTTGTTTACATGCTTTATGTTACTAAGTCCTCGCAGAACACATGCGACATATGACAAGTTGTGACAAATTGTGAACTCTAAATTGTTTTATGTATAGTGTTGCTTAAACTAACATAGGAGTAGCAGTTGATATTAGAGTCTCTCTTCACTTTGTGATTATTGTAGGAATAGCGTGTTTTCATCAACTACTGAGTAAGCAGTTTTAGTATCAACTCATCACTATGAACATATCTTGTTGAACAAATGAACTCAACTTGAATCAAGTTGAGCGCCTCTGCGTGGAGTAGGCTTGATTAACATTGTGTGGCGCGACTTGCGTTTTTTTCTTCTTATTTTTCGTCTAATTTTTCTTTCTAAAGAAAAACTAAATAGCGGCAAAGTAAAATAAATAATTGAAAAAGAAGAAGAAGTAGTAGTAAATTTTGCATGTTTGTAATTTTTAGACGAACTAAATGAGTTATTAGCACGCCAAATGCTAAGACGAGTGTGTGTGTGGCGCGAAATAAATCATGCTGCGACCGCGGTCGGCCGATGACTACACACCATCGCCGTGGTGTGCAATACAGGGTGATCGCGCATATTTTTCTGCATGCTTATTAAAATTTCAAATAATACTAATCATTAACAGACTTTTCCGCAACATGGATGGCACTGAATTATGGCCAAAGACCGTCAATTAGCCAACAAAGCGCATTCGGAATAAAAATAGCAATAAAACACAAATCATGTCATTTGCATTTCCATTCGAGCACTTTGCATGTCATTTGTCAATGCAAAATATTCAATTGAAATGGCAAATAATCACTGTATAAGTACGTAATTCGCTTGAAACTTCGGCTTGGCCAAGAAAAAAACACAAAGCACTGAGCAGAGTTAATGACGCGCAGAGAGGGCGTTTGGAAACTCTGTTGAGTTACAAAGTAATTGAAATTTGAGCTCGTTCGTTCTGTGTGGCCGATCAAGAACTTGCCCGCCGTTTAAGGGCTCTGACCAGTGCACTTTGTGGGCGCGGTTGGCGTGGCATGGCGTGGCGCAAAGAAGTAATTCGGTTGGCATAATTGTTGCTGTTGTTCGGCTAACGACGCTGACAAGTTCAAAGCGCGCGAGCACAGTAAGGAAAATTGTTATTTGATGTTTCGGTTTTTGTTGTAAAGACTTTGGAATTTGGCTCAGACTTGTACAACGCGTATAACAATAAAAACTACTTTGCCATTGTGTGTTTTGTTCAAGTTACTTTTGTTAGGTTTGGACCGGAAAATAACAACAACAACAACAACAAAAATAGTACACAAATTGCATCAAAATTCCAATTTCAATAAAAATTCAAATGAAATGTTTAATTATGGTTTGTCTGCGCAAATGTTATTACTTTAATAACAGAGTTGCTGCCTTTTTTCACATTTGACTTGATTTCTTTTGCAAAACGTTCAATTCAATTTATTATTGATTTTTACAAAATACAGTAAAGTCAACCAAAGTTGGTCTGATTTCGGTACGAATCAATGGTAATCAAAAACGTACGAGCCCTCACTGTAGGCCTGCAAATGTCTTGGCCTCATTGCAAGTTTCGGCCGCAAGCAGTGGGTTAGTAGTTTGCAAATGACAGCGGCCGCTAACATATGTGCGCCACGCCCACTTTTCTTATTGTTTTTTTTTCCTTTGCTAGGATGATAGTTTTACGCAATTGGCGTGGCAGCGCTTAATTGTCAAGGCATTTGCGTTTTAAGTTATACAACACTTTGTCAGTTGGCCGACAATTAAAAGTGTTGCGGTCGCCGTCGTTTTTCAAGTCGCTCAGCAAACTAAATGTTTTGACTGCTGTACAATAATTAACAACTCAGCTCAGCTCTCATGTCTTGTTTGTTGTTTTGTTTTTCTTTTTTTGTTTCTTTTATTTTGTACTTTTTTTTTTATTGTTTTTGTTTTTTTTTGGACTTGGTCCGTTTGCATGTCTGCCAAATTGGCAACACTTGAGCTGCAAACAGGTTTAAATTCGATTTGCAGCTTCAATAATTTTCTGGCGGCTGCATTTTGCCTGCGCTTACTTGAACCGACTTCAACACCTCCTCCGCCCCCCAACCAACAGTGACCGGCACCGCCTGTCGGGCAGCCTGCGTCAACGATAACAACAACAAAAACAACATTGGCTCGGCTCATTGGCATTAGCAACCGGTTTACACCGCAGACAATCGTTGTTGTTGTTATTGCTGCATTGTGTTTTGGCAGCTAGAAGTTGGCTATTTTGACAAATTGGCGTTTATTTGGCTTAAATGATTTTTAGTGTTGCCTTTTTTTATTTTTTTTTCTACTCATTTTCATCTTTTTTAAACAGAAGCAAAATTGCAATGCAAGTAACGTTAAATGATTTGTTTTAAGCGCAATGAGTTTTTAAACATTTGATCAAAAGTTGTTTTATTTTCCTTTTGAAAATAAAGGCGCTTCCCGGTAAAGAGCTGCTTGGCACTTTGGCAAACAAAGCGACGGACAGCAAGACAGACAGACAGGCAAGCCGATAAGATGCATAAAGTGTTGCCATAAATAATAAATTCATTAACTTGACTGGCATTTCAACTGACAATGCGCCATGACAGACTGAAGAGCTTCTCTCAACACACAACATTATCATGTGTGTGTGTAAATGTTCATCACTTTCGCTGAATTTACAATTATATTTAATAGGAAAGCGATTGATGCTGTTTACAACTGTCTGTCCGTCTGTCTGTCTGTTTTGCTTACAGTGCATGCACGCTATGAGTCACTTTTGTTATGAACTTTAGTCAAATTCTTCATGATAGAAGGAAGCTTTTCTTTTGAGTAAAATAACTGAATTAATAGGCCAAGTTTGCTTAGCACGGTCCAAGGCAGCAACTGTTTGCGCATTTGCACAAGCCCTGTGAGTTAAATGCTACATTTCATTTATGCACACAAACAAAACGACTAAAGAAAATACAGTAGTAAATTGTGCAAATATTTGTTGTTTAAATAACTGCGGATGCAAATATTTATGCGTAGTAATAAAACAATCAGATAAAAATCGTTCGTCTTCAGCTTCTGTTTTTTCTTTATTTTTGTTTTTTCTTCTTCCCCAACAAATGACAAAAATATGCTGCTTTGTCTGCTGCATATCTTTGAGTTTCATATTTGTGCTGATAAGCAACCAAAAAATGCTACCCGTGTTTATTTGTCTTTCAAATGAGTTTTTAATTGTTGCTCTTCTATTTGATTTGCTGTTAATTGTTTGCGCACAGCTAGGCGGGGGTGCAACAGCAGGTGCAATCTGAGCTTATCAGTGGCGCACAACAAAATAAAACAACAAAAGCAAAACAAAAATTAAACAAATTTCAATTAAGTTATTTTTTGGCAAAGTTCACAAAGGGTTATGTGAGCCTTGTCCGTCCGGGCCAAAGTTTATAGACATATCAAAATTGTTGTTGATTAATTATTTTAAGATACATTTCACTTGCAATATGGCACGCTTTTTCTTTATAATTGCAATTATTTATTTTTTAAATCTTTCGCGTATTTTAACAGAATTTTTCTGCGTCACTAACAGAATGTTAAACATTAGGCAGTTGACTGAGTCGTTTGTCAGTATTTGTTTAGACTTTGTTTGAATTTTCAGCATACGAACATAAGCTAATTGCAGGCAGAAATAAAGAGTTGACGACGGCTGTCGAAATTAGGGTTGCATGTAACAGAAATTTTATACTCCCACACAACTCTTAAATTCACATTTGAAAATTGAAAATGAATGCAGAAATTAATAAATTCTTATAACCATAAACTTGAAACTTTATAAAAAGCCGCACAAATCGAAGTCTCAGCATTTGTCAGATGACAGACAGGTTGTTGACGTTGCTGTTACGTTGAGTTTCGGTTGTATACGTGCGTGCGATACTAATGCAACATTGCGATTATTTCAAACCAACAGTAACTCTCTGCAATTCCGCAGTTCCAGACCGGGTAGACCGCCGAAACGTGGACCTGTCGGCCTATCATTGCCGCCGTCACATCTTTCACAGCATCCGCAGCTGAAGAAACATCGTCTGGATAATGGTGAATACGCGTACGAGAACGGCCATATTAGTGGTGAGTAAGTGGTGAAGAAGAAGCACATGCTTGGTTTCTCCGCCATAAACAAGTAATTTTCTGTGTCTTGTGTTAAGTTAAGAAAACATTTATAAGCTATGCAAAGCAGCAGCAGCAGCAGCAGAAAAATAAAAAGCCTTTGGCAAAAATCAGTTTGATTGGGAGCCAAAGTATAAATCAATCAAGTCGAGCTAACAAACAGTGGCGGAAACGCCATAATTTTTTCGTAGTTCCCAATGCACAGGCACAGACAAAGGTAACCGAAAGCCGAACGAACAATAGCAGTGACGGCAGTAGCAATGCAGATACAGATATACAATTACAAATGAAAATCGCAACGTACAAGAGTAGCCCCGCAGAAATAACGAAACGATCGTGCAGATAGTTTACTCAATTCGTAACTGAGCCACAAACAATCGACAAATCTTGTCTTTGGCATTTGATTTGCAGTCAGTCAGTCATAAGAAACGTACGAATCAAATATGTATGAATGGCGTATTTGTAACTGTTGCTATATCATTATGCACACACACACACATATACACACCAATACAGAGTCAGCCAAACAACTTAAAAGTCACGTTGAGGAAGTCTTAAGATAAATGTATATTGAAACACAAAAACAGCAATCAGCTTAAATTCAAACTTATGATTTGTGCGCTGCCAAGACACAAAAAGGCAACAACTTCAAATCGTACGTTCGCTTTGTATTTGTATCTGCATCTGTATCTGTATCTGTTACTCGGCATTGATGTGCTTCAATCGTACAGACACAATTATCATGGCGTACAATTTTAAGATTTTAATTGATTTCTTGTATACAATACATTTGTCTATGATTTAAATAGTGCTGCGGCCATTGAATATATTGAATACAGACAAATACAAATTCTGTCAGCCGCGCCACGCCTACAGACTAGTTCATAAATGTGTTCATGATTTGTCGAAAATGTTACTTCAATTCGACCGACAATCGATGTTGTTGTTGCTCAAGAAGTCTTTCGCATCGGCCGGCGCCGGCCTGCGTTAACTCAACATCGCACACGCTTTGAAGTTGCCAGCAAAGGCACATTTTGCAAGTCATCGCGTTCAGTTTTTTCGAAGTTCATTCTTAAGTGAATTATGGGCGTTGATTACTATTGTACATTTATTTGAAATGCAGTTGTTGTATAACTTTTATAACTATGATTTTTCAGTTTTTCATATTTGTGCACTTCAATATTTCTAATTTAATGGAAACTGTGTTATTTAAATGCAATTACAATTATTGACACGCAGCGCTTTGAATGAAATTGTCGCAATTGCAATAAGAGCAAACGTCTGTTATATATATACATATATGTATATTGCTTGCTGGCTATATAAAGGCTTACAAAACCACACACAAGCAGACGTAGCACACACACACAGATGCAAATGTAGCCGAGTGTTTAGTCTACGGCGGCAGTAGACAAGCGACAGACAACGGTCGCCTCGGTCGCTCGAAGGTGTTTATTAGCACAGGTGGGCCAAGTAGACAGACGCAAGCGTGGCTGCGGGCTGCGTGCTGCTTGTGGAAAGGGAGGGGGGCGGCGCACACTTGGTCAATGCATGTTTTCATAGTAAATTTTTATGCCACCACTGTGTTTATACATAGTTATATTTAGCTGTGTGTGTGTGTGTGTGTGTGTGTGTGTGTGTGCTTGTTTGTGTGTTTATGCGACTATATAATTTGCAAATAGTCTGTCTGTCTGTCTGTCTGCGCGTGTTGCTTGCATAGTTTATATATTATTTATGCGATATTTTCGACTCAAGCCGAGTAAACTCGATTTGATGGCCGTCGTCATCATCGTCATCATCATCATCATCACCGCCATCAGCGTCATTATTGGCCGACGCGTCGTTGCCGGCACAGTGCGTGCCATGTACGTAGGTGTAACGCGCTACAAATGTATCTAGATACACTTGGCATGTGCGTTTAGTGCGCGGTCATGTGTGTTAATGTCTGACGAGCGTAAATTAAACATAATTTGACTCAAGTAAATGCTTTAATTTTCACTAATTCGACAATTGTTGTTGTTGTTGTTTGTGTTGTTTTGCGCAACTCTTCACTTACGCGCTTAGATATGAATCGCTTGGAGAAGTCACCATTGCTGGCAAACGGCTACAATCCGCCGCCAATCAATCACATGGCCTTCATGCACATGAACGCACAGCATCCCGGCTCGGCGTTAATGTCGCCGGGCATGCCGCCGCACGGTCTGCACGCACGGCCCGACAGCCAGATGCTGAAGGCGGCCGCGCAGAGCGGCATGTCGGCGGCCAACATGGATGCGTTGGCGCGCTCCGGCATCTGGGAGAACTGTCGCGCCGCCTACGAGGACATCGTCAAGCACTTGGAGCGGTAAGTAGGCCAGAGACTTTGCTTATGCCATGACATAACCTCACATAATTCGCAGACTGCGCGAAGAGCGCACGGATGAGCGCCAGCAGATGATCGTCGGCGGCAGCATTGGCGAGCAGAAGCCGCGCGATTTGAGCTCACGCAATTGTAAGTTTAGCAAGGCAGCGGCCGTGCTTCATGTTGCTCATCCCAAACGTCTCTTATTTGTTCGCACAGGTTCGCCCAGTCGGCAGAGTCCCGTGCTGAATCTATCGAAGTCCGGCGGCAACACGGATCAGGGCAGCAACTGCGACGAGCGCAGCGAACGCAGCGACATGCACTCGCCGGCGCCATCGCCACGCGCGGGCAGCATCGGCGACAGCGGCAGTCGCGGCGTCATCGGCGTCGAAGACGAGGACGAGGAGAATCTAAGCGACGAGGCGGCGTCCGAAGTCGATGAACGCATGGGCAAAGATGACGAAGGTGAGTACACTTTGCACAGCATGTTGGCTGTCAAGCAAACGTACGATAAACAAAATATATAATAACAACAAATAACTTCAATCATTTTGCGACGTTTGTTTTTGTTTTTGTTTTTTTATGCACGCTTCCTGTCAGCAGACTTAAGTGACACCGAACGTGATAATCTCTCGACTGGCTCGGCGCAGCATCAGCATCATGCACATCAACACCACCAACACCACCAGCAGCACCAGCAGCAGCAGCAACACCAACAACAACAGCATCACACACAGCCGCCGCACACGCACCTCGGCCATCCGCACCCGCACCATGCTCATCACCACCATCACCTGACACAGCTGCCGCTCCATCACCAGCGCGCCTCGCCCTCGGCCGTCGAACGTGTCGGCGTCGGCGCTGTCAATGCGGCCGGCGAGCCCGTCTCGCTGCAGCAATCGCCCGTGCAGTCGCACAGCGCCGCGGCCGTCGCTGCTTTGCAGCATCAGCGCGTGCTCAGCTATGCCGCGGCCGCTGCTGTGGCCAATGGCGCTAGCGGCGCTGCGGCCAATGTCTCGAATCCAGCGCTGGCCAATGGTCCCGGCTCGGTGGCCGGCGCTGGCGCTCTGACCGCCAACGAGGCGCTGTTGGCCGCCAATGATGCCACGGCTGCGGCTGCTCTGGCCGGTGGCCTGGCTCTGGGTCCACTGGGCATCGATCCGCACGGCGGCGCGCCCTCGTCGACCGAGACGCTGTTGCGCAACATACAGAGCTTGCTCAAGGTGGCGGCCGACAATGCGCGCCAGCAGGAACGTCAGATCACCTACGAAAAAGGTGAGTTTCTCCACGACTCTTTGCCTGACTTGTTTTGACTTAGTTTGTTTAATTTGTTTCGCCACTAATACAAAACTTTCTCTGACACACGCTCTTCTGGTTTCTCTCTCCCCTCACAGCTGAGCTGAAAATGGATGTGCTGCGCGAACGTGAAGTCAAAGATTCTTTGGAGCGTCAACTCGTCGACGAACGCAAATTGCGGGGTAAGTTTCCTTCTCCTTTATTGTTGTCTTTGTTTTCGGTCTGTGTGTGTGTGTGTGTGTGTGTGTGCTTTTGGCCACTCGAAAAGGCACACAAGTTCCGAACTCCATTCAAGTGCGCCTAATGCAAAGTGACTCAAATGACAATGACACCTGATATGTCTAAAGGTCTCTTGGTACGTGCGGGGCGGCTGGCTTGCCTTGGCGCTGCTCGCTGCTCGCTATTATGCTTAAGTCAAATGTAGAAAAGGCTTAAATGTTGGCCTTTTTGTGTTTTGTTAAGGACTTGATTGTTGTTGTTGTAGTTGATGTTGCCATAGCTCTTCTGTTCCGTTGGCCTTTTTCAACAGAAATCACAATTCAAATGAATTTAATATCATTTCATTATTTAGTTACACTCGAATGATTTGCAAAAATAACACGATTGAACAATGGCCAAGAAGACTTATTAACAAGAAGAAGAGCAGTAAGCTAAGGGCACATTGTCTCAAGTCTGGAATTTGAGTCGTCGTCGTCGTCGTCGTCGTCGCAAAGACAACAACAACAACAATCTTTGCCATTGACATGCTTTTAGTTACTTTTGTTGCAACAACAATGGCATTAAGGCACAGCAAAATGCCTTTAATTGTCTGTCGAATTCATTAGCAAACTTTTGAGCAGGGGGGGTGAATTTTATAAGCTTTCTTTACTTATGGCAGTTTTTTAAAGGCGTTTCTTTATATAAAATTCATAGCTTTGTGCTTCAATTAGCTTGAGTCTCAAACCTTTCACGACGTTGACCGCAACTATTATTACGTTTCTTGCATACAACAATAATAAATCAAAACTCTAGAACATTAAACCCCCCTCTCGGTTGCTTGCCGCTGCCAACGAGCGTGCCTAACAAGCACATGTGTTGTGGTTTAGTTTGCAGCAAAGAACAACAACAACAACGCGAATGTATACAAATTGCATGCAAGCAAAACATCTAATTGCAACTAATAATATCGCATATTGCATTCTGCATACCGGGGCGCGATAAACCCGCTGAAATATGGCAAGCGGCAATAAGGCACTGAGATTGCAGAGAGACACAACAAATGGCTGCATGTTGTATGCCATTCGTGGCGCATTGCAATGCATTGCAGTCGCATGCGAAGAAGCGCAACACTCGAATGCATTTCTTGCATTCGATGGCTTTGAGGCAATGCGCTAAAAAGGTGTGCCAACGAAACAAAAATATGCCAATTGGCAGATCAAATAAGAATCGTAGAATGTTGTTGGGCCACCCCGCCAACTATTTGCCGCCTACGTAAACGTTTGGCGCACCACGCTTCAGCGCACAAATTGACTGATCAATCGCAGCAAAGACTAGCGGACTAGCCTAGCCTAGAGAGAGGTGAAGCCGAAGACGACAGTAGGTTGAAATGAGCACAGCGACAAACCCACAAAATGAACAGTCGAGCGCCATTGAAACGATGCACGATGCGTTTCGAGAATGAGACCAAACTTGAGTTCAAGTCAGGATTAATAATAATTGAATTAATGTTTGGCCACACGCAAAACGGATTCGCAGTTGAGTGCTTGCCAAATGAAAACTGATCGATTGAGCGGGTCGAAGCGTCGCACAAGAATAGTGAGACTTGAACGGCTCAAATTACAACACACGCACACACACACACCCTGTATAATAATTAAGAATTCTAATTAATTATAAATTAATGATCATTTGTAATGACACGTCCTTTCTTATGCCCTTCTCTTCTGCCCCTTGCAGTGCTTTACCAGAAGCGTTACCGACGCGAGCGTAAATTTCGCATACGCTACCAGCAGCAACTTGACGGTGGCAAGCGAAAACCGCTAGGTGGCGCCAGCGTTGCGGTCGATGAAGAAGGCAACAACAATGGCGGCAACGGCATTGCCAATGAGAACAAGAACAACAGCAACAACACTGAGTCAGCACGCAAACTCGAGCAAGGTGAGTAATCGACCACAATTGACCACAGCACCACCAACAACAACAAGTGTATTATAACAAACCCTCAAATGAAATTTGTCGTATATAATATACATATTACTCACACACACACACAAATGTATCTCTTGTTCTATATAACGTATTTTAACAGAAAATAAGACGCTACGCATGTCTAATATGTATTCCCCCCGTTTTAACAAACACAGCGCCCTCTGTTTTACCTTTACCCCCTTAGATAATGATGGCCGCACAAGTGAAAAGTCTGACAAGTCCTTGAACTCCTCGCATGATGGCAGTGGCAGCGGCGCACAGGCGCGTTCCTGTGCCTCGTCCCCCGTAAACCAGCAACAACAACCACAACAGCAGCAACAACAGCAACAACAACATCAAAGCCAACACCAACAACAACAACACCAGAGTCAACAGCGTCAAGGCTCGGAAAGTCCAAGTTTTAAGCGTGAACCACACTCGGATCATGAAGGTTCCGTCGAGCGTCGCAGCATCGAACGCACCGATCACTGTGAGCGCAGCAATGAGCATCACGCCTCGCCAGCGCCAACGCCCACTTCCCAGGCAGCCGCCGTCGCAGCTGCAGCGGCCGCCGCCGCAGCGGAGGGCAATCTGGCGGCTGCCGCTGCAGCAGCTGCCGCCGCCGCGGCCAGCAATGGCAAGCCGCCATGGAGCTACCCGGGCATTGATCTGATGGCCACCGGCGCCTTCTGGCAGAACTACTCAGGTGCGTTGGCTGCTGACAATATGTCAGTACGGGTTTAAATGACCGATAATTGTATCTCTTATTTAATATGGTTTTCCTTTTTTCTTTGCCTTCCTTTCTTATCGCCAATAGAATCACTTGCGCAGGAGCTGGAAATTGAGCGCAAATCGCGCGCCGCCAATGCTGAGCGTGATGTGAAGAGTCCGCTGGCGGAGCGTCAGCCCGCCTACTATAAGAATTCGGTGCTATTCGGCAGCGCTAACTAAGCGCCAAGCAAGCCCGACGAGTCGCGTGGTAAGCTTCAAACTTGTGATTTTTCCGACGGCAACGCATTTATCCAAAAATAAAAAACAAAAAACATTAAAAAAAATGAAGAAAATTGGTGGAAAATTTGTGTTTAAGTTTGTGCGCATGATTCATATTTGATCTCAGAGTGCAATCGAGTAGAAATTTAACAGCAAATTCGGCAAAACCAAACAAAAACGAATAAACGAAAAAAACGTTAGTGAAAAATTTTATTGCTTCAAATTTTTGTCGGTTTTAGCAATTTTTTTTTAGTGTATACGAAAGCGCAAAAGAAGTTATTGAAAAAATGATAAATAATATTAAATGTACGCAAAAAAGAGAAGCGTTTATGTAAATAATTTTGACTTGTAGCTAAATTTCGCGTAGAAAAGATAGTTGCAGCAACAAGAACGGCCAAAAATGGGCTTGATTTGTATATAGCAAAAATGTCTCCAGTGAATTTTTAAGCGGTTATAAAATTAAGTTAAACAATAAGAAAAAAAGCGTAAAAAATATTTAAAAAAAAGTAAATAAAAAAACACATATTTAATTTATTATAAACACGACCATTGTATATAACATATTCGAAGACTTTTTTCGCACAGGCCGCAAAACCGTACTAGAATCATAGTGTTAGAGAGGCGTGGCGCGTTGTAGGCGGTTACGGAAGTTAGTTGCTTAGCTTGCATTTCATTTAAATTAACGCAAGATGTTCATGATGTATGCATGAATCAGCGCGCATATGATTAAATAAGCTGGTAAGCAGATAATTAAAACCTTTAATTATATAAAATCAAACACAAATGAACATTAAATAATCATTAATAAGTATTAATAGCATGAATAAGAGTTAAATATAATTTTTATTGTTTTACTTAGGTTTTAATATAAACTTTTAGCATTGCATAAGCGGCGACTTGCAAAAGTTCATCGATCATTATTGTACTTAATTAGAAAAAAACGAGAAAAAAAAATATAATAATAAATATATTAATAATAAATATAATGAAAATAAATAAATAAATTAAAAAAGAACAAAGAGTTAAAAATAAAAAAAAAAATAAAACTTTTAGAATCATGCAAAAAATAAAAAACGTTCACGAATTGCAAATGAAAAATATGCTTAAAAGTGCGGCAAAGTAAAAAAGTTATGAAAGTTAAAAAATATGATGGAAAGAAATTATTAAAACTATTTAAAATGCTTCACATAACATTTAGTCTTAAAATGAAACTACTGACGTAATATTGCAAAACAAGAACAACAATAAATTATTAAAAAACAAAAACAAAATATACGCTACACAAAATATTATAACAATAATAATTCGAAAAATTAAAATAAAATCTAAAAACTTGATACAATTTGTATGATTTATTTGCAGTTGTCACATGTTTTCTACAATTAGTTCATAAATGGGTGAGGCTTGGTTTTTTGCTTCAATTAGAGTATATTGCATATTTTATACGTTTTCAATTGAATTCAGTTCATGTACGGTCGTTGAATCGTTGAATAAATTTTATTACATGCAATTAAATATTTTAATGATTTCAAGTAAGTTTTTCCAATTTACTCAAATGCTTTTTTTTATAAAAGAGAAGACAAGCAATTTCTCGTGGTTGGAGGCTTCCGATTGCATAACAAACTGTAATCATTATCTTGGTTGATGCCCAATGTGAAGGCGGCGCACTTACAAAATACTCGATTGGAAAAAACCTCTTGAACTATTCACAAGATCTTGTATTTCTCAACTAAAGTTTTTAACTCTGAGCTTGTTTTACTTTCCTAAAATATATTTAGAGCATTTTAGTAATACCACTTTCTCAGGGTTTCCCAGGGTTTCTCAAGATTTTTCTTTTTATTGTGTGAAAATATTCTATTATACTTCTGTAGAAAATATCCAATATATAAGCTCCTCTAAAACTATCATCGTTTTAATAACACAGCAAGAAATCAAAGCTCCATACAGTTCACACAGCACAAGTTCTGGTGTCTGAGAGTCTTAATCGTTCGGCTTAACTAATCGATCAAATTATACAAGCCGCATCAGCTGCCAGACACAATTCCAGACACTAATCGAACCCAAACGATTGGACGAGCATTTGATTGAGTCTGTCAATGATTTATGCCATGCGAAAGCTTTTAAAGGATCAACTATGGATCAAATCGGTAACACACAAATCGTTCGCCCAAACCGTAAAAAGATGCGGAAAAAAGAGATACAAAATTTTTATATATAAATTCTTGAAGATTTTTAGGTCGTCGTTATAACTATTGTGATTATGATCATTGGTAAATTATATTTAATTTACAGTTAAATGATCACGTACGTTAAACGCCGTCGCCGATTTGCCAAAAAAAAAAAAAACGAAAAGAAATTTACGAAAAAAGATACAAAGAAAGATACGCGACGAGTGAAGAGAGCAGCAAAGATATTTCGGTGTTGGATATGAAAATGACCTCAATTATCGATTTAACTTTATTATTGGTTTTGATTTTGACTTTTTGATGTTTGTCTTCGATATTAAGCGTTCCGAAGCGCACAACAACACAACAAGGCTTAAGGGGCAGCGTCCTGAAGCAAAGGGGGCGAACACACAAACAAAACGGGCCAACGAAAGAATATGTTGAAATTAAAAGGAATGCTGTTGATTGCAGGTTTGCACTGATGAGCACACATGCTACATGTACGAGTATCTGCGCGCAGACTTGTCTCCATGGCATTAGATACATTGTATGTGTGTGTGTGTGTGCCATTCGTGCTTAATTCTAGTTAATTTTTGTATTATGAATTGTATCGAAAACGTTTAGCTGATTGTTGGTTGGCAGTCGTCAATTGGCAACGCTGCCACATGAATTGTGTGGCAATCATATTTTGAGTTAAATAGCGCACGATTATATGGCGTGGCAGCAGAGATAACTGTTGTTCTCAGTTGTTATAAATCAAATAATTAATTATTTTAATTTCAAGGCGGACGAACAAAACTTAAACAGAGAACTGTGTGAGAAATTCATGTCTTATATGCCAGTTCAAAACGAAATCGGGTCAAGCGCATCAGAAAGGTACAATTCGACGGCAGGATATCTCAACTTAAGCACAGTTGAGGCATGCCGCATAGCGCACAATTCACAGGCACTGTGCATGCTACATGCTGCAGGCTCACCTTCGCGTTGTCGTAGATCATCTTCGACTTGTTGACAACGTACTGTCACCACGCGGCCGCCATAGTAACAACAGCAACAACTACAAGAACAACAACAACAACTACAAGATGTTGCCAGTACGGCACAACAAGCAATTGCCACAAATAAGCCGCCAATTGGCGAACGAACAGTTTGGCCAAAAGGGTCTTGTTGTTGCTGCCGCTGCTGCTGCGCATCAACATAGCCATGTTGCCTTCGCTGTCTAGGCTGTGCTATTGCCAACAACGTTGTTGTTATAAATCAGTGAGCGCGGCTTTTAATAAATTGTAATTGAGTCGCGTTCCTCTTGAGCTGTGCAGCCAAGTATTTCATAGATGCATTTGTAGCTGCGTGTATGTGTGTGTTGGTGCTTTGGTCAAATGCGCGATCGCGTGTGGGAATGCAGCTTAAGAACGAGCAGTATGTGTTGGCAGTCGAAGGCAACGTTGTGCGACGAACGGTTGAAGTTCAAGAGCTGAAGTGATCCTTATGCTTTTTTGCTTGTCTTGTGCGGCTGCCACGGCCACTTTTACAGGCTGTCTGTGTGTATGTATGTGTGTGTGTATGTGTGGCACTTTGCCTGCT
The DNA here is from genome assembly GCA_037044515.1 of Phortica magna. Lineage (NCBI taxonomy): Eukaryota > Metazoa > Arthropoda > Insecta > Diptera > Drosophilidae > Phortica > Phortica magna. The sequence goes on from JBAMBP010001281.1 coordinate 333,100, forward strand.
GTCGCCACTTCAATATAGTTTATTGTTGTTGCTGTACGTCCGTCGCCGCTCGTTTGCTGCATGAGATACAATTGTCGATTTGTATAGAGTTGCCGCTAATGTGGCTTGTTGTTTTTGCTGCTGCTGCTGCTGTTGTTTGTTGTTTCGTACAACTCTTCTTTTTATGTGTTTGTGTGTTTTGTTGTTGTTCAAAATCACGTAATGAAAAATATGCGCAATAAAAAGTATTTTCTTTCATTTTTCGCTGTCTTGTTTTTTATTTCTTTCTTTTTTTTTTTGGTTGTAATTTTTTGCTTTGTATGTTGAGCAGCAATAAAAATCATTGAACATGAGCATGCTGCAACGTCATCGATAACAACAACAACAACAACAGCAATCGAAATAACAATGCAACATGTGTTATCGTTTGTGCGGCACAAGAAGGTGCAACATTTGCCAAGCCGCTCAGGGCAATGAAGCTTTGTGTTGAATTGTTTTCAATTGTCGTTCATTTAAATTTACAAAAATATGTTTTTTACTTATTAAAAACAATTGTTTAATATTGAAAAAAATTTAATATAAATTTAATGCTTTACAAATATATTTTTTACTTATATAAATAAATTGTTTAATTTAGAAAAAAATTCAATATAAATTTAATGCTTTACAAATCTTCTTCAAACGTTGAGAAAAGTCGACATTTGCCATAAATGTTGCACGACACGCAAACGAAATACAACAAAAAAATTGACTACGATTTTTCTAAAATTAATTGTATAACGATGATTAGTATAACGCCCTCTTGAAGTTGCCTGGCCGCCAGAGCTTCGACTTCGCATAATTGAAACTTTTATTGCGCTTGTTGGCTAGAAACAAATAGCAGAAATACATGCACAGATACAGATACACAAGTCGCAGCGAGATACGTGCGCGATCGATTGCCAAGATACGAATTAGGACCAAGCGCAGTCGAAGTCGCAGCAGCCGGAAAAATGCAATCAGAGTTATATATATGAAAAATCGTACTTTTAATTGTTGCGCATAGTTAGCGAAAGCGGAAAGAAGATTCGATTTCGGTTTCTAGTTCGAATCAAAGCTCATACGCCTCTGCTGCTTTTTTAATTGAGTTTGGCTTCTTTTGTGGTATTTACTTTTGCAAAGACGAGTTTTGTCTTTTGTGTGTCTGAATTTATGGTTTATAATTTTTCATGATGTAATATTTCGCAATGGCAACGTTGGCCGACCGGGCTTAGTGGGTGTTGCTCGCGGCTGCCACTGCCAGCAAGGCGGTTGTGACGGCAGGTGCGTTACGCAGTACGTTGAACTGAAGGCTCATGAACTCAACTCAACTCGAGTCGAGTCGATCGTACAACTTCAATCTTTAATCTTTGCTACCAATGAGGCAACAATGATGATCCTTGCCGCTCTTACTGTTATTTTATTATTATTATTTTTTTTTTATAAATCCGCGTTTTCATACAAGTTTCGCAACATGTTGCGGCCAATTGTATGATTTTTTTTAATATATTTTGTTATTTTCCTTTTCATAAAACCGATGTGATCCGTTTTTAGTTCAAATGCACTCAAGCAGTAATTGTTGCGCAATCTGTTCTGCGCTCCTTTACTGCTGCTGTTGTTGTTGTTGTTGCAGTTGTCGTTGTTATTGTTATTGTTGTAGCTACTTATGAGTTTTAAATTGCAACATGTTCTTTGCCTTTGTATAATTTCCTTTATTATGCTTACCGCAAAATAGTTTTTAATGCCTCAAAAGGACTTGTAATGAAAGGAGTTTTATTGCGAGTGAATTCTTGCGGGATTTGTCTTTGTTTTGCTTGTTAGCAAAAAAGTGTGGTTTGATTTTTTGCCAACAAGCATATTAGTTTTCGATTGAAGTGACTGACAGCTGGCTTGGCGTTGCACTTAAGAGGGTGAGGATTAAAGAGTAACAAAATCAGACTATTTGAGGAGTCCTCTACAAGCATTGACAAACTCTGCCAACTTCGTTGGAAAAATCTCAAGCCAAAGGAAGAACATTCCACGAAACTCAATGAAAGTGATGAGGCCAATTAACATACGAGTGCTAGCTCAAGGATGCGGAGTAAGCCAGCAGCATGCCAGCGGCCAATTCGTGCGGAACACCCAGTAGATGATTACTTCAAGGCACTGCAAGCATCCTGCCAAGCAGGAGTGAAAAAAAAGCACAATCATAAATGCCAATATTCGATAGAACTTCAAGAGCAGTCGCAGCCTCAGCAGCATGAAGTGGCGTGCGACATTTGATATTATTTCGCTAATTCGATACTTTTGCACAGATCTTTTTTTTTGTCTTTTCCTTTCATTTGTGCATAATTTTTAATAATTTTATGTTCATCGTTTGCTTTTCATTGTATTCTTATTTCATAATGATATTTTTCCTAAAAATAAACATAAATTCTGTGTGAATGCAATTTGATCCGTTATTTATGGATTTACGTTATCCTTTGCAAGGCACAAGTAGTCGTTGGTATCTCTGTATATGTGTGTATCTATGAGCAATTGTTGGCCTGTGTGTGTGTGAAATATGCCATGTCTGCGGGCAGTGAACGTGCTCGTTGAGGCTTGAAGATATTTACTGCCAGCGATTATAATATTTCACCGTTATATTTAAGGCTGTCGTTACTGCTGCTGCTGCTGCTCGGCTCCTGTCCTGTCCTGCCTTGATTGAGACTGGAGGCTGTCGCTCGGCCAACTGCCATATCGACAACGACTGCGGGTGCTGACGACCACACACATTATGCTAAATTTTTATGTGATTTACGTATGGCTCAGGTGCGGCGCGGGCCGAGCGGTGCGCGGCGAGCCAAGTGAGGCAGACAGGTGACAACAGCTGCTGTCATTCTTATTGTTTATTTATTTTTTGTCGTCATTTGTTTGTGGGAGTTTGACAACAGTTGCACTTGCTGTTTATTAACGTGGGAAAAGCAACATTTTTTTGCTGTTGTTGTTGCTGTGAAGTCTCGGTAATTAAAGCCTTGTTGCAGCTGTCAAGACAATCGAAGAATCTCGTTGAAGTCGCATAATTAAACATACTCATATGCATACACATATCAAATGTAGAAAAGCCAAGTGTGTGTGTGTGTGTGTGTGTGTGGACATAAGGCAAGCCAGGCTATCAGTGGCGCAACAGTGAAAAGAACTCTTAGAAATGTAGATGAGTTACATTCGACAGAAGTATCCTTTCAACCAAGCCAAGCCAGCAGCCAAGCAACCAAGAATACACTCACAAGAAACCGCAACTTGTGCACGTTTTCGGCCTCAAACGTGTAACAATGCGTGGCATCAACACCAGCACCAGCACCAGCAACATCACTTTTTGTGTGCCACAAACAATGCAAATGATGGCAAAGGAAGCATTCAAGAAAAACAGAAATTGTGAAATTTCTTCTTACAGGAAGTTGTGTGATTTTTCAGATATACGCGCTACCCCTACCCCTACCCCATCCACCCCGCTACCACGCCATCACCGCATAAGAAAGCGGATATGTTTGCTGTTTTGCAAACGAAGTCTTATGGCGTGAGCGGTTGCGGATGCGGGCTTGTGTGATGCATGATACTTACTTGCTTGCTTACGATACAGGGTGCGCCTGCTAAGAAGTTCTAGATTTTCTAAAGAAAAGAAACTGCATATATGCTACAGCACTCGTCAATAGTTTTTCTTGGTGTATGGGTGTGTGTGTGTGTGTGTGTGTGCGTGTGTGTTTGTGCAGTATCAACGCCATGTGTCGACATTGTTAGGGTTTTTGAAAATTTTATAATTAATTTTCTGGTTAACATGATTTCATATGTGTAAATATGCGCAAAGTATGAAAAGAGTATATGGCAAATTGTTGCAAGCACTAAGGAAGAGAAAGTTGCCACTGCATTGTATATGTATGTATGTATGTATATGTGTGGCAGAAAAGTTTGAGGAAGTGTTTACAAAGAAAAGCTTTTGTAGAAGTATCAGATTGCGTTGCTGATTAAAAGACGCTCGTTTATATAATTGGTAGCACAATAGGTGAGCAAAGTGGGTGGCGGCAATGTAAGGTTTGCCAGGCGCAGCAACTTCATGTTAAACTAATGAAAAGTAATAAAGTTTCCTGCACATAATTCAATTACTAATAAAGTAGAAATTAGACAAAATGCTGAAGATTATTTGAGGATTAATATGAAGCGACTTTAAAGTCGGTTTTGCTACATGAACTACTCTATATAACCTTGCTCTATTATAATATTACATTATATTTAATGCATTGTTTATAAAGTTTGGTTTATATATTTTTGCTTTGAGATTTTCGCTTCATTATTGAAAGACTTCACGTAATTAATGACTTTTCGTCAAAGGCGAACGCAACGACAGTTATATTGAAATGCGACTTAAGCGGCTAGAATCCCGGCTAGAGCGCCCCTGGCGTCAGTCGCAGCAACTCGTGGCGCCATGACGCGGCAAGTTTAGCGTACGATATCTCTTTCAATATTAACCATTAACGCATTTAAGCGTCGACAACAAACAGACGACGGACGCATAGACAAACATCAAGAGCGACTTGGCTCGGCCGGCTGGCAGGCAGCAACTTACGCATGAATATGTCTATTTGTCTGTCCGTCTGTCTGTCGGTCTGTCTGTCTGTTCGCTTGTAAGTTTTCAACGTCATTTACTTTTCATTTGGTAATTGTATTGCGTCTTTTCAGTTTTTTAAACATACAATTTTTAACAATCGAATCAATTTGAAATCCAAACTCTTTGCGGCGTTTCTTTTTGCCTCAAGACGCCGCTCAATGAGACTCGACTCGGCTTGGCTTGGCTTTGGTTGCTTGAGTGACATGACGGTAGCCAAATTGCCGCATCATGCCGCTTTCATGCGTAAATGCCAATGTGGCAATGTGTCTATGTGTGTGTGTGTGTGTGTGTGTGTGTGAAGATGACTGAGTCGTTCGTCGTTCGTTGCTGAGCGTATCTTGGCACTTTATTGTTTGCTGCTGCTGTTGCGGTCTCTTCTGTTACTCTTACTGCTGTTGCTGCTGCTTCTTCTTGCTCGCTTTTATATTCAATTTGCGTTGCCTTCCTGCGGCGTTTGTATCCTTTTTTTTTTTGATATATTTTTTTGTATTTGTTATTTTTTAAGAAGTCATGCCAAGTGATCCATCTTCATTCTTTGTGCATTCGTCAGTGCACAACAAAGAATGGCCAGCAAAAAAGAAGAGGAAGCGTTGAACAGCGTTGAAATTTCGCTTTCTTTGCTCTTTGTTTCGCTTTTCTTGGCATTTTAATTTGTCAGCGTGCAAAATGTATTGCATACCATTGGGCGCCAGTCGGCGTGCGTTAAGGGTGCGCAGTTGCTGCTGCGGCGGCGGCTGATCGATGACATTTTCATTTGATAGATTGTGCCGTTGCTTTTTTTTTAAAGTTGAATTGCTTTAAAGCGTTTGAAAAAAAAGTGACTTTAACGCAATTAAAATTATTTGTGGCGCGTATTTGATTATTGTTGTTGTTGTTGTTGTTGTGAGCTGTTTGCGGCATTGCGTGTCTCATTTACGTGCTAATATTTTACGATTATGTCAGCATCGTGTTGCGCCGCAGGTTGTCTGCCATGCCTCTGATTGCTCGTGCTGCTCTTGATGCTTCGTGCTCAACGTCGTCGACAAGAACGTTCACGTCTCGTTCACGACTCGTCTCGTCATGCATGCGCACGCGTACAGCATCAAAACGCATTAAAGCTGAAATAATAATTCAATTTTGCGTTGCTTGTAAGCAAAATCAATTCAATTTGTGCGCACGCAAATAAAACACAACACAAAATACAAAAAATACAAAGCCGCATTGCACATCAATAACAATTTGGCATTTTATCATTTCAGGCGGCCAGGCAGTCTGCAGCAAATACAAGAAAAGCTGAAGCAAATACATTTTGACAGTTGAATTTCGTCGATTGGCGCATGAGGCATCGCTTTGTGGCACGCAAAGGCACGGCAGGACGCTATCTTCGAGACGTTGTAACACTTAAGGGTTAACACACGCACACACAGCGACATGCACTCATATCTGAGACATTATGTCGAATCGCAGTTTTTTATCGCTTCTTCTTTTTTGTTTTTTTTGCCTGTGCTGACATTTTTGGCAAATCATGCTGTAATCTCAGCTGCTGTCAATGAATGAGTGAATGACTAAATGCACACTGAGAAACAGTTAAATTATGCAAAGGGTTTGTGCGCGCCGAGGGACAAATCAGCAAATCATGATGACGTATCGGCCAAGCGCACATTTGACATTACATTTGTGTGCGTTTGCGTGTGTGTGTGTGTGTGTGTGCGCATAAAGGGTTGCATACTAATGTCGTAATATACTCGTGGCTGTGTTTTACAATTTTATGTGCACACACAAAAAAAGTGTCTAGAAGATCTCAAAGTATCTTCAAAATCGCAATCGAACTTCCCATAATGCAAATACACACACACATTTGCTAATTAGACAAGTTAACGTACATTGGCCATAACTTGGTGCCTTATGATAGTTGCAGCTGAGGACTATCGGCGGCTTATCGGAAAATCGTGATCTTGTTAAGCAAAAATGAAATTAAGTTGCAAGCGAAACGCGAAGCCAGCGATTTCGAATTGGCATAAAACCCTTTGCGGAATGCAAACTATGCCATTAGCGGGCACACATTGCCAGCAACGTCCAAGGCAGGCAGGCAGGCAGGCAGGCCCGGGCGCTGTTAGGCGTTGGGTGCATGTCGCGCGCATAGCAAACAACATGTAAACACGATGTTTGCTGAGTATTGTTCGACGCTGCAATTGCAGGATCAATGCGCGAACATGACTCGCGTCTGAGCTTTGGCTGGCGCTGTGCAATATCGACGAACAAGAGTATCTGATCGTGTAGTTGTCCTGAGCTGCACACACAACACACAGCACACAACACAGCACACACAACAGACAACGGCGGTGCAGTGCGGTGTGCTAACTGCGCTTTTACTGCACTGCTGCAGTACTGCGCCTGCCGACTGCGGCTGCTTGTCGCCTCATCTAATTAAGCGCTACAAAATGTTTGCTCGCATGCGCGTTCAGTTCAAGTCGAGCTTGAGTTAAGTTGAACACATGCAGCTACATGTGTGCAACAAGATCTGCATGATTGGATTAAGTCTGAGTCGCGCTTGTGTGCACGCGGGTGTGTGCTGTGGGAAGCGACTGCTTGGCCCGCTTGGCTGCTGCTGACTCACTGCGAATGACAAATATGTATGCATGTCTGTGCGCTTTTGCTGTACGCTTCTGCTTCTGTGGAAAGCAAAAGCAGAAGAGAAGCTTAAGAAAAAAAACAACTACAAAGTGAAGTCTTTTTTAAATAAGATATTTTCGCCCTCATTACGTGCGCGCGCTCCAATGTCGAAAGTTACAGATGAAGTGTTGCTGATTGCGTTGCATTGTTTCTGTCGCACACACACTGTACAGCAGCAGCAGGACCACAGCCTCAGGTGAACAGCAAACTGGCGACGATTGCGTCGATAACTTGACGACGGCGACGACGGCGACGACTAATGGCATCTCATTGTGCGCTGCATTGTTTTATTATGCAGTTGCAGGCCTCAGTCTCTGTTTTTTCGCCAGATTAGCCTTAATGCAAGCTGACCATATTTGGTCGGCGCGATATGATAAGCAACGATTCGAGATACTTTTATATGTAGCAATTGTATCTTGTAATTCCATTGCTTGCTTCAACTTCTTGCTTGCCGCTTTTTGTTGTCTGTGAAATTTCTTATTCATTGCATATGCAAAAGTAATGAAAGCATGCGTCTCTATGCCACTACTTTGCCACCAATCACCATCCACCGAACCCATGCCCTCTCAGCAGAGCACTATCAAAGTTTTCATTGTACTATACTACTTACTTGAGCGCTCGAATCCCAGGCACACAATGCAAATTTATAATCCCCTTATGCATGTTACTGCGCCGCTGCCGCGCCCCGTGCACCTTTCGCCCAGACACACACACGACTACTTCAAATATCCTCTCGGCGCCGTACAATGAAACTTTATTTTTGCAAAGTATTTTCCTCAGCCATTTTCCCAAAAATTCTTCCAACATATTTCACTGTATTACAACTTTTGCTCTCTCAGCGCTCATATTTTCTTATATATATTCATGCAGATTCATATTTCTTCTTTAGGTACGTGGAGAGTACAGAATTTGTGCTTGGTTATTTCTTTTGTTGTTGCATGCTTTTGTGTAAGGATTTGAATTTTTATTGGATTTTTAATTTTAAATGTTGTATGACCTCTGTGCGTATTTTTTGCTTTTTTTCATGCTATTATATTAAATAAATTTTCATGACTTTCATTTCGACTAAAATGAGTTGGGAAAATCAGGTATTGTGTGCTAGGCGTTGACAGTGAGCTGGTGAGGAGAGATATGTTGTATATAAAGACTTTGTGGTAGTGCAAATGAGGTTGAGAGGTTTTGTAGCAGCACATTGTCTTAAAGTCAGCTTAGTGCATGTATTAGTAATTAAGCTAATTCAAATCACTAACTACAAATAGTTGCCGCTCTTGTAAATGTCTGCTTTAAGAACATTCTCGTAAAACTACGATTTACGCGCAATCGTAAACCGCAACAAAAGGAGAAAGAACTAAAAGTTCATTAAGACTTTAAACGGCCGACATGCGAACTTTGGCCGCAGCAGTACTGCACTGCAAATGAGATACGATACATGCATGCATCATTCAAGGGGCAGGCAGCCAACACGAAGTCGAAGGCGAGCTGGCGCTCTGTTGGCCAGACAACGGCTTCGTGCTCAACGTGAGAACTTGGCCCATTCAGCTGTCAGCGGGTTGTCACATTAGTGATTTACATGGCCACAGTTGTAAACTAAACTCACACACACACACACACACACACACACACACACACATGTGTGGCATTAGTTGGCGCCGAATTCTTGCCAAAAGTTGTAATCTGTTTCCTTTTTATGAGGCAAACTGTTGACCGCAATAATTTAAGAAACGCTGTCTTTCCAACACATGCATTGTTTTCAACAGCAAGCAAAATAATAATAAACAACTCATAAAATATATTATAAACAATTCTGCTTCTTCTTGCTTTTGCTACTTAAAAGTATCTTTTTTTTTTCATTTAAAATTTTTCTTACCTTCGCAGCGCAATTAAACACAATTGCAGGGGCAAAGTGCGTCAGTCGGCCATGCCCCGTTTTGGCGCCGCGCTTAAGCAAAATCAACAAATCGTAAAAGGTTAAAATATCAAAATAAACAAAAATCTGTATTTGTATCTGAATTCGGTCGCCTTCGCAGTCGTCGTTGGACCACCCCAAGCCGCCGAAGCTACCGAAGATTTACGATGACGTGCGCTGGCAGGCGATTTCAGACTTGCGGTCAACGTTGCATATAAACTGACGAAGTCAAAGCGTTGAAGTGTGGAGAGGAGCAAGGACGGCTGGACGGATGGACGGACAGCGACATTGATGTCGTTGACGACGCGCCTAAAACAAACAAATAAAATGTGTGTTTTCAAAAAGTTAGAAAAAAGCGGGAAAAGCGGCGTGAGTTGCATGAGTTTTAATATGTGCGGCACGCTTTTCTAATCATTTTTAATTAAATCGACAAAACAATAAAAATCACAACGAACGTGAAAAATCAACGAAAAAGAAAACAACTTCTTTATATTTTTTTTTTCTTGTTTTGATTTTATTACATTTGTCAGATGCAACAAACACACAAACACACAAACAACAACAACAACAATATGAATACAAGCAAAGCAATAACTCAAAATAGTATCATTAAAATCAAAATGAGCGTTTGCCAAGTTGAATTTTTCTCAGTTTTATTTGCTTCATCATTATTTGCCACCCAGCGTGGGCGCTGTTGGCTTTGTTTGTCTTTGCTTAATCCTGCCTCGTCTTGATGATCATTAAAAATATTTAGCTGCACAAATAAACAAACACACACACACACACACACAAAGATACACACTTACGTAAACGGCTAGATACTATAAGCAGATACATTTACATGCTGTTGCCGCTTTGCATTGTAACTCATACGATTTTTGCTCATAAAAATGAGCTCAAATGGTTTTCTCATGCGCCGCTTTTCGGCATTATTGGCTTGATTAGCGTTTATGTTGTTGCTCTTGGTGTTGTTGTTGTTGTTGTTGTTGTTGTTGGTGTGTGTGTGTTTTATCTGTAAACATGCTCATTGATGTTGTATCTGCACACTGCATGCGCCAAACTTTTGTAGCTGTAAATAGTCCGATTGGCATTTATTGCCAATTGGTTTTAGTATGAATGCGCTTTTGTTATTGTTTTTAGTGTTTAATTAGTGTAAATTGTATTTTGTATAACGTTCTTTTTATTGCCATTGAAACACTAGTCGCATGCGCATTATTGTTGTCCGCTGTCGTTGTCGTTGTCGTTGTTGTGCCCAACTTTATTGACTGCTTACGAGACAGACACCGTGCCGAGGGCCAACGTACGTACAACTGCATTAAGCATGTTCCCCAAAAAACGTTCAAGCAAAAAACAATAGCGCACTCCGACTTAATATCGCAGTAGGAAATCTCTTAAAAGTAAGTAAGGAAAAAAAAAAAAGTTTAAGCCTCAGCGCAGCAAACAATAACTTAATTTAGTTGTCTCACAACGTGTTCGAAGCGACCGCGCCAGGCAGTCCGACCGATCGGCCGACCGAACGATCGGCAGGAAGGCATTCGAGGCACGTTGCATGGTGGTATGTCAGCAATGCCAGCGACAGACGGTGGCAGGCAGCAGAAAACCAGAAGTCCGCACAGCCGAGAAACGCAAATAGGAACGCGCCAATTACACATGCGCAGAAAAGAGCAAGACGCAGAGGAACGACTGTGGGAGAGCAGCGCGGCTCGCAAACGAAATCTGAAAATCAACAAAGCACACAAAAAAACAGAAGGCAAAAATCTGCAAATAACATTTGACAAAGATTGGCCAGGGCTGATAAAGCGCAGAGTTGCCAAGCCGAGCTGAGCTGAGCTGCAGTTGTATCGGTAGCTGCGAACGTGGGCGCCAATAATTCAATGCAGGCAATTAAACTTAAAACTGGCAACAGTCGAAGCTCAGCGCAGCTTTGCATTCGACTGTCGACTATCGACTATCGACTGGTGACGGCAGCACCTTTAATTATGCCATGCCCATTGCGGCTGACCAAGCTTTGAGCCGCAGAGTCACAGTCGACTGTCGTTGCTGTCGTGCATTTGCGATGCTCGAACTGATAGAAATTAATTTGCGCGCATTTTAGTTTAGTGCTCTGTAATTAATTTGCAATTCGCAAAGCAAAGCGGTTCAACTCAAAGCGTTGCGAAACACGCGAAAAAAAATCACACACAAAAAAAAAAACTTAAAATAAATAAATAAAAACACTTCGAGCCAAAAGCGTTTCAAACAAGTATTGTAACTTTATTCACGTGACATTTGCGCAAGCTTTTACAACAAATAATTTCTCGCCGCAATAACGCATAAATTCTTAACGTGTTTAATGCAATTAGAGCAAGCGATACTTGATGGCACGCAACATGGGGAATTTATCGCCGGTGCATTGGCCGCGGAAGTCATCCTGTGTAAGATCGAAGAGCGCAACGCCACCGAGATTCTTGGCACGCACATATGATGCCTTGCTGGAGGCAGTGTCGGGATCTTCGTAGCTCACCCAGATGCCATGTTCGCCGTTCTCATCGGCGGGGCGGAAGGCATAGGTGCCGTAACGCTTTGTGGGATCGGCGATGCGACGCAGTGGCGCTTTATCGGCGACGGCATGAGCATTGCTTGGGTTCGGTAGCTTTTGACAGATCTCAGCCCAGTTGAGGAAACCAGCGGTTTTCGATTGTGGACCGGCTGGCGCGGGACCATCGGTGGCGGCCACCACAGGCATGCCCGTCTCACCCGAGTCTTTGGTCAGCTTCCAGGCGCGTCCGTAGGTCGCAATGCCAATGTTTAGCTTATTGGTGGGCACACGTTCCGTAAGCCAATGTTCCATCTGGAAATTGACATTGTAGTGCGGCAAGCGACTCTCACCGAACGACTCATAGAGCGGCGCTGTGAAGTCAGCCTCCTCGGGATTGCGTTCCGGCGTCACGAAATCAAAGGTTGCCAAATTGACGAAGTCAAGACTGTTGATGATGGCCGGTATGTTGAAGTACCCTGTAAAATCTTTGATTAGTGTAGATCTTTCCTAGCCACCACCAAGTAACACTTACAGCTCGAATTCACATTGGGCAATACGGTCAATGACAGCATTAAGTCATTTGGCCGGAATGCGGTGCTCAAGTCCTTCACGAGATCTGTAAACTGCTCACGGTGCTCCTCTGATTTCTTATCGACAATGAAATCGCCCGTGAATAACTTCTTGAAGCTTTTCCAGGCCGTGCCGACGTCACCGTGCACTTTACGCGGCTTATTGCGTGGAAACTGGAAGGCCAAGTCCAAGCCATCGAAATTGAAACGTCTCAACAGATCACGTGCCGATTCGATGAACGTATTTTGCTTTTGACGGCCGGCTTCCAACAGATTTATATACTTTTCGGGCTGTTCCAAGTCGCGATCGCCGCCCACGCTCAATAAGAATTTCACATGCGGATAGCGTTCTTTGAGCGCGGTCACTTGTGCCATGTGCCGTTGCTCGAAGTCGAGACGTGTGTTGAGGCTCGTCAGCTCAAAGGTATCAGCTCTGATGCCCGCATAGCCGTAAATGATGTGTGTGCAAAACTGTAGCGCGATGTCAAAGTCGGGTAGACTGAACCTGGCGAGGCCTAAATGAACAATTGAAAAATGTATATTCATTAATACAATAATTTCCGAGATAATCGTTTCCATTTAAGTGTCATTCAATCGTCACCTTCGCGCTCGCTGCCGCGCGACTCGTAATAGCAAATTAGATTCGGTCCCAAAGCATCGCTCAACGTCACTGTTATCGTCAAAGCCGCAAAGGCGTATAGAAACCAACGCATTTTGTAGTAAAAACACAACCGTACGAGTCGACAAACGAAATAAAACTGAACTCAATTCGAATTCGGTTTCAAATGAAATGAAATGAGCATGAGCACAGCTCGGTGACTTTTTTCTCGTTTAAAGTATCTCACAAAGCATACATTAACGCAGAGCTTTAATAATGGATAGCTAATCTACAGTTGATTCAACGAAAAGTTCACTTTCTCAGAAAGCGGGGCTATCTGTAAATTGAAAGTTCCAAAAACAGCAACAACAACAACAATTGTATATGACGAGTACAACAAATATTTATTCGCTTACAGATTGGCTTTGTTAGTTACAAAATAAACAGAAAAAAGTAGAGAAATTCTCGAATAATCTTACAGACGATATTTTATGGCGCGCAGCAATGGATACTTGTCGCCGGTGCAGAGTCCCCGAAAGTCGTCGTAGCCCAAGTCGAACAGCGCTACACCGCCCAAATTCTTCGCGCGCACATAGGCGGCCTTATTGGCAGCACTTTCCGCATCCTCATAGCTCACCCAGATGCCGTTCTCACCGTTACTGTCGGCTGGCCGGAAAGCATAGTTGCCATAACGTTTCGTTGGATCGGATATGCGGCGCAGTGGCGCATCAGCGCCCTTCAGATAGGCATTGGTTGGATTCGGCAACTTGGAGCAGACTTCAGGCCAGCTTAATAAGCCTTCCTGTTGACTCTGCAGGCCAGCAGCGGAAGCGCCCTCTGTGTGTGGCACTACGGGCGTGCCCTCTAGACCAGAATCGCCAGTCAACTTCCAACTGCGTCCGTATGTCGTCACGCCAACATTAATTTTATTTGCTGGGAAGTTCTGTGTCAGCCAGTGTTGGACCTGGAAGTCGATGTTGTAGTGAGGCAGACGATTTTGTTCCTCGGGAGCATAGATTGGCGCTGTGTAATCGGCTTCCTCGGGATTGCGTTCAGGCGTCAGGAAATCAAAGGTGGCCAAATTTACAAAGTCCACTTGGCTGTTTAATGCGGGTATATCGAAGTACCCTACACAAAAATTGCATTTATAAAGTTTGTGTAAATTTTTAATTGTGGTTTTTGTTTTCGCCTATGTTTACTTACAACTCGAGTTCACATTGGGCAACACCGTCAAACTAAGCAACAGACCATCCGGCCGGAGTGCATTCTTCACATCGCGCACGAATGCTGTGAATTGCTCCTTGTGTATTGCAGCATTGTCGTCAACAACGAAATCGCCCGTGAAGATCTTCTTGAATTTCTTCCAGACCGAACCAACGTCACCATGCACCTTCCTTGGCTTATTGCGCGGGAATTGATACGACAAGTCCAGACCATCGAAGCCGTATGACTTGACAAGCGAATAGGCAGAGTTAATGAACGCGGTCTGACGGACCTTCTCGCCCTCAAGCAATTCGATGTATTTGTTGGGGTGTTCCTTGTCGATATCACGATCACCGCCCACACTGAGCAACACACGCAAATGAGGATACTTGCGCTTCAGCGCTGTCACCTCCGAGTATTGATGCTTGTAAATGTCCAGATTTTCATTGAGACTGTAAGCCTGGAAGTTCTCCGACTTGATGCCCGCATAGCCATAGACGAGGTGTGAACAGAATTGTAGTGCAATTTCCAGATCTGGATTCAATAGTTTGCCGAGTCCTGTTATAGAAAGACGATTCAGTGTTTTTATTAATAGAAAAATATCACTTTTGTGTGACAAATAATAAGCGCTTAAAAATGACAAATAGTATAATGTATGCACAAGCTATCTGAAGCGGCTGATCTCATACGGTAGCCGACCGCAAGCCAAGCGTACGAGCGAGGCTAGCGACGTCTGTGAACGAGTGATCTGGCAAGTGAGCGCGCTGCTGACACCGTTTTGTGGCTTAATTGAAAAGCCGCCAACGCTGCTGACAAACAATACAAGCTGACGGTCGCTCGAACGAACGAACGAACCGACAGTCGGACAGTCTGACTGACAGTCGACATTGTCGTTGTTGTTGTCGTCACAGACTGGTTATAGTTTGGCACGCAGTGAGTCACTCGCAGCGTCGCGCACTTGTTTTGAGTCGAGTCTTGCCGAGTCTTGTCTTCACTTGTGTTTGGCTTTGCGTTAATATTTGCTGTAAACAATTTTATTTTTCCATTTATTGTCTTGTTTACTTAATTCATTAGTTTATTTTTATGTATTTTTTTTCGGCGCTGCTTTTAATTATCACGTTTATTACTTAAACTGTGAGTCGGACTTTGTTGTTGCTTATAAATGAACAATGAACCACATTTAGGCTCAGTTTTTCAGTGAGTCTGACTGATAAGCGAATGACCTTCGGTCATACAGCATACATACATTAAAAAGAACCTGATTTGCTAAATGTGCGCGATAAGTATTCACATATACTCGGCCAAGATTTCTGTTTTGTTTTTATAATTTGATAAAGTCACATGAATGTAAATAATTATGAGAAATTTTGAACCCAAAAAAAATCTAAGAAATTCTTGAACCATTAAAATTAATTTTTGCTTAAACCACATTTTTGAATATTCAACTCAATTTAGTTAATTAAATCTGGACTTTCCAATTTGTTTCTCATTCATTAAGCATTAATAAAAATTATAAGTCCAATTTTGAATGCTAGCTTGACGTATGTGCTATGCACGCCGCTGTTACTTAGGAGTAAGCAATCGTTTTAACTCATGTTTTTAGTAGTCACGTTAGCTTTAATTTTTTTGACTGATCTTTGCCGCATATATAACACATCATGCAAATTTTTAAAATTAATTTTTGACATCTTTTATGACTTGTTACTTAATTCATTATACAAAGAACATGTTATTTAGATATTTATTTATCACTTGGACACTAAAAGTATCCCTTACTTCAACACTTTGACTTACCTTCACGTATAAAACTCGCTGAATCGTAGAAACATACCAAATTTGATGAGGCATTCGTTGGAGCCGCGAATATGCCAGCGACAAACGAAAGTAAAACTAAAAGCTTCATTGCGAATGCTGCAAATGAAACGCGTATAGCACCAGACACGAGTTGAAACTAAACTGAAACGCCAGCTCAGACTGAGCATAGATTATAGCTCAGAGAGATAGAAAACAATACGACAAAATACACAAAAATCACAATTAAAGCTTCTCGCCAACGAGCTTTGAAAATATTATTGAACATGCGTGGCGCTTTACAGTGACAAAAGTATTGTATGAGCACTTTACTGCGGGGGTTTTGAGCTCGTGCGATAGCAAGCGATAATTCACATTCGAAGCACACACGCCGAGCGAACATGCCAAGCCCAGCAATGAGTTGAACAGAAATCAAAACAAATGCGCGCATGTACCGGAGACGGGTTCAAGTTCATCGAGTCGCTTACATTGAAGTCATTTCCGATAATTTTTAAATGTTGTTTTTAATACATCAAAACAAAATACATTATAGCAACTAAAATTACAAATTATACTTTATAGAACGCAAAATGGGATACTTTTGTCCCGTGCAAAGACCTCTGAAGTCGTCATAGCCCAAATCGTAAAGCGCCACGCCGCCGAGACCCTTGCTCTTGGCGTAGGTGGCCTTAATGCCGGCAAAGTCTGGATCGTCGAAGCTAACCCACATGCCGTGCGCATCACTCTCGTCGGCCGGACGCAGCGCATAGTTGCCGTATTTCTGATGCAAATCGCTGACCTTACGGAGCGGCGCATTTTCGCCGCGATATTCCGCATTCACAGAGTTGGCCAGCTTCGAGCAAGTCTCTGGCCAACTGAGCAGACCCGATGTCTGTGTTTGTACGCAAGGCTCGCCGGGGCCGTAAGTGGCATGTACAACCGGTAGACCACTTAAGCCGGAGCCTTTGGTCATAATCCAAGTGCGGCCGTAACTCGCAATGCCCAAGTTCAATTTCTCTGGCGGACATTGTTGATTTAGCCAATAGTTGACCTGATAGTCGACGTTCAGATGTGGCAAACGATCCTCTTCTTCAGGCATATGGATCGGCGCTGTGTAGTCCGCTTCCTCAGGATTACGCTCAGGCGTTAGGAAGTCGAAAGCGGCAAGATTAATGAACTCGAAGAGTGGATGCAGTTTCGGTATGTCAAAGTACCCTTTTGTAGGAAGTAATACATTAGTGAGTTACTACTAAAAATGTTCTATTACTTACAAGTTGAGTTAACATTGGGCAGCACAGTCATCGAGAGCGATAGATTTGCGCTGCCAAAGGCGTGTCTCACATTTTGTGCAAATTCTGTGTACTGTTGTTTATGTAAGTCGGCCTGCGGATCGACAATGAAATCGCCGGTGAAGAGCTTCTTGAATTTCTTCCAATAAGCGCCAAACGTGCCATGCACTTTGCGTGGCTTGTTCTTGGGCAGCTGCAAGGCCAAGTCTAGGCCATCGAAGCCATTACGACGCAATAGAATCATTGCGCTATCGATAAAGTTCTGCTGTGCCTCACGGCCCGACTCGAGCAACGTCAAATACTTGTTCGGCACGGTATCGAGTTCTTTGTCATGATCACCGCCCACGCTCAGGAACACTTTCAAGTGTGGAAACTTTGACTTGAGCAGCGTGACTTCATTGTAATGGAACATGTCCAGATCAACATTCAGACTGTGCACCTCCAGCGTTTCGGCCTTGACGCCGGCATAACCGTAGACAAGATGTGTGCAAAACTGCAGCGCCATCTCAAGGTCAGTCGGAAACAATTTGGCAATGCCCGTACGCAAATAGGCCGCTGAGTCGTAATAGCAGACGAGACGTGACGCACACTCGGCAACAGGTGCGCTGCCGAGCCAAAAGATACACAACAGCGCAACAAACGTGCGTATGAATAAATTCATCTTTGTTTTTATGAGCGTTCTTAACGTTAGAAATATTAATTTATTTTATATATTCTATGCTTGTTTTACGTTTTCAGTTTTTATACAACAACCAAACGATCTCAATTAAAATTCGCAACTGAATGTCAGCGCGCATCGCTTGGTTGTATGAAGCCTGCGTCGGAAATGTCGGATTCATGCTTATCTCATCTGAGCTTGGCGTAGTTTTTTGTACAAAAGTCATTATCAGTTACTGGTTGTTTATTGTTTAAACTTTATTATACAATATATATATATATATGTAATTTTTAAGCGAGACGTCATCAGTCATTATAAATATTGACTTGTTATGTGGGCTGCGACTGAGCCTCGATGATAGCCATGGCTCATGTGAGATTATTTTCGATGAAAAATATTCGTACGTTTTACCGAGAATTTTTATAATAATGTCAATTTGCAATACCAAAAAATATTTGCTGTTTATTGTATTAAAAAAGTATTAATTTATTTCAAGTTTCGTTTTCGTTGGAATTGTTGATTCAACGTATTAAGTAAGCCAACAAAAGTTTATTGGAGTTTAAATTAAACATTTGCTTATTTCTTGATGATAAGTCCAAACACTTTTTAGCAATTCATTACTATTGTCTGTGTTCGAAATAAATCTAAAGCGCACTAAACAGCGCTAATGACGAGCGGTGGCACAGCGTGCGCTCTACGCCAACACCGACGACTTGTTAGCGTTCAATGATCGTATGAATGCGCGGCGAATCGGGGGCGCAACAGCTGCTAAGACTGACAGCGGGGGCTCCGAATTGAACTGAGCTGAACTGAGCACAGCTGAGCTGAGCTGCGTTGTCTTAAGTTGAGTTGAGCTGAGTTAAGTAATAAGACGCGCATGCTGTGTATCTTCTACTTTAAGTAGCTCTGTTCAAAGAGACAAAAGACAACAAGCAAATCTCTGCAAAAGAAGTCAACACAAGCTGAATTTTTTTTTTGTTGCTATTGAAATGCTTACGGTTTCATTGCACAAAAGTTGAATTATGCGGCGCGTTATACAACAAAGATTACACTAAAAAAAATAAAAGTAGAAAATGTATGACACAACCAATTATACACGTAGTTGAATAAAGAGCACAAAAAATAAAAGAAAATAATCCTCACGCCATGTCACACAACAACGAGCGGGCCTAAAAGGATGCATGCCTCTGCCACGCCCAGTTAGGCGTAGAGCAGAGGAACTCGCTTGAAGTGCGGATTATAAATGCTGCTGCTGCTGCTTGTTGTTGTTGTTAGTTACTGGTTACTGGTGATGCCCAAGCATTGATAGCATTTTGGCCGCGACGAAGCGTGTAATCACTCACACACACACTCACACACACACAGACGCAGTACGATGTCCTTTAGCCTGCGTATGTGTAGCAGTGTAGAGGCAGTGCGCCTTGCCTTTATATTTGATTTATATCAACTTTGTTGTCCTCAACGTCCGTCCTCGCACCGCTGTCATCGTTTGTCGCCCCAGTTAGTTAAACACGAGATTAGTGCGTCGCACTTCAGCTCAAGCATCTTTGTTGTTCGTCGTCGTCGTCGTCATCAATGCTAGTTTATGTAGCCGCACAGTAAATGAAAGGAACGCTCAAAATCGGTAAAAGGAATTGTTGGCTTCCTTGTGAAAGAGAAAAGGAAAAGCACTCAAAAGAATGCAAACAGTAAATCTGCGTGTAAAATAGGCCAAACAAATATGAAATAATGCCGAAATTCCACACGGCTTTTGTTTGTGTCCTGCTTGTCAATACACATGTGATCTTGACTCTCAGGCACTTCTCAACCAGCGCAAATTCGAAATCGTTGTCATCCGTCAAATGTATTGTCCTTTTGTTTGCGCAAATATCCAGCGAAGTCTAGTGTTACCGCATACTTGAAACTGCTCAGCGCCCACACAACAATTGAACAAATAAATAACTTTAATTAAACTTTGCCAAGTCCTTTTAAAGCCTTTTGTAGCTATTCAACAGCAGCAGCTCATTGCGCATCACCCTCAATTATGTGCCTATAATTAAGTCCAATCATAATTTTGCCAAATACCATTTTCCCCTTTTTGTTGTGCGAAGTTATTATCTGCCGTGGAACACAGGTGCAAATGAATTTCTGCCTCAGCTTTCAATTCTAATTAGAATTTCTTTTCCTTCTTCTTTTCTTTAAATTTCTTTTCAGATATTTTTTTATACAATTTTCAATTTTCAGAAATTTCAAAAACAATTGCGGCTCACGCGTCATTACCGCCGCTCTATCGACCCGCTCGCCCCTTCGGCAACTTGCTGAAGAAAGTTGTGGTCGTTTCCGTTTGCTCCTTTTGCTCATAGCTGAAAGCGCTTGTTGGCAGTGGTGGCGTGCTGGCGTGCTGTCCCGGGCTTGGCAAAAGCGTTCCTCGTCTTTTCATAGTGAAAAAAATTCAAAAATAAAAAAAAGTAAACAAAATTAAGAGTTTTCAATTGATGTTCTTAATCAGTTTAGCACAAACTGAAGTGGGTTGTTTTATGGTCGGTTCTGCACAGCGGAAATTCATCATTGTCAAATGTTGCTTGACATTTTTTAATACCAACGCTGTTGGGTTAAAAACGGAAAGAAATTTACCAAAAAATAAGGGTTTTTTTATCATCCGCAAACTACTCTATAAGTAGGTTATATAGAAAGCTGAAACTATTAGGCTTGTTGGTCTTATACAACACTGGCGTCTGGACCTTAGCATAACGCACATAGAGAAGATATAAAGTATGAAACATATCAAATTTGGGATAAGACTGATTTATGATTTCTTCATTATGTATTTTGATTTTTTATTCTTTGATAATTATTAGAGTTGATAAGAACGTCTTATGATATATGTACAGAAGTTCTTCATGAAGTATTAAAGTGCAGCCACAAAATGGTTCAATGGCTTTCAAATAAAAAAAAACTTGCAACTTCATTTCCAAATTCATTTTGACAATTAAAAATTTTCAACAATTTTAATACAATTTTCCAACCACGGTGTCCCTTGAAACATTTCTTATTTATTTTACCAACGTAATTAGAAATTCATAATGAATTTTATTTACATTTACCACAAAAGACGAAAATAAAAAAAAACAAAATACCAAAAAAAAAAAAACGACGTTGGAAAATATCAAACAATATTGACAGAAGCTCATTTTTGAGCAAATAAAATTATGCGTTCAGAAATAAAAAAAACAAACACACACACAAACACACAAACTCACTAGCCAGCCAGCCAGCCGGGCAAACAACGAGGATAACAAAAATTAAGGACAACAGTCAAAATGAGCGAGAATATCAAATTATCAATTGTGGGCTGGGCAGTGCAGCAAAGGGACATCAGTTGGGCGGCAGTCGGGCGCAGGCCAGAGCTTTCGTACCAAATGAGTGATGAACTGTTGGCAGAACGTAACGAACGCAGGGACCTCAAAGTGGATGTCACTTTACCAAAGCTAAAAGCAATGAACTAAGTCGGGCCGGGCCGGGGTGGGCGTTAATGCGTTATATGAGCCGGTGTCGTGCTCAACGCGCTCTGGGGCTGTCAATGAATGAAGACGCGAAGTACAAGTTTTTTTTGGCTTTTCTTTTTTGGCAGGTATCAAAGCGCAAGGCGACAGACAAAAAATTTGCTTTGAGTGGACAAAAAAAAAAAAAAACAAAGCACAAAAATTATAAAATAGCATTAAAAAAAGCAACAAATTCTTGATAGACAAGGCGACAAGTGGCAATGACTGGATGGGTGTGGTCGGGGTGGGCTGATGTCTTCGGCTTGGCTTTCATTCATTCATTAAGTGTATTAACAAAGAAAAATATTTTTTGTTCATTAAAATTAAGAAAAGCAACGGATTTTTTTTTCCCGCTTATTGTTTGTTTTTCTTTGCTCATCAAAGACATTTTTTATATCTTTGGCTTTCATATTTTAAAGCAAATTAATTTAAAAAGTTTATATAATCAACACAAACGGCTTTCGTCTGCTGCTAACTTCAAGGCACCGGAAGTTGTTGTTGCTTAGGACATTGGATACGCATTTCTCTGTGTGTGTGTGTGCTTTGACCTTCGAACGTGCACGCATATTCATTAAGAGTCAAAATAACTGTTATTTTGCTACAAGCAACTCAAGTGGCAAGTGTCAAAATACATACACATGAGCCTCGCTTGTGGCAGCAACAGGCCAAGCCAAGCCAAGCCAAGCTAAGCCATCAGTCTGGCCCAGCAAAACGTTCGAGTTAAGACCACACTCGATCAATTGACTGTCTGACTGACTCACTGACTGACTGACTGAGTGAGTGAGTGGCACACTGGCGCCCCATGGTTTTCTGCTCAATTTGGCTGAGCGCCGTAAGACGAGCGCGTTCCCCACATTATTGTATGCCACTGACTCAAGTTACATACAGACATATTTTTGCGAGCAAGTTTGTCTTTTTCAAGTGTCACTTCTGCGTCCTTTTGTCTGTCAGCGGCGCATCGCACCTTAACGCCGGCGTCAGTAGTCAGTTTGTTGTTGTGGTTTCGAGCCAGCTCCTTGGCCACTTCCACTGAAGGAAACCTTAGATGTCACTCAGTCATTTGTACGCTTCTTGCACTTGTCTTGCTCTTGCTCTTGCCTGAAAATCAATATCATGGCTGTGGTCAACACACACACACACACACACATATATATTAATGCGCAATTTTCTACACTCAATGGCACAATTTTATGATTTTTTTCCTGCCATATAACGTCGGCCGATTCGCTGTCTTAACCGTTTATTATGCCAATTGTAATTAAAGTTTTCTGCTCTTTACATTTGCTATCAAAATGTGCGCCTATAATCAAAGTCTGTCAATAATAATTACAACAAAACGCAACAAGAAGATGTTGTTGTATAAAAAGCGGCTTGCGTTTGAAATATTGCATTTTAAATTATTAATTAATTTTTATATTTAAAGTAAACATTTGCGCATGAAAAAAAAAGGCAGAAATGCCCATAAATAATAATTAATGCCATTGCAAGCAGAATTCATTATGCAATAAACGCGAAGTGAGCCAAGAATTGGAAGATGTAAAGAAAAAATATAATAAAAAAATTAACCATAATTTTAAAAATAATAATAAAGACTTGCATTGAAAAACGACCGTCGAGCGGAATAAAAAAAAAAAAAAATAAGGGAAAGAAAAAAAAAGAGCAACAACAAACAGTAAATTTATATGCATGCATTCCATGAATTTTTAATGTAAAACAATTGTTTTTTAATTACATTAAAATGGCGTTGGCAAAAGTGGAAAAACTCGCATGAAAACCGACATAAACAACAACAGCAAAAATCGCCACATACATTTTTAATTTCGCATTTAACACGCATAAAAATATAATTAACGTAGAATCTGATTAAATAAAAACAAATTAAGTGGTTTGTAAATAAATTACAAAAGTTGCGCAATATTTTTTTGTATTTTTACCAACGACAACTCATTTATCGATGCATTGATTGCAATCAATTTCATTTTTAATATGATTTCTTTTTTTTTCATGTGCCGCCTTTGTATTGAAGTTAATGAAAAATTCCGGATCAGCGCTATAAGCATGAAGCACATTAAATCTCAGCTCAATGTGTTCCAACTCTCAGGCACGCAAAAACAACAAATGATTTTATTGCCTGAAAAAAAGAAAACAGAAGCTCAAATCTTTATTTTTACAACTTTCCACTTAATGCACGCAAGCTAAAATAATATTTTCATTAAAAAAAGAAGGCTCTACGAACGCTTCTTCAGACTCCATGTGCCTTGCTCCATGCTCAAGTGCCATGCCAATTCTTGTCTAGAGTTACACGCTCGGAGCGTTGCCACTACTCGTTGCTACTCCGGCTGCTAAGCACACAATGTTACTACTATTTTTCTATGCAAATGTAAGTAAACTTGAATCTGAACTGCCTGAAGAGCATGCCCAACCCAGCCCGACCAACCAACCCATCAACTAACTAACCAACCAACCGTACATTCATTCATTTCGCCAGTCGCTCAAACCCCCACTTTAGCTGCTTTTTATGCCAACCCTTTCGCAGGACATTCGTAATGAGTTAATGTGCTCTGTGCTCTGCGCTGTGTGTGTGTGTGTGTGTTGTTTTACTGTTATTTAATTGTTAAGTTTTTATTTGCCAAGCAACCGAAGATGACTTTGATTTTCTTCGACAACACTTTGCATTCTCAAAGTTCAACGAAGTGCATAAAAGTTTGCCTTCACGTCCGTTCAAAGTATTTGCGTTTCTGGCATTCGAGGCTTTTTCGGCAACTGTGCGTAATTTTTAAGTGGATTTGCTAATGGATCCAATAATTCATTTCAATTTACTACTACGCCGTGTCTCGTGTCGTGTCTAAGAAATGTTATCTTTGGCCGAAATAGGATTAAATCTTTTGGCTTTCCGCTTGTTCAGTTGTTACATAATGAGTTAAAGTTAAGAGTTTCTAATGTATTCAATGCTCTTAAGGTTGCTTGGCGACTTGACAGCTTATGTGTTTATGAGCTTTCTACAGCAAATAATAATTCAATCTTCACTTTTTGGTTAAATGCTAGACTAACGTATGCTTCATGCAGCACTGTGCAACATAAGCCATTACAATGTTTTCTGCATATATCATTTTTTAAAAATCCGAATTTCAACACTCCGTTCAGTTTTTTTATTCATTGTGAATTATTATACTTTAAAATTCATATTTTCATGCATTTGTTTATGTCTTTTCGTATGAATTTTACAAAACTCACTTATAATTTCATTGTTTATATGGCAAAAAAAAATGTTAGCGCGCTGAAAAAAAGGGCACACATGCCTTCAGCAATGTGCAGACAATTAAATATAATTTTTTACACTCAATAAATTTGTTAAAAATACAACAATAAACCAGGAAAAAAGGAGCAAGTTTGACCATTTTGCCACACACACACATGAGGCCTCGGCCGCCGACCAAACAATGCACATTTTGTCCTTTGTCCAGCAATGTTATTGTTTACACTGTCAAAACAGCGCAAAAACAGAAAAAAATATAAATAATGATACAAATAAAAATAAAGAGTGAACAAAAAATTGTTAACCTTTTTTTCGCGCTCATACGCGTCGCCATTATTTTGCTTAATTATTTACATGACTGACTGCTCGAGTGCATGAGTTCGCTGCGAATTGAGTGGGGGTTGTTGGCGGCTGGGGCACAGCATGGCAGGCCGGCCGGCCGCATGTAAATCAAAGCAAGGCGTATGAGCATAGATAAAGAATAAAGGATGTTCACATGTGAATGCGTTCATTCGTTCGTTCGTTCGTTGGTTCGTTCATTGAGCGTTGTAAATAACCGCAAGCGAAATGGTCAAACGCATTTAATGGCTCGTTGAGCGGTCGCTGAGCTGAGACACAATTGAACTTGCTGACCAAAAAGAACAAAAAATATAAAATACAAAACAAAACAAAAAGTAAAGAAAAATATTCCCACACATTAAAAAAAAAAAATGCCAATAATAATAAATTTAAAAGCAATTTGAGTGAATGAAAACGACTTTGATAACCAAAGCGAACTCAACTCAACTCAATTTCATCTGGCCGTCTGTCAGTCAGTCATCATGCGGCTTGGCTGTCTTGCTTTGGCATCTATCTAACAACGTCTTTGTGCCTCAACTTGTGGCAATGTCTTTTGCAGCGTATCAAATCAAAGCGCGTACAACTTCCAATCAGTTTGCAGACTCAGGTCGCAGTTTCCTGCCGCAATACGGTCCCGCCTCAATGCTGCTTTGGTCACAACACGCGCCTTCAACAGCAACAACAACAACAACAACAGCAACAACATCTACAACGCAATAATAATTTCGAAATTACAAATTCACAAAACGTACGCGAAATTATGCGCAATGTCTACCTTAGCCTGCCCCTGCCCCGCTGCCATCTTCACCACCTTCGCCAGCTACAACATCACTACCATCATCATCATCATCAACATCAACAGCAACATTGGCATCAACTTCATCAACCTTACCCGCGCCTTACGTTCGTCTGCCTTTTGGCTTCTTTTCTGTTTCATTTCGCTGCCAAATCTTTTTGCATCTTTCGAAGCGCGCGCATTTGTATCTCATTTGCTCACACACACACACACACACACACACACACACACACACACACACACAGAGTCGGGTCCTCCTGTGCTGAGTATCGCTCAGCTGCCATCTGCCAAAGTCGAAGTTAAAATTGAAGTAAAAGCCAAAAACTCTGACGAAGTCTTAGACTGAGCATGAGCATGAGGCTGCGGCTGAGTTTGTATCTCTGTGACTGCGGTGTCAGTGACGGCTGCTGTTGTTGTTGCTGTTGTTGTTGTTGCTGTTGAAAAGCGCTGCCGCGCCTAAAGCGTTCTTTTTATACACAGCGGTCTCATAACTAAATGGATTCTGTTACCGTCTTCCTACCTCGTGCCCCTGCCACACACACTTACATATATTTATATGTATTTATGTATATATATGCGCGAGTATTTTTATTACTTTTGCTGCCACTTATAATATTGTATATATAAAAGGCGCATTTCTATATGAATTCGGTTTGGTTCTGTTCGGCTCGGCTCGGTTCGCTGCGAGTGTTGCTTCCATGTTGGCAATTCCATTCAATCTCGCGGCGCAATCAAATTCGTTGTCGATGTTGTTGCAATGCTGCCGACAGCCAACAGCCAACCAACGAATCAACCAAATAGCAGCCAAGACAGCAAGTTTGAACGGACAGACAGAGAGACAGACGGCCTGATGTCTTTCAGTCATCTTCTGCCGCATTTATCATTCATTCATTGCTTCAACGTTGGCTGCCGCGTAGATTTTGCCATTGCAACATGGCCGTGCTACAAAGCACAAACAACAACAACAACAACATGAACATTACTTGGCAGTCAATCAAAAGTTAGCGAGTTGACTTCAAGTTCATTACGACTTAGCTGGAAGTTGTTTGGTGAGTAATAAGTGTCTTCTTCTGCTTCTTTTATGCGCTTCATGGCTTCGTCAGTGATTTTTGCCGTTCTTATTGTATTGTTTGCCTGCCTGCCTGATAGCACAATCTGTCTGTCCGTCTGTCCGTCTGTCGGTGAGTCGTCAGCAGCTGCAATTGGCAACTTTGCTTCTACGCTTTTCATGCCATTATTTTCTATGGTTTGGTTTTCTCTGCTTTGGCGATTTTATTGCCGCTGACAGCTTCTGTTGCCGATTTTCAATGCGCTTCGCTGAGTTTTGGGCGTGTTTTCAAGTACTTTTTTTTCGCCGTTTTTTTTCTTGCTTTAATAAGTTTTATTTGTTGAACATTGCCAACGGCAAAGGCAACAAACAAATGACGTAATGTTACTTAATGACAAATACGCTAATATGCCTTTTAACACCAAACCGAATTTGCTTAACTTTTTAATGGCTTTTTAAGCTTTTAACAGCGAAAAAAAACCGCCTTGCACGAAGCCAGCAAAAGTGCTATTTTTTCCAATGGCAAAAAAAAATATAAGTTCAAAACAAATTTTGAACTGCGCGTCGCCATTTTGTTTTTATGGCCGCCATTTTTAGCAAAAAAAAAGGAAAAATGAAATGAAATGCAATTTGCAATTTGATTAAATCACATAAATTTATTTAGTTAAAAGAGCATTGTTGTTGTTGCCTTTGTTGTTGTTGTTGTTGCGTCTCTGGCATTGCCGCCATTTCAGTTGTCGTCTCGCATGGCGGCAGGAAGTTAACGTGCGAGTAATGGCGACGCCAAGCACAAGCAAAATGGCGTAATGTGAGTGCACAGCTGAGCGTAGTGTAGCGACACACACACACGCACACACACACACGCACACATGCACATGTGCACAATGCAATTCATTTGCATATTTTGCGAATTTGCACGACAATTTATTTATATGCGACTGTACGTGTGTGCCAAGCAGAAAAATCGGCTTGCCCATTATTAGAATGGCATATGCGGCGAATTGCACTATTAGCGACTGTCAACCCTCTTGCACGGTGGCCAACAACTAACGAACCTACAAAATGGCCGACGCAAAATTTGTCAACCATGCAACTTGACCTAATCCTGCCCTCAGTCCACGGCATGGCGCTAAGCCAACTGCTGTAGTCGAGCACATGTGCGTGTTGTACACACACACACACACACACACACACACACATGCCACACACGCCATGCCACTACACTCGCACATAAAAACCCACAATTATGCCGTCGACCAAAGCAAAATAATTACTTTGATCGCAAATGATATTATTTCAAAGTGTGTTGTTGTTGTTGTGTTGCACGAGCGTTGTGTGTTGCACATGCAATTGAGTTGTATGTACGCTGGTGGTCACTGTGCCTCTTCTTTTTCTTCTCGGTCGTGCCATGTTAGCCGCCATTAGTCGAAAAGTGCATTTCATTTGCATACTGCAATATGCGAGCAGAGCAACGTGCCCCAAGTGGCAGCGCATAGAGTTTTTGCCAAATTGTCTGCCACCGAAAAAAGTGCCCCCCTTCAGACGCAAACTACCGCCGCTCTAGCCTTGGCCATTGCCGGCCATAAGTTAATTACTTTTTCGTAATATTGCTGCATGGTTTTGTCGACGCCACGTCGCGCCGCGCCCCGCCCGCCTCCTCGCCCATTGGCAAATTGTATTTATTTCGTACGTTCGGTCATTCGTGCACTCGTTCGCTACTCGTTTCGTTAGTTTGAATGCGTTTTCACATTTATATGCAAATTTGCTGTTTGCATGGCACACAAATATTACTTTGTTAGTCGCGACCGATCGCTGGTCGCCGCCGTTGCTGCTGCTGCTGCATGCCACAGAATTGGTCAACAGTCAACGTCCAATGGGCAACGCGCAGTTGCACATACTTGAGTGTGTTGTGTTGTACATAATACATGTAAATCATGCTCAAAGTTGCCGCCATTTTATATTTACAACCAACTTTGTTACATTTATCAATTGCAGTTGAGTAAGAAAAATCTTTGAGTTTATAAAAAATCAAAAGCAAAGCAAAACGGCGCACAAACAACATAAATCTACACAGAAAATTGAGTTGCAAATCAAGTCGCAAAAGCATCTGCAACAATGAAGTGTCTGTTGCTTGCTTGCTTGCAATTTCTGCCGTTGACAGCCAAACAAAAGTCATACAACAACATGCATGATACATTGTCGCAGTTGCAACGTTGCCAACATCATCACAACACACAACACAACACACAACAACAACAACGACTGCAATTGCAGTTGAATTTGTGGCAGAGATTTGGTTGAGCCTTCATGGCAATTGTTTAGATTGACTTTCTTTTTGTCTTCAAAAAATGAACTTGAATGCATACAAATGGCACGTCCTGTCCGTCCGTCCGTCCATCCGTCCGTTTGGCCGACGACTAATGCTGTTGTGTGAAATGAAAGCAAAGATAAGCGGCACAAAAAACGGAAACAGGATGGTTGTTGCCAACGTGCGGCGGGCGGCGGTGCAAGCACAAGCAAATTGCATTCTGGCCGCACTGCTGATGAAGCGTTGTGCTTGGGCTTGATGTCTGTATGTGTGTGTGTGTGTGCATTGTGTGAGGGTGTTGCATGCAGCAGCTTCACTTCAATGCGACGAAGTTGTGCGTTGAGTTGCAAGTTGACAATGTGCGAACAAATAATTCCATCAGCAAGAACAAAAGCAACTCATGCTCTCAACAGTCACCAAAGGACAACTAGGCAATATGACGACCCCCCACTGTACGGCGTGTGTGTATGTGCAACATGCTGCGACTGCATTCGAGTCTATCTTGCATTGCTATCTTTGCTGATGTGTGTGTATGTGTGTGTGTGTGTGTGTGTGCGAGTGCGCCACTTGCAAAAGCATATTCGATTATCGTCGTTGAAATTTATGAATTGTGTCTCCTTGTTGGCCCAGCCAAAAAGTATATAACTCAATTTAGTGTTTTTTATTGCATTGCACAAGTGCTGGCACTGCGCCGCATTGTATGCAATTCTTAATTAGTTGATTGTATCTTGTACATTTCAAAATTTATGCCTTCAACTTCTCTTCTCTACGACAACCAAAACCGCTTTCGTGCAAAATAAAGTAATTATATGTGAATTATTATTTTCGTTAGTTTGGCAACACTGCCGAAAATTGTCTAACCACCACAAGACGCTTTTACGCTTTAAGTCAGTTTTTCTTTTCACAATATAAATCAAAGTGTTAAGCACGCGACGTCAACGCGCCGCCCACACAACGCACTTAGGGCGTGGCATACATGGCGTATGTGCAACTTCGCTTGTCTTGCCTTGTCGCTTGTTTCCTGTCACATTTGCGTTTGCCTTCTTTTGCTGGCACCAGGGCTTTGTCGCCGTGTCTTCGACATGTCAAGCATGCTTAATTGCCGTCTTACTGCTTATTTATAACCTTTAATTGCATATTTTTGCAGCAAAGCTATAAATTTTCACAGCCAACTTGTTTAACTCTTTAAATAACAACATTTCTTTCAATTAGAATTTGAAATGTGCGTGCGAAAATTGAAATGAATAACTTCGCTGATGATATGTTTTACAATTAATGCATAGAAATGAATTTAAGTTGTTAATGTGCAAATTAATGGCAATAATGAAAGTACTCAACGGAGGCAAAGACTCATCAAAGACAAGTTCAGCGTTTGGAACGCATAATTATGTCTTTGGTAATGAGTTGTGCTCTCTGTGCCATACAACTGCACAACACATGCGGCAGTCTAGTATTAAGCGCGCAGATGATGTCATTAAGATTTTTTAAGTTTCTTACAAAAGTATCAGTAATTCATGTAAGCGCTTAAACTCAACTAACCGCACAACTTGTTCGGCTCAACTCATGCGATTTTCAGACATCTAAAAAAAAAAAACGACAAGTTGATTAATTTAAATTATAATTTAGGCGTGTTTTTTTTCGATTGGAGTGATTCGCTATTGCGATTTCCATAAGAAACACATTCGACACACGATTTCAAATTAACATTTCGAGATAAAAATGAGAAATTTGTATGTACGATCGGAGCACCTTCATGCATAAGCGGCCCTCGGATCGCGCCTAACTTGGCTACACTTTGCTTTTGCATGTTTAGTGAAAATTAAGTTGTTCGAGTGTTGTACAACGCGACTTCTTATGCAAAAGTAACACCAGCTTCGTGTGTTTGTGTGTGTGTGTGTGTCGCGGAAACGCGTTCTATTTACAAATGTAATTTCCCTACGGAACATGTGCTCCAATAGCGCTCAAATTGCTTTGCATGCGCCGAGTGACTTCTCATTCATTTTACACGCGGCAAGAAAATTGTTACCGCGAAGGTGTTCAACACTAAACGGAAAAGGTTTTATAGGCTGGGCGAGACTTATAAATGAGTTTAACAAAAAAAGGTAAGCCAGCAGGAAATGGTGTGATTTTTGGAACAAATTTTGATTTTTTGTCACGTTTTTATATTGCTTAATGTTGGACTGTCTCATGTACAGTATGGCATAAGGAAACATAAGAGCATATGCTATTTAAAATTCAAAGTTTCTTTGTTATTCTGTCATTTTTAAGGTTAACAAAAAAATCGCTTTTAAAATGCAAAACGCGAAATTTTATGCACCAAAAAAATTAAAAGAGACAACAAATTGACTACGTGACACTTGTCTTCGTGCTTAGAAAAAACAAAATAAACATTAAAAATATTAAATTGCAATAAAAATGCTCATCAATCGTTCAGCGGCGAACAACGAAAGACAAAACGATTTTGCCACACCGCAACACAACATGTCAAAGTTATTGTTGCAAATGTGTTTTGTACAAGTGTTGTTTGTGCCGCCGCCACTGACACCCCCACGGATAACCCCACTACCAGCACTGGCAAAGTCAATGAGGACAATGACGATGACGGTGAGTTCAAATGTTTCATGTTTTCGTTACGTTTTGTCGTTCATTGGCAACGCATTTGCATAAACACCCGCGACGTTTATATGTACGCGCAACACACCAACCCAACTCACACCACCCCCGCCCATATGCCGACGCCAATACTTAACATGCCACGACTTCAGCAGTGAGAGAAAAAATAAAGGGTGTCTGTATAAATTGTTATTTGAGGTACTTGGCCTGGTGGCACTTGTTGTTTTTGTTTTCACACGAATTGTATCGAGATACTTTCACAAGCACACACACACACACACTCACCCACCCACCCATTCATATATGCAGATCCTTTGTGTTTTTCGCTTACTTGTGCCGCCAACCATGTGTCAAATTTAAAATGACAGCAATTTTAATCGATTTATGCTTTGTTTCGTTGCGATTTTAGCAGATTGTCAGCGACAATTTCATGCGAATTGCTGTGCTAAGAATAAATGGTGTGGCCAAGCAGTGTGGGTGTGGGTGTGGATTGTAGAAGGTGGGCGGGCGTTGAATGTTGTTGTTTCTGCGTATGTTGAACTTCATTGAAAGTGCAATCAACTGTTTTGCAACATGCATTTTAATAACGAATTTGTTTTGTTTAATTAAACAAGTATATATATTTAATAAATATAGAATAGAAAACAATGTAAAACAATGCCAGACAAAAACTCAACTCTATTCTGCTCATCAATTTAAATTGTGTTGTTCAACACTCCTTTTTGGTGGAAAAACTTTTTAATTGAATTGAAATGTCTTTTTGACATGACATAAGACTTTGCAGCGCTGCATTACTACAACAACAACAAAAAACAACAACAGCTATTACAACAGCAACAACAATGCGACCACTTGTTGCTTTTGCCATAGTTTGTTGTTGTTTTTACAACAATTATCGCTCAACTTGTAACAACACTTACAGCTATTAAACATGTTGCTCAGCAATCGCGACGGCGACGACGGCAATGGCAACATTGAAGCGCCAAAAGGGCGTCTTGCAGACCAGAAGGCAAAAGCAACTGAGTTCAAACAACACTTTACATATTAGATTAATGACTTTTTGGGTTTGTATTTTATATGTTATAATATATAAACTTATATGCCAAATTACAGTTTTAAGTCGTTAGCTTATAAAAGTTAAGCAAACTTAGCTCTTCTACCAACGCATGAAAGCCACAATGCAACAACAAGAAGAAGAAGAACAACAGTTTCTGCTCAACACAAGAGAAATGTTCAAATCATAATTGTTTATAAGTAAAAAAAAAAAAATGCAAAAGAAGAACAAAAGCGCGCAAGAAAAAAAAAATAAGTTGTTGTTGAATTACTTTTGAAGAAAATAATAATAATAATTTGCTTTTTGAACTCGATTTCGTTTTATTTCGCGGTCTTCTCTTATAGAAAAGATTAAATAAAATTGTCCATTTGCATGTTTTGCAGTCATTAAATTGGTTGAGTTTTAATAAATTTCATTAAGCGTAATTGCTTTTGTTGTTTCTAATTATTTTCTTCTGCCATTTTGTGTGCTGAGTTTTCTGTTTAAGTTGTTGTTTTCGCAAAGACTTTGAGTGCAACCAATTGTTGCAAATTAATTGTTGCTGAAAGGTGTGTAAAAATATATTTAGATTGTGTCGATGATAAATCAACAGACAACGGTGAGAAATTGTTTGATTTATAGTTGAAAACCGATGAAATTCGATTTTCATTTGGTTGCTTAATGTTAAACTGCCGCATGTGCTTTGTCGCTCTGTCTGATATAAGAGTATATAATGCTGTTTTTATTTTTTAAATTATTATTAAAAGTTGTACAGCACTTTCTTTAACGCAGTTTGCATGTCTTTTGGCCTTCAAACGCTTCTTCATTCTTGATCTCATGCACTTGCATGCTTAATGCTAAGCCGCCGTATGTGCCTTATAGCTCGGTGTGATATAAGAGTATATGTAATTTTTTTTAATTCTATTGGTCTCCTTGTCTCTCTTTAACGCGGCTTGCATGTTTTTTGGCACAACCTTCAACGCTTCTTCATTCTTGTGATTATCATCATTTGTATGCTTAATGATAAACTGCCGCATGTGCATTGTAGCTTCGTGTGATATAAGAGTAAATTATATTTTCTTTATTTTATTTATTAGAAGTTCTTAACTTATAGTCTTGTCTCTCTTTAACGCGGCTTGCATGTCTTTTGGCACAACCTTCAAACGCTTCTTCGTTGTTGTTCTTGAAACGCGCCAATTTTCCGATTGGTGCTTTGCTTATAAACAACCCTCTTCCAAATGCGCGGAATTTCGCATTTCTTTGTGCAACCGTGCATGAAATAAATGTCAACCACAATTCAACCACATATGCAAAAGGGACAGCATTCTATCTATCAGCAAGTAATAATATCACTTGGGGTAAAAATTCGTTGCGTTTTTTTATCTTTATCGACATGTGTGACTGCCTCAGCCACGATAGTCAAAATAAACAGTTTCAGTTCAGTTTTTTTTCTATCTTTTTTCACATAATTTCAACGTCATTTTTTATTGCCAACGTTTGCCGTCATAATTCTAAAAGCGTTGACATTTATAATGTGCGAAATATGTTCAGCACGTGTGTTCCTTCCTACGGCTCATTTGAACATATGATTTACCTTTGAGATTTCGGTTTATGTGCGTTTGAATTGACGGCTTAGCAGCTTCTTTATACTTTTTTTATACTTATCAGAGGGCTTTGGCTTTATATGTGTGCGACGGTGTCAAGTAAATGTGCACAACTAATAAATTTCAAATGCAACAAAGTGTCAATACACATTGACCTCTCATGCCATGCCGTGCCGTGCCACATCATGGCCCACACCTGCAGGCACTTGCGAGCACTATTGAAACAAAGATTGATCTAGCGGAAAATCAGACAAAAAGCGAAATATACATTGACAATGAGCCAGAGTGAGAGAGAGTGAGAGAGCATGAGTTTGGGCATAGCAAAACAAAGCTATGAAAAGCCATGACGCCAAATGGGGAAACAAGTGATTTTTCGTAACAATGCCGGCAAACATTATTCATTGTCCTTTCACACACTCACACACACACACACACACACCGAGTGAACGCGCCCCAGAGGGCAAGTTGGCAGCGCCGTCAAGTTGGTCGTACGTATGGCCGGCCGCAAATCCGCGTGGAAAAAATGACCAGCCAGAAAATCAAAGTCAACATTTCGGCTGTTTGGAACGTTTTAGATGAGGGGGAGGGGCGCAGAGGGTGCGCGTTTCGTGTCCATTCGCATGTACGAAAAGTGTCCAGACAAGCGAAAATAAATTTAGAGCACCGCAGTAAATGAGTGAGGGGAGGAAGGGAGGGTGGACCAACATGAGCCGTCGAGTTAAACGTTTGAACATGGCGTAGCGATGTCCTTGCACACACACACAAACAACATTTTGTAACCTTTTTTGTTGCGCGGGTGTTGTTGTTATCGTCGTTGTTGTTGTTGTTGTTGTGGCTGATGAAGGCAACGCGTCGCACGAAAAATGCTTTATTTGATATTTTTGGTTGCATTAATAGATATTTTGCTTTGGTGCGGCCGATAGGCGGCTGTCTGTCCCTGTCTCTGTGTGTGTGTGTGTGTGTGAGTGTGTGTGTTGGCCGGAAAAAAGGCATAACATTTAGTAGTCAATAAAAGTTGTTAACGGCGTAATTGCCAGCAATTTATTTATTTGTTTGTTGAGCTTAGCAGCATCCTCACACATGCGGCAATGAGATACGTCGCCGGGCTTCTTCATTTCTGTGGGCGTCCGTTTGGCTCATGACATAAGAAGCCCTTAAGTTGAAATGATAAATTGAATTCAAGTGAAGGAAATGTTTATCGTTACAATTTCAATTGCAAATTAATATGTTTTCAAACCTTTTTGAGGTCGCTTTCAATCAACTGATATAATCAACAATGAGCAATCAATAAGACAATTTGAAAAACTGCACTCAAGCTGAACAAACGCAAAGGCACAGCCAAAATGCTCATCAAAAGCCACTAACTTGAAATGCTCATCATCATTATCATCATCATCATCGTCATCGTTGCCTGCCACAACAAACGACCCTTACCTGCGTGCAACCTGCGCTCGGTCTCGGCTTACTAGCGCTATCGGTGCAAACTTCTGGCAACACCTACAATACCATACACTTCTGCTGCGCCCTCTTCAGCCAACGCCGCCCTTGCCGAGACAAACGCTTTCACCATTCCAACTGCTCGTCATTTTTCACTTCGATTTTTTAATTTTACGCTTCAAAATTTTATAATTTCTTTGCGCTTTTTTCGCTCTTTTACTTCTTCTACTGATTTTTGTTTTAGTATCTGTTATTGTTGTTGTTCGTTTTTCTACCACCAATGTAAAAATTCTTGTCACGTATACAAAATTTTAATTGGTCCTATTAAAGCCAAACGGAATATTTTATATACTTTGTTTTTCGCCTGCCGCGCGACGTCGGTCCATCAATCCGTCAGTCCGTCAAACTGCCGGCAACATTTAGTTCGCTTGGCCAATGAGAAATGAATTTAAATTTTTCATTGAACTCGCATATTTATCGCTAACAAAAAATCAATATGAAATTATTTTTGGCTTTGCGAAGTTTGGTTTGCGTGGCGAATGAATTCTCCTTTGCAGCTAAAATTTTGACTCATACGACTCAAACTCATCGCTGTCAGAGCAAGCCAACTGCCATGTTGGCCTAAGTCCAGTCGGTGTAACCAAAGGGCAATGGGCAATGAATTGATGAACCATGACGAAGTGTAGCGCACAAGTGCCGCAAATGGGGGCACAATTGAGGTGGCTTGTGGGGCATGTGTGTTGCATTAGCAGCGCAGTCAATTAGTTAAATGATTGAGCAGATTTTAGTGAAGTGGCAGATAGTTGAAGATTGACTTGCCCTTTGTGTGTGTGTGTCTTTGTGTGTGTGTGTGTGTGTGTGTGTGTGCCTTTGTGTGCGTACAATTGACGTTAATTAATGAAGTCATTGCGCAGCGTTGAGCAAAATAAGATAACACATTAGAAAATATATCACATGTTTGAAAAAACGTTAGTATAACAAACTACAAAAAGCGTCCTTTGCAATTAAAATAAACTCATGTGTTAATTGTGTCCCTTGATGCCGTCACCATCACCAACATCATCATCATTGTCAACAGCAACGTCATTATGAGCAACGGCAACGTCGACAACTTCGTTTGTTGACTTTAATTGTGTGAAAAAGCAAAAACATTCTAATTTACGACGTTGCGCTTATTAAGCGTACTGACAAGGATATGCCAGGATATGTGAGAATGTGCGAGGACATGCCTGTGTGTGTGTGTGTGTGTGTGGCATTTGGAATGCGATAGTGTAATTATGTGGCGGCTTTTGTGCGCATTTAATTTCAGGGTTTCTTGCCATGATATCCTTCATGTTTCTCTTTATGCTTTTTTTGTATCTTTAATGAGCTTTGTTTAAAGTTTGATTGTGTGATATGAAATATTTTAATTAAGCAAAGCAAAACTTTAACCCATGCATATGTCTTAACAACAACAATAACATCATCATCTGCGTTTTCTTTGCACGCCCATTGGTGAAGCGTTAATCACTTTTGAATATATTCGGTTTGAATGCCATTAGGCATATAAACAAAACACTCTTTTTGGGCGCACACAAAGCATTCGATTGCCGCTTTTGTTTGTTGTTGCCACGCCGGCCGTGAATGCGTTGCGGCATAGATTAGACGGCTTAGCCGCGCACGACACGCCTCCTTGCTTATGCGGCAAAGCGTTGGTTTTGCATGCGCAATGTCCCTTTTCAATGTCCTTTTCAATTTGTACAAATGTCGCAAATTCAAACGCTTCGAAACAAAACTGAAAATCAAACAAGCAAACAACATTCGCACATTGCGCCTCAAATGTCATTTTCACACTCTTCGTGTGTGTGTGTGTCCTGCATTCACGCATAAGGG
The DNA here is from genome assembly GCA_037044515.1 of Phortica magna. Taxonomy (NCBI): domain Eukaryota; kingdom Metazoa; phylum Arthropoda; class Insecta; order Diptera; family Drosophilidae; genus Phortica; species Phortica magna. The sequence goes on from JBAMBP010001281.1 coordinate 370,729, forward strand.
ACTTTCATATGATTTGCTGGCAATCGCTTTTGTTTGCTGAGTAATTAAGTCGTCGATCAATCATAATTCATCATTTTATGGCGCGCGACATTTGAAGAAATTTTCTACAATCGAATTTGTTTTGCATATTTTGTTACATTCTCAGTTTCAAATTGCCTTTGTTGTTGTCCTCTATTGTTTTGAGAGTTCTGCATTTCGGTTGTTTTACGCTCAGCTGTTGTAATTTGCTTAATGAGTTCTGTGAAATTCAGAAGTTGTTTTTTAAAAATAACACTTGAAAGTTGAACTTCGTTTGAAGCAATTTTGCAGACTCAAATTCGCCTTTACTCAAACAAAAGACTTAGCCAGCATTTCTCAAAAGGCGAACCAGGCGCAGGCTGCCGATTTTTGGGCTCAGTTTTTGAAGATATCGAAGTCTTCATCATGAACCCAAATAAATTCCAAGCATTAATGATGGAACTGTTCGAATTATGTCTCAAATTTGTTCAATATATATGAATGTTTGAACTTTTGGTAGGCATGTCCCACTAGTTTCAGCCCTGTCGCACCGCTTAGACCATGCTTATTCGCCATCTATAAATTTCTCTCATAACAAACTTCTGTTTAAAAAAATGTCTTTAAGCAAACCAATGTCTGGCTTAGCACTTGCCCGCCTGCTGCCTTCCTTTTCACTATAAGTACATATAACTTTTCCCATGTCATTGCCAGCTTTCGCCACAATTGTTTCCCCTCACTTCAAGTCAATACTGTAAAACCAACAAAACAATAAAAATCGCACACTTAAGCATAACAAATGCCCGGAAAAAAGTAATGTTGCACAATAAGCGTGTTGAAGGCCTGAAAAAATGGCATCAAGAAGCAGCGGTGGCAACATGTAAGGAAGCTGGCAACTGTGTTTAAACTCAATTAGCATAAAATGCAATCCATCATCTAAAATGTCAAAAACTGCTGAGCAAAGTTGACTGGCGGTGAGTTTTGCCGATAAAAAAAAAGAACTGAAACAAAGGCAAAAGAACGAAAAGAAAGAAGCAAGAAAAAAATGAATTTAATATATTAAACAAATATGATAATCAAAATGCATGAGGGGTGGGGTGAGCGGCATGCGTGGCGAAAAAAAAAAGTCATAATGCCACAGGAAACTATAAAAAGCGCGCAGAGCGCTTGTAGTAACGCCAAGCAAGGCAAGGACATAACTCAAACTTTGTCTCTGTGTGTGTGTGGTGATATGAAAAAAGATATGTTGGCCGTTGGTGGTGGTGAAGGTGATGAGAAAGTGTGTGCGGCGGAGTGAATTGACGACCAAGAAAGTTTAAGTTTCTAATATGTGCAGTCGTGATTTTGTTACCTTACCTTTTTGCTTGGTTTTTTTTTATGCCAACACGAAGCCAGTAAAAGACACACACACACACACACACACACACGCATATCTGCAGGTATTTACGAGCAGCAAAAATGTCCTTTCAGCTTCCGCTATAAACTTGCAATGACCGAAAGAAAGAAGTCGGAAAGGCGGCATTGCTTGGCACATGTTGCGAATAAATTTTTAACTTTGCTGCGTCTTTTGTCTGCAGGTGAATTATTGTCACTTTTCGCCGCTGCCAAATAGCAAAAAAAAAAAGCAGCAGAAAAAAGGACAACGAAAGTCATAAAAATTGCAACAAAGGCAGCGAATGAGCACACATGGCATAGTCTATGTGCATGTGTGTGTCTGTGTGTGTGTGTGAGGGACTGTTAAAAACTGAGCTATCTGACTGACTTAAGCATACATCATAGGCTGAAATGGCGAAGACACAAAGCGTGCATGTGTGTGTGTGTGTGTGTGTGTGTGTGTGTGTGTGTGTGTGTGTGTGTGTGTGTGTGTGTGTGTGTGTGTGTGAAGGCGGCGAAGTCATTCAGTTGCAGGAAGCGACAGCAAAAACGTTATCTTTGCGCATCTTTTGCCAGTGTTGTCACTATGCGTGTGCGCGTGTGTGCGTGTGTGTGTGTGTGTGTGCGACAACAGCTAATAAAAAATAGAAAATATGTTTAGGATTTTGGGTTTTTCATATCTAAATTACGCTCATCCTGAAACAGAGCGAACAAAACGAGCGTAAAGTCACAGTTGACAGTGACTCAGCTTTTAATGACAAAGCAGCCAAAAAGTATGCTATGAATTTTGCAACGCACACATAAAATGGTTTATCTATGTTAATGTTGTTGTTGTTGTTGTTATTGGGGTTTGTAATATACCTGTCAATATATATGTTTGTCATCATAATAAGACTTAAAAAGTGATGACAAAATGTTATAGCATACGCAAAGGCGCCGAACTTAGTAAAATATAAAAAAACAAATATTGCTAAAAGTGCGCATATTGAAAACATATAATTATCAATACAGTAAACGCTTTGCGATTACCACAAAATTAATTTAAAGTGCGCGCACAAGGCAAAGGTCCTAACGGACAGGCGGACGGACACCCAACATTAAATGGCCGAACAGCTGCCAGGCTGGCAGACCGACCAGACACGAAGAAAGATGTCATTTGCTGTGTGCGTCGCATAAATGCACTAAAACCCAATAACAACAACAACAACAGCAACAAAAACAAAGAGGAGCGCAAATAATCGCCGCCGAAAAACGCAAACTGTCAACGCTTGCAAGCAGCCAGCGACAGCAGCGGGCGGGCTCAGAACGCACGCAAGTCCTGGCACTAAAGCAATGTAATTAAGGCGTGGTCGCATAATTCTGCTTAATATCCTTTAAAATGGCAAACATAAATCCTGCGCAACGAAACGAAACTGAAACATAAAATGCACCGAGCGTTGCCCTCGACGCCTGTCCCTCTGCCGCTTCTGCTGCTTCTTGGTGTGCAAGGCGAGTGTAAGAAAAGTGCGCAAGAAAGAAAATGTTTAGTAAGAAAATTGCATTTCACAGATGTTGCCAATTGCAGACAACCCTCCTTCCAACTGAGCTCAACTCAACTCGAAGCGAGGCAACTCTTTTCTTTTTGCATAACAGCGCCATCTTGTAGCAACGCCACTTGCCCCACACTTGCGCCACACTTCCCCCCAACCCCAGACGTTGCACAAAAGTGATAAAATGCGCAAAAACTTTTGCAAAAATTAAAGAAGGCACGGAGAAAAAAAAAAGACGTTGGCAGCACTGGAGGAGCTGCGCCTCGGCACCAGTGCTTTGCTATTCCGCGTGGTGGTATGTGTGTGTGTGTGTGTGTGAGTCTATGTAAAGACTTCTCGCTATGTATTTGAAGCGCTCGTGCCCTTTTCTATGCATGTATGTGTGTGTGTGCACAACAATGGCGGCTCAGAAGTAATCGTGCAACTATTGCAACTGTCGAGTGCAGCAGAATAAAAGAAAAGGAAAACATGCAACGATAAAATAACTGACAAAATTGCCAAGCATGCAAGTCTTCTTCTTATTATTCTTCTTCGTCTTCTTCTTCGTGTAGTGACGCTGCTGCTCATGTATGTGTGTGTCTGCATGATGCTTCAGCAAAGGAATGCGCATGAAAATCATAAAATTTTATAGTTTCTTCGCTCAAAAGGCCAACAAGAAATGTCAATTGTTGCAACTCATAACTCAAGTTAAAAACTTATTAAAAATAATATAATTTTATTGCATTAAAGTAATGAAAATAAAGTGAGTTCTAATTTGTGATTCGATAATTTGAGTTTCGGCAACAAAAAATTGAATTAGTATAAATTTTTGGATAGGCAAATGTGCAAAAGTTTGAAATTATGAGCAACATTTATCGGACAAGATTATTTGAAGTTTTTAGTTAAATTATCAAACAATCAACTGCCTTATAGAAACATTCAAACAAAACTTGTCTTAATTATAAAAAATATTTAAGATTTTATGAAAGAAGTTGTCTTAAATAGAAGAATAATTTAAGATCTTTTGTTAGAAGTTATCTCAATTATAAGAATAAGTTAAGCTTTTCGAAACTAACAAATATTTCATTATAGAAATATCTCCATGCCATTTTCTAATTTTCAATAGATCATCTCAGCCCTATTTTAGTAGAAAATAAATCTTAAAAATCTCAAAAAATAAAAAACTTCAAATTTAACGCCAAATCGAGAATTGACAACTAAAATAAAATACGCAAACAATTTAACTAAAATCTAATTAATGCTTTTAACCGCAAATCGAGGCCAGCGTCACAACAACAACAACAACAGCAACAACAACTTAAACAATAACAACATTAAAAATGTTAGTGCACAGACTAAAACAAAATATTATTTTTACCTTGGAAGTAAAATATTTATTCAATATATTTTCGTAAACTCGAAATGCCTCAAAGGAACTCTTCGCCAGCGCAAATTGTAAAACGAGACACAAAAACAAATACACACACACAAACACACGGGCACACATACAGATATAGATGGGGCTGAGCTCTTAAGCAAATAATGAAATATTTTTGCATGCTCTTAAAAGCCAACAAAACAAAAACAACAACAACAAAAACTAACAAAGACAATAGCATATAATTCAAATAAGCATATATGCGCAATACATATATATATATATATATATATATATGTGAGGCCGAAATATATAAGAACAAAATGGCAACGAAACAATGAAAATGGGCGGAGCAATGCGGAAATGTGCGCTGAGCGCAAAGCGAAACCAGTTAGTGGAACGAAATGGCAATGGAACAGGAACACGCTACACGTGAGGGTGGGAAACCGACGGTTGTGCGCGCAAGCGAGATGGTCCGATTCGTAATGCGAGCACACGTTGTTGCTGCTGTTGTTGTTGTTGTTGTTGCTCTGACGTATTGGTATTTGAAATGAAATGGAAATGAATCGAAATCAGAGTGGAAATGAAATGAAATGCGAGTGGCAGCAAAATAATGACAAAAATACCGCTGCAGGCGACGACGCAAGCAGCGACGCGAGCAGCAAAGCGAACAGCGACGTTGACGGCGACAACGACGTCGACTGCATTGCCAGCGCTTGTGTGTTAGTATTAGTGCAGCTGTGCTCTGCCAAGGCGGCAGAGCGGCGACGGCATTCGAACGAGTTTCTCGCATATTATACACTTTTATGATCATATTTGTGAATTCATGTTGTTTTCTGATTGAGTGCGAAAAAAAGACAAAAACACAAAAAAAATTATATTAATTCAAATCGTTAAAAAAAAGTTTGTACAACAAAATGAAAATGTTTTCGTATTTAAATGAAGCGTGGTTTTTTTTCTTCTCTTTGCTGTTGTTGTTGTTGCTGTTGTTGGCGATGTTGCTACAAGTAAACTTGATATGTATCGCGATTGTTACGCGCATAATTACAATAATAATCACAACAACAACAACAACAACAGCAGCCGAAATGCACGTTTTCTCGATTCGATACAAGTAAATTTTTGTATTCTTTAAAGCGAAATTTTTTAATTATTCTTGGCTTCGTAGCGCTTGAAAAGCCGTCGGCAAATGTTCTTAAAATATATTCAATTTATTTCAAACAATTACGGTTTTGTTATGCATTTGATTGAGAAATTGTTTTTGTTATAAAATTTGTTGCCATTTGACTTTTTCTCAGTGTGTTTTGATAAATTACATTTCACACGTCAACAACAACAACAGCAACAGCAACAACAACAAGCGCAATAACTAAAACAAAATCTACAACAAAATGAAGTTGCTCGATTCTTATCATCATAAAAAAGCAATTTAAGCTGAAAAAAAGTAATAATAAAAAGCAAAAGCAAAAACAACAAAAAAAAAAACGCATTGCGTGTTTTTTAATTTCCTTTGTGAAAATAATTGCAATTTATTCCAAGCGCGTTCTGAAATGAAAATGTCAACCTTTGAATGCTGCAATTAAAAACAAAAGACGAATAATTTCCCGCTACACAAACACACACCCACATACACACATGCACACACACACACTTGCACATGGAACTGCTTAGCAGTCAAGCATTTCAATTATGTATTATGATTATTATAATTGTCTCAGGAATAATTCATATGTGCAGAAGATTCAACAAATAAGCGCAGAAAATAAACGGTTAAAGACGTCACTGGAGGCATGTGGGCCAATGAGCTTGTCGGCTTTGCGATACCATCGCTTTGTGCTGCAATTGCATACGTCAACACTTCCTAAACGCATGCGTGGCCGCGACGCCAAGCCAACACAACATGCAACACAACGGACGAAAACAGTCATGACTTCTTTTTGCAACATTACTTTGATCATCCTAATAAATCCGGCAGTGTCCAAATTTCTAGATCGTCCGGATCGCCGATTTATCGAAATAACTTGACTATTCGGTTATTTTTGTGTAATGATACTGCTTAGATCATCATTAGATCATTAGTTTTGATACGGCTACTCAATACGCCAACCGATTCAACGATTCAAACACTTACATTAGTTGCATTATAACTTGTTCCGATATAAGATCAAATAAATTGTAGATTAAATTAGAAAAAAAATTTGTAAGTACGGTACAGTCGAGTATGATCGACTTTATGGTAGGCGGCGCCATGCCCCAAGTAAAAAAAAAAAATTAAATAATAAAACACCAAACGAAAATCGGTTAAAAAAATTGGAATTTTGGAAAATATAAATTTTTTGGTCTTTGAGGAGATAACCAGAAAAGAGTGGCGTATTTTGTGGTATGCAGTTTTCAAGAGGTATATTTACTGAGCCTGCGTACAAAATTTCAGGCTCTTATATTCCATAGTTTTGGTGATATAATAATTTTAAGCAAAATAAACATGGAATTTATCAAAAATTTCAGTTTGAATGTCTTTGGGGGGGTAGTCAAACTTATAAGGGGGTACTTTCAGTACTTTTCTTTCAAAATTTCAGGCAACAAAAGGCACAAAACCGATCTTGAGCTGCTGCTGAGGGTATAATTTCTCAATAAAAATATTCTATAACTTGGAGAACGTCCGGTTTCTCAATATCTGGATAAATTGCAATACCATGAGTGTCCAAAAGCTGAAGTACTCAGTTTATTACATATTATATGTTATCATAAATTCGATCTACGATTATTGAAGCGCCTTCTAACACAACTTTAAGTTGAGATCGAATAACTCTCTTTCAAATACAGAACCGACCCTTGCATTATAATGTTTATAATGTATCTTATTGCCTCTAATTTATTTATTATTATTTTGCTTCTCACACTTCTCGGCCTTCGCGAAGATTTCTATTTTTTTTTCGATTTGAATTTCATGTTAAAGTTATGATTTTTTATTGTTATTTTCTTTGCGCTAACAAAGCGCATCAATTTACAATGCAAGCGGGAAATTACCAGAGTTGCCATCAACGTTTTCGTTTTCGTTGTCGGCAGCGTCATTATCAACGCAGTTGCTGTTGTCAACATATTTCCATCATTATTGTTATTAGTGATTATTCGTTACCATTGTAAGAGACACAACAACAACAAAAACAACAACAACAACAACAACAACAACAACAGCAACAACAACAAAAAGAAGAGGAAAATTGTTGCCGACTACGATTCAAGTTACATGAGTCTGGGCTGGAAGACTTGGCAGTCGAACACGTTTGCAGGCATGTTTGGTTATTTGAACGATGACGATGACATGGCCACGGTTGGGGGGTCAGCGAAAGGGTTCAAAGCACGGGCACAGTTCTACGACTTCAACTACAACTTCAACTCCAACTCCGACTGACTTTTGTTGCCAATTCATAATTCAGTAAATTATTGAATTTGACTCTTATGCCACAGACAACGTAAGCCATGGCGAAGGTGATGGCAATGCACGTTGGCTGTGAAGAATGGGGGGGGCGCGCGCGGTGGCAACGTGGGTAATTGTTTTGGGCGGTAATTGCAGTTTTGCACGTCTCGCGGAATTGCAATTGAGTTGAGTTGAGGGGCGAGGCGAGTGGAGTGAAGTGGAGTGGAGTTGCGGCAACGGGTGAGAGTTAAACTCAAAGACTCAGACGCGAACGACAATGTTGTGCAGCGACACAAGGGTAGGGCAGGGGCAGGGGTCGGCACATGAGGTGCAAAGCGAGTTGAGTGAACAACTGACTGACTGAAAGTAATTTAATTTAATAAATTCTATGTTCATAGCGAAAAAGTAAACGATGGTTTTATGTACGAGCTGGCCAACGTTGGCTAGTCTACACACACACACACACATGTACACACACACACACACACATACGCAATGGCAAGTCAGTGAAATAAAATAATCAGTACACGTGTTAAAATCAAATTCCGTAAACACCTTTTGTATTAAATGTAGAAACGCATACTTAAATAGCTGCCGGACATTCAACTACACACACACACACACACACACACAGACACACACATGTTTAAGCCTGTCAAAATGCCAGCACGGCAAACAGAATCCTTGTGAATGCATTAAATGAGTTGAGCTCGTTAATAATGCCTGCCGCACACTCACACACACACGCACACACACACATGCATGCTGCTCATATTCATTCATCGATGATTATTGCGTTAATTATGATGCTCTTAACCAAAGCTCAGCTCGGCAGTGGCGGCGTGCCTGCGCCGAGCGTTAACTTCAAAAGGAATGCCAGTTATTTATGTGCGTAAAGGCATTTAACACACACACACACATACATCGACTGAGTGACTAAGGAAGGCGTGAAGTATGAACGGCGCCAGCAACAGGACCAGCACAGGACAGGCGATACTCATGCCTTGCCACCTGTCAGCAACTGACCTAATAATCACTTTCGAAAAAGACGACGTCCAGCCAACATGACCGCACGCCCCTCACCCACACTTTGCCATTGTTGTGTGCTGCGTTAACCGCTTGGAAAATGCTTTCATCCTTTTTTGTGCGTGGGATACAAATGAGGCATTCGCATTGTTGGCAACGTGGTCGGTCGCCCTCGCCGCCTTGGCTGCTGCTGCTGATGATGCTCGGCAAGACTTTATTTTAAATTTACTGTGCTTATATATATGTATATGTAAGCATATGTATAAGTGTGCTAGCAAATATTTAAAAGCCCAAAGGCGTTGTGTTAACTTGGCTAATGAAACAAAGCACAAAGTGTCCTTAGCGTAGAAAAATCGAAGCGCATTTTAAATGCCACAGTGAAAGAGTTGCGCGCTTAATGAAGATCAACCAAATTCGAACAAGCAACAATTTGTAATTATAACATTTATTGTGCATAATCATTAACAACGACAACAACAACAAGTGGAGCGTTCGTTCGATCGATCGATCGATGGACAATCATGGCTATGCGCCGGCGCAAACGATACAAAACGCTTTGATCTTCCAAGGCGGCGTCGAAAATGTTCCCAAACAAATGAGCGTGGCTAACACATAGTGTGACTGGCTAGCTGACTGACTGACGGACGGAGTGACGGACGGACTGTATGAGTGCAGTGCTGACTGGCATTCTAAATGACGCGCAGCAACTCAAAACGAAGAAAAATAATGCAAGAAATACAGCAATAATCATCAATCAAAATTTCTTCGACTCTAATGTGACTGCAAGTTGCACACACACACACACACACACACACACAGCACATGCAACGGCTTGCATGCAGCAAAGGTGTAAATCGACCCAAGTCAATAATATTAAATGCCGCAATCGAATACAACTGTTTTTGGTTTTTTGCTCTTCGGCGCAAATGACACATGCCCCACAATTAAATTGCGCGCGTCCTTGTGCTCATGCAACGTCATCATCATCATCATCATGGGCAACATTATGTGCTTATGCATGATCAGCTGTCGTAGTCGAAGTCGAAGCGTGTTTTAAATATTTGCGCTTGCGCAGCGACAAGTGCCAATTATGCATTTTGTTCGCGCGGTCGTTCGGTGGGGCGGTCGGCGGGGCAATCGGTTGGCCGATGCATGTTAATGCCAACTGTAATTGCCAACATTGTTCAATTGTGTCTTCGTTTGCCTCTTGCAAATGCATTTAAAATTGTTTTTGAAACGTTGCACATGAATTATTGGCGATTGGTTTGCTTGCCAATTGGAATGTCCTTCGGCTCATGTTGCTCACGCCGGCCCGCGCTGTCTGCCGCTGCTTTTCGATTGTTTCGAGCCTAATCGAAATTAAATGACGTGTGAATGTTGGCAGCTGTTCGCATATCTCTCGTTTGGCCGCCGCGTGGCTTCTCATAATTTGTCGCCGTTTGTTTATTTATTTGCTTGGTTGTTTGGTTTTTATTATTATTTGTTTTCGACATTTACATTTGTCATTGCATTTAATAAATGCTTAACTTTTGTGCCATGCAACATAATTTGTATGCTTTGCTTTTGGTCTTCTCTTCGGGCCAACGAATTTGCCGCGAGTTTCAAGTTCGGCCAATAATTATTTAAACTATTAATAAAAGTTTTCATTACACGTCAAATTGAGCTCATTGTTGGCCATTTGTGTGTGGCGTGTGTGGCCAATTGGCAGCGTTCTACATGCTTTGTTCCTTGGCTCTTGCTTGTTAACTTTGCTCTTGGCTGCTTTTTTTGCTCGCTTGTCTTGTTGCTTTTGTCTGCCAAAACATGAACTTTAATTAATGTTTAAATAATGCGCTACTTCTTTTCTCTCTCTCTCTCTCGCTCTGTCGCTCATCTTCGATCTTGTGCTGCCTTCTGTACACGTTCGTTGTTTGTCGCCTCAAGTCATTTAAACAGAAACTGTGAGAAAATTAGTTTGAAACCACAAAAATATTTCATGTTCGATTCGTTCGTTCGCTGCTGGGTTGGTTGGTTGCTTGGTTGGTTTGCTACTTATTTGATTAACTTTTTTATTATTCTAATTTTGGTTTTCCTGTTGTTTGATTAGTTGAATTTTATGCTTGATTTGCGTTACATGGGATCGTAAATGTTTGGCGGTAAATTAATTAACCAAAAATGACAGAAAGTCGACACCATTTTATTTTTGAAAAAACATTTAAAAAAACATACTTCAAAACATCTTACAAGATGTATGCCAAAAGACATGAAATATTTGAATTTTTTTTAACACATATGCGTTTAATAAAAGAAAGTTTAAGGTTGAAAGATTATATAAAATTATATTTAAAAAAATTATATCATATACTCCTATGTTACATTGTGTCATACAACACATAGCGCAGTCTAACATTAGATAATAAGATCTATCAATGACAGTAAGTTAAAAGTTTTTAAAAATTTTAAAAATTTAAAAAAAAATCAAACAAAATTATATACTCTATGTAACCTTGTGTCATACCACACATAGCGCAGTCTAATAATAACTGTCAATGCAAGAAAGTTACAATTCCTAGTTTTTAAAAACTCTATAAAAAAAAATAAAATCATGCACTCCTATGTTACATTATGCCATACAACACATAGGGCATTCTTACATTAAAAAATACAAGATCTGCCAATGAAAGAAAGTTACAAGTTAAGATTATATGGTCCTATGTTGCCTTGTGTCATAGCACACATAGTGCAGTCTAACATTAAAGAATACGAACTGTAAATGAAAGAAAGCCACATGTCAAGAGTTCTTTAAAATTGTATAGGAAAAATAATAAAATTATATACGCCTATGTTACCTTGTGCCATACCACACATAAGACAGTCTTACAATAAATAATAAATAATAATAATAAATATGAAAAAAAAACACATTTGTACGACTTAAGTAGTGTTCACTGTACAATAATGAGTTCTGCCGCTCATACTCTTCCATGCACATATCAAAATGCAATCATTGCACATTATTTTGAGATTTGCTATGATTTGCTATGATTTTCTTGGTGCGAGTAATCAAGTCATATCAGATTTTTTGCAGTATCATGTCTTGTCGCAACGCCACTAGATTTCTTTCGAAACGAAGATAGCTAATTTACATATAAATTAAAACTTAAACTCGCCGCATTTGAAAAAGGCCAAACGCAACGCTCATCGACACACAATCAGCAAAAAATTAGTTTGTTAACCCCAAACGAGGTGAGGAATCTGTGTGGTTGTCGTTGGTGCTGCTGCTGCTGCTGTGTAGAAGCCATTCGCCAATAAGAATGCCACTCAGTTGGGTTTTGTACGCAGCTGTTTTCAATGCTCACATTCTGCACATAATTTCATAAATGCCGCTCACGCCATACACTGTGCACATACGAATAGTTTCGACTTTATCCTTGCTGTCCTGTTGCGGAATAAAGCCTTTAGCCTGCCGCCTTCAGCCACTGCACAGTTCAGTTTGGCATGTTGCATAGGAAAAAAAAAGAATATATAAAATAAGGAACCGCAAAATGCTTAAATGTCGTTTTTACTTTGATCGTCTGGCATATTGACATATGTTGTCCTCACATATATGTATGCGTCCTTGTTGTTGCTGTCGTTGCTTTGTCCTTTTTTACTAATATGCAAAAACTAAACTTTTGGCATTTTGCTGCAAGTTTGCGCAAAGAATTTTAACAGAAATATTTGACGTCGATTTACTATTTTAACAAAATTTCATGCATCGATTTATGAAATATGCTAAAAATGTTGACTCGACTTTGATGTTTTACTCTGAGGTCTGATTTGGTTTAGTTTGAGTTATGTTGCTGCTTCTGCTTCTGCTGTTGCCGCACCGACTGCTCGCTCTGATTGAACCATCTGATGATCATTAATTACCGCCAAGCCGCCTCTGCGCTAAGAACTTCGCTGCCACTTGTGTTCTGTTCAACTTAACGCAACAATTGTAAGCATTGCCACATTTTTTGTTGAACATTTCTTGCGGCGTTTCTTTTACTTCACTTCGCTTCTCTGATTATTTGTTCAATTTCACGGTGTGAATTTTTCAATTTTTCTGCTGTCAAATTTTTACGATTTTAAATTCATCGATACAAATTAGTTTTGCTACTCATGCAGACTCACTCACAGAACGAACGAACGCAAAGTCGAAGACAACAGACAACAGACAACCGACCACTTTTTACATTTTCAGAAGTCATCGCATAATGAACGAACGTATTACAATTTTTCTTAACGATATCAAAGCCAATTTAAACCAAATCAGCGCCAATATAATAAACCAATTCAAAACCAATCCAATATACTATTTTATTGACAGCAAGTTTTGTGAAATGAATAATGATCTTCGACTTTAATTGGTTTTTCAAATGGACTTTAATGAGCATAGAACGAGAAAGTCTTATTAGAAAACAAAGCAAAGCAAATTGAGAAAAAAAACAAAATATGAAAAAGCCATGTTTCACGCAAAACCATTAAAAGTCATTTTAATGCACAATTTACATAATTTTGCTTTCTTTTGCGTTTGTTTGTAAGAAACAAAACATTAGGCAAACAAGTCTTACAACAAAACCACCCACAAATCAGCAGAAAGGCCAAATGGCATTTTAATACATTTTTATGATTTCGTGTTTTCATTTTTTCTCAACTTTTTTTTCATAAATTTCGCTTTTTTTTAGACTTTTCTCTTATAAAAGCGCACAAGCAGGGACACTTTGGCTGGACGGGCGCGGGCAGGCAGAAGTCGAATGGCTCTAATTGCAATAATCCATTTAGAACGTAACAATTTTCTTTCTTTTTTCCACGTACAATGGGTAACATGACCATGGGCGCATTAGCAAGCCACCAAGCAAGCCAAGAGTAAAGGAAAAGGCAGCACTAAGAGTATATAAATAAAAGCCGTGTGTACGACAAAGAAAAGCGCACAATATGAATACAAATAATGAAATACAAAGCAGAACAAAACTGATATAACAAAGGCGCGCATTGAGATTTCGTGGAAAATCCTTTTTATTAGCACGATAAGACGAACGCGGCAGTCACCCTTGACAATGCCCGCTTGCTACACATTTATTTTTATCTCTCTTCGCTTTTGCTTTGCTTGCCGGCACCGTACATTTGATTTGCTTATGACAGCGCCAAGGCGGAAATCACAAAGCAAAGCGACGCATTTGCATTGCATACTTCTAGGCAGCGGTAATTTTACATTGATTACTGCGGCGCACTTTGCCAGCAATTCCATGAAAATCGCTGCCAGTCTGGATTTTATTACAATTCTTATAAGCCACTCTCGCTCATGCCTTGACCACCAACTGTGCGGCAAACCGTATTTTCTCTCTCTCTTTTTTTTGCAGTGTAAATGACGCTTAAAAGCATTTGTCGCGTCAGAAACAGTGGGACGGCCATTTCAAGCTAATGAGATATAAGTCTGTTTGTAAATCATGTTATTACAAGAAATGCTGACGGCTTTGCATAACATTTGACTCTGTTGCAATATGAAGTTTCATTTCATGTGTCGTGCCATGTTCAACTCTTGCCAACAAAGGGCGGCTGAAAAAAAACCCGCTAAGTCTCAAAACAAATCAAAATAAGTCATTTAATTTTGTAATAAGATTTCGCGGTATTTTTTCTACAAATTCTAACAAGATTTTCATGACATTTCCGACGACTTATTTGCCCCACGCCCCTTAACAATTGCCGCGCACGTGTTCTCGGCAGCTTTAATAAGCCAAGCCAAGCCAAGGCAAAACAAACCCAAGCGGTTTATTTCGGAGGGTGACTGACCGCCGACCCAAACACGAATTTTCAAAGAAATTCAACCAAAATGAATTTCATTTTTTCTTTTCATATATTTTCCATGGCTTACAGCTTTGATTTGTGTTTATCTTTTGAATTTTTTATTAGCAAATATTTTGTTCAGCATTTTTTTTTAATATTTTATTTATTTTCATTTTTTTTTGTTGTTTTTTTTTTTATTTTGTTTTCTCAAATACATGAAATTAAAATGAGCGGAAATTATTTTTGTATAAATATCCGTTTACAATTTGTGGGTTGTAATGCAACAACAACAAGAAGAAGGTGCACTGTTAACAACGCAGCTGACTTTCAATTAGCATGCAAATATTTGTGCTAAATGCTCTCATGTCTAGTCGAATATTATCGATGAGTTTCTGTTTTTTTGTTGCTATTTTCTATTACACTTTTATGACACTTATTGACACTTTTATTTTATGATTTTAGTCATTTGATTTTCTGTGTTAACAATATAATTGAAATTCCAACAATTGTTTCTACGCGCTTAGATACACATATGTATGTATCTATATATCTACAGCAAGTATCTGTCTGAGTACAGCTGTTAATTTAAGTATTTAGCAAACATGTTTCACGTGGCTGATAACACGCAAAATTATTACATTGTTGCCTTGTAACATTTGCATTGTTGTTATTGCCACAAATCGAAAATAGTAACAAATTAGAAAGGGAGCTATTTTCGGCTTTCTCGAAACTTATATACTCTTGCATACTCATTTTTATCGATGTTCCAATAAGAATCATATACGAAGCCACGCCCATTTTCAGTCATACTTCGTCTGTAGTCATACTTCACTACATTTTGCAACTTTTATCTCGCCTCCTTACAGAGAAATCCCATTTTTAAGTTTTTCTCAGTATGGGCGGTGCCACGCCTTTATGCCCGATTATTATGAATCTTTGGAATATAGTCAAGCATCAATAAAAACATGTAATTGCAAAGTTTGATCCGCTTATATTCAAGAACAATAAAGTTATTCGAAAAGATTTTTGACAGATCGTTTCAATGGGAGCTAGCCCGATCTTGACCATTCTTGCACTATAAATCGCTAATGTCAAACAAATTTTTGTGCGAAATATTGTGTCGATAACTCTAAAACCACACAGTTTTTCAAGCATTTTTGACCGATCACTCCAATGGGAGCTATAAGGTACAGTCGTCCTATCGAAATAGTTCTCCTCTGAGGATGACTTTGCACTGCAACAGACAGATGGACAGACGGCTATGGTTATTTGAACTCGTGTTGATCTAGAATATATGTACTTTATATAGTCAGTCGGTGATATCTCCTTCCCTGTACTACAACCTCTTTGGAAAAGTTAATATGCTCTTTTTGCAGGAGTATAAAAAATCGCTTATCAGTTTTTGGCCACAAACGAATTGACTTTGTCTGTGCGCATTTGAATTGTTCGATAAATAATAATTTTGTCTGCTATTTCAACGAATTAGTTTTCATTATTTTTGTGCGTCAATAAAATGTTTATTGCTTGGCATATATTTTTTGTGTGTTCATTTGATAAAACCAACGTTTGTTTGCATGTTTTATTGATTTTCTACTGCTGCCATTAAAGTGTAGTGAAAGTTTGTCGTTGCCTTCTGTCAATGTAAGCATTTGGCATGCGAGACTAACAATTTCCATACAAACTCTGCACAGAGCGCGAAATCAAAGCGGCAAAAAAGTAGGCAATGGGCGTTGTATGCCTGCCTACGATATGCAATCATCATAACCGGCTGCTGTTGCTGCTGCTGCTTCTTCTTGTTGCACTGCTACTCCTGCAATGCATAATTTCTAGTATATTTTCATTCGCTATGTTCGGCTTGTTGTTGCATAATTGACGTGCCTGTAAATTCGCTGCAGCGCAGGCAACAATAACGAAAGCCAACTACCGATTGAGCTTCACTTGCGCAGAATTGGCCAAGACCTCGACCGTCAGTTCATGCCCTTGAGTGATTTATGCAACATGACAGCAGCAGCAACAACAGCAACAACAACTTGTACTGCGATCGTGTTCAAAAGGTGGTTACGACTTTTAATGATCCCATCCGATCCGATACGATTCGATTGCATAGCACAGCGCACAGAGAGCAAGTCTAGTAGCGGCCATCATTGTTGGCGGCATATGCAAATTAGCATAGACATTTTGCTGCCGTTTTTGCCATTTTAGCCATTTTTGCATTTTGCCATTTTAGCAACTCTTCGACAAGAACTCAACGCTGCTTCATCATCATCATCGTCAGCAACATCATGATGACGATTAGTGTAATGTGCGTAGAAAATCATGAAAATGCACTTTGCCATAACTAGTAGCCATGCACATGAAATTACAAACATTTTATTACTGCGTGCGTAACAACAACAACAACATGCCATTGGCAACACTGCGACAGTTAGACAGCCATGCCTTATAGCTAGACAGACTTTGAAATTTCTACAATTAAACGAAATAACATGAAATTAAATAAGAAGAAAAAACAAAGTAACTTTCACAAAACGTTGGCTCACACCAACTTATGGAAATTCCTGCGCCCATCAGCCGCCGCTGCGTTGCCAGGACAACAAGCGTGGCACTTGCAGAGTGCTGCCTGCAAATGAAATGAAATGAAATTCGCCTGTTCGTCTGTTAATTGAAACATTAGCAAACATTTTATCTCTTCATTTACATTCAAATTAACTCGTAATGAAAACGAGAGCACCATGAACTTTCACTGGCGTTGGGCGCTTCTTTCTCGGCGCAGGCATTTAATTAGAACTTGGCGAAATTCCTCGAATGCCGAAAATCAGCTACAACGTCAGTCTATTTTCCTTTGGCATATCTCGCACTCACTTGCCTCACTCGCTTGCCACGAAGACAACATGTTGCGTCGCGGCCTTTGCACCAATTTTCTTTATTTTTTCCTTTCTTTCTTTTTTTATTGGCGTCTTCTGCATTTGTTGCTGCTTTGACTTCGTCATGGTCATTAAATAGTCTGGCTGTCGATTTTTAGGGTTCATTATGCGCACATTAATTCAGGCTAATAGACGCGCCTGTTGTGGGTGGCAGTTGTTGTGTCTTGGACACTTTTAATAGACCGACTGACAAACTGACAAGATCCAGTGTCATGTTTGGCAAGCAATGAAATCTGTTGTTGGCCAATTCATTTTTACCAATTTACCAACTGTCTGCGTCTCTTTTTGTGCCTAGTAATTATACCAGAATTATATATAAATAACAACATTTACTGATATTATTTTTTGTTTTTCGGTTTCATTTTGAAATTTGCATAACAAATTATATAATAAAGTTTGCCAAAAAACAAAAACCCATACTAATCCAACACAAATCTCGCATATTAACGTGCTTGGGAGCAAAAAATTTGCACAGCATGCCAAAGGCTAAGCGTACATAATGTCCGTTTTACGCCACTTTTGCGGCATTCAAGCGTGCAACATTTTTTGTGGGCTTATCAAAGAGCAGAAGGAAGAGTATGTATGTGCTTATAATGAGTCGGCCATAAGAAACAAATCACGTCATGCCAAAATCAAATAGCCGTTGACCAATGCCGGCCAAAAAAACTAAACTATATTGAAGCTGAGCTGAAGTTGAGGCTGAGCTGCTGAAGTTGCGTGCAGACATTTCCGTTCTGTTGTTGTTGTTGCTGTTGCCAGCGAGTGTGCATCAAATAATGTACAATTCCAGTTTCGTTTCGTTTCGTTCCCATGAACTTGCCAAAAAGGATTGCCCGTGCGGACAGCTTACATGATTTTATCGTGTTTCGACAACATTAATTTGTAGCGCAACGTCCAGTCTGCAAGTCTCAGCAACATGTTGCTGCAACAATAAGCCACCGAACGCATGCCATACATATTGCGCACAGACATTGTCGGCGTAGCTTTAAGTATTTGTTAGCTGTCAACGCTTTGAAGATTTAGAACCCGCTACGAAATGACATGGCACTGAACAAGTCGAAGATGAAGTCAAAGCGTCGAAGCATCGAAGTCAAACGGCCAACGACCAACAATGTTGCACAATACAAAGCGCTTAAATGCAAGCCAATTGTGTATTTTAGTGCGCCGCAAACCAATCGGTAGCACTTTGCCTAAAGCACCTTTTACGAAAACAAAACCGTCTTTCGTTCAATAATGAAATTATTTAATTTGCTGCAAATTGTTGCAGTTTGCATTTCAATGCGGCAACAAAACCGCAAATGCCTCGGCGTTGGCTAACAATGTCTGCGGTAGAGCATGCATGCAACACACACACACTCACAGACACACACATGTCTCATTCAGTTGGCTTAAATCATTTTTAACGATCAATAAAAATCTTCGCTTTCTTTAGAAGTCATCGCAGTGTGTCTCCTTTGTTGCAAGGTGTGAAGCAGCGTACGTTGTTGCAAATATGTAATTAAATTCGCCACTTCAAAGCGCCAAATGCCGCCTGCCATGGGAACAGCCTCGACTTGAGGCAATAGTTCTATGCCGCCTGACAAAAGCCCAACTTAATGCGCACGAATACGACCGCAAATCATGATTGATTGTGCTAAAAGCACATGATTCCATAAGTTCGCTATGAGATATCGAAAGCAAAAAAAACGACGAAAAAACCATCATCTATTGACGCCTTTGACATCTGCAAGTATGCACCATGTTACGCTGAGCTGAAGTGTATTTTTGTCACGCAAAGGCGACGCGTCCCGTAATCAGTTCCGCTCAAGCAACAAAAGTCGAAAAGTTGCGGCACGGCATCGAAGCCACTCAAATTGTCAGACACGGTTCGGGCACGAAGGCCGGGCATGATTGGGTGAACGCCAAATATGACAGTGACTTCAACGCCCGCGACAACAACGACGACGATGATGATGACAGCAACTTGCGAGCGATAATGATGATGACAGCGCGTGTCACGCATGTGATTGACAGCGATTTATGATTGTCAGCGTGCTCAGACTACAATACATGACGCTACTTAAATTTCTTCTAGCTTTCTTTCTTTAGTATTTGTGCTAATGGCAAAAATATCCTATTGCCATTTAAAATGGCGTCCAAGTGAATGACCTTATTTCAACACGCTCCTCTCAAATGTATAGAAAATAAAAGAAATGTAAATAAAAACACAAATCATAAAATGCCTTTTGCCTTTTGAAAAAAGAAAAATAAAGAAAAATTCCAACAGTTAAGTGTCAACATCAGCACTTTGCAGCTACTCAATTTGTTGGCAAAATAAGCCACAAAATACGCACACACACACGCACTCACATGTACATGCACAAAGCGCGAAACACCGAAAGGCAGCTGAGCTGTGAAAATTGCATACTTATAGGGGTCAGCTACCTTAGCAGACACACACACGACACGACATAGACGACGCTATGTTGTTTGCTTACAACAAGTGCGCATTGAACACAGCTCGGTAAACATTGCTCGACCCAACAAAAAGACAAAAAGAAAGTATCTCAAGTGAAGTGCAGTGAAGTGAAGTGAAGTCAACTGAATAGAAGAAACGAATAAGAATTGCATTTCATCTCTAAGAAAGATTGCATAGGCAAATATGCTTTTGTGCAAAGTGTGCAAAGAAATGCAGCAACACTCTTTGAGTGTCTCGCTCGCGTGTGTGTGCGTGTGTGTGTGTGTGTGTGTCTGCGCATGAATATTCATGCCTATTTATGCACATTTGCGTGTCAAGTGATGAGTTGTGCTCCTTTTCGTTGTATACTTTTTGCCTTTGCAAGATTTCTTAGCTGAGTTATGACTTATCTGAATGCAGTAGACTTGTTCTAATTGGTTTTACGGCACTAACAAGCGGTGCGCGCTTTTTTGTTAAAGCTTTAAGAAAACTTTGGCAGCCTTAGTAGAAGGTTCTACTGATGCAACTGATAAAGCATACTTTGCAAAGGCTGACAATCCAAACAAGTGTCAACTAAGCGCACTCTTGATTATTTCCATGCAATGTCACTTTAAATTGACACTGAAATTGTGTATGTAAAACAGCTCTCAATTACACTTTGCCAAATAATACGTCTTTGAGTATAGAATAAAACTCAGTTTACTCAAGAGTTACACAATGGAAATAACTGAAAATGAATGAATGAATGAAAAACAAGTACACGTGACCATTTTAATTAAAATAAATACAACAGCAAGGCACTTTTCAGCCATTCAACCATGCTTGAAGGACGCAATGCTGATTGCGCTGATGATGATGTTGATGAGACTGTAAGGCATTCGGCCTTAATATTTGCGTTTTCGCGTCAAAATATTATATTACAATTATTTGATTTTCAGAAATATTTCCCAAGCTCAAACCGACGCGCGTAATGCGTACCCGGACAAAAAGGGTAACTGTGCCAGCGGTGTGTGGGGTTGCGCAAACTAAACTCACGACTGCAGCGGCACGCACGAACGTTGACAGCCGCCGGGCAACGCCGCCGCCGCCGAAGCATAGAAGAGTTGAACAAGCGGAATTTTGCTGAATTCATTTTTTGCCCAAAGCTTCGAATTGTTGTTGGTTTCTGCGCATTGTTGTGTTTTGTTAATTTTTATTTATTTTTCTTTATTTCGCTGAATTACGCGTCGCGTTATATTTTCACAAAACGTGTGCCTTCAAATTCTAAACGAATTATTTGCGAAATGGGCGCGTCGTGCTCCAGTTTGTGCAAGTGCGTTTGCGCAAGCGGGGGGCAGGTGGCGTTGGGTGCGCGACAAGTCCATTAAAAACACGAGTCGCATTGCATAAAACCAATTGGATATGTAAATGTTATTTATATAAGTATATATAAATAAGAAAATTGCTCAAAGTGCTTTGCATTTGGGGGTTGTTCGAGCGCATGAATGATTGTCTGCTTGGCAGAACAAAAAACAACAAAACAAGACATGGAAAAGAAAGCTCATAAATTATAATAATTTCAAGTTTTGCATAAAATTTATAACTTAATTTTGTGCAATTTGCGCGAAATGCATTCTGGAAATGTTCATTT
Organism: Phortica magna; assembly: GCA_037044515.1. NCBI lineage: Eukaryota > Metazoa > Arthropoda > Insecta > Diptera > Drosophilidae > Phortica > Phortica magna. The sequence continues at coordinate 392,205 of JBAMBP010001281.1, forward strand.
CATGTTCGCGTATTTATACAAATAAATCAAAAACTGTTTACGAACCAACGTACGAAAGGCGCCGTTTTCGTATACGAAATATCCTGACATATCCTGCAGAACGAATATGAGTTATGCTTTTTATTGCTGACCAAGGCAAACCGACTTTTTTGCTTTAATTTCCAAGCGCCTTGAGCTATGACGACGGCTGTATGCATGAGTTCTTGTTTTTATGACGTTCTCTTACAGAAAATACTAAAAAGCGTGTAGAGTAACATTTCAATGAAATGAATTTACATGCAGACATATAATAATTGGCTTGAAAAAGTGCGCTGACGATATGGGAAAAGTGCACTGAGAAATTTCAGTGCGATTAGTGGAAGATTTGAATATTTAGTACATGGAAAAGTTCGGATTTTAAGAGTGTATTAAAAAAAGAAAAAATTTTATGTACTTCTATGTTATAAAGGCACGCAAAGCACATAAGGCAATCAAACATTAAAAACGTTGACAAACTTTCATACTTATTAACACGCGATTCGTAATTATTGTGTGTCAAAAAAAAAAGGAAGCGTCACAGCTTAAATTACGGATTATGTACTTCTATGTTACAAAGGCACACACAGCACATAGAGCAATCAAACATTAAACTCGTTGACAAACGGCTACAAATCAATGTATTCTAGACATTTTGAAGTGAACATTTCGCACCGTGTAAGAAGCATAAAACCAACAAGGATTATGAACGTTTGTTTCCTTTAATATTTGTGCTTTTCAGTTGCGTAGTGAAATCACAGCGGCAGCCTAAGGCGATTTGCATGTCGTAAAAGTATTAGACGAGTTATGTACTCAACTTATGGTAGCACACAGACGTACACACACATTAGACCTGAAAAGCGACTGCTAAGATTTCGCATTGTCCTGCAAAACTTTTGACTAAGCTCAGTGCAACTGGCACACATGCACAGACACATTCGCAATCTAACTCAGACCAAAGACGACTGGGCGCAGTACGACTTAAGTTGAGCTGTGCTTTGTTGCCAAATAAGACGTCACGGTTGAAGGAAGCGGGCCAGTCAGGCTGGCCTGATTGAAGGCGTTTACATGCGCCTTGCCAGGTTTCTTGAACTTTTGTGCTGTACTTGTGCTTTCTTTTGTATAACTAAGCAGTAAAGTTGAATATTATGGATTATGCTGAGCCATCGAGGCGGCTGTGGTGATGGTGGTGGTGATGAGGAGTAACGTTCGCTTGTGGTTGCTCAACTTTTGCCAAACTCAAATTATTTATTATTAATTGAAGACGGAAATGTGCAAAGTTCAGCGTTCTACGTTCTGCGCTGCCGAAGTGCCGAAGTGCCGATTTGAATGAAATATTTGCTTGGCATGCCCACTTTGATACAGTGCTGCTGTGGTTGACTGTTTGAGCACCCTGTTTTGCTTTTTGTTGTAATTGATTTTCGACTTTTGCTTGAAGTGTTTTCTTACAAAATACATTATGAAAAACATTATTGTTAATTTAATTATCTTTGGCATACAAGTCAAAGTGCTCAGTCGCGGGGGTTGTTGGTTGTTGTTGTTGTTTGTCGCTATTGAAGATGACTTCTTGTCATTTGTAATTATTGTGACAAATGTCTTTTTGTTTTGACGGGTGTGAGGCGCAAGAAATTATAAAGTTTTAAAACATTAAGTTGGCACAAATTGTTGAAAGTTAATTTTAAAAGCGTTTTTTGTTGCGTCAGCTTTTGGCAAAGAGGCAACAAAACGCTTTGATGAACATGCCAACAAAAAAAACAACAACAACAACAGCACAGAGAAGCGAGAATATAAATTTCAAGCAATTTATCAAATTGCATATTTTTGTTTGGCTGCAAAGCGATTTGATTGACTGCATGGCTGCCAACTGGCGAACCGTGTCTCTAAAAGCCTCGGGAAACCATAACCAAACAACAACGAGCAAAAAATGTGAAAAATAATATGAAATGGTGGAACCAAAGTCGAGTTGTCTCCACCTTTATCGCGTACACACTCCACCCATGCCGAAGATCAGAGGCTGGCCAGCCAAACCAAACCAAACCAAACCAAAGGCAATTTGATCAGAACCGAACCGAACCGAAGAAAAACGTACGAAAAGGAGAGAAATTATAATTTATGCCGAAGATCTGCAAACGATATAAATTCATATTTTGATTGAATCAATCAAAATGCGCAAAAGAAGCGCAGAAGATGCACACAAAGATGCCATAGTCAGAGACAGCGAGACAGAGAGTCAGAGTCAGAGCCGAAATCGAAGCCTGTCTGAAGTCCGAAGTCGGACTTCGAATGAGTCTGTCTTTGGATCATATTTTGTGTATGCCTGTCACGTAATTTATTGATTTAGCTCATGGGAATAAAACAACACAAACATTGAACTCGCACATGACTGAGTGAGACAGCGTATGCGAGCGAGACAGACGAACGTTTTAATTCGAGCCACGTTTGACCGTTGGCGAAAAATTCAAATGCGCGCTTACTAAATTGGCATACGCAGCGCAGCATGTACGTATTTGTATCTGTAGCTGTGTATCTGCAACTTGTTTATGTTGGGGGTATTGCGGGGGAACATTGTCAGTGCTCGTTTCAAATGCGTACGCAAACAAAAACAACAAAAATGATAAAAAATAATAAAAAATTGTAATAAAAATGCATAAAAAAAAAGAAGAAATCAACGCGCAATCAGCTAAATTGCAGCCACAAAAACAACAACAGCAACAACAACAACAAAACATGTTACGCCTGTACGCATGTTGCATGCCTCAATCATCGAATCGATTTGAATCGATCGCAGCGATCCATCGATCAACGGTTCGTTCGTTCGTTCGTTGGTTCGTTGGCTGAATGACTACGATTGTTGTTCGATCAACCGGCAGCCATCGTCTGGGGCACCATTTTGCATTTTTGCATTTGTAATGAAACTGAAAACCAGAAAAATGTAATTTTCCATCAAAATGAAATAATGCAAAACAAAGCGCTGATCGCAAAGCAACGAAGCAACGAAGCTATCTCGCATAAACTACACAACTATGGCGAGCAGGTTACAGTAGAGCAACGTGCCGCACATGCAGTCTTGCCCCACCGCACCACACCGCACCCTTACGTCGCTGTACGTCAGCTCACAATTACTTTTGGTGCGCTTTGCGCGTATATTTTAATGTGAGCGATAAGCGCGTTGAACTTAAATTGGAACTAAGCACTGAAGAGCTATGCTGATTAAAGCGATGCATGCTGCTGCACTGAAAGCCTTTATTGCACTTCATATATACGCAGCGGCACACCACTGTGCCACAACAGACGCCCTTAGGAGCTCAGCCGAGCCGAGTTGAACATGTAAACGCATTTTTCAACTGTTATCAATGTAGTTATTGCTACCCAGTGCGCAAGTTCTTATGCGCTTCATTCAGTCTTATAACATTACACAGCACTCAAGACTTAAGTATTAATAAATGCATTCCTATTCAACTCGGTGAAGACTAAATGGTCTATTGAATTGTAGCGACACTTAACCCAGAAGGAAAAATAGAAACATCTTAACTAATAAGGCTCTCCAAAACGCCTTTTTATGAGGAAAAAAGGAAATTCTTAGAAAAAAAATTGCGGACCTTAAAGGTCTTTTTAGGAAGTTCCGAATTTTTTAAAACATTCTTAAAGTTTTGAGATAAGGAGCTGAAGTTATATTCTGACCCAGTGAGATATGCAGAGAATTTTAAGATTTCAGTTCAAGCAAGTATATCCCAAATGGAGCGACAAAATATACATGATGCAATTCGAAGTAAGGATTAAAGGTCCAATGAATTGAAGAGCTGAGATGATGAAGGAGCTAAAGCTATTTTCCAAACCAAACACTTGTCGAAGTCTTCAGTTCAGAGAATTTCGAGATTTCAGCTCAAGCAAGCATATCCCAAATGAAGCGTTGATGATCTGTAGAGCAACAAGCTTTCCTCATAACCGAAGTAAATTTATTCTTGTTTTGAATTGCAGTTTTTGTTGTTGCTTTTTGCTGCCGCGGCCTCAGCAGATCATCTCATTGCAATGGCAATTTAAGTCATGTTGTTGTTGAAGGCAGCAAAACAAGCAATGAAAATCAAAATGAGTATTTTAAAATTATGCAGAAATCTGAATCAGAGCATCAACTTTATTACAAAATGAAGACAATTTCGTACGACTCGCTTTGTACAACTTATGTTGCGTACGAAATTGCATGTAATTAAAAATCAACAGGATCGATTCAGCAAATGAATGTGCAAATGAATGGAGATTGTTTTATAAGACAAAATGGCTGTTTTGCAATGATTGAAAATGATTGAGACAAATTGCAGTTATGAAAAACACTTTGGATTTATATATGATATGTTTTTCCCAACAATTTGAATAATAAATGAAAATCATGTCATTGTCACTTTTATGCGGGAGAATTGTTGACATTGATTAGCACAAAAGACGCGCTCACCCGCGATAGAACGAAATTATCATTTTTAAGCAAGTTCTCCACTACGGTCACGTTGAAGACGAGCGCAAAGACGGCGGCAACGGTGACTATTGTTTGTGGCGACCGGAGCCCAAGAATGCCTTCTTGAGTCTTGATTATATTTAATGTGAATAACAAGCGAAAAAATAAAAAAAAAAAACAATGATACATTTCGACGATGCACACACAGCACAGCACAGCCTCAATCGCACAATCGCACTCAGTTCAACTTGTTGAGCGCTACCAGACGGACGTGCCCCACGAACAAACGAAGTCGATGTCTGCCATACAATTGTTTGGGATTTGCCTCGTCTATGTGCTTGCGTCGCTGTGCGGCACACACGCGGGCTACGAGTCAAAGGCCGACTGTGACAAGCTGACGAAGCGTTCGCAATGCGAATGCTTCCATGAGTACATCAAATGTGGACCCATCACATTGAACACGTACAAGGTACTGCATCAGATACGCTGCAACACGACGGTGGAAGTGAAAGACTATGAGCTGTTGCCCAACCTCAAGGTGGGCAATCTGAGCAGGCTGACGTTGACAAACTGTCCGTTTCCCGATAAGTTCACCGTTAAGGATGCCTTGCAGCGTCTGGGCATCACCAGTGTCGCGGAACTGAAGGTACAGAACGGCTTCGATGTCACGGACGGACGCATACAACTCGAGCATCAGCACTACGAAGATATGCCGGGCTTCAAGCAATTGGCTTTGTATCGCTTCCGTCAAGTATTGCCGGAGGATTATTTCGCCGCCTGCAGACATATCAACGAGTTAGTGCTCTCGGGCTACAGCGACTTGCCAGCGACTGTGCTGCGTCCGCTGGAGAACCTCGAGCGTATGAAAATATTCGTGCAGAATATGGGCGAAATTTCGGGCGAACTTTTCTCCATGCAACATCAGCTCGAGGAAATGGATCTCGATTGCACCATGGAGAACGCCAACGACGACAAGTCTGTGCTGAGCGGCGTCATGCTGTCGCAATTGAGTGAGCTGCGCCAGTTCGTGATGCGCTACTGTGGCGATGGCGTACCGCGCATATTCTTCAAGCAGAATCCCAAATTGGAGCTGATTGAGATACGCAGCGATGTGAAGACACTCGACAAAGATCTGCTGCTCAAGCAGGGCAATCTGCTGACGCTGAAATTGTCGCACAACCGACTGGAGGCTCTGCATGTCGATTTCTTGAAGCCAACGCCAAAGTTGCGTGAACTTCATCTGGCACACAATAGATTTTCGAAGCTACCAAGGTGGGTGTTTGGGAACGTTATTGATTAATTGAGTCATACATAATATATAATTTCTGCCACACAGCAAAGTCTTCGATCACGTTAAGTATCTACAGCTGCTCAATCTGGAGTCGAATCCGTTGACTACCATCGATCCGAATGCCTTTCAGAACATCAAGGGCAAAATCTATCTGGACACACTTTATCCCAAAGTGGCCAGTGGCGAATTGCTATTGAACAGTGATGCGACCTTCTGCAAGGAGGAGTTCATCTTTGGCGTGTGCCGCTACTGCAAGCGTGAAGAGTATCTGCAACACTTTGGCACGGAGGAGTGCAAAACAATTGAATGAAATATATTTATATCATATACTGGATTATTTATAAACGAATTTACACTGTTTTATTTCGTATGAGAAATATATGCATTACTAATAAGCCTTAAAGCTGCTTTGGTCTAACTTCTTATAAATGTTGTTAAAAAAAACAAAGTCTCTACTCAAACATGAAGATACAATTCTAGACTTTCGATTGGTTTTCATAGCAGTAAAGAAGTGAGCACAGCAAAACTCATATTTCAAATTCGTTAACTTTCAGAGTTGTCAAACTAAATCAAATATTAATATTTGTTGCTTTCAACAAATGCGTTTTGGCTTATCAGAATATCAACGCTTTATATAAATCATGTACAAAAACAATTTATCTTCTTGTGCTTTTGCTGAACATGTAAAGGGGAGCGCAGGCGGCGGCAAAACACCCTTGCACATGGCGCTACCCTTGTATTATTGTATTGTAGTATTATTTCGGTTTGCTTATCTGACAAGCTCTCAGCATCAGACGCCAACCAAATGAAAAAAAAAAAAAAAAAAACAAAAATAACATTCGAAAAAAGGCGCAACATGTCAAATCTAATATTTTCGTATTTTTTTATTGAATTCATAAATAAATGTTGTATACACTAAAACATCTATTCATCTCAGGGGTTCCTCAAATAACGAAATACCGGAAAATCGTCATGATGCGGGTTGCGGCCTTTTCACAGCGATTTCAGCAGCGATAAGCAAAGAACTCCGAGTGAATGAAATCGTTTTGTGATTGTGCATTATGTAAATCACTGCTTAACATGTCCTCTGACGTAAGACAGCGCCAGAACATGCAGCAACATGTTCGCGCCTAATGACAACTCATAAATGTCAAAATTTGTGTTTTGTTTGCATTGTTGTTGTTGCTGCTGTTGTTGTTGTTGATGTACGCTTGGCATTTTCTAATAAAATGTAAATTTCGCGTGTGCCATACTAACATATTAAAGTGCCACACACATGATAAAATTACTTTACTCAAAGTTGTGCTGAAAAGTTCTCAAAAAAAAAAAAAAAAAATAAACAAAAAATGTATAAAAATTAAAGTTAAAAACGTCGTCTTTGAGCAGCAGTTAATGCTGCACATAACTCACGCTTCTCGAAACTCATTTCAGGCTTAAGAGTCACGAGGCTTGCCGCTGAGAGTGAACCTGCTGCTTCTAATCTCACTTCAGCTTCATTTAAAGCCATGACAATCTGACACTCGCTCGACTCTGCATTTTGCGAATTTGTCTCGTTCGATTTCAGTCAAGTCGGCATCGACTCCACTCAAGTCGAGTCGTTGTGTCTCCTCTTGTCTTTTATAATGTCGGTCTGTCTGTCTGTCAGTCTGTCCATATGTCTCGACTACACTTTGCTTGCATACTTTTACGTTTCCGATATAATTTGTAAAACACATTCACTTTGCATGCTTAGCATTTGTCTGCCAAGTGCAGTGCGAATTCGTGACACAATATATTTAATTCGTTACCGGTTACTTGGCATGTACTTTGTTGCATTTGAAAGTAAATAACAAATTAAGATCACTAAAAACAGTAGACTCTTTTAATGGCCAACTAAATATACTTTATTAATATTAAAACCAAGTGAAATTCAATTGTAACGAGTCACATGCAAACGGTTACTTGTGTCAATTCTAAAGTTAAACGGTTCTAATGTACGTTACTTATATTGTACACTATTAAATTCGCACAACATACGTTTTTATCGCATACGAAATACGAATATGTAGCAAATGTATCTGGCGGATACATTTCAAAGTGATGCCAATTCCGGTATTATCGTGGCCGCAGCGGCAGGGGCGCAATATATGGCCATAAAACAAAAAGAATAACAAAAAGCAAAAATAAACAAACAGCCAAAATGAATTTATGTGCATCATTGGCGAATTTGAAGTCCGAGCGAGCAAACAAGGCACAACAGTGACTCAGGCCGAAGCCGTCCAACAGTCGAGCTTAGTCGGTGGCGGCTGCTGTTTCGACCAGCAGCAGCAGCGACAGCAGCAATGGCAGCAGCGACAGCATTTGTAATGCCTAAATGCTTTGGCGAATTGATTTTTGGTGTAAACGATGTGCAATTTTAATGGATTGTGCTGCAGATAAGAAGCTGAAAGCCACTCTGCCACGCTGCACTTCGAACTGGCTTCGTTCGAGTGTGTGGTGTAAGGCGTGCTCTCGGGCCAAAGACGAGACCGGCTGCGGCGGACTTTGTTGAGCTAAGTTGAGTTCGGTTCGGTTTGGTTAGGCGGCAGATTGCCGTTTAATTGAATTTGTTTTGATTAGTAGTTCACTTTGTTGGACTTCGAACGACGAACGACTTGAGCTTTGCATCAAACATTGACGTTGCACATAAGACCAACGTGCGAACTGCTTGTGCGGCATGTTGCAAATACAGTAATTTCAGTGATGTGACACGCTGCGACCGACGCGCTTTTCAAGTATTTTAAAGTGCTGTGCTATTTGACATGCCAAAGCGGCATGTCAGAAACGCAAAAAACAAGCATGCGACGAACCTTTTGCGCCTTCAGCTATTTTGCAATTGTAATAATTTTACTTTGCGTTAAAAAAAAATAAATATATAAAAAATGTCAATTTTAAATATTTGCAAATATTTTGTCAAGCCATAAGGCAATTTTTTTACACATTTCGCACTGACGCTTCTTCAAGCATGCACTCAACTCATCAGCCTCAATAATTTACACATTTTCGTCCTTTATTTTTGCAAACGAAAAATTTTTATATAAATTTTTGCAAGCAAACTTTTTTAATTAATTAACTTCTAGGCTACCTTTTTGACACAACCGACGTGTTTTAAAAAAATGAAAAAAATGCTGAAAAATGCAAAGTGCTAATGTCCTTTTACAACACTGAAACGTTACAAAAAAAAAAAAAAAACGAAACAGAAGCCCAAAGACTTTTTAATATTATGTCAGGAATTTCATTTTGTTGCGCTTTTTAATAAATTTCAACGTTGAATAGCAAATATTGAATTTTCTTTGCCAACGAACAATTCAACTTGAATTTCACCTGAAGCAAATTTTCGCACTCCTTTGTGTTGCGTATTAGCAACAAAAGGTCATTTGCCGATTTGGAGAACAAAAGCCGGTCTCATATATTAAAGACAAGCAACAACAATTGGCATGAAGTAAACTTTTAACAGACGCACACACATTGCCGACTGCCGTCGCTCAGATACAACTTGTATTTCACATCTTGACTTGTTGCCTAAACAATTGAAAGTTGACCCTTTCAAATGCACAGAGCGCACAAACCGAAAACCAAACCCCAACTTAAGCCGTAAAGTCAATTTGCCTGTGCAGTTTGTCTCGTTGCAGTGATTTCTTGTTGGCATTGTTGAATTCAATTCGAAGAAGATTGACAGCCCAGTCAATTGGCATGGGCGTCAAATCAATTTGACTGCAGTGAACTCAACTCTAGGCAAAGGTTCAACAAACAACACAATTGAATTTCAATGTCTGTGACGAAGTTTGTGTATTTTACTGCAATTATTATGTCAAGATTATGTGCAAGGCAGGCCATGACCTTTTGGCCAACCGACTGTCGTTTTGAAACTGCAGCAAGTTGATAAAAGCTTAAACCGAACGATGCTGATTGCAATAAATGCATTTGTTGGTTTGAGTGTGATTTGTGGCATTTGAAATTAATTGGTTTTAATTGAATTTGATTGACTCGCAGCATGAAAACATTTACAACCCAGCACAACAAAAACAACACAAACGCAACTGTATGTGAAACTAGACCAGTGACTATAAAACTGTGCACGTTGGCATTTCTCGCTCGCGCTCATGTGAAGTAGATTAATGCACCTGTCAGCGTTGCACAATTTCTTTCTGTGCTCGAAGCCACTAAATCATCATTTTTGACGGGCGACGAAAGCGATAGAGTTCTTTTTTGCAACACTGTTGTATAAAATTAGCGTTTAAATAAATGTTTCATAATTATAACCATGAAGAGGGTTAATTCAACTTAACTTGAAATGCACACGAATATAAATTGCGCTCATTTTTACGCTTTCCTTTGGAAATGAAAATTCTTGGAAATGCTTAACAACTTTATTGTTTTAAACACGCATGTTTGGGTCATTGGGCTTGCAAATAACAATAATAATAATAATAATAATTAAACAATAATTCATGCGCCATATTGAGACTTCATATTGAAATTAATGTACCATCATATGCAAGAGCCTGAAAATTTCCTTTGAAGTTTTTGCACTTCACATGTCTTAGCACGTAAGCTGGCCAGTCAGTCAGTTAATTTTTTTTTTTTTTGGTCGTTTTTGGTGCTTATTTGTTATTTGTGTGTATTTGATTACACAAAAAGCTTTTCATGCAAACAAACAAACGAACGAACAAACAACAACAGCAATGAAACGACATAAGAAACTAATATTTGCCAAAATGTCAGAAGAAAAATGTGAGTCCATGTTCTGCATTTGTGTTGTCATCATTGTTATTAGTGTTGTTGTTGTTGTTGCTGCCGTTGTAAGCGCCTTTTGTTTGCACTTTGATTTTTGGCACGCGATATCCATTTTCCCACTACAATCGACTCATATCTCACAAACAACACTCTCACATGCTACTATTCTGCTAGTTCGTTCAGTCGACTGACTGGCTTTTATTCTACGCAAACACATGCCATTTACTGCCAACCGCCAACGGGCAACTGCCACCCGCCCAACAACAGTAACAACAACAACAAGACGACTTTTGTCGATTGCATTGTTTGAATTCGGTAGTCGTTGTCGTAAATGTTGTTTAGTAATTGTTTATATTGTATTGTTGTACAAACAAAAGGCATAAATGAAACGCTCAGCAAAGCAAAAATAATGCACGACACGGCGCACAATAAAAAGCAAAGCGAAAGCGTTGAGATACTACGACAAGTCGAGACAACATTTATTCTATTTGGATTTATTAGCTTTGTAGAACAGCAACAACAAGAATGTATTGCTTGTAAGGTGGCAGTGGCAGTGGCAGTGGCAGAAGTTAATGCGATTTATGTGCGAAAATTACTTAAACTGACAGTTCGATGTGAAACCAGCCAACGGCAAAAGTTAATTAGTTCGAACATATAATAAAAGCATGCTATATAAGCAACCTGGCTTGCAGGTGATTTAGTGTGCGCGAAGGGTGCACTAATGCTATGTTTGCTTATGAACAGTCAATAGTTATTAACATATGTGCAAATTTTCATTTATTTATATAAAAACAAATCAGTTTTTTCCGTTTATTGTAACGTTGAAACAATCGAGTGACCTTACCACAGTACCGGCGCAGCCGTGCATGAATAATTTCAAATGCACGGCAATCGTAAACAAAAACGCCATAAATAATTTGTTGCCGACATTAATTTGCCGCCATTTTGCGCGCGCACAATTAAAAATGCTTGAGTGCATTTAATTAATACTAATTGGAAGAAAAAACAAAAATTGTGCTTTAGAGTTTTCGAGTCAATCAAACATGTATGCATAAATGAGTTAATTAAATTGGAAAATTTAGAATTTAGAAAAGTGCCAAAAGCATGAACAAAGCGCGCACACAAAATCAGCCAACAATGCGCAAATAATTACATATTCAATAAGCAATTAAGGCAAATAAAAATGGGCTAAAAAAAAGAACACGCGTTTGTTTATGAGGTGCGCACATAAACGCCAAAACGCCCAAAATACGAAACGCGCATGTTTGAAATAAACTAACAAAAAAGCGACGCCCACGAAATCATAGTTTTTTGTTGAGTGAAGCACAGTTGTAAATCAATTGGCTGCAAATGCGCGCTACCAAAAAAGCGACTCAACTTTTGTGCAATTTAAGACACAAAAGCCATGATTATACAATAAGTCAAGACACAAGACACAAGACAAACCGAAAACCAGCAGCAAGCAACCGCGGCGATATTGAAGAGAATCGCGTCTTTTATCTAAGACACCAGCGCGTTGGCTACCAACTGAGCAACCAAGGCAGCGCATATGCAAAGCGCCAACGCCGCGCCCGGCCGCCCACTTGGCGCAGCGATCGGCCGACACATAATGATGCTTATTGATCATAGATAGCCATAAACAAAAACTCCAACAACAACAACAGTAACAGCAACAACAAAGCAAAGAGTGCAACACTGCATGTCAATTTATGGCGGTCTTGCAAGTTGCAACTAACATGGCCAAGCAGGCGACTTCGTGGCAAAAAGGTGGAGTCACTTACATGGCTTTGGCTTCTTCAGTTGCAAAATTTCTTATTTTCGGCTTGCATATTTTAAGCTCTTGCTCGTTGACGACCAACTCCTTTCCACCAAGAGACTTAGTTTTGACTTGACTTGGCTTGGTTTGGTTCTGGCTGCTTTGGAACGCCCCGTTTTCAGCGTATTGGAATTTCATGGCCCGCGGTTTGCTTATAGAAATGCAAACGAAATACTTCTTGTGTTGTTGTTGCGATCGCTTGATTTTGATAACTGACAGCTGAGGATTTTGCGGCTGCAAGCAACTTGTATTTCAAAGTAATCATAATACATAAAAAAAACAGAAGAAAAGCAGCAAATAAGCACGCAAAATGGCTGCGAGCGCTTTGCACTTTTGTTGGCTCTAAATTAGCATAAAGTAAAGCGAAGTAATTAAATATGAAACATGAGTGTTGAAAAACGCAAACAGAAACAAATTGAAATTGCAATAAAAATGTGGGGCAATTCGATTTCAATAATTCTCAGCTAATGTACCATAAAATGAAAGCATAAATTTCAATTGTACAAAAGCAAAGCACAAATAAAATTCATGCAAAATAATGATATTTATTTATTAAAGCAAATTGCTTAGCAATGGCCAGCAATTCCCCTTACGGGGCACCTTCATGCCGAAGCCGAAATGGCGGACCGTACACGACCGTTAATGTAATAACATTAACGACCACGCGCCCCCAAAAAGGAGAAACAAAAAGACAAGAAAAAAATGGGAAAAATAAAATAAAATAAGTCGACAGTAGAAAGTTGCAGTGTCAAAACATTTTGCAAATCTAATGAGCCTCAACGGCATAAAAAACGAAATTAAAATGGTGACAGCAACATGCCCCCCATTAAAAATGCCAAACGAATAGTGTAAAAATCGACAGACCAACAAAGTCCTTTGGCCCAAGACTCTGCCGATTTAGACTTTAGACTTATTCGCCCATGTCTGCGTAGCTGGCGTGAAATCAGAAATTAAAGCGTCTTAATGTGCGCTGTCCTGCGCTGCGGCTAGCCCTGCTCACTGGGGTTGTTTTGCCCAACTGTGGGCATTCGCGCATTTAAAGCTGCGAGAGTCGCTGTGAACTCATCTTGTCAGTGATTTGTTATTGTTTGAGTCTTCGTCCTTTTGTATCATATTTCGCTGCTTTGTTTTGCCAAAACTTGTTTAGTCAATTTTCATGTAAATTAAGCAATAAAATGTTGCCTAATGTTTCAATTAACGCTTTGCGACATTTAATTTAATTTCACTTTGATTCGCGCAAGTCGTCCGACCAGCCTTAACTTCACTTAGCGCGACTACGGCACTGCGCCTGGCACCTTTGGGCTTCTAATCCGCACTAATGCGCTTTGGTTTCATTTGCTCATTATTATTTACAAGAACTTTTCAACATTTCTATATCATGAGAAGAATATTTCGCTGCCAATCTAAATCAATATTGTGATTAACATAGTTGGCAACAAACTTACAACTATTTGCCAATGAAAGCGTTGAATGTCGAACAACCACAAATATTTCTTAACAAAAACAACAAAAATTATATAAAAATGCCAAAAGCATGAAATGAAAAAAGGCACAACAACAAAAAAACAACGTCAAGCTAAAAGCGTTGACAGAAAATTGCTGTGACATGTCAACATTTATTTACACATGGGGTTAATTTTTTGTTTATGCCTTCTTTACAACATGACACCCGACCTCCTCCCCCTTCAACCAGCAGAGTAACGGTTGAAGGCTTCACGCCCGTCTGGCGTTGAGGTGCATGTGTATGATGATAATGCCACCACGGCAGCCAACAATGCGGCACACTTTTGTCAACGCCGAACAAATAAAACGCACACGCTGACAACAATACACACATAAACACACACACAGTGACACACCCACACACGCACAAGCAAACAAACACAAAAGCATTTAACCAAAAGCGAAAAAAACGCGTTTACGCAACAAAAAATATAAACTTCCTGCATGAAATTGCAGAAAAGAGAAGCTTATATGAAATGAAAACAGGCGCCGCAAAGTATGCCACGAAAGTATAAGTAAAATAAGTGGTTTTGAGCAAGTATTTATGGCTTTATCTCATGGTATAATATCATGTTGAGATGCTCAGTGAAGTGCGTATTGACTAGAAGTAAAGACGGTAGACTTTTGTACACTTTTCAACACCTTTAAAATTTCACTCATTCTCCACTTAAAGCAAATCAAAACTCACAGACCTTTCATTCGTGTGTGTGTTTGCCAACACCTTTGACCATTGGTCATAATTAAAATGAAACAATTTATTTTAAAATATCATCAAAGCAACTTGGCACGTGACGCTGACACGCCTACAAGCACACACACACACACACAACCACATATGGCTTTGTGTGTGTTGTGTGTGTGTGTGTGTGCGCCGTAAGCCACAAATGGTTTTGACAACTCAAAAGGTCAGCAGACAGCGACACCTGCGGAAAATCAACTTGATCAACACTTTTTTCTCAACACTCCCTCTCTTTCTCGCTCACACAACTCAACGCTGACCATTGGCCATTGTGTTGTAAGGTCAAAAAAATCAGCGTCAAACAGAGTTAATAAACACTTTGCGCTCAAATGAAAATAGTTAAATTGAAAAACTCTGCATGCAATCACTGGTGTGAAGATTTAATTGCTTTGGGCTTTGATCTTCTGATACACACACACACACACACACACACACATGCACACACACATGCACACACACATACACACCAGCAGAGTGTTACTATGAAAGCATGACTATATGCAAATAATGCTGTTTATTTAATAAAGCTAACAAAATTACTTTTCAATTCGCACTTGAGCGCATATCGCTTAATGTTTTGCCCCAAAACATATCCGCAGGGATTACGAATCGCAGTGGCAATAAACCTCTAAACTACCGCTATGACTGACAGGGTTGGTAAGCGTGCGTTGTAAAAGGGTATGAAATACAATTTTTGTATGACGTTCTTATTATTCCGCAAATGAAACTAACTAAATTAAAAGTGTCACAGTCGCTATTTAAACGAGAAACGAGACTTCTACATATATATAAGAAGATGAAGGAAGAAAATGTTTTTCCCCGAAAATAATTAAATGATAAACTAATCTGCCAGGATACTAATAAGCGCTTGATGTAGTTGGCAGGCGTAGAGTTGCCAAGTCGCAGTCGGGTTGAGCCAAACACTTTGCTATACAAATAATAATTACTCTGCTGTGTAACTATAAATCTGCTTAAAAGTACAACAACAGCATGGCAACGTTGCCTGGCCTGAGCAAGTGCATGAAGAGTTGGCAGCAGCTCATATATATAGCAAGTATGGAGTCCTGGCTAGTGTTGTTGTGTTGGCGTACTTGCTTAACAATTTTCTATTAAAAATTGCTCAATAATTAAATTTTTGTGCACGTCAGTCTTTGATTTATTTTGGCAGCTGTTGCCAGACAACAGACATGATAGTTTTTTTGCCCCCCATTTTCTTTTTTTTTTTACTTTGACTAAAAAAAAATAAAATGACAATAAAAAATATTTGTCAGGCAATGTAAACAAGCAAAATAATTACTTGGCAAGTCTTGGTATAACCTTAAAAGTTAGTTTTTTGTGTTTAGAAGAGTCATGACAAACTAAAACGCCAAAATTTCTTCAAACGCTTGACTCATGGCCAACAACAACAGCACAGAGAAAAGAAAAATATTTCATATGAAGAGGAAAAAATTTAACGCTCTGCCAACAAAATGCCATTTTCGAAGTAGCAAAGCAAAAGTATAAGCCGTTGTATCCTTTGTTGCGCCAAAAACAGGTGTGTCTGTATTTTTAATAGTTCTTACCAATGCCACACAACTCCGTTGCCCAACACTGACAACGCCACCAAAGGCACATCTGTGCTCGAACGCTCGAACATAGTTGAAAGTTTCTTTTCTACAATGAGTGTGTGTGTGCGTTAGAAAGAATGGCAAAGAGTTGATGCTGCTGACCATGGCCAGACTAACTAACATGGCCACTTTTGGCTAAGAGTAACGGACATGTACCTGTTAGCCTTGCACATGTCCTTTTTTCTTGTGACCGACCGTTTCTCATGTAATACGAAACATTTTTAGTTTTTACAGTTCTTGCGACGCTTTGTTTTTGTTGTTTTATGATTTGAACATGCACAGCAGAGTAGACATTTTTTGGCCAATAGTTTTAGGTCGACTTTACTATCAATGGTTCGGTGGGTCTGTCTTGCCGACTGCTTTGGTTTGAGTAATTTGCTTTTAAGCGGTTTTTAATATCAAAGTTAAACAAAAGCGTAAATTATTTGTAAAATATTTTATTACTAAACAGTAACAAAAGGTAAAATATGCCAAAAAAAAGTGTGGTCCAGAGTGCACTCATTGTACGCCCATATTATATAAAAGCAAATTATGCTATTAATGGTTTTTAGTTCCGAACCAAAGGAAAACAAAAAAGAAAAACAAAAAGAAAATGCGTAGAAAATCTGTTTGAAATTGTTATGTCATTTTTATGCAAAAATTCTGTGCGGCAAAGCTAAGCACGGTCGGCCAAACGATGCTGTAAATTCTGAAAAAAAAACAGAAAGATGAAATTTAAACATTCAAAAGCTGTTTTGATGAGCGTAATAGGCTTGCTCGGCTTTTGCTATTCTTACATTTAAATAACACCAAGAGGGTCGAATGTACGTACGAACGAAGATGCTTCAAGGTGGCGACGCTAATAAGACACACGTCGACCATCATCATCAGACCAAAAAAAATATGCTTTTGCTGAGTTGCCATCAAAAAGTCGCTTTCATTTCGCGATTCGTTACACTTCCATGCCCATTTGTAAATGTTTCTTTGACTGTGCTCTTTTTTGAGGGTTTATTTCTGTTCTTTTTCGGGGCTTTACACGCGCGTCCATCAGTTCATTAGTTGGAATTTACAGTTATTTTTTAAATATGCACAGAAATTACACGCAAAAGTCGATTTTTTTGTATCATAATATTTTTGTTGGTCTTTGAAAGGTGTTGTTGCGGTGGGTTTTTAACTTTAATGTGCTTTTTGTGCGCGTAGAAGGGCAACTTTAGTGCTTTGCAAGTACAGCTGAGTCAGTCTTGTGGTTATTATGGCAATAATTTCAAAGGTCGCAGCTGTTTTTTAAGCAAATAACCTCAGAGTGTACGAGAGGAATAATACCGAAATGCATTTTTAATGGAATTTATGTGACATTTGCATTAGGAAAGTGAGGAATTGTAGAAAAAGTAATTAGATATTGAAAAGCAAAAGCGAATAATTAAATAGAAATGATAAAAATGCTAGCACGAAGAAGCTCAAATGGTAATAAGGGAAACTCGCAGTAATAAACTTCATAGCACTTCGAAGCAGACTTATAAAATATAAGCTTAGCCAACGAGAAAAATTTTATTTGAAAAAAAAAGTATTAAACTAAATTAAATTTATTTTGAAGTATGCATTTTTCGTTTCGCAAAGCAGAATTAAAAAAGTACTAAACTCATTTCAGACTCATTTCATACAAGCGACTTCTATATGAACTCAACTTGAAGCGACACGACAGACAACATGAATGAATATGAGCACAAAAATTGGATTCAAATTCAATTTGAACTTTTCAATTTTCAAATGCGTCTGTGTGTGTGTGAACAGAGGGTCATATGCTTTTGCTGACACGCCACTTTGGCAACACTCGAGGGCAATTTTCGGCTGTGCAACAACAAAAACGACATTGGCAACTTTGTTTCAATGATTTTATTTACTTATATATTATTTTTTTTTTGTTGTTACGAAATGAAATTTTACAAACAACATTTCATGCGCACTTGAGTAATATTTCTAGCGAAATGCGAGCATATTAAAATCAAATCAACACAAAATGCATGAAATACACAAATGGAAATGCTTAAAATGCGCGCCTGCGGGTATGCTGTGCTTTTTTTTCTTCTTCAGCACTTGAACTCATGTACTTCGGCAAGTGACACAATTGACAGCTAAAATGTATCGACGAAAAGACTTCGTGAAACGTTTTGAATCAAGCGAGAATTTGATTAAACTTGACAAACATCTTGAAGCGGGCATGTGGCTGAGGTGAAGCAGGTGAAAGCTAAGCCAATTTAGCGAACTCATTTGACAAACAATTCGTGTTCGTGCTTGTTTTGTTGCTTGTAACGCAATGACTGAGCAACGACAACACACAACATACAGCAACAGCAAGCAGAAGAAGAGGAAAAACAGCATCATCAAGTTGATGTGTACATGTTCGCTGCGTTGCGCATTGTTGACCAAATATAAAAAAATTTGCCATCATAAATGAAAATTATGACAGCGACGAGTCTCAGTCATGTTTGCTTAATAATGTTGACAGGCAGCGAGCTTACCAGCGAGCGTGTTTGTTGCTGCCGCTGCCGCTGCTGCTGGTGATGTTGCTGATGCTGCTGGCATTGTCAGCAGCAAAATCATTGTTAACGCTGTCAATGACTTCGGCGCTGTTGTTGGGCTTCGTTGGCCATCGTTCGCCACTATTATCATCATCGTCATCATCATCATCAATGTTATGTGCTGGAGGTAAATTCATAAAATGCTGATTGCTGCGACAAGCTGCGAAAACAAGCGAAATTGCTGCACAAGACATGAGACAAACATGATTTGATTTCATTTGCGCGTAATGTGTGCGCTGCCAAGTGTATTGTTTGTGTAATGATCAGCGACAGCACCAGGCGCAGGCACAGCATTTATTTATACCGCAGTTTAAAACTTCAGATTTATGAGAACTTAAGCAAAAATCTGCGCAACTGAAGTGCCTTCAACACAGACTCACTCACTCAGACTCATACGACAAGCAACTCATTATGCCTGCTCATACTGCTTTGCCAACATCATCATCATCACCATCATGCTCATCATGATCATCATCATGTCGCACATACGCTTGGGCGCAGCACTTGTCCGCGCTGTTTACTCAAGCATCAATTTCAATTTGCATTCGAGCATATTTTTCAAAACAAAAATTCAAATTTAAAAGTGTTTATGGCAGCGAAATGTAAATTTCTATTTGTTTAAGCGCATTTCAGCCTCGTGACCCCCGCACAAATATTATCAACACTCAAACTCGAATTCTCACACACACGTGCAAACACACACACATGTGCGCACATAAACACATATTAGCAAAAAAACATTTGCTGCCTGCGTTTAAAGTGTGCGGACCAAAGGTCCTTTGATGGCTGCGGCAAACGGTGGCAGGATGTTGTTAGCACGCATCGATTTCCCTTCTATTTGCGTAACGCACAACATGAAGAAGTTCTCGGCACCTTTTTTTTTCAGTTCTTTTGCTACGACAAAGAGTGAACAAGCGACGCTTCTTGTGACACTTCCACTTCACTTGTCAAGTGCATATCGAATTTTATACAAGTTTTTCTCGCTTGTTTTTGTTGTTGTTTTACTGTATTTTTTGCTACTTGAATATAATATTATGTAAATAAATTGCAAGTATATGCTGAAAATTGCATTTTATGGCAAAATAAATTTTTATAGCATACATTTGGGCGCTTAGATTGGAAACGACAAAAGCATTATGCCAATAAAAAACGCAGTATTGCAACGACAATCACCATTTAATTAAACCAACATGCACTGAGTTGCAATGCCATTGCGTTTGCCTTCTGTCCTTGCACTTGTTTGGCGTTTTTCTTTTTATGTGCGCACACACACACCAAAAATAAGTATGAACGTTGTCGTTATGAACTTTAACTGCATGTCGTTTTTGCGGTATTTTAATTTCAATATAAACATTTAACATGACGTCGTCGACACATGCTTCCACACATGCCGCCCATGCTCAATATAAATGCAGCCTACAACATACAGCATACTTTCGGGCATTGCATAAAATGCAATTTTCAGATTTGTTTTGCTTTTATTTCGACTTTTGTTGTGCCGCAAAGGCAACAATGTCGTCAGTGTGCCGCTGAGTGTCGAATGTCGTTGCACTCGTTGCATTTAATTAATTGTTCAATAAAATTAATAAACATTTCGACAGTTGCAGCGTCGCCTGTGTGTATGCAACAAAAGTCAACAATGCAATGTGTGGCATCTGCCCATAAAATGCAAATTGCATGCATTGCTTTGTCATTTTTTTTTTTCCTTTCCTTCTACCGACTTCTACCGAAGAAGGAGTGTCGTTTGGCTTGGTCAACTTTTTAGTTGGCGGCAGGATGTGTTGATATTGCAGCAAGGACAAACACACACACACACACACACATTGCATTGCAACCACATGCAATTTTCATTGCAATATACGAAATGTTTGCATTGCCCATAACCCGAAAAAATGAAGGGTCTGAGTAAATGCTCTCGGGCGTTGGCAAAAGTGTGTGTGAGGAGAAGCGCACATTGCATCTAAAAGTCATTTTGTGCAAGCATTTTGTAAATGGCTTCATAAATATCAATTTGTGCAATAATAATTGTTTTTCATATTTGCATATTTTAAGTTTTACATTTGGTTGGGCGAGCCATCCACACAACGCTTCTAAGCATGCGTTTTAGTATTTTCATATGATCATAGGACTGCTTCAGTTGAGGATCTTT
This sequence comes from Phortica magna, assembly GCA_037044515.1. Lineage (NCBI taxonomy): Eukaryota > Metazoa > Arthropoda > Insecta > Diptera > Drosophilidae > Phortica > Phortica magna. The sequence continues at coordinate 413,085 of JBAMBP010001281.1, forward strand.
AAGTCATACCGAAATCAACTCTTTCACTTTAAAATTTCTCTAGCACACCAAACAATAACCAAAGCAAACAATTGACATAACCAGTGAAAAAAAAACAAAGCCACACAAATTCAAATAATGCCAATTGAGGCTGTTGACAGTCTTCCACTGCCATTTGTACAAAAAATCACTCCGGGTCGTTTCCCACGCTCACGTCGAGAAGTCATGTGCTTAGACTGCGCACCCCGGCATAACTATTTGAAGCTATTTTGTTGTTGTTGGCATTGCTGTTGTTGTTGTTGCTGCTGCCTTACTCTAAGCACAGTCAAGTGGATTTTGTAGACTTCGTATTATCCTGTGTGACTCCTTCGGTTGCGTACACTTGCCTAAGCGGCAAAGCTTTTGTTTTTCTTACGGAAGTTGTCAAATGCCGGTTAGACTCCTTCTTTTTTTTTTCCTGCCCGTATTTTATTTTAGTTGAGCGTGCGTTGTTTTCGTTTTTGTGGCCATGCTATTTTGGCAATTGAAATGCGAATTTACGCTTTTCGCTTACTAGTGGCACTTGTTGCACACAAACACACACACACACACACACGCATAAAGAAGTCCTTTTGGCACTTCAATTCAATAGGGGTTATTTTTGCAAAAGTTTATGCTTGTATATTCTTTATAGATCGACAGACCGTCCATAGGAAGGGTTCTAAAACGAAAGCGGAAGAAAGGAAAAAAAAACGTCGCATAAAAGGGCGTTTAGTCTTCGTTGCCCTTTTCTTTTTTTCTTTTTTGGTTGTTTTTCTACGAAAAGGGGCTGAAGTTGAAGTTTGAATTGTGTTCTTATTGTTTGCTTGTTGTTGTTGTTTTTGCTGTTGTTTTTGTTAAATTTTGCAGAAAGTCAGGGCCGTCGTTTGAGCGGTTTTCTCGTGCGCTTTTGGGTATTTAAACTAAGCGGATTGTGTGGGTGACATGAGTAGGTGTTAAGTGGCTTTGTCACTTGCCACAACGGCCAACAGGCGGTAGCATATACATGTAGCTGAAGGGATAAGCGCGCATTGGACAAAATATTATACGCTTTGCAATAAAAACCAATAAAGATTTCCGTTTTCGCACTCAATTTCACTTGTTAATTGCTTTCGCATGGCATGGCATGCCAATTGCTAAAATTTTGTAAGCAGATACGAGTTTTTTCCACCCACAGCAACAATTATGCAACCAAATGCCAACAGACTCATCATCATCATGATCATCGTCGTCGTCAACATGAAATTTGAAGAGTCAAATTGAAAATCTCGTTAAATAAATTATCAATTGGATTCTTATTAGAAGTTGGGCAAGGCAATGCCAGTGTTGTGTGTGCAATTAATTCAACTCAAATGACTGCCGACTCGTACATGAACTCAACTTGGCTCAACTCGAGTCGAGTCGACATAGAAATATGCTCATGTATCCTTTGCAATAAATCGTTTTGCTGTTAATTTGCAATTCCGATTTCAATTTCACAAATATGCCCAGCAGGATATGCCAGCCGGGTTGGGGAAATAACCTCAACCGCAATCAGTTCCTGTTTGGTCAGAATCAAACCTTCCCCCAGTCATTCAGTCAGCCAGTCAGTCATGCCTTCCTTCTTTCAGTCAGTCAATGTTGCATTCGTGCCAACGTGCCTCAAATGGTTTCCGTTTGCCGGCTTGTGGCTTACACATACAAGCACACACACACACACGCACACTCTGTTTATCTGTCTGTCTGTCTGTTTGTCTGCTTATAAGTCCATTCATTTGTCCAATCATTCAACCGGAAGCTATACCGTTTGACACACATACGCCGAGCCGCCACTGACCTCAGCTTCCGCTTGTGCCAGCCGACTGCGCTGCCTCCGCTGCCAGCGTGTCCAAGCAATGTTCGTTGCCTATGAGTGCCACTAAAACACTCACACATGGACACTTTACACATGACACATGCAAATTTCAAGCTGCTCTCACGTTCAGTTGCCACTGCCTCCTCCACTTCCCCTTGGCTGGCACAATTGAGCGACTGTTATGCGATACTCCCAATGCGGCGCACTTAATTCATTTGGCAGCGTAATTTGGCAATTTCTCGCCGAGATTTCGAGCTGACATTCGGATTTGATCAATTAATTTGAATAACACCGGTCATTTATCATGTCGCGGCCACACAACCATGGCATATCCTTTACAAAGTATCGCCGCATAAGGGTTGGGCATCAGCTGCGCACTCGCCAATGCTTTTTGGCGTTCGGCATGGAGTTTAATCCTTGTTTGAATGACTTCAATTCATTTGCAGTTTTTTCTGCTTAAACATATTTTTTCAACTGAGCAAAGCTTTATGGGATTTACATATGAATAAATGCAAGCATTTTTATATACATTAAACTTACTGAATGGCTTGACTGAACTGCAGATTTTTTTCTAGCAAATTGCTTAAACATAAACTTAATTTTTTGAAGTTTTTGAAAAGCAGCGAAAGCAAAGGCATCAAAATTATTATTTTCGCCCAGTTTCGACAACATTTTCTTGCGCTTCTTTTCGTTGCAAATTTTGCTAAATAAAAAACACAAACAAAAATCAAATAATATCGAACATTAATGCGGCATAAATAACAACAAATCCGAAGTAGCGAAAAAAATGTATATAATTCCCTTGACGCTTATAAATAAAAATTGCGCTAATATCGCGTTTTTTTTTTTATTTTATTTTGCTGCTTAGTTCGCTTATGCCACGCATTTTTATCCTTTTAGACATGGCCTGCTTTGAATATGCACAAACGAAACGACAGCGAGCAGAAGAAAGGCAAGAAATGAAATCAAAATGAGATGAAATTCATACGCCGTGCATAAGTAGCGTAAAATTGAGATTGCCTCTGACGGTGAAACTCACGCAGCGCAACACAAAGAAATGAATGAGTCGAGTGGCAGCGCTCCTTAGCAGAGGGCGGCGAAGAGTAGTCTAGGACATGGGCAATGCTATTTATATTATTATTGTTTTATGCGCTTTTAGATGCTGAAAATAAAATATGAAAAAAATATGAAAGCGAAAATAGCAAAAAGCAAATCCTTAAAGTTATGCCGCCTTTGCCAAGGATAAGTCTTTAACTGCTCGCATCAAGTGTGAGACTAGCTTAACGGACAGACGGACTGACGGTTTGAGACAGTCAAACAGATGAATGTGATTTTTGAGTGGCGTATTTTATTGGGGGAAGAATAACTCATACATTTGACAGTTGCAATTGAAGAGACAACTCATTGGCAGTGCTTCAACATCATACATCATTTTGTCGACATTTATGTATTATTAACAACGATATATGTTTGACTGCCAACTTTGCTGATTGATTTTTGCGATAAAAGACACTTTTTTTCTAATATTAATCAAAGCGCAGACAAGAAGCATTGTCGCACAAGACAAGTGAAGTCTGAACCCCCAAGCGGACTTCTTTTATTTAATAAATTTTTATTTAAACTTCATAAAACAAAGTCAGAACATAATAAATTATGCCGAATACGAAACAGAGAAACATCTGCGACCATGAAGTAAACATAAAAAGTCATTTGTATTTTTCATTCTTTTTAACAAATTTCAACTTTTTTTTTTGAACATTTCTTTGTTTTTTTTTTTTCATATTTTTTCTTGCCACTTATTTGGTTTGTGGTTACCGGCGGTGAGATACAAATCGCGTATTTTTCACGGTTATTATTTCAACTCAACTGCAAAGAAATACGCCTAAAAGTATGCAAAGCGAATGGTGAAACTGAGCCGAGCACAGCTTGATGTGGAAGTAATATAATTCGCATTCATTTATCTCAGCGGCGTGTTGTCTTTCGCCTGTCTGCAAATCCGGGCGGGTGAGCCAACAACAGCAACAACAACAGCATAAATAAAGCAGGAAAAATCGCGTGTTTTCAAAAAAATGAGGAAAACATGAAGCATTGTTGCTTATATTAAAAAACATAATTTAAGCATTTTGTTTGTCATTTATTATCATTATTGCGTAACAGTTTACGTGAGTTTGCGGCAGTCATGAAAATGTACACTTTTGCTATAAAGTATTTGAAGAAGTTGTGGAACAAGAATAAGATGTGCTAAAGTTGATGAAAGTCGTCAAATATAGAAGCACATTTGTTGTTGTGCCATGGCTTGGCCTTGTTAACGTAACTTATTGCCAACACTCAAGCTAGAACGCTTAGCAATCAAATTAAAAACGCTTATAATTGCACCCCGCAGACAAGTTTACTACGCCGGCGAATAACAAACGCTTATCTGCTCAAACAAACGAAAAATGCTTCAAATTTTATTAACTGCAAATCTTATTTGCATGTTTATTTTGCATAATGTACCGAAAAAGTCAACCACCAGACTTGGCAACCAACCCTCACACACACAAACATACTGAGTGCCCTTCCCTTTGGCATGAAACGTGTGCACAATGCAAAGAAAATTCGATTTACTGCGAAAATAAAATCAGAAAAGAAAAAACTGCGCTGCGTCACTGCTAATGCAGAAGTGTCAATGCCGCTGTCAAAAATCTCGCAGCAGCAAAGTAAATATGAGATTCGTTCGAGGCGACTCGACTCGGCAACAAAATGGAAACATTGCCAGCGTGCAAGAAAAACAAATTTCACGCTTAACGTCGCGGTTTTCTAACGATTTTCCTTTTGCTTTATTTTCCTTTCATGCGCGTTGAATTTTTTTCATTTCTCATTTTGTTGTTTTTGTTGTTGTTTCATTTTTTTGCAAAGTGCGTTCGTAAAATTTGCATACGAAATGTTTTTTTGATGCGCCGTACCGCACCGCCCCCCACGCCTTGTTGATCCTGTGCGATGGTTTCATGTTTAACCTCGGCATAATCGTGACTTCTGCGCTTGTTTAACGACACAAGTGAGGGCTAACAATTATACATGTTACATTTGCGCAACGCCTTCATTCAGCGCCGTGTCAAATCGCGCATCAATCGATACAGCGACCTTGCCGACCGCCAACCGCAACGATTGATGCGCTGCCACTTGGCCTGCTGTTGCATTTTGCAGCTCATTTGAATATATAAAGTTGCCTCTTTAATTTGTAAATTCATATTTTACAAGCATTTTGTTTTTTTTTTTTTGTTTTGTTTTTTTTTTATGTTGCCATAAGTTGCAAAACGCGCACAAGTTCAACATTTATTTGCGTTTTTATTTTGATTGGCAATACGCCCCCACAACGCCCCTTTTGCGTAACGTAACGTTGGCTTGTATCTGTTTTGTGTTTCGTGCTGGTTTCAATTTTACGCCGATTGGTTTTTGGCAATCGCCTGTGCAAATACGCTTTGACGGAGATAAGCGGCAAAAAGGACGACGCGCACGTTAAGGACGCTGAGCCGTGCCCCAGCCAACCAACCAACTGACTGACTGAATGACTGATACAAGTACAGTTCAACTCACAACGCTTTTGGGATCAGTTTAAATTTAAATAAATACAAGCAAAGTGGAAAATAATAAAAAGGTGGATAAACATCGTTCAACGCCCGTTTGTATGCAACACAGTTTTATCGCATAAGTAGCTCAACGTCACTTTGTTGCTGTTACTGTTGTTGTTGCGCATTAGTTGGCCTGAACGCTTTCGTTATTGACTTTAGATTGAACTGTATTTGATTTGATGTCATTTTATTGGTTCTACGCTTGGACATGGCATTGAATAATGAAGATAAAAGTGTAATAGTTTTGTGATTTGCAGTAAATCTTGGCTCGGTCGCAGTCTCAAGATGTAACACTTAAAACAAGATAAATCACAGCGTAGCAACGGTAAGCAAAGGAAGAAAGGTAGGCAGGAAGGATTTTAGTCTGTGGCAAATGGTCTTTTACTCAAACCATGAGCAGGAAAGCCATAATCATTACAAAGGAAATTTTACCCGAACGAAAGTAATAAAAAAGTAAATTTAACAACAACTTTTGAAGCGACTAAAGAAATATTTATTAAATATTCAAGTGTTGCCAATTTTTGCTGACAACGTCAAGTTGAGCGAGTGTAACGTGATACTTACTAAAAGTACAACAACAAAACAAGCTGAGACAACTGTCACAGTAACAGTCGCGACGTTGACTCGATTCGACTCGACTTGAGAGCAACCAACAAGCGTAACGACAAACCACTTACAACAATGGAAATGATTTTTGCATAATTTATTCGATGATTATTACAAGGAAACGCAAAGGGCGACGCACACACACACACACACATACACACGCATACGCACGTCAGAAATGCTTAGCCACTTTTGTGAAATTACCGCCCAAACGACACCGACGCCTTCACCTTCACCTTTGCCAATGTCGTCGTCGTCTTCGCCACCCTGCCAAGACGACTGTCGGCGAACGCACTTAATGTCGCTTTTTATTGCAATTAGAATACTTTTCACATAAGCAGGCAAAACGCACATAAAAGGCAAAAGGATATATATGTGTGTATGTGTATACGTATGTCAGCATACAACACACTTGACAGCATATGAATATGAATATTTTGGCCTGAATTTAATTTTGTTAACCGTGCACAAAGACAGAAGCGATTATGTTCACCTCACAATTGGTGTTGTTTAAGTACAGAGTACACTGAGCAGATTAATCATAATTGATAATAAGGACATCATAGCTCCAAATTGATAAACCAATCACAATTTTTGTGCCACAATGACATATGCTACAACAGGCCACATGGACACATACGACAGTCTAGCTTAAATATTGTCTGTATGGAGGGTACAGATACCTTAGAAGGTTTTGGGAACCAAGTTTTGTTTTTTTTTTAATTCTTCGTATTCGGTCTATTATAATTTTTCCTAAATAGGAGAGATTCTAAAACTCGAAAATATCGTCTTACATAATAAACAAAAGTCGGTCTTTTTACATATTAAATAAAAGGTTAAAAGTTTCAGGAAATTTTTATAACTCCAAATAAACAATGAACTTTTTCCAGTCGTCTCAAAATTTCTCACAGTGTACGGACGCCGTTTTCTACCCGCTTTGCTTTATGACTCGTTGGCTTATTAGAAAATGCACGCTGCCAGCTGTGCTTTTGCTTTTGCCGACTTTTGTGCGTCCCCAGTGAGTAAAGGACTCACCCGGTCTGAAGTACACCTTGACTCGACTCGACATTACAACTTCAATCATATTTTCACGACATCGTCGTTATTGTCGTCTCGTGCGACGTCGCGTTGTCATTTGGTTTATGTTTATTGTTTTTTGTGTTTCGTCGTCGAAGTCGTCTTCAGCGAATTCTGCGTCGTCCTGCACATTGTTGACACACTCCCAGACACATCGTCAAAAAGCAAAAAAGCCAATCAACATAAAGTCCTCAACACTCAACACTTGTCACACGCACACACAACTTATGGCAAAAGCGAAATGAATTAAGTGCCAAATGCACAACTGCGTCTGAGCTCGAATTTATGAATATTTGCAGGTAAGCAAGACAAGTTGAAGTCATGAGTTGTGAAAGACCTTCTTTTGAAGGTAAATTAAAGTTGGACATGTGTTTGAACAACCTTTCATTACGTGCCTTCAAGCAGAACCATTCAATTATTAATCGATGAAATTTTCAAAAACAAATTGAAAAAGTACGGATTTGCGGTCAACTTGTCTGGGGATCAGTCATTACACACAGCACCCAAAAGTAGGCAACAGCTGCGAAGTCAAGCGTACAAGAACAGGTATGTCTGTGAAATGTGTGTGTATTATATTTCTATTAAAATTATTATAAATTAATCAAAATATATATTTTGATGTCTTACCAATTGTCGTCTTTTTTAGGTTTTGATTGATGGTATTTTTGTTTTTTTTTTTTGTTGCCTTTTTTTGTACATTTAAAAGTTGTAGAAAAAAGGGTTTAAAATACCAACACATTTTGACCATTTGCACATGATAAATTATGATGGATGTCGGCAGCACATTTGGTCAGCTTCGCTACTTATTTTCTTGAACTTCAATAAATGCTCACCACTTTTTAATTAAATGAGCTTAAATGCACATGAAGTTGTCTCAAAATCAAAATAAACATTTTATGTAGTCAACTTGTCCGTTGACGGCATGTGAGGCCTACAACACTTGCAGTCAATATTATCTTTCCCTTATATGCGTTCGCTCACACTCGTGCGCGGCCACAAACGGTAATGCGCAACGCATGTCCTTCATTAAATGTCCTTTCGTCGCATTTAATGCATTTAATTAAATCATAAATAAGCATAAAGTTACGCAATTAAACAAACATAAAACCAGACTCTGAATGAACTCAAAAAGCGCAACGAAAATGCATAAACACACAGGAAACACCGCACACCTCGCATCTTCCCCCTGAAACCAACACTACACGTTTGTACCCTGACCAAATTGGCTGTGCTTTAGCACACATGTACTTACACCCATGCATGCATGTGTGTGTGTGTGTGTTTGTGGCAAGCATGTGTGAAAGCGAATTTAATTAACTTCAAATTTCCAACAGCATTGCCTGTGAAAATATACATTGCATACATTCAGGCGCTGCTTGTGCGACTGCTTAACATTATTGGCCTGACGTCTCTATTGCATGCAATCACAACTGCACAATTGTGCATACAATTGTAAAGTTTTGTTTATTTTGACAAAATGATATCGGCAGCGGTCGCAACGCAACGCACCGAAAGCGTTTTTGGTTTGCATTCGTATTGTTTTGAATGCGCCTAAATGCATGCAATGTTGATTGACATGTTCACTGCGTTCATTTGTAAACATGCAACAATGATGATGACAACGTTAACGTTGTCTATGCCGCTGCCAATGCACATGATGAAGATATTCTGGATGATGATGATGATGATGTTGTTGTTGTTGTTGATAATATCAGTAGAGTGACGATGCTATGATTGCGTCTCCTGACTTGTTGTTTATTTTAATTACTGAAATTGCATTCGAGTGCATTTTGGCAGTTGCAGTTCAGCTTTGAACGGCTGTGGTTCGTTTTGCTTTGCTTTGCTTTGTTTGGTTGTGCCGAGTTGAGTTGAGTTTTCGTTTGGCTGAGTTTGTCCACGCGGACAGACAACGCAACGAACATTGCCTTTGGTTGTTTCGCCAACAAAAGCCAACAACACCGCCAACGTGTATCAAAGTTTGTTCAGGTAAATTGTGCGCTGACTATAAGCGGCGATTGTTATGAGTGTCATCGTCACTGTCATCATCATCATCATCATCATCAACAGCGTCATTATTAACATTAACATGGTCATCAGCAAGTCACAAGCGCATAGAGTGAGCAAGTACGTTTGGGGCTGATTGTATGCATACTGCTTGTGGTCACTGTATAAACACTTAATGACCAAATGAAAGCATAATATTAGGCGCACGATGTTGGCTTATTTGTTTGGTATGCCTGCGCCATTTAAATGTTTTCGCTTTTGCTAATAGTTGCGCTAAACAGATGTATACAATTATTTGTTTTCAACTATTTGAAGTTGCTGCCAAAAAGTATACTACAAAATGCAACTATATTGTTTACGCATATAAAACCTAAAATGTATCGAAAATAAAATGCGCTTTAATTAAAAATGAAACCATTTTGGCGCATACAATTATAAACTTTGCACATTGCATAACACAACGCAATACCCAAGTGCTTGGGGCAGGGGGCAAAGTGGCGCGCTTGTAATCAGTGAATAATTCAGTTATAAGAAAATAATTTTTCGCAAACATTAAAAAAGACAACAACAAAAAGTAAACAAGAAAAATAAGCCAAGAAATCTCAGCAGCAGCAATAAAAAGATGTTAAAAAAGCAAGCAACTTGAAGAGTTTGGCTTGACTTGGCTTGAGGTCAGGAGAGTAGGGCTGCGGTTGGCGGTGCTGTAGTCTGGCAGCCATGGTGAAGCATGAAAAACGCTGTTAAAAGACGCAACAAAGCAAAGACGTTCGCGTCATGTAAATAAGAATTATGAAAATAATAATGGAAAAAGGATTAAGACACACACACACACACACACACAGGGATGGGGTTGGGTATTGCATGTAGCTGAAGACGTCGCGGCGGTCGTGAGATGATAATGGGGTTGGAGCTTTGCACACGTCTTGGTTGTGCGCTATTAAAGACAACAGACAAAGTAAAGAAGACAACGCTTCAAAAATTGTAACAAGAATGTGGTTACTTACAGGCAGGCAGGCAGGCAAGGCACAGCGCCAAGACGTATGTGCACGCGGCGGGGCATCAGCTGTGGGGTGGTATAAGGTGGTGGCGTCTCAAAGAAGCATGAGTCAAGGCAAGCAAGGCAAGGAAAGGCAAACGCGTCTCGACATGCAGTCGCGTATAATTATGGCATTTCGCCGTTCACTGATGATGCTAGTTTTATGAATTTAATTACTTTTTCTTGTTGTTGCTTTTGTTGCTATTGCAGTTGCTTTGCCGCTCAACGCGTTATGCCTTTGTTCACTGTCGGCATTTTTGTGCATTTTAAATATCATGTTACCACAAGCGAAGACAGGCTCAAGCTGCAGCCTGCCTCATACCATAGAACCCCACCACCACCACCCTGCTGACATGCCTCAGACCACCAGCGCGCCCGACAAACACCTGCTTGATTTATCACCTATGCGTATTCATGTTCTGCTGGGAACTTTTTTGGCCTCACAAAAACAAAAACAAAAACAAACACAAGAAAAAAACTTGTTAACATTTCTTCTTTTCAGTTTGCTTTTTTTTCTATTTTTAATTTCAATTTTCACATCGGCTTCGTGCAGCTTGAGGTTGAGGTTATCCTTGGGTGTGTGTCCTTGTAACTTGCTTGTATGAGTGTGTGTGTGGGTGTGTGTGAGTGTAATTGTCTCCACTTACGCTAAGTTTGCGCCTCGTTGCGTTGAAATTAATTTTTATCGTCCTGCGGGAAGAACTTTTCCGCCTTACGACTTTTCATTTCTTTTCATTCGCACGACTACAATTATACATGAAAATCGCAATTAAGCAATTATTTAAAATAATTTATTGCTTTTTCTGTGTTTATTTATTTTCATTGCTTTCGCTCGGCGCAATGAAAAGAAAACTCAAAGAAAATTTCGCTTTTGTTCGCGTTTTTAATTAAAAAAATAAATATAAGACTGCACAGGCTCATGTGCCTAAGGATTTCCTTAGCAAGTCAAGTGTGTAAATGATTTTAACGATGCGCCATAAAAGCAATGAAAACCGATCGGTAAGAAACTCAACTTACTAAAAATAAACATAAAAATCACTAAATTATATAATATCGAAAAGAAACGTTAAAGTTAATGAAAAATGCCAAAAAGTATCTAACAACAAATTTATTGCCCAACGCGACTGATAAAAATCGCAGCGCATATGTAAAAAAAAAACACATGAGTAATAAAAAAAAATAAGGAAAATTCACTGCACATTTTGCTAGCAAAAATTTCAATAATTCAAAAATTCATTGCAGATACACGCACACGTGTGCAGCTTTTTTTAAACGCCTGCTATCTCTTTCATTCACTAGCACACACACATGTATTGTGCAAGCATTCACTCATATTCATAAAGCGTTGAATACTTCGCTTTCGATGCTGTCGATGCTGTCGATGATGATGATGATGACGATGGGCGATGTGCGATGATGATGCGTTTCAATGTCGCACTTAATCTGCCAATAAAAGTAAATCAAAGGCAGCGCACAAAAGCCTATCCGCAGCGCTTGCAGTGCCCCACGCCCCTTTGTTCGGAAATCAAATGCGTGCGTAAGAGGCATTTCCTGTTTTAAATCGTTCATATGATACTTCTTTATATTTTTTTTCATTCTTTCACAATTTTTGCCGTTGAATTTCTTTGCTATTCTCATATATATAAATATCTTTTTTTTAATGCTATAAATTTCTGATTCTTTTCGTTCTTATTTCTGCACTCGAGTGGTTATCCTGTTGAAAAGTGTAATTTTAAAAAGTCATAATCAGAGATAAGTGCGGTCGCTCGTCGTCGTTCATTACAATGGATTTTTAAGCGTCTCACTCTACACCCTTAAACTTAGGGTAGCTAAAACACACACACAATTGCGCTGATCCTTGTTGCCCATATGTGTACGTGTGTTACACATAGATATGAAATACTTTATTTCCTGTGCAAAGTAAACCAACAAACTCGCAAAAATAAAAAAGAAGAAACCATGAATGAAGAGAAAAAAAATGGTTTGCAATTTTCTGGCTGAGCCAGCTTTGCCAAAGTTTATACCTTCATGGCATGAGTTTTGCCATTATTCTGCATTCTAGTCGCTCGTCCTTGCGCTCGTCGTTTGCTATTGTTCGGCACTGATATATGACGGCATTAGAATATGAAAAGTTATTGAAAAAATTGCTGACAAAAGAAGAATAAATATTTACGCAAAATACTATTTGAAGTGCATGAGAAGGCATGAGTGAAGTTAAATGCAAATTATTGCCTGCTCTTTGATGTTTATTGCCTCATTGCTTAAGCTGAAGCTGCTCTAGAGTTGAAATTACATGAGTAGGGATGCGATTTGGTTTATTTTTTCGGTTTGCTTTTTTCTTAATTTGAATTGTGTTTATTAAAATTTATTAAAAAGGAGTTTCAGATTTTTCACGTGTTAGATGCTCAATTAAAGCTTAAAGATGTTAGAAGTCAATTAAAGCCATGCCCAGTGACAAACATCAAATTATAGTTGAAGGTCATTTCAGCATTTACACTCATACTGAGGCACTCAAACTTATTACACTCAATTATATTCATTAGGCGCAAATGTCGCAAGTACCAATCTAACTTTGACCATCATCTGTGACTCAACACTACGTAAAAATAGTCACCATCAGTAAGCTAACTTTTGCGCCACAAAGTATGCTATGCCAAAGCGTTCTGTTGACAGTTGTCAACTTGTATCTGTGACGACAAGACAAGGCAAAGACAGAAAAAAAAGGTCACAGGAAATAATAAATGTTTCGCCCATTATATAAATGATTATTACAACTGTATGAGTGCGTTGAGTCGCTTACTTACTTACTTACCTACTCACTTGCAATGTTCAGCCTCGGCAAAAGGACACGCGTTCTCCTTCGGCGAAATAAAAACAGCAAATTTATTTTATTTGCACAGGACGGGAAAGGACAGGACTGGACAGGACAGGACAACAACGGTCATGAGGAAGTGCTCAGCAAATGCGTACTTATCTCAACGCACACAGCACGAGAATAAAAATTATCACACGGAAATACAAGAAATGAGTTTGAGTGCGGAAAAAGTTATGATTGCATTTTCTGGCGAAATTGTCGCAAGCGCATAAAAACTGATTATTAGCGTTGATTGTGCCATGGCAGATCATAAAATACGACAATGCACATACATGTGTGTGTAGCATACTTTTATGGAGCAACATAAACTTTATTGATAAACTTTTGTCTGTCGAATTGACAATCAGACAGATATACAGACAAGCAGTCAGTCAATCAAATAAACAATCACAAGTTAAATGTGTGAATTTAACTAAACACGTTAAACGTGCACAATCTATGAAAATGATTGCTATATTTTTATTGCTATGTTTGCTCTCAAATGTACATTTAACAAAACAAGCAACCCTTATTTTTCAATGATACAACAAAGACCATTATTGCGGGCATTTCCATATTGTGTGTCATAATTAAAATAATAATTTTCACTGAACTTAAGTCGTTGTAATTATACTTGACGTTTTTTGTTGCCTATTTATGGGCGCCGTTTGCAACCGACCCCCGTTTCAGCTGTCTAATGCGCATTTCAACTGTCTCATTAAATTATTGCGTTAAGCTAGAAGCAACTGTCGAAACCTAAAACCAAAATCGATGCGCTCGTAATTGGAGACACTCAAAAGTATACAACAAATATTTTCTTCAAAAGAAAGGCACAGTTGTTTTATCGAAAACGCGTTTCACAACAAGCCAAGTCAAAAACAAACAACGCACGAAAGTATGCAATAAAAAGAATGAAAAATTTGCTATTTGTAAATTCCTTTAATTTCATGCTAAATTAAAAACTCAAAAAATAAATCCAGCTAAGAATTCATAAGCGAAAATATTTGTTGAACATAAAAAACCAAAAATAAAAAATATAAAAAAAATAAAAAAAAAAAACAAAAACAGTCAATAGGCGAAAGAAATGAAAATCGAGTGAAATGTTAAACGAAAATATTTCCAACTCATTGATTGCCATGTATTTAGGCAACGCCTGTGCTTCTGCTTCTGCTTATGCTTATGCCTATGCCGCCTTTGGTTATGTTTGCATAAAAAATTTTCGAATAACCACGAGAAAAAATAGAAGAAAGAAACGAATCATGCCATGGGTTGCTCGCAGTGCGTCGAGTCTATGAAATAATGAACGCATGAATGATTGCCAATTGTTTTGGGTGTGTCTCTACCTAAGTAGGTATGAGTTTGTACGTGTGTGTGTGTTTCTTTCTACATGTGCCGACAAACAAAGCATACTTTTCGGCTTTGCCCAAACGCCATACACTCGCGGCTCATCTCTTTCGTTTCGTTTCGTTGCTTTGCGTTGCGATATGTGTGTGTGTGTGTGTGATGTTGTTTTTTTTATGCCTTTATGAAAAAATACCAAAATCGGTTAATGTTTATTGAAAAAGCATAAAATTCGTTCTACCAGAATGGAAAATATGCTTTTGATACAATTATTGCGCTGCTCATTCTCGTATCTCTTCGGCTGAGCAACCACCATCAGCACCCTTACAAACTCCTCACCCACTGTGCGACCCCAACTGCTGCACACATATCGCTGACTTTCTACTTTCTATTTGCTTTTGTTGTTGTTGTTGTTGCTGTTGTTGTTGTAGCTACTTTTCTTTTTTAAAATTTTCTTTTCATTTGAGTTCATTTTTATGCCATAAATGTGCCTTGCATACTTTTAGGCTGTGAGTTCAGCCTGCGGTTGTACTTTGCTTCGATTGCCGTCTTACTTTCTGTTATTTTTTCATGAGCCACTGTTCTTTTGCGTTTCTTCTGATAACAATAAACAAATCGGAAGCACAATTTTATGCTCAAAATGTGGAAAAGAATGTTTGTTCATTTTTTTTTGTTCGGAAGTTGATTTTATGTATGTGAAAGATGATCAATTCATGCATTCGCTCGCTGAACCTTCTAAAAACAGATTGTCTATTTTCTATTTTCCACTCTACTTTTAGTGTTGATATATTTAAGGCATATACCGTTTTTAATCGGAGCCTTAATAAGCAATTCAATATTCATTTTGATTATTTTTAAACTATGCTAATCCCAAAGGTGTAAATTCATGCGTAAAATCAAACTTAGAACATTTTCACCTATGCAGACGCCGCTGAGAAAAGGGCAACAGTTCATACATGCCACCGCAACCCTTCGCCTTAGACAGGCCGGTGTAAAAACAATAGTAAAACAGGAGGGTTGCGTTCTGTAAATGATTTTTACAAAGCATAAACATATAAGTATATCATGTGTGTGCATGTGTGTGTTCATGTGTGTATTTGTTTATGCGCATGTAATTATAATCATAAATACGCGTGCCCAGTTTGCCGTGTTAAATCCAAGCTTGGGCCTCGACAATGTGATGAATAGCAAATGTTTTGCCCAAATGTGTGCCAAGAAACCGAAAAATGTGTGCCAGTCACTAAAACCGGTTTTTAATTAAGATTAAATGAGGAAAAACGAGCATGAAAAGCAAAGGAAAATCCCTAACACACACACATGCACACTTGAATGCCTGAGTGATGGCAAGGATTTAAATCTAAACAAGCATTCAAATGAGTACGCTGTAAGAAGCTCAACTCATTTCATTTGCACAAAAGTGTTAAATTATTAATTTCTGTTTAAATCGAAAATGAAGTTTGCCGCATAATTAACAGACACCGGACAGATAGACAGACAGACAAGAGAAAAAAAAATAGCATAAATATGATTTACTCATGTTTTACATTTAAATTTAAATTAAACATAGAAAATATTTGACAAAATTTTCGCTTTGATATTTAAATTTGGCGTGCGTGCGTTTTTCGAGAACTTGTTGATGCCTGAAATGAAAATATGTGCGGAAAATTTGAAAAATAAGCGAATTTATTAACACACTTTTTTGTTTTGTCGGTTTTGAAATTTTGTCGCATTTATGCATAATTCAAAATGTAAAGGGTTTTCAAACTGTTTGCCGCTCATGCTTCCTCATGCTTATGCAACATGCCAAACGCAACAAATTCATCAATTGGCTGTGCTTTTTTTTCAACTTTTTTGCTTTTTGCGCTTCAGTCAGTTGAGTATTTTGTGTGACATCATTTGCATATAAATTGGATTTTTGATATTATTTTTTGAAGTTGTACGAAAATGTTTGATATATTTTGAATTTGTTTGTATTTGAATTTGTTTGAATTTTGGCAGCGGTGTGGGAGGGCGAGTGTCAAATGACATTTGACATTTTAACAATTTGAAAGCATTTAAACAAATTCTTATAGCGCCAATTTGCACATGAACGAAATTAAAATGAAAATGAGAAACAAAAGCGTACAAAAAAACAAACTTGATTTAACATTTCAACACAAAGAAAACCCGAGGCCAAAGCCAACACCCATGGTGACGATTATAGGCTAACAATACAACAACAACAAACAACACAAAACAAGAAGAAAAGAAATATACAAAATTCAAATAAGCAAAACTAAACAACATTAAAACGATGCCCAAAGGCGAGCAGTTAAAAGTCGTCCTTCATCTCCTGCCACTTTGAAACAGAGCTGAGTTGATCTGTGCTGAGCTGAGCTGAACTGAGGAAGTCGTCGGAAGTAAGTAAAAACCATTAACACGACGCCGCATGCATTCGTACACGCCCACTGCACACTGCACACCGCACTCGCCTCCACCTTCGCCCAGTCAATTGTTATAAGCAACAAATGCGCGACTTTCTTAAGAATCATAAGTTTTTTTTTTTTGTACAAGAGAAAACAAGAACGTTGTTGTACTTCAAATAATAAACGATAAAAAATAATGTCAGAGCGGTATGCGGGGCCGGTGGTGTGGCAACATGCTGCGTTGACACAAAAATTCGTTAGGAAAACACGCCAAAGCACAAAATGCAAAAACAGAAATTACCCGCCAAGAAAACATTTTTAAAAGCATGTCGCGGTTGAAAATGTCGCCGAAGTACTTCTTTTTTTTCCAGCCAACTTCCTTGTCTTCTTTTACTTGTAGCGCTGGTTGGCTTTTTGTTGCTGTTGCTCCAAGGGGTGACATTACTTTTCATGTCGGTTGCGTTGCACTGCCTTTCCCCTCGCACGTCTTGCCAACCTTTGTCAACGCTTTGTGAATTGTTTATTCTGCTGATTGTGCTCGGCTTGTCTTCGCGCGTGTGTCTTCTTATTAGAAGTTTACTTATTTGCCTACAATTTCTTTTCTTTTCGTTTCTGTGTTTCCTTTTTTACATTGCTTGCCTTTTGTCCTCGGGGCAGTTGGGCAGGTGACTGCCACTGCCACTGCTGCACGAACGTGTGACGCCACTTCCGCTGTCATTGATACCCACGCCGCCGCCGCTCTCATCTGCTGCCTATTGTCATCAACTCGAATTGGTTTTTAATGTTTCCGTCGAGATATCTTAAGAATAATTGTTTTGCGTGTTTTTCTTGATTTTCAGCGTTTTGTTTTGCCTCTTTTTTTTAGGCCCCACAGGTGCTTTTTATTTTTAAGGCTGACAGGCTTCTTTTGCGCCGGCGAAAGGTCAACAGGCGTCGCGCTTCCCAAACAAGCCAATTGGCTTTGGCTAACTGACTATTAGCCCAACGTGACATGCTTTTTTCGCCTGCAATTGCGAAAATTGCAATGTCATGTCGGCCAGCAAAAAAAACAATTTAATTAGCGTATTAACCCCAGTGTACTTAATACACTCGTTTAACTGTCAACGCATCACAGCTTTTTGAGTTGAGTTCTCTGCTTATGCGTCAAATTGATATGTTACATATTCGAAATTCAAAATTGAAATGTAATTTTCTGCACAGTCATAAGTAAGTAGCGCTGCCCCATTGAAGCCGCAGGCAGCTTGTTAAGGACTTATTTATTTATTTTTTTGCGGTTTCCAGTTTTTAAATTGAATTATCAGCTGTGCATTTGACCGCAAAAAATGTCTGATTGGCATATCATTTTTGTTTCCTTTTTGATTGCTTGCCTCTTTTAGCTGCGAGCAAGAAAAGTACATGTTGTTTGCGCTCGCATGACGCATGTCGGACATTGTATGATTATAGCGTTAGGAAAAATTGAGCTGAAATTGAAATTTGATTGAACACAGACGAACGATTACAAAAATTTGACCGCCGGCATTTGGTACGGTTGACATAAAGGGTTAAATGTTGTCAGACATCTTGAAATTATTAATGTTGCCACACTTGTGTCGCAAGCATCTTTGCAATGTGCCTTAAATTGCGACAATTAAAAATGCATAAAATGTCAACCAGAAACATTTGTTCAACTGACCTCCACACCACGGCGGCATATCAAATTTGCCAAGTTTCGTTGTCGTTAAGTAAACCGAAGACTTCAAATTCAAAATTTTCGTTTCAATATGTTTGCCAAATACTTGCGGCACACTTGCGGTCGTTTCAAACTAACCACAGGTGTTGCATTCGTTTTGTAGCTTTGCATTAATTATGACATTGCTGGCTGGCTGGCTGGCTGTGTGGACTGTTGGCGCCAAGTCCCAAGTCCGCAACGTGCTGAAAATAACTATTGGCAACACTTGTGCGCAACGGCAAACTCGTACCAAACGTGCAACTTGCATCTTAAGCGCTGCTTTTACCTGCAACCAACCACCAACATGTCGCAGCACACACCCACAAACGCATAAAATCTTGTATAGCATACTTACGGGCAGCAGTAATATAATTGCGTTGTTGAGCCAACCGTGCCACAACAACAATTTTGGGTACCAAACATAAACTTTATAGTTTCTTTGTTTGTACTTGCCATGTGTGTGTGTGTTTGTATTAGTTAACGGTACTCCACGCCATGTTTTTAGTTATTATTTAACTTTTCTACAACTGTGCTGCATAGTTTTGGGCGTCAAATGTAAAGTTATATTGCGAAAAACTATGAAATTACGCCAGAGTTGAAAATATGAACAGAAATTTTAATCGATTTATTAAAATGCTTGAAAAGTCCGCCAATTATTGGAAGGGTTGCTTGATATAAGGCATTCAAATAGTAAACGACTTGAAAGCGGGGAACTAAAAGCGCCTTTGTGCATTTAACAAATTTTCAAAGTCTACTTTTAGGCATAAGCTACTTCAAACTGTCCCAATGTGACACTACACTTGTACATTGCGGCCGTATCGTTAAAAACCCTTTACGACGCAACAAACCCAAGCCGAAGAGCACAGAAAAAAACAAACATTTTGTTTGCACTTAATGTCTAGACAAAGCCTCCAATTACCTTATCCGATTACATGAAGATCTCCAATTGGAAGACTCACTTTTTGCATTGGGTAAACCTTTTGCTGCATGTTCTTTTGCTTACATCACCAAGCCGGAAATGAAACTGACAAAAAGAAAAGTACTTAAGTGCGTGCGTATAAAACTCTAATAAGAATACTTCAGTGCTTCGGCGCTTCGGCGCTGTGCGACCCGACCCAAAAGTGTGCGTAAACAGCAAAAGCAAAAAACACAAAAAGGATATGCCAGCATTTTTAATTGAAGTTAAGCCGTTTCTCGTTTTCTAACAGGTGTAAAGTTAAATCATAAAATGGAATTAAATAAACCAAAGCGAAAACAAACGAAATGAAGTGCGTTGCCAGTGTGCCAAGGGTGTGGGCGATGACAGAAGGGGTTCGGCGTGCTTTTCAAAGCGTTTTTTAAATATTCACACGAAAAACGTGAAATTAAACCAAATATATATGCACATATATATATTTTTTTCTGAGCTTAATTAGTTGCATTTTTTCGTGTTGAGGCAATAAAAACGGACGGAATTATTAAAAATTCATGTAATTAAATTTTTTTGTTCTTATTAGCCACAAGTATTACTATCAAGTTGAGTCGAGTTGAGTCGAGTTGAGGTTGAGGTTGCGGCCGTGCCTGTAATGACACTTTTTGGCTTGTTTTGTTGCTGCTGCTGCTGCTGTTGTTGTTGTTGTTGGCACTGCTCGTGAAATGAAATTTTTGTGGCCGTTTTTTTGCAGTCGAGAACAAATGAAAGCATTCATGCGTCAAAGCTGAGCAGAGCGGAGCCGAGCAACGACAGTTGCTGCAAAAAGGATGACATCCTTTTTTGTTGTTGTTGTTGTCCTTTTGCTTTTTTTTCTACTATCACTGTATAACCACAGCACACTGTTGTGGGCGTGGCATGGTCGTTGCTGCTGCTGCATGCACTACGAACTGACTGACAATATAATTTATTAAAATTCTTATTTACAACGAGCAGCAATGTGCACGCCTCTTTTGCTTATTATTATCCTTAGCAGCGCAGGACAACAGCGTTGATGATGATGATGTTATTGTTGATGACAACGA
This sequence comes from Phortica magna, assembly GCA_037044515.1. Lineage (NCBI taxonomy): Eukaryota > Metazoa > Arthropoda > Insecta > Diptera > Drosophilidae > Phortica > Phortica magna. The sequence goes on from JBAMBP010001281.1 coordinate 433,553, forward strand.
GACGTTGAGAAACAAAAGCGCTTCGTTAAGGTTGAATTTTTAATATAAAATAGCAAATTATTTGCCATCATTTGTGTGGTAATGAGTATTTTCAAAGTGCTTATACGTAATTGAGGCCACTTGGCAAAGCCTTTGAGTGAATAACATGTCAGCAAAGGCACAAAACAACAAAAATTAAACAAACTAAACGTGAGATTAAAAGCACAACAACAAATTTCATTATGCAATGTTAGTACACACACACACACACACATGTACATGCACACAAATACATGACTGTGCTTTGGTCAAAGTGCATTTGCATATGAAACACAATCAAAATGTAATAAAAACGAGCGCGCAAATCAAACAAAACCGCGCCTACAAAGACAAACACACACGCACACACACACACGCACACCTACACATGTACACAAAGTAGAGATAACCGCAACCCTGCGCAAGCGACCGAGCGAACTCAATAAAGGCCAAAAACCGCGAGCCGCACTCGCACCTGCGTCGCTCCGTCGTCGCTTCAAGTCAATTTAAATATTTGCTTTCGGCCAACTTCAGTTGTTTTCGGCCATGACGCGTCTAAACATATTGCCGACCCATGGTCATACAACTGCACACCTCAAATGAACTCCAACGCAACGGTCAAGCGGCACTTGGCGTTGATTTTGGCGCCCACACAATGACTGCGCCTTCAACGCCATAACACCAGCGCCAACACCATCATAACCTTCATCATCATCACCATCATCATCATCAACAGCAAGCACATTCGCATTGGCCGTCAGTTTGTTTTGTTTGTGCGTTTGTGCAAATATGAAGCATGAAAAAAAAGCAAACAAAAAACGCAACAGAAATTATTTTTATTTTTGTGCTAACTCAGCATTTAAATGGTTTCTGTTTGCGTTTCCTGTGTGTTTGGCGCAACGCCACCCGTTTCCGTTTCCGCCGGAATTCAAACATTACGCGACGTTAAAAAGGCGTTTTACACATGATTGTTCTTTTTTTTCATATGTTTTCTTAATTATTTTAAAAGCTTTCGTTGTATAAATATTAATATGAAGTCTTGCGGCAAATTATTTGCCATTGCCAACAAAATATCGGACAGCAATACAAAATCAAAACAGTTTGAAATGCCAATAATTAAAATCAAAATATACGCCTGCATTTTTTCACCTGTCACGCTCAGCTTTGTTGCCAAGCGCTTTGAAAAGCAGCAACAACAATTTTGCTCAACCCCTTTGTGCCATGCATTACTGCTGATTTTGACGTAACTAATTATTTGTAAAACGGCACAGCGCAGATTCGTAAGCAACTGCCCAACAACAACAACACCAACAACAACAACAACAACAATGAAAAATGATTTTCTAGGCAAATGCGCAAATAAAATTTATGATTTCCCAATAACAAAATTTTGACAGACGCGTGAATATGACGAAAAGCTATGACGCGCGCAGAGACGCAAATATCAAGCGAAACAAAACAAAACGAAATGAAACGAAACGAGGGAATGAGACAGAACGAAATAGAATGAGCACGTGACGGGTGGTGGCAGCACTGTTCGTATAAGCACGCATAAAAGGGTTGAAAATTTTGCGATTGAATTTCGTTGACGTCGTCGTTCCCATCGTCGCGTTGAGTAATTATTAAAATACAATATTTTTTGGTATATGGAAAATGTTACTTGTATGCTATGCAACTGAAAATACCTGAAATTATGGCGAGGAGTAAGAGGGTGGCAAAGCAACGACACTGCGACAAGCGTCATAGCCAAAGAAAAATAAAAAAAAAAAACAACAAAACACACAATTTTAATTGTTGACGAAAAATGTTGCCGCGGAATTTCAAAATGAGTTATTAACGCTTAGCGCGATTGCTAGACACAAATAGAAACGTACGCTGCTGACGGTTGGAGTATGCGAAAGGATTGTATCTTAAAGTTAGATAAATATCTACACGCACGTACGTATACGTATAGAGAGATGTTTATCGTAGAGACGCGCGAGTATAAAACAACTGACAGTTGTGTCAAACACCATGAAGAAAGTACTGTTAAGGCAGGAGGCCACAAGGGCGGCATGTCATTTATTATGTTGCTGTGAGTTTGTTTAATTTTCAAGCGCACATCACGCCCAAGCCAGTCAGTCAGCCAGACAGACAGACAGTCAGTCAGATAGAAGACGAAGGCCTCAACTCATCGGCAAAGAATTCGCCTTGAAGCCGTTGCCTACTGCTTGCTGCCTGCTGCAGAGGGTTAAAACTAATGTTTGTCTTAATCTTTGATTTGCTTTTCAAATGTAAACGACAGGAATTAATTTAGACAAATGATTTCTGAAGTGGTTTCCAACAACCTTCAACACTCCCCCCACACTCTCGCAGCCGTTTTGCATTAAGACGCGCTTTGCCATCAGTCGCTCATCATCAATCGCGCCTCTGCGTGGCATGCGATTTGTGTCTTACTGTGGCAATTTCACTTCATCTCGCCCATGCCAAATTCTATGTGTGTGTGTTTGTGTGTTGCTACAAATTGTTTTCGCAAACAAATTTTCGTATTGAAATTTGATTTATTTGTTAATTTGTTTGTAATGAATTTTCCGTTTCCGCTTGGCGCTTTCGCTGCTTGAGCGTTTAATTGCCTGCATTTTTACCATTAGCAAGTCGACTTGAAGACATCCTTCGGGCTGCTGCTGCTGCTTCCTCTTCTTCATCTCCTGCTTGCCGCTATGTAGCATTTGCGCATCATTTATTTCGCATTGCTAAGCTAATTTCTTAAGTCGGCTGACCGACAAAAACACTGTTTGCCTTTTGGGGCCACATTGGCTGCTGTGTGCGCTCAAGTGGAATTGCCAAATGTATTCCGATGCTTTGAAGAATTTTTAAATGTAATTGTTTTTTTCATCTGTTTTTGATTAACAGATTAAATTGATTTTTCAAAAGACTTTAGTATGCAATGAAAGTTGAAGTTTAGAAAACAAGTTCCCTTAATCATTATAAAACAACGATGGGAAATGCGTTTATTTCATTTGCTATAAGTCTAAAAATAAACAACAAATACTTTCTTATCAAAACTGACTGACACTCAATCGAGAACTGTTGATGATTAACAATTTCCATTGAGCAGAAACCGACAGTCATCTCAACTCATCAATAAATTTTCGACAAGCAATCTTATCGCCCTAAAAATACCAATTTCACTAAAGACAAACATTAAAAAATTACACAGAATTCAATCAAATTCAGCAGAAATCCCCGCAAAAGTATTTAACGTTATTTGAGACTCTTCGTCGTGCGCTCATTGCTGATAACGCTGCCGGCAAAGCCGCTCGTCTTGCGCGCATAGACAACGAGCAACGTATACGGCGAAATGAAGCGTTCGATGCGTGGCTGTGAGGCATCAATATCAACAGCATCCTCATAGACATCCTCACGTAGATTCATGCCGATCACAACGCTGACAAAGTCATTCATGAAGTCATCATGTTGATTCGACGGTATGCGTTCCAAAAACGGACAAATCGCCTTAACATTATCCTTGACCGTATCGACACCTTCATAGACGTACACCTCATTGCGCAACTCGACGCGATAATCAACAAAGCCGACATCGTCGAGCAAGGCGCTAAACTCGGCCTTTGGATCGCTGCTGTAGTGCAGCGGCGATATAAAGTGCTCCACATCCAACATATAGCCAGACCACTTCGGATTCTTGGCCAGCACTTTATACACCTCATACACGGGGTTCGAGGCGAGAAAGACGAGCAAGCAATCGCCGCCCTCACGCCGCAGCAGGCGATGTATATTGCGCAAGGCGCGTCTGTGTTGAGTAAAGCAAGAGATAAATGAGATATGTTCATTTATGTGGTATGAAATACAGACCTCTGATTCTGCACCCAATGCAGACAGTAGAACGATGTGACATGATCGAAGAGTGCGGTCAGCTCCTTAGGCAGCTCCTCACAGCCGATGTCCAGCTGCTGGAATTCGGTTCGTTCAATGTTGCGATAACATTTGCGCGCATAGCCGACCATCTTTGTGGAGATGTCTGTGCCGACCAAGCGGCCAAAGGTTTTCGGCAAAATCGGATGCACGAAATCCATGAGCACGTTGCCCGAGCCGGAGCCAACATCGAGCAACGTGTCCTTGCCATCGGCACGCCACTGCAGTATGCCGGCATACTCGGCCACAATCTGTTTTGCATCCGCGCGCTGCACTTGATTTGCGCGCTGGTAGAGCGAAGCTTGATTCATGCTGCCGACAAGCAAACAATCAATGAATATTAAAACCTTTGAGTGTCTGATTTAATTATGGCCTTTGCCGTTGCTAATGTCGTTGACGATGATGATGTTGATGTTGATGATGCGCTTCGCTAATGTCAATTGGCGCTAATAAGGCACGTTCTAACGACTCGTTTGACGTGTCGGAAGCTTTTGCGCGCTCAGCGCAACATGACGCCGCTTTTATAACACAAAGCGTCTTTGTCTAAGTCGCTCCGTGTGCGCGTGTCTCCGTTGAGTTACTCAGCAGCGAGCGATCGCTAGCGTGTTCGTACGCGCCTCCACAGTTGTAAAGCTGATAACGTCAGCAAGCGACTGATTAACGTATACACGCGATCGATAAGTGCACTGTTACGTCATTTGGGACCAGCGCATTGATTCGGTAGCGTATTAAAAATAGTTTATGTATTAAGAATTTACTTGCGCTGCACAGCACATTTATACACTGCAATGAAGAACCTCAAAGTATCTGAGCAAATCTTTAATTTATATAGCTTATCAAAAATCATATTATTATATCAAACAAGTAAGTAAATTGTCTTTTTAGCATAGAACCTTGAGCGACGACGCCAACAAACAAAAGTATCTGTAACGCGCATCTGTCATAGCTCAAGTTTGAGGTCGTTAAATATCGTATTTCCTTAATTTCAAAGTTCTATACAATTGTGTTTTGTTCAAATTCTATACGAAATGCAAATTCAGCGCACAATGAACTTGAACCCATTTCATTATGCAATGCAAATGCCGTTAACAAAGCCTCGTAGCGCATTGCCAACCAGATAATGATTAATAATTGAATATGTATATTTATATTTATAGTTGCATCACGAGGGCACATTGAACTCTCATCCAAGAACTAAAATTTAGTGGCATTTAGTGCCGACCTATCCCAACCGCATATGCATTACAGCTTCCTCAGCGTACGATCGTGCTATTTTAAGATCTCACAAGCTCGGTATAAATGCTATTTACGAGCGCAGTGTAGCGTTTCGAAGTTGAATGTTATGGCTAGGCGAAAAAAAAACAGAGTCTGACAAACCCTTTCAGTAAAAAATTTCAAAATTTCCATTTCAGTTTAAAAGCGCACATGATAAATTAATTAAAACATTCCATTTACCGAAAATTACATTTGTAACTGCGATTTCTGTATGGCAGTAAAAATGTTATGCGAAATATTCAACATATGATGACGACTGAACGCCAGGCATGCCTGCTGCTGCGGATGATGTTGAGGACAAAGTGTACGTTTGATGTTTGACAGTGTCATACATAACATACATGGCAGCAAGAACAGAGCATACATTATTTTTTTTAAGAGCAATTATTATGCGAATTCGATTGTGTGTCTAATTACAGGGTGGCACTGATAGCCAAGAATGGTTGGCTATGTCAAGATCTATAAATATACTACTTCTTTTTTCCATCCAACGTCTATTTGCCACTTTAAAACCAAGACGCCTGACGTGCGACTTGTGACTTGTTTAGATTGTAGAGAGTGCCTGGGCAGGTTCATCAACAAGTAACCAAGTTTCCCATAAAACAATGCAAGGCAAACAAAGCAACTTCAAACAAAGCGTGCACAACCCTTTCGTTCTGCCAATTAAACAGTGTTGTAAAGTATACAAGCACTCCCACCCGGAAATAACAGACAAAAGTAACACAACCCCACAAGTAACACACACACACGCACACCCACACACTTACTTATTGCCAAGTAGAATAAACAAATGCATAGTTTTATGCGATTTTTAATGGATTCACACACACTCAGTCAAGGAAAATTATTTAAAGTTTATCTATTTGGACATGTTGTTGTAGTTATTGAACATATTCGTTGTTGTTGTTGTTGTTAAAACTTTGCATATGTTGAAATGGTCACAGACAAACAAAAGCGCAAAGACTTGAGTCTCGCCACGGAAATGAGTTTTTAATGTCCCAAAAGGGAATATACACACATAGTCCATGTATGCAAGTTACTTGCTCGGCTACTTGGCGGCTGTGTGAGTGAGAGCAAACAACATAGAATTGAATTCGTAAGTGGAATGTAAAGCTTGATTTGTTGTTATTGATTAAGGAACGGACAAGAAATCTCACATGCATGTCGTGTGTCATGTGTGCTCATCTTATTGGATTTTGTCGACTCGCAACGTAAGCAACTCCATTTGATGAGTATTTAAAAGTTTATGCATTGTGTTTTTGATGAATATTTAATTAAGCGGGCGAAGAAAAATAAGAAGAAGCACAAAGTCGCTGGGGTTGTGTATGCATGCATGTAGGGGATGCTAATGGGTTAAACCAAGTTTATCATTGAGACAAAATGCAAAAGGGGCGAGCACAACCAAAGAGCTAAAAGAATACAAGAAAACAAAAAATCAATTAACATTTACTTTGCTTTTGTTTTTTTTTTTTTCTTTTCTTTTTTTATATAACTTTTCTTGCCACAAAAACAAAAGTATAATTAAATGTTAAAAAAAGAAAACCAAGAAGCAGAACAAAAACACGCTCAAACCCAATCAATGTTCGAAAGCCATCTTACCCTTTTCCCTTTTTTTTTTGTGCCATGAGTTTTCCTTTGCCGTTTGCTCGTTAAAATTGAACTCTTTGAAAAGCGCTTGCGACACGAAAAAAAAAAGAACGAGTAAAATATTATAAACTTTTAAGGCGCAAATAGCCAAAAGCGCACGAGTGCAACTGGCAGCCACACAAGGTGGCCGTTCGACTCGTTCTCGTCGTGCTGTTCAGGCGGGCGGGCGGAGACAGTTTGTATCGGCAAAAGCGTTCAGTGTTGCTCATTTTTTCCCGTTGGCAACAATTTTCGCCTCGCTTGCTTTTCTTTGCACAAGGTTTTTCCTTTGCGCTCTTGTTGTTCATTTTCATTTCACGTATTATGTTATTTTAAATTTTTTTCCCACTTTTTCTTGTTTACATTCTTTTTTTGTTCTTTCGTGGAAAATTAATTAAAAATTAAATGAATAACGTGGATAATGAAGCCCTAAGCTGATTTTCGTTCTTTTATAAATACACAAAAATAAAAAATGAAACAAATCATTAAAAATATGAACAAAAAATTGTTTGTAAAATACCAAAGTAAAATTTTACAATAACAATTTTTGTTTTTTGTTTTACTTTTCTTGTTGCTTGTGTGGTTTCGTGTGGGAGGAGCCTTTTCTCTTGGCATTATTATGATAATTATTATTTTTTATTTTATTATTGGTTATTTTAAACTCACAGAAAGGTATTTTTACCATTTTTTTTTTCTCAGGTCTTTTCGCTCATTTTTCTCTTCCTGACAAAATTATATTTTTTTCTTTTTTTTTCATTTTATTCCAAAACAATAACGTTATGTTGTTATAGCTGGCTATAGAGACGGACATTAATTTTTCCTGATTTATAAAAAATTGCGTGTTTTAAAATTAATCAATTAATTTCAACTTTCATAAAAATTTTCAAATAAATTAATATTTTTAAATAATATTTTTAACCTTAAATTAATACACAACAACAACTTAACTACCAAGTCATAGCGTGAGCGAGATAGCAGTAATAGTTCAAGTGAGTCGAATAGAACTGAAACTATAAAGAAAACTTTAATTGAAAGCGTAAAATTATTTTCGAGTTAACGTCAGCAAGTAATTGTTAACAACAACAACAACAAAGAGCTGAAGAAACACAGCAAAAACTATTGTACGAAAATAAAGGACAACAAGGACACGTACACAGTGCAAGTTTGTGATTGCGTCTGTAAGGGGTGTGCCAAGTTGGAGGAGGAGTTTGAAACCGCCATAAAACAAAACTTATACGTCATTAATTTCGAGGCAAAACAATATTGCCAACTACAACTACAACAACAACAACGACGAGCCTTAATATGAGAACTATAAGTGAATACAACAAATAAGGACACTAGAGTCGAGGGCAACGAAATGAGTTGGCGTTTCTTAACCGGCGACTCATTGGACTGTTTGTTGTTGTTCTCAGGGTTATTCTTAAGCCAGCACGTTGCTGTTGTTGTTGTCGCCAACTACATACGCACATGGGCAATAAAAAACAGTATGTACATATACATTCTTGCATAAGGATATGCTTTATGACGGCCAACTCATTATCTTCACTGTGACAATATGTTCTTAGGTCTCGGCGTTGAATTTTTCGGCAATTAAAAATATATGTAAGCCACCACCGCCAAGATGTTGGCGTTTTATCCTTTGCCAAGTGTATCCTTTTTCCGCTGTAGGTTGTTTATTAAATATCTTGCACTTTATTTGTAGTTTATTTTATAAGAAAATTATAAGTTTTCACGCATACACGCTCGTATGTTTGTCGTAGCTGTGTTTGTCCTGCGTATCCTTGCTATACCTTTTTTGATTATGTTTGAACACGTTTTGTGCAAATTGTTTAAGCGTCTGGGGCTGAGATGGCAATAATTGCCTTTGTTGGAAAATATGTAGTTACTTTGAGTTAAGATTCTCCTCTTCAAGCGACTCATGCTCCTTGACAGTGTTGTCAGGTGTAAAGAAAATGGCGCTAAAAATCGAATACGAAAATTATGGTCGATTAAGTAGCAAAAAGCATAAGAATTGCATAAAGAAGCCTTAAACAAATGTGACATAAAAACAAAAAATGAAATAAAAATCAACAGTTAGTCAACCCTTAGCACATGCAAAACGTACAACGCTAAGTGAAAAATTCCGCAAAAATCAGCGTTACACGAATCATCATCAAAATTCAATAAGTATATAATACAATAAATTACGTTTTATGATAAAATGCTTTCTTTTACACGCACCACAATGTGACCCTTTGCCACCCTTTGCTTACCTCAAGTAGATTTTAGCACACACACGACGATTCAAAGAAAACAACTCAGAAGTCTGCACATCTTTCTTCGCACAAGTCAAGTCAAGGTGTATTGATTGACAGTGAAATGACAAAAAAAAGGGGTTCATAAGCGGGACCTCAGCCCTATGCAAACACACACCCACATACTCTCACTCAGTAGCTAACTGGCAAATCAAATACGAACGGCATATCAATATTCAAGCAACAACAAAGAAATCGCTCCATTGGGCATATTTTGTTGCAACGGCAACCCCGCCGCCGCACAAAACGGTAGTTGGAGTCATTTTTTTATGCTAAAAGCGATTTCTCATTTTGTTTGCATGCTGATGGCCCCTAAAAGAAGAAAGCAACACGAAATACTTACTGACAAATAAAGCGAAGATTGTATGTGACATAAATATTTGCGCTGTGAAGTCAAGTCGCAGCACACACGACATGATAGCAGAAGGTGTCAAAAGGGTTGCTTTTTACTCCCACACTCAATCATACATGTACGTACTTGATTTGTGCAAGTTATGACTCGAGTTTGCGTCATTGAATCGAAGTGAATCGTATCTTAGTATTTTGCTTACATTCGATACGCATTATATTTCAATAAACATAAAAATCAAGACACGATTTTATGACGGCATTGAAATGGTAATGGAATGCGTTAAAAATGGGCTGAGGCAGTGGTGTCGGTCTCTTAGCATTGATCATTGCTTTGTTTAACCAAAAGCTTTCTGACTGGACCAAGTTAATAATATAAAATGAAACGCATAAAAATCAATTAATGAGGCTTTTTTGCGTTTCAATTAAAAAAGCTCAAGTGGATTTACGAAGAAAAGTCTAGTGTCTTTACAGTTTATTGACCATTTTTTGTTATGAATATTGCCCCAAATAAAAATCACGAAATGAACAACCACAGCATGTAGTTGGGGTTGCGCACAAATACAATATTAACGTCACATAAATCTCGACTCCTTCACATACATACGAACATGGTCCTTTGGCTAGCACACACACACACCAAACACTAAGTCCCTTTTAAGCTAAATTGACCACATAATTTATCTAATATACACAAAGACAGGAAATAAAAGGCCAAGGCAGCAACACGATGCATGAAAAATTGCCAAACTTTTGGCCAGGACAATCAACTTGTAGCATGAGTGCGTAAAAACTGATAAAAAATTAATTGAAAAATAACGTATAATTTTATTAAGTTTTTTTTACAAAAATGTGGATTCCTTAAAGTATTATTTTAGTAAAAAAAAAAGAAAAAAAAAATAACGGCTCATTTACAAAATTTGTCGTTACGTTTCAAATTTGTAAAAATTGCGCTCTAACAGTGCTGCCATTTGCCACTTAAGACAGTTGTAAGTGTGGCCCAGTCAAATACAGATTTTCTTCACTTTTTAAGTTAAAAAGACGCTTTTACAACACATACATGGTTTCAACCAGTGCCGGTTAACCACGTCAGTAATTGAAAAGTGTTCGTCATATTTTAATATTGAAATTACTCACTCGCACTCACATTTAACACAAACATCTAGCAAAATACATCTTTCCATTTTTGTGCTTCATCTTAACTTAAATGCTTCTGACGCTTGGCCACCTCAATCGGTACGACACTTTGAAATCTTCAATTTTCAATTTAAAAAGGTCGTGTGAACTGACAAGTAAGATTTATTATAAATTTGTCTATCAGACAGGAACTTCGCGTTCTTAAATCCATACAATATTGACTGAATGCATAAATATATTGCAATTTAGAAGAAAATCACGAATTGTTTCGCTTCTGTTTTTGTTCTGGAAAACGACACGTCAGCCGGTTAGCCCTTATCGCCGGATAACTTGACAAACGGAAGAATACGCCATGAATCTTTGGCAACGTAAGTAAAAAACTAGGTTTACACGTTTTTCACCTTGAATTAATATTAACATTTCTACATTGCAGCCACTTTATTGCTTCTGCTGGGAGCCATTGTTGGCCCGGCTCTTGCCTTCTACTCCCCCTCCGATGGTGTTGTTGAGTTGACGCCTTCTAATTTCGACAAACTTGTTATTAACGATGATTCGATTTGGGTTGTTGAATTCTTTGCGCCATGGTGCGGTCATTGTCAGTCTTTAGTGCCGGAGTACAAAAAGCTCGCCAAGGCGCTAAAGGGTATTGTGAAGGTCGGCTCCGTGAATGCTGATGACCATCAATCTCTTGGTGGTCAATTTGGCGTTCGTGGTTTCCCCACAATTAAAATCTTTGGCGCAAACAAACGAACACCCACGGACTTCAATGGCCAACGCACAGCAAAAGCAATTGCGGAGGCGGCGCTTGCTGAAGCGAAGAAAAAAGTTCAAGCCGCTTTTGGTGGTGGCGGCAGCAGCAGCGGTAGTTCATCTGGCAGCGACGGTGATGTCATCGAACTGACTGACGACAACTTTGACAAACTCGTTCTCAACTCAGACGACATTTGGTTAGTTGAATTCTTTGCACCATGGTGCGGACACTGCAAGAATCTTGAACCCGAATGGGCTAAGGCCGCCAAGGAGCTGAAAGGTAAAGTCAAGTTGGGCGCACTCGATGCTACAGCACACCAAAGCAAGGCTGCCGAGTTCGGTGTACGTGGCTATCCAACAATTAAATTCTTCGGAGCTGGTGCAAAACGCGCCAATGATGCTCAGGAATATGATGGTGGACGCACAGCTTCCGAAATTGTGTCATGGGCATTAGACAAACATGTTGCCAACGTGCCTGCACCGGAATTGATAGAAATCACCGATGAGAAAACATTCGATAATGCCTGCGAAGGCAAACCGCTTTGTATTGTTTCCGTGCTGCCACACATTCTCGATTGCGATGCCAAGTGCCGCAACAAGTTCCTGAAGACGTTACGCGATCTCGGTGAGAAGTACAAGCAAAAACAATGGGGCTGGGCTTGGGGTGAAGGTAGCGCGCAACCTGCATTGGAAGAGTCCTTGGAATTGGGCGGTTTTGGTTACCCTGCATTGGCTGTTGTTAACTTCAAGAAAATGAAATTCTCCGTATTGAAGGGTTCCTTCTCCAAAGATGGCATTAATGAATTCCTACGTGACATTTCATTTGGACGCGGTCATACGGCGCCAGTACGTGGCGCTAAGAAACCTGAAATCCGGACTGTTTCTGCCTGGGATGGCAAAGACGGTCAGCTGCCGACAGAGGAGGATATCGATTTGTCCGACGTCAATCTTGATGAAGATGCCAAGGATGAACTGTAGGCAAATATCCATAAATAGTAAAAAAATATGATACCGTTTGTTCCCTTCTGTCATCCTCAGTTAGCGTGTTCTTAATGCTCACAGTATGTCATCTTCTTGTTTACGTTTAAGTTCGTACAGTTAGTCTATAAATAATTGATAGTTTTTTTTACGGAAAATTGTTTATATTACTTTGGCCCCGACAATTCATTGCAATGAATCGTAGGTTGTACTCTCCGTATTGAGTGCGACAGTTGGTGTCAAGTGATGGATTAGTCGCCCAACAAATAACAACTTAAATGGTCTGATTATAAAAAATAAATAAATAAAATCGAACAATGAAAGTGTTTATATTTATTCTATTCTATATTTCTTCGAATAAGCCAGCAATAAAACCAACCAATGTTTAAAATGAAAACCGCAACAGATGTTTGCTTATGTAGAAAAATGTTTATTTTATAGAAAAATGTTTATTTTATAGAAAAATATGTGAAAAAAATGCTACAAAATATTACTTAAACTACTCATGTAAAAAAGCTATGAATATAAATTTTGACACAATATTGGTATAATTTGAAAGTACAAATTCATCAGTTTTAAAAATGGCAGGATAGCGGAACTTGTTTTTTTTTTTTTTTCTTGTCTAATTAAGTACTTGGTTAACGGTACAACCTGTTATAAACCGTGAAGTTTTACTAAATACTTGAGTAAAAATAAGTTACAATCACTTAATATAATTATTAATACAGAATTCTTTTTTTCTGAAATGCAATTGCTGTGGAAATCTTAACATACATAAAATGGGCGTTTTAGATCACAAAGTTTTACAAATAATTCGAGTCGATGTTAACGCTTAAAGTAAACTGAATTCGAGTGAGTGTTGCAAGATTATCGCGTCCAGCGTCGCTTAAGCCAGCCTCAAATATAAATTGCTTCTTGTTGAATTGCGTAAGAGGTCATTTAATTACAAAGGAAAAGAATGTAAGATAAAGCATAAAATGCGTCAAAGGCGTACAAGAATACTTATATTTCTGAGAATTTTTGTTTGTGACTAATCATCACTGACGATTGGTCAAGCAAAGCTGAGCTCAACGTGTGATAAGACATGCACAGAGGAAACAACGTTTGAGGCACATACCTGTTTTTCGGGTTAAAATGAAATACAGCACGTAAAAGAACAGAAAAGAAACATAACAATAAAGAGAAATCGAAAAGGCTCAAAGGGACTTTAAGGTCCAACAAATGCAACAGACAAAGAAGCTATCCATTTGCTATGTACAATTCTCATACCTGTTGCGTTTGTCTTAAGACAAACAAATAAAATAACGAAGGAACGAATAAGGGTAAAGGGCACGGAAAACAGACAGACAGTCAGTTTACACTCACACACACTAACTCAATTTACAATTGGGTATGATTAATTTTGGTCATTGTAATAAATTCAAGCAGTTTTGTACAACTATTAACCTAATAAATTTTGTTCTGGCAAAGTCTTTTATGTTGTTGTTATTCTTTTTGCATTACGCTATTCGAAAACGCCGTGAGCTTACCTTTTAAACACTAACTCTAGTATCTCGTTATTCGAGACCATTATGAGTTTTTTGATCGACAGGATAATTCTCTATTGATTGTATTGAACGAGATGTGGCCGCAGTCATAGTCGACGATACATCCATGAATCGATATTTTTTCTCGTCCTTACAGAGGAGTGGATAACACATGATGCCATAATAGATGATCAAACAGAAGAGTATTACAGCAAAAATAATTGCGATGATTCCGAACGTTGAGTAATCAGATTGACTATCCAGAAACTCCTTTGGTGTTTGTGGTGGTGGTTCCGTTACGGGCGGTTTTGTTGGTCTTTGATATCCATAGCGCGATCCTGCCTGTAGCGTTGAGAAGTGGCAAAAAACTATGCATTGCGCGTGCGTGCAGTGTGGAAATATTTTTTATAAGTTTCGAAATTAATGCATACAAAGAAGAAAAAAGCACATACCAAACAACAGCATACAAAAGATTTGAATATTTTTGTACATTTTTAAAGGAGTATAAGAGTGCCTGGATTTAAGCTATTAACGCCTCGCGTACAACAATATAATTAAAATGCGAAAAACAAATACAACTTACAAATCGCGTCGAATGACCGAATTCGAGATGAGTATTTCTCCGATTTATGGAGATTTAGCAATTTTTTCAAATCTCGGTATAATTTAGTACTTAAGCTATGCTTTAAAAAAACACACTTGAAAACACCTTCCACTGAACACTTTCTTTACTTATAACTTTCCCTGTCTTTATTGGCATAGTCAAAACACAATTTTGTGTTTGTTAATTTACTTAATAAAATATAAAAATTAATAAATGTCTGGTGTAATATTTACTGATAAGTGCTAGTCTGGCTTATGTTTATTTGGAATTCTCCCCTACATGAGCTGTGATCATATCGCAAAGTAGCCGTGGGAAAAAAAATGGTAACTCATTTTTGTAGTGCTGCCACACTGCTAAGAACAATTCAAATTAAGGGTGTCATTGAGCATTTGAGCATCTGGCAGTGCTCAAACAAACCAAGCTCTGTCGACGTTTCTAAACTAATTCTGAGCTAAACTGTGATTTCACAGTAACGGTAAAAACTGTGACTGTTCTTTTCAAATCACAGATTCTTAACATTAGAAGTACATTTATCTGGGCAAGTGTAGCGTACTCTCAAAACAATAACACACATTTTGCAGATCTGGCAACTCTATTATTTGTATTTACACATTGCCGATTTTATGGAAACCTTCCACATTGATCTAGCTTAACTGCAGATGCAACTGCATGCGTCATTGAGCTAGCCAGTACTTTGCGGACTTCTTCATCAATTTAAATATAGACGCCAGTGCGCCATTTCGACCCACAAATACCTCTTTCGCTGCACCGTGTCGAGAATTTTTCGACATCTGGCAGTGCTCATACAAACCAAGCGTCGTCGTCGTCGTCAAAAGTCGTGCGAGTCGTGAAAATTTTATCTGTAACGTCGTCTGCCATTAATTTAAGTAAAAAGTGCTGAAAACTATAATTGAACAATGCTAGAATATGCATCTAAAGTGCCGCGCTGTTAGCCAGAGTCATAAAAAGTGCAAAAGTTACTTATAAAATAAGTGAAACTGTTATAAATCGAGCTGACGAAGAAGGCGATAGTCAACGACGACGAATCGGCTCCGTTAAATTTTTCGCATTTCGCTATTGCTCTGCTTTCCAATTGTACATTTCTCACTGGTTTTACAACAGCGAAGAGCTCTAATTGAATTTACAAGCAGCAAGCAGCAGTAATACAGTTAAGTAACGTTTGTCTGTGGAAAAATACAAAGAAAGGCGAAAGAAAATAACACTAAAACGAACCGAGTTTACTCGATTGTAAAGTTTCTACCACACTCACATACGCGCGTGCACCCATACAAACGAAAAACAATAAGACAACAAAAACAACGATTAAACACAGTGTTTTTAAAAAAAATTGAACTAGTGGCGAAACAAATGCGCTCATTGCATAAAAATGTCACATCTGCCGTTGGATGCACGCGCCATTTTGCATTATTTAAATGACTTGGGCTATCGCAATATAACAGCGGAGCAATTAAGAGAATTTCTGAAAGGTAAGCAACCAGCTAATCAGCCCCACCGCATGCCCCTTCCAATGTAAACACACAGAGTCTATTTTCCCCACACAACAAAACACATTTCCCGCCATTGACTGAAAGAGAGAGACTGATTGTGGGAGATTTGAATAAACGAGAGGCTATCATTTGGCATTTTAAGTTTAAATTTATCTATAAAATTTAACAACAAATTGTTTTCTTATGTTTTTTTTCGTGTTGTAATTAAGTTTTGTTCAGTGTATGCTTCGTCACCATTTTATTTTCGCTGCGAACGCGAGACTTGCTCGGAAATTGAATGAATAACAACGAGAAAATACAGAAAAAATATGTATGAAATCTACGAACGAAGGCAACGGCACAACGGCAACGTTGAGCGATTGTATGCGGCGGTGTTTTAAGTTGTTGGTTCTGTTTGTGCGCTTTGGATAGCGCAGAGACAGCCGATGGCTGGCAGTAGCAGCAGGGCGAGCAGCAGAAGCATTTCAGTATGTGGACATGTTTTATTTTTTCTTACCGACAAACAACAACGAAGTCGACAACGCACACACATTTTTATTTATATACGTATATACCACAATCGCTGTCGTACGTTTGCCTCTAACCGCGCGCTTAGCTCGAATTCAGCCTCCACCAAAGCAAGTAGCGGCGACGATGAAACACACAAACTACAAAAAAAAACCTTTTTTTTTTGTTGGTAGTACCCGCTGCTCTTGCTTCTTCTTTTTGCGCATTGAACTCACCACAGTTCACCTCGTGTGTTGTTTTTGTTATTGTTGCTGCTGCCGTGGTGTATCAGACTGAGAAGCCAATATTTTGTCTTGTTTACGGCGTTGCTATCGCCATGTTGGCGTCTTTTGTTGCCTACAAATCGCTATTATTCTTTTTCTTTAACCAAAAAAAAAAAAAAAACCGTTCGAAGTTGTCTAAGAAACAAATTCTTCATGCAACGGCGTTGCGCTTTGTTACCGTATCGGCTTCGCAGTAGCTCTCTTTGTTTACATGTTTTGTATAGTGTTGGCAACCCTGAGCATGTTCGGCGGATTTGTTTTGACATGGCTAATATTAAACATGGAAATTGAAGCGATACCATGCAACAAAGTGCAAACTAATTCGAAAAATATAATATACACACATTTTAAGCGTATATACATAGTAACATTGCTCATCCCAAACGAACGGACGGACAGCACTGCTGCCATTCACATTACATGCCTACCTACAAACGTAAATACATACATATGTACATATGTGTAAGCTAGAGTTTGTGTGTGTGTAACCTAAATACAACAAAAACTCCACAATGGCAAGCAAAACCTAACATCCACCATGAACTGAACACGTTCGTTGCTTGTAGCTAGCTGTGTAAATATTTTATGTTGTTGCTGCACATAAGGGCAGACGGTGGGGTCTTTGCGTACTATTCACGTACATACACACATTCAACTATATTGTTAGGAGGAAAACATCAACAAATACTACTAGAACAACTTGCACAATTTATGTATTTATTTTTGCGTTGCCTATTATTTCTGTCATTTATATTATAATCAAAACTGAAAATTCAAGATAATTTTACGATAACCTCAAATTTATTATTATCTACCAGCATCAGCTGTTTTTCAAAATTCACCACAGCCGCCCATACAACCCCCCAAGATTCAAATTTTGTTATTGTTTTCAATATATATACATATACATAATCTGCAATGATTTGTCAACACTACTAGCGCGGGGAGGAGGCGTTGGAAGGTTAAAATATTAATAACAAATAAATGTCCATTCGAATATCAATGCAATTTAGAACGAACGTATTGTGTGTGTGTACACTGCAAAATGAAACATGATTAATTGATTAAATATGTACCTAATAACCCACATGATAGACAGTTGCATTAATTTTTAACTCAAACTACATTACCGTTAAAGTGGCGGGAATTTTCTTGTATTGCATGTGTCTGAATATTTGGGGATGTTTTTGAGTTTGCTTGCTGGCTTTCAATCTGTGGTATGCTAAATGCATTGGGCGTCGTACGCAGAATAACTTGGGTTTTTTTTTCTTTATTTAATAATAAGTTTTGATTTTCATTGCATGTTCAATTCATTTTCATTTGCAACTACTTCACATTGCACTCCAAAACCATATATTTCTAGGAAAAGCATACAAAACCAGACTTTCTAATGTTTCTTAAATATATTCTACTTCTTGGTGCCGCCTCGACTCGTTCGGTTCAATAACTACAAAAATTCACGCCTACCGTCTTGACAACAGATAATTTGCTTCTAAAGGTATGCAACCACAGCCGGATCAAAGCGGCAGCAGCAGCAAACAACCAACAACGAAAATTGGACAACTGCAGCAGCAGCAACAACAGCAACAACATCACCAAAGCGTGTCCCAAAAAACTACACCAACACACAAACAAGTAAAGATCATAAAGGGGAAACGTCCTCTTTGTTACTTTAAATTCTATTTGGATATTTGCGATCATCAGCTAACAAAACGCATTGAGGAACAGATCAAAGGTCTTGGTGGAAATCTTGAATTCTTTCTCACTGAGAGCGTTACACATTTTATAACTGACAAGACTGTAATACCGCCATTGGCTGGTGGCCAACAAAACAACTATAACAGCAATAATAATAATAGTCGACCGAATACACCACAAACGCCGGTTACGCCAAACACCCCGCATACGCCGTATTCTGTACTCGAACCGAACGATGCACGATTTGCTAGTGGAGCAACACCAATTGGCACAGCGCGCAGAACACGTCAATCTCGCGCAGATGCAATACTAAATCGTGCCAGGCGCCAGGGCAGCAACGTCGCCACACCGACAACAGCAGCAACAACACCAACATCAACTCGATCTGTCGCTGGTTCGTTAATAAACCAAGCAGCGCTTGCTGGTACAGCAACATCCCCACCGTATAAAATTTGGCAAACGGAGCAAGCCTTAAACTTTTTCAAGAAGATAACCACTGAACTACGTGAATATCTAAACAAAGGCTCTTCACACAACACTACAAGCGGCAGCAAAGGAAACGTTACAATTCTAAAGGGTAGCTACATAAAGATTGAGGCTCTCAAACGGAATTATCGACCCTACTATCACGTGCTGAAAAAACCCGAAGAGTGGCCAAAAATTGACTTATCCAGCGACGACGGAGCATTTCGACTGCAACCGAGACAAAAGCCTGCACTGATTACCGCTGACGCAGCTGCACAACAAGAAGTAATGACTCGTAAGTCACGAACACGCTCTTCACAGCAGCTGCACCAAACTAAAGCCTCAAACGATACGCAATTAAAACAAACGCCTTTTCCAGCCGCAGTAGAAACTCTAAAGCAGCCCCAGAGAAACAACTCTAAAATAAACACACCAACAACAACGCCTCACACTGGATCGCATACACCGCTCTGCAAGGAAGTGAAGGATTCCAGCGATAAGCAGTGTGGTGTTTGTGAAATTTGTAAGATCGAATACGATACGCTTACAATACATTTGAAGACAAAAGATCATCAATATTTTGCCAAAAATCCAGAAAACTACATAGCACTTGATACGCTAATTCAGTCGACTGCTGATGTGAGTAAGTTTCTTGCCGAAGAAAACATTACACATCACACTGACAATCAAGATCCCAAAGCGGCTGAAGTGGAGGAAATGGAGGTAGATGAATCGTTGAACAAAACGGAGGAAAACATTATTGATCCATTAAACGATAGTGCCGCAATCGTAAATACAAGATCAAACAGTGCAGAATCAAAACTTCGGCCTTCGCCAGCACTACGTGAAAAATCTAAACGTACCACAAAAGGCAAACACTCATCGGAGAAGTTCCAATCAAACACGTCGTCGGCAAAACAATCGCCAACTAAATCAGTCAGCCCTCAGAAAAAACCAGCATCTTCAAGTATGGTAGAGCTACAACGTATGGACACGGTTGCAGTGGTTAATGCCGTTACGCCAACAACTACACGGAGAAAGACAACACCTGGG
Source organism: Phortica magna (assembly GCA_037044515.1). Lineage (NCBI taxonomy): Eukaryota > Metazoa > Arthropoda > Insecta > Diptera > Drosophilidae > Phortica > Phortica magna. Next base: position 453,518 of record JBAMBP010001281.1, read on the forward strand.
TCTACACTATCGCCGCCCATGCGAGCGATGCTGCCGCCATCATCACTATATAAGGTTGTTGAGACGCCGGAAATTTTCACACCAGCAAGAAGTAGAAGAGGTATCGCTGGAATTGATTGTACTGAGGTTGTCGCGTCACCCTCCATTATTGTAAAATTCCAAAAGGTGCGTCAGAATGAGCTACAGCGTCTTAATGGCGAAGCCGAGAATTTCATGTTTCCAAAAACACGGTCTTCTAGCGAACTGCTAACAGACATTGATCGACAAACGACATCTGATCGCACGCGTGTCAGTATGTCATCAACAAGCTTAGATAGCACAAGCGAAACTGACTTGACTAGCTCGGCACATGACTCAAACAGCGCTAAAGATTTTGGGCGCAAGGTAGCGATAGCGAAAAGACGGAAAGTAAACACTGCCGCAGCGACTTTGCCACAGCGGAAACTGTCCACTGGTAGCAACAGCAGCAGTAGCCGTCAGCGCTTTCAAAGCACCCCCATCCAGCCAGAAGTACAACTGAAATCAGATGCATCGACTGCGTCTACTATAACACTGCCGGAGGCGACGCGAAAGAGCAGCCGTACCGCGACCGCGATTGTAACGAAGGCGACAGCTAGCAGTCGACTAGTGCGCGCCCAAGTCGAGGCGGCAAAGCAGACTAGCCGACAACAGCAAAATGCAAAGACGACTGCAGCACAAACGACAAAGAAAACAATGAAGATCGAAGTAACGCCAACGATAATACTTACGTCGCGAAGACGCAGCGCGATTACAGTTGAGAAAAGGGAGGATAGGATGGGGGAGAAGGTTGCAATAAAAAAGAAGATCGTTAGAGAATCGGACGAATCGGATGATTTTGATTGTGAGACTCCATTTAACGATGATGATATTGATGACGAAGACGAAGAGGACGACGACGATGATGATGATGATGATGATGATGACGACGACAAGAATGATGCAGACTATGTCGCAAGTAAAGCAATGAGAAAACGTAAATTGACTGTAGAAACACCGAATTCGGCGCGTATTGAAACACGTGACGAACGCGCGGCACGTCGACAGACACGTTTGAGTCTTAACAAAACAGTTACAATTGAAAATGACGTTGCGTTGGAAGCGTGCATACCAACAACGAAAGCAGCAAAGAAACTTGCAACGCCAACAGCAGCTACTAAAGTAAAAACGCCGAAAAAGTCAGTCAAGAGTTCCTCACCGACCAAAGGCAAGCAGCAAAAACATCAACCAGCGCCGCACATTTTCGATTACACGAAAAGTGAGCATTTGCGCAATTTAACTTACGCTTTCGAATGCCTGCCAGCAACTGATCTGTGGCACAGGGTGTACATGCGGCAAGACGCCGGCGAAGAACGTTATCACACATACTTTGGCCTGACAAGATATAGAAAGCTGCCATATGAAATGGGTCCGATACCATTCAAGAGTACAGTGAAAACAAATAGTTGTTGCGCACTGTGTAACAAGCAAGAAGCAACAGATACGGATATTGTGCCCACGAAGCTTAAGATGAAAGAGGATTTGGACACGGAGTGTAAGAAACAGACCAATTGTACAGAAACAGTAACAACGCCACAAATCAAGCAAGAACAAACTAAGCAAACCTCATATAAGCATAAAAAACTGCATCTGCTTCAACGCTATCAGCAAGAACAACAAGCGGTACTAAAACAGGAAGTCGATGCGCCATCCGAAGATTTGCAGAAAACGGAAAGAGTTGACATCAAAACTGCAACAATTGCTGCCATGAAACCGCTACTCGCCAACACTGCCCTGCCGAAATGTGATAGCAAAGCGAGCACACCCGAGCTATTGGAACGTGAATTTGCGCCGCTCAACGAAATTACGGCGTCGGAACGCATACGTGCGGATTCCACGCACAGTAATACAAGCAGCAGCTACGCCAGTAGTACAGCATCGCTAAGCAAGAAACAATATCGCAATAAACATCTGAATAGATTAACAGAACTGCCACCACGAAAATCACCACGGGAACATGCTTCGACATTGGCATTGGTCAGTTGTATGATCAGACAGCGACAGGATTCGTTAAGTAAAAACAACTCAGAGATCGATGAAGCGCCGACGACACCAACGCCAACTGTGATCACAAATATGCCTAACCATTTCGAAACGGCCATCAAACAGGAGGAAATCAAGAAAGCAACAGAAACCGAAGTTCAACAGCCGAGCTCACCGGTAATACAAAAAAGTCCTGAGCCAATCGATAAGCCTGCCATTGAAACGCTAAGATCAACGCGCTCTGCTGCAGTGACACCAATCGAAGAATTACGTTTTGCTACAGAAATATCGGAAAATGTAAAGCGCATGAGGCGCGGCCAGAACAAGTATGACCACTCACCGCCAGTTGTGCATAAACCCGGACGTCCTGGACGTGGTCGACGCGCTAATCCCTTGCCATTGGCCAGCACGAGCAGCAGTACATTCTCACGCCGGCTGGTATTAGCTGCCAAACAAGATCTGACCACTAGCGCGGTGCTGGGCAAACGCAAACGTCGTGAGAAACCAATTCAGGCATTGGCGGTCAAACATCGTGCGCAATACAACAGCAACCATGCGACCTCAAGCACGGCTAACGGCATGGTCACTTCAGTGCCTGGCGTACGTAAGTTAGGCACCAAGAAGGGCGTACTAGAATATGAATTCGATAACGGAGCATTGAAGCGTGTAGATATGTCAACGCAATATACGAACCCAAACGTTGAGGCCTGGCTGATCGATAGGTATTTAGAGCTTGCCGGTAAGGAGTTCGACATGGAGCCGGTGCATGTCGATGTAGCGACGGCTACTGACGATGATACTGCTAAAATTGAGGATGAGACTGATAATTCTGCATTAGAGGAACGCATTACTGCAGAGGTTGCCGACGCGGAAGGTATTACGCCGCCACCAACGGACTGTTTTACGAGTGATTTCGATCTATATGATTTACTGGCTGGCACACAAGGCAATGGCAACGGCTGTTGTGAGGATGAAGAAAAGGCAACAAATAGGCGAAATAGTTTTAGTTTCTATAGCACAACATCGCTGCAGAGCTATTATCGAAAACGCAAGAGTCTAAAGTCAAATCGTACGGGTTGGCCAAAGGTGCAAAAAAGAAAAACGACAATTCGGCAGCAGCGATTACACGATGAGAAAATCAACTTTCAGAAAATTGGCATCGGTACCGAATTAGTGCAGATCAAAGTGGAGCCAACTTTGGCTGACGATGACAATGATGCTGAAGAGGGAGATGAGGATGGTGAGCCAACTAATCAAGATGTAGCAGACGAGGCGGCTGATAAAGAACAAACCAAAAATGCTGGCAATGATGGTGGCGCTGAACTGGAGGACGATAAAGGCGGTGGTGGTGGTGTCATCACACCGCCAGCAACAGACGACGATGATGAACAGATTTATGGTGATGATGATGATGATACGGAACCAGAGGATGGTGATGTTGGTGCTGATGCTGATGATAGTCTACCAGAAGAGGATGCAACTATTGCCGACTCAATTGAGTTGGACGAGGAAGTGGAAGATAATGCGCCTGAAGCTGATATCGAAGCAACTGATGCAGATGTGGAAGAAGAAGCCGATGAAGACGATGAGGACGACGACAATGATGATGATGACGATGGTGACGAATTTGAAGATGCCTACGATCATGATGCTAACGATGTTGATGTTTTTGATGATGCACGTACTACGGAGGACCCCATCAGCATTCCGTCATTGCATATATCTACAAACGAGCCGGTAGAGCCACAGCACACTATGTTATCCAAAAGCCATTTTGCTGCTGGTGAACATAAAATGTTAGTCTCTCTACTTAATTCAAAAAACGGCGCTTCAGCGACATCAACACCCACAACGCAAAGTACTCGTAATCATCATGTACAATGTCGTCGTACCCCGCAACTAAACGGCAGCTTAGGCAGCTGTATCAGCCCTAGCGAAAAACTAGGCGATACTTCTGACATTTTCACCGTCTCCTCTGATGGTCTCGATACAGATCTCGATGTAAGCAATCAACACGCACAACTTAGAGCCACGGACGATGATCACTTGCCACATCAGTGTCCGCATCAGACGCCTAAACGCAAATATGACATCTCCAAGTATGCGCCGAGCAGTGCCAAGGCAAGCAGCTGTGCGGCCGAAGCAGCTACTGCGGCTGCCAAATCTCTCGCAATCTCACAGTTTCTTAAAAAAGAAGTACGTGTTAACTGCCGACGCCTACGTGCGCCCTTTCGACGTTTTCGTTACCGGAGATAAAAAAAACATCTTTCGTCGCTCACTCGTCCACAAACCCGCTCTCAGCAGTCCCTTCCAATGCACGTACACGTAATTGTAAACTGTCGTTTATAAGACAAAGAACAAATATGCTTCATAGAATGTAAAAAGCCCATTGTCTTAATTATATTTATGTGAAAAAAAGCATGGAAGAACATAATTGTACATTTTTTTAGCGTAATTCAAAAACTCACTAAAACAACAAATTTTATAACAGTTACTAAAGTAATTTCATAATGTCGTACGTAAGTCTAGTTTAATAGAGAACATCATGTTGTATAAACCGTTTAATCGTGTTAGCCGATAGCTCAATGCCGTAAACCAAAATGATCACATTTTATCCACAATTAGCTTCTCTCTTAATTTTTTTTCGTGCCCGTTGATTTTGATTTCAAAAAGCCTTACAAATTTATCTGCATGAACTGTTTTAGCCAGATTAGTATAAAATATATATATGAAAAAAATTAGCTAAAGAAATGTAATAAAATGTGTTTCAATTTTTGTATTATAAGTATCGAAAGAACTCCCATTTTCAAAGTGTAATTGTAAAACAAAGAAATTCAATAATTTAAGCGCCAAAAATTCAACTCATTTCCCGCGCGCAATGAAAAATGATTGGGAAAGACTATTTCCAATTTCATTTTTTACTAAACACAAAAAGATAAATACAATAACAAAAGAATAAAAAATAAAATAAAAACAGTTCAAATAAAAATCATAAATTATTTAAATTATAAATGTCTTTAATTTCACAATTTTCTAAGAATTGTTTGTAGGTAATAGTAAACAAATTAATATAAAAGCACTCAAAAATCGTTCCACTATTAATTAAATTATGAATTTGAACAAATTTTCAAAAACGTTTTTCCCCAATTAACTAACAGATCTACGCAAACTTATCAAATATGACGAGCGCATGACACAGCTCGAGAAGCCGAACTACTTCGAAGATCTGCATAAGCGTACCACAGCCAGTTATCGGGCAAAGATGAGCCGAGATGGTGCTGAAGATAAAGAAAACCATAACAATGAAGCCTCAACCAGCACAAAAGTAAACAGGAATGCATCTGAGCACAAAGGGGAACGGAGCGATGGCGGTACAAATCTTGCAGATTTAACGCGCATCTTTCGCGAGCAGTTGGCATTGGCACCAATTGCTGGCCATAATGGCAAAACACATGTAGCTGAAAGACGCAGTCGTAGTCGGTTGCGTAAACAAATTGCCAGCGAGGGTGAGGCGCGTGAAAAAAGCTCCAGCTCGAGTCCCGTACACAAGAATGGAAAATTGCATGTGACACGCAAGCGACGCACTTCCAAGAAGCGATCACAAAGTGCAAGTGAGAGCCGTAAGGGCGACAACGTGAATGCGCCACGATCGATTTTGAGTAAGTTGGTTGTGCTTAGGTAAATGGAATTGTCGCAATTAAATTAATGCTATATTACAGTACCAAGTCAACGCAGCCGTGCACGCAAATATACCACCGGTGATCCAGTCGAGCTGTATCAATACTATAAAAATGAATGGGAGTATTTTCGTAATCAGATACCCGGCGAGAATGCACACACTCAGCTACGCTGGCAGATACGCCACAAGTTGTTGGACCCGAAGTGATGCAGAAAAATGTACTTATATTTAATACTTATGTATGTTTATACGACAAACATTATATTTTGTAAAGCTTATATAATGAACATTCCAATTAAAAAATATTAAACAAAATGCTAAAGTTTTGACATACTTTTCATAGTTTAAAATTTTTGTGACATCAAGACTTTGTGAGAAGCAAAACAATATATTAAAAGTTTGCCTCAATTCAATGGATTTGTGAAATTTCTCGTGTATACTAGCAATGGACAATCATTGTCTGCACCCCGAACCGGAACCGAATACAACAATATCAACGCGGAAGCCACGAATTAATCGTGTCTATGTAAATATTGATGGTTTCGGGGCCGATCCAAAGTTGACCGGATTGAAAGCTGTGCACAACAGTCCAATGATAATGCGTCACAGCAACATTCCTGGCATCTACACGAGTAAATTTCATAAAAATTCAATGGCCACCCATCGCAACACACACGCGTCTGTTTGTGACAATCGCGTTAAAGCGGGCACTAATTCAGCACGTGTGTTGGGTCGCGGTGGCAAAGCTTTTCAAGCTATTCTCACCACCTTTGGCATAAGGAATGTAAAATCGATTAATCACTTTTCGCCGGTAATCTCTAAAAATTACACAGAAAACCAGATGCACAATAGTGAACAATACACAGAAAGTAGCAATGAGGAACTAACAACAGATGATAATATTGGTTCCTACGCCGGCGAAGATCAAGCCAACGGCCTTTCATCGGAGACATTAACCGAACTCACACAGGTTATCGGCACGTTGGACAATTGTTTAATGGCCAATCAACAGGCGTTTGAGCGCGCAACAATGCAACGGAGATTAACCGATGCGGATGAGAGAGTCTTCAGTGAGAATCACAATGCGTCACCTGAGCAGAAATCACCTGAAACCGATACAAGGACAAACGATGCTCTGAACGCTTTGACACATGTAGTGCAGCAAACTTTACATAAGTTGAATGAGTATATCGCAAAGAATAACAACAAGAAAAATGAGCGTGTTAACCGGACAAGAACAATGCGAAAAATTAAGAAAGTAATAAAATCGCCAGAGAAGAGCGATTGCATTGATTTGGAACCACTGAAAATTGAGTCATCAAAAAGTCGCAAGAAAAAGAGAAGATTAAAACGTGTACTAAAAGACGCGTGCTGCAGCAAAAGCGATTTGTTATCGAATGGCGTTGGAAACAACACTGTTGCGACAACATCTCACGAATCCAGAGGCACGCAAACAATATGTACGCCGACACATAATCTCGTCGATAATAGCACAAACACAAATAACATGTATTTAAATTCGGAAAACATTCATAACTGCAACCGCATGCAATGCATGGATAATACGAAACGCTTCGATCAGCGACAGTCACTAAACCAGAATCTTGATCTCAATGTTGGTAGCGACGTCGATTTCGGTGCGAAGATAATACTGGAGCCACGTAATCGATACGTTGGTGGGATGAAAAGTCAAGACATAGACAGCCTAAACAGCTATGACACGATGCATTTGGCAGTACCTACAGATGACCTCAACAGTAATGGCTACAATCCTAACGAGCGCATGCATTACATGAGTGAACAATCGAATAGTCATCCGTACAATCTTGAGCAGCAACAACGGCAAACTGAAAAACTGCAAACACCATCAGACACTGACTCGTTGCTTACAGTGACCAGTTCTTACAGCGTCAGGAACCTAATTATGACCGTAGACAAGGGAGTTGACACATGCGACTTAACTAACGGCTTCAGTATAACTCAATCAAATTCGAGCAGGGATAGTCAGTGTAGCTATCCAAATTCTTCACTTAAGAAATCATCCAATGCCGTTAACTTTTATAAAGCAACTAAATGTGGCCAAAAGGTAACATTTACCAAAATGGATACAGTATTTGAGGACATGGGTTCCGATTGCACTGAACTGAGTAGTAAAGAGTGCGAAAATGAAGAATTAGTCGAATCTGTGAGATATGCAACCTGTCACAACAATTACGTTGCGAAAGTAAAGCCCACAAAGATGAAGCCAATGGTAAAAAACTTCGATCTTTCACCTCTTAGAACTCAACCAAAGCTGCGACCATATAAGTTTAATACATATTCTGGTTATCCATCGTGTTGGATCGAAAATAGTTCGTCGTATGAAATATAACAACGCTTAAAGTTCACGTACACATATTTATGAAATAATTTATAGTTTTAAAATATTGAAAACAAGAATAAAAAGTCTTTTAAAAAAGGAGAGGTTTGAAAAGCACTTAAACAATATGAAACAATTCGAGTCTTAAAAAATAAACAATAAAACATGGCTTCTCCATTTAAAAAATTGTCTACTGTTTTGAATGTACTGTGAAACTACAAAAAAAAAAAAAGGAAAGAAAAATGTTTTTCTTGTTGTTGTAGAGCGAACATAAATTGTAACTACCATTCACTATGGGCAAGCAATATATAAAGACTTTGCTAAAGGCAATGTTACCAGGGAAATATCATTGCATACCACATCGTACTAGGTCTGATGTCAATGAGTATGGAATCTATCGTAGGCAAACTAAGCATCAAGGGCCACAAGATAAACAACAAGAAAAAAAGGAACAAGAGTCGGAAGACGAAAAGAAACAATCGAAAAAGGAAAGAAAAGAATTGGAAAAGGAAAGGCGTGTATGGGAAGATGAATTGGATAAAACAGAGAAACAAAGAAAAACAGAATTGATAAAGAAGAAAAGAGAAGAAATGAAAAAGGAGTCAGAAAAAGAAAGGGAAAATGAAAGTGAGAACGAAAAAGAAATGAACGAAATGAAGGAAAAAGGAAAGAAAGGAGAAAAGGAAAACAAAATTGACAAGGATCCAATTAAGGAAAGTGATGAGCAGAGTATGGATGAAAATAAAAAACTAAAGAATAAAAAAAAAAAAAGTGATGAAAAAAGTGATAAGCCAACTAAAGACAAAAATAAAAGACATTCAAAAGAAAAAGAAGACGCAATTGAAAAAAGAATATCCCAGGAAAGCCGGGAATCAAAACATACTGATTATGAGACTAACAAAACTGTCGGTAAATCTGAGACGGAAGTCTCCAAAGTTAAACAATGCGAACTTAGTTTTGAAATTGTTAATGTGGTTGACAATGGATACCCATCAAAGCCTGTTATAGTAGTTTTGCAGATGAAGAAGTATGAAATGACACAAACAAAATATTATAAATAATTTTTTTTTATTAAAATTCTTATTTTTTTTCGTTCTATTAACAATAGTGTTTGTAAAGATGAAGATGACAAGGGGAGCACGTCTAATCGAAATGGCCAAGTATATAGACGGTATTCTCAATTAGATTGTGGAAGTGATAAGTGTCCAGCTCGGAGAAATGATAGCAATTCTCCCATCACTAAGGAAGATTTTAAACGAATCGAGAAGATCGCGATAGAATATTTAAGGGATAGTGATGGAATAAATGGTAGCAGTAAGAAAAATAGGAAGCGCCAAGAATCTGGACAGAGCTCGAGAACAGATTTAGCACCGCAGTCATGGCTAAAAGGGGGTGCTCAATATAGAGTAAGGTCTATTGCAATGCTTAAGCAAAATTATGGTAAGCAAGATGAACAACAGAAAATCGTTAGCGGCGATGACAATAGGACTCTAAAAGAATCACGTACAACTCACTTTAAGGATAGAAGAAGGGATTCAGATGAATTCATTCCTATCGGTGAATATTGGGAATTTATTTCAGACCAAAATATGACTGATTACGATAATGAAAGTAGAGGCACTTCAATAATAATTGAAGAATATCAGCCAAAAGAGGCCGTAAATGACACCAACAAAGCTGACAAAGAAATTCACCAAAACAGAGAATTACCAATATGGAGTAAAGTAAAGTACAATCAACTTGAAAGGCCAACAAGTGCAATACAACAGAAACAGTATCCATGCGGGGAATTTTATCGCCTCGATATACCAGTCTGTCTATCGAAAAACAAGTGTCAATATTGTAGAAAATACGAAATGCTAAAGCAGGGACAAGAAGTTAATACTTTTGATAATTATGATAATACGGAGAGTAAGACTACAGCCAACCCAAAATGCATTGAATACTGTGCTGTCATGGACATGTTAGATCAGACAAAAATCTAAGGCATATTGAACAAACAGCCAAAAATGCCGGAATATAAATATTTCGAGACGAATCTCTGGTAGGCAATCGTTGCAATGAGCATATTCATAAAGGATTATCAAGTGAGTCAGTTATCATATTGTCCATAATTTACTTGCACTCTCAACGACGACAACTATATTTTTGACAGTAACATTCAAAACATAAATATGAATTTATTTTAAAATTTTTCGAAAATAAATAAAATTATTTGTATCAAAATATATCAGCAATACAACGATAAGAAAAAAAAAACACTTTCTTTCAATTAGATATCGAAATTATAAGAAAACAATTACTTTAGAAATTTCAACAAAACATGTTTTTTTTTCCTTTGAATAATTTGTCGTGTATATCCTAAAAATATCATACGAAATATGTTGGAGTAGTTATGGATTCATTCTAAATTTTAATATGCATTATGAGCATAAAGGGTGCCGGGGGACTAATGAGGCAATTTTGGCAACCAAAAGTACGATGCTTACCAAAAAAACCTCCAGAACGAAATACGCGGAGTAAAAGCTTTTCATCAGATGCGCGACCGTCTTCACAATCTCAAATTCAAACTAAAAGCATCTCGCAGCCTCAAAATCAACAAAGTATCGCTTCACAACCTCAGAGTAGGAGCTCTTCACAACCTAACATTCAAAATAATAAATCTGCACAGCGGCAAGGTAACAAGTCATTGCAATCCCAGAGCCAGCCTAGACAATCGACTATTGCGTCAGATGGAAATGAAAAGGAACAGGAGCTAAATACACAGAATTTAAATGAAAAATCGGAACGCCCAGTTATAGTCGTTGTTGTTGTAAATAAGTACGCACCGATATAATTTAATGGTAAATGTACCGTAATAAATTTGAACATTATTTCAGAAATGAAGAAAACGAAGATAATGAAAATGATGATGGGCGAGATGCTAATCCAAGATATAACCGCGAAATTGATAAAGGTAATGGACGCAGGCTTGATAGAGAACATGATCGCGACCCTAATAGAAATTATAGACGCGCTTCCGAAAAGGAATACGGGTACGACCCAAATAGAGATTATGAGCGTGACCCCAACAGAGTATATGGGCGCGATCCTAATGCAGAATTCAGGCGCGACTCTGAAAGAGGGCGCGATCCCAATGCAGAATTTAGGCGCGACAATGAAAGAGGGCCCACCAACAGAGGGCGCGACCTCGACAGAGATCGCGACTTTAACGTAGCACGCGAACCTGACAGAGGTCGTGATGGAGGATATGGTGGGGACCCTTATAGAGGATATGAACGACCACAACGCGCAAACGATCAATATGAAAACCAAAGAAGTTATGATCGAGACTATCATTGCCAGTGTGTAAGAAAAGGTTCTGATCAACGAAAACGGGATGAAGACACTGCTGACACAGTAACCCAGGCTGATTTTAAACGACTTGAAGAACTTTTAAGCCAGTGTTTGAAGAAAAAGGAGAAACAAAAAGCTGAACCTGAAATTAAAAGGAAAAGCAAAATGCTTTCAGAAGACTTAAATTCTGAAGAAAACCCAAGTTCTATAAACTCATTAGCAACTGAAAAAACAGAAAAGAAAACATCAAAACGTAGTAGAGAAGATTCTGGAAAGGAAACTCGACATAAAAAACCAGAATCAAGTGTAGATTCTAAGAAAGAAAGTTCATCGTCGACTGTAACGTCGGGATCAGAATCACAAGAAAGTGTTAAAAAAGATAATGAAAAAAAAAAAGAGTGTCAAAAAGATTGTGAAGGAGTACAGCCGCCATCGGGATGTCTTCGAGATTGTAAAGGAATACAGCCACCATCGGCATGTCTTCCAGACTGTAAAGGAATACAGCCACCATCGGCATGTCTTCCAGATTGTATAGGAATACAGCCACCACCGACATGTCAGCCAAATTGTGAAGCGGAACGTTATGTCACAATGACAAGTCAATTTTTACCCCCGTCAACACAACCGCAAATGTATAATGATGCAATACGTCCGATTAATGCAACTACTCGCTGTGACCCACAACAATCTCCTTACAGAGGAATGCAGTCTTTAGATTGCGGGAGAGCACTTCCAGCTTACAGGCAACCATCAGCTAGCAGAGGAGCAACCATACCTCCATTGATGACAAACGCCAATGAACAATATATGCATAGTGGACAATATAGAGGTCATCCATCGCATCCATATAATTATGCAATGGGTAGACCACCACAGCAGCTACAAGTTGATGGTCAGTATCAAAAGCAGGAAATGCAATTGGACTGTTACCCTGAATCGTGCCCCAGAGAGTTTCAAGATGAGCCAACGCAGTCAAAAGCACACCGCGAAAGCTGGTGCGATTGCGTGAAAAAACCTAAGGTTCAAGCTAGATACAGTGCTAAATGTGGTCGCATTGAAGTGCCTCTTTGCGTTTTGGAGCCAGTTGAAACATCTCATGATTACATTGAAATTAATGTACCGATTTGTATGAAGAAAGAAAAACGCCCGGCTCATGGGTCCAAGCAATCTAAACAGATGGACGCGAATAACAGTGATGAAAGCGAAAGCGAGGTTTGTAAATGCATCCACAACCTTAGTGCAACGAAAGACGCTAGCAAAAAACTTAAAAATAAAAATACAGACAACTGCGCGTGCGATGATGAAAATCAAAAACGCAAGCAAAAGCCGAAAAAAAAACGAAAAAAACCGATAAAACCTATAAAGGCTTATTGCTGTTCCCAAAAAGAGCCCATACGGACCAGTACTCTACGAAATATGAACGCACCATGTCCCCCGAGAAGCTGTTGCTACAATACCCTTGGTAGATATCGCAATTTTTAGTTAGGCTTGTGTTACTTCTCACATTTGTTCGCATCAAACAATTTCTGGACGACAAATTGTTTAGCCTGGAAATTAACATCATTTTCAATAAAAATTCTGGTAGCTTTAAGGGCAAACAAACCAAGTCACCGGTTTTAAGGCAAAATGCTTTGTACTAAGGCGGAAGCTCCTGTTGATCCCCAAAGATGTCCCTGCAAGTCTTGCAAGCTACGGAACGTCACCTCATCAGAAATTGCAATTTACAAGCAAGAAAAGGAACTGTCAAGAAAAAACGAAGAAGTCCCACAACAACCCGCATTTCCTTTTGGCAAACATAAGAAACCATTGTTAATCCTGGTGGTCAAGTAATTCAATTCTTTTGTTTTTGGTACATTAAATCAGATCATTTTCATATTTGCAGCAAACGCAAAACAAAACGTGGCAGAAATGTTTCTCAGCCGAAGAATGCTGATTCGGTCTGTTATTGTGGCGAGCCGAATTCCATAAGTGCTCAGCAAGAATCGGACCGAAATAATTACTATCAGAACAGAGGACAAAATCACGGTTTACCATCTCAGAGCGAAGATCCGCTCTGCTATTGTAACACGTCGCCTCCTTTCAGCTCTTGTAAATGTGATGAAGACATAATAAAAAAACAAATTATCGAGTGGTTAAATCAGCATTCAGAAGAAACATTGCCAGAAACATCATCAACTGTGCCGGACGAAGCAAAAGCTTTTAAGCCCCAGAAGGATACAAACATTCGTAAATTAAAAAAAAAACGTAGCGATGGCAAAATCAACGAGAGCGATAAAGCAAACGCTGACGGTGATTTTCGGGATCGCTGCAAGAAGGAAAGAATGTGTGGAAAACCGCATCCAATACTTATTAAAAAGCCAACATGTAGCGAACAGATAACAAAGATAAAAGGGAAGGGCAAAAACAAAAGCGGAGTTTGTGACCCTTTTGATTCTTCTGATGAATGTGACGAGAATGAAGGTAATAATGACTGCAGCTGCTGGTGCGATATGGAGCGCCTAGAGAAAACACTGAAGAATATTATTCCGAACGAGGACTGTTTGTGCTATTGTAAGAAAATGGCAAAAAAGTCACCTGAAGAGATTGCGGCTATTGCCCGACAAGAGCGCCGAAAAAATTATGAACTAATGAAGAAAAGGAAAGAGCTAGAAAGGCTGAGAAAACTGAAAGAGGATATGTTAAAAAACAAGTACAAACGTTTTCCGTCAGTGCCTCTACCTGAATTATCACCAAGGCCTGCATATCTAGATTGTTGTAGATGGCGCCCGAACAACATGTCTGTTCCATTATCATGCTATTCGATAGATTATTCACCAACAACTTGGATTCGGCCACAAAATCGAGGTTGGCGCATTTCAATCTAGTCAAAAAAGTAGACATCAATTGCTTACCATTATTTAAATAAGACGCCCTAGTACTAATAATTTTGAACCAAAACAACTTTTAACCGGCCCTAAAGTATTAAAATCAATAAATTAATGTAACGCCCAAATTATCTAGTTTTATTTGAATATTGTGTTTCAATATTTATTTTGCTAATATCAGAGCAAAATAAAAAAATTTAAATGGCCGGGTATCGTAAGCGCGTGCGGAATGTTCGAAGAATTATTCTGAAGAGAGCTAAGACTAAATTGAGTAAGCAATTAAGTGGTACATCCGTTATGCTAACAGTACCGTACAAGACTTCCAAGCACGCGCAAACTATGAATTGCAGCACTACTAGTTTTGGCCCAATGCTTGCCACATCTGACGTAACAACGACATCTGGAAATGAGTTGAGTACCGCTGTTCCAAAACCAAAATGGAACTCTTTACCAAAGGTGGCCGTGACAGCAGCTGTGAACACAAATTCAAATCTGGTCACAGCAGCTGCAACGACTAATAATCCAATTATCTCTACAGCGAACCAATCGACACTTAACAGAAAACGATATAAGTCGTACTATACAGCACCGCATTTAGTCCAGAACTACTATAGCAGCACAGCTCGATCTAACCATACTCGGCCTGCAAATAAAATAATTTATCACAATCCAAAGTCAGTTGTCCCTCAACCGTCCATTTCTAAAGCCATACAGACCATCGACCCAGTAACAATAGTGGAACCGGAAGACGTTACACAAGGTTAGTGTTTATAGCTTTGTAACATTCAAATACTGAAATTTTAACGTTATTTTTTTTTTATTTTTAATAGAGTCTGATATCTTATTGAAGCCATCGCTGCGTCGTATGTCCACTTTGGATGCCTGGACATGTACTAGTGAAACCTTAATGAGAGAATGTTCCGGACGCTCACAGAAGCACATGATAGCGCCACCTTGCCAAGATAACACCACGCGTTGTGCAGTAAAATCTGTATTGTATCCTTCGGGTTGGAATATGACAAGGGACAATCTCTCCAAGGAATCGGCAAACATCCTACAGACTCTTATAAATCGACCACGCAGCAAGTCAGTGGGCACTAACACAAGTGATTTCGAGGATATTGAGAATGATAATAATCACAGACAGTTATCAAAAAGCGATGATGTGTTGAACAAGAAACGCTCTGAACAAACGGTGATGGATCCTCAAAGGGAATATATATCAAAAATGGTGCAAACCGAAAAACATGCTGTTTTAAGAGATTCTAAGAAAAAACACAGTGTAACAGTGAAATCATTAAAAAGCAAGCTAACAAAAACTCTTTGGGATCCCTCTTCCAAAATTAGACATTTTTGTACTTATGACACAAAAGCTGTTAGAAGTAATAGAAGCTTCTTAAGCATTTTGACAAATGAAGAGAATTACAATGTTGGCGGTCAGGATTTTGACAATGATCAGGAAGCAAATAGTTTTGAGAAGGCAATTAGCTCCCATTCCGATGTCGACTCTGCACCATCGACAATTAAGCTGAAATGTAACCGTATAGTGGTGTGCTGCAATGAGAACAGCGAGTCTGGAGGTCTCGAAATAGAGTGCAGCAATTTTCACACTAAAAGAAACGAACGAAAAAGCTTAAATAATTATAAAAAAAATGGTGTAAAAGTAGAAAGCAACAATATTGAATCGAAAAGTGAGAGAAGGAGATCAATTAATTATAGAGACAATTCAGAAGATTTTTACAGTTCTTCGAATGAGACAAAACATGAAACCGAACAAAACTTCAAACGGCAAAAAAAAAATGCAAATGGCCGCCATACAAAATCGAGTCGTAATAAAAATAATGCTTTAAAAACAAAATATGTGGATGGTTCAACAATCAATTCAAATGATCAATCTGCTTATGATCGCCAAAAAAGACAGCGTTCTGCAAATTGTTGCAGTTGTGATAATCATAAAGTTGACAAAAGAAGAAATAGTTTAAAGGCCGGTGATTCTATACGAAATGATGAAAGACAAAACAAAAAACACGTTAAAGAAATAAAATATCGGTCTCCTCAGATTTCTGAATACCAAACAAGTAAAAAGTTTAATCAAAAATTTAACGGACCATCAGATATATGTACAAAGTGTTATTGTGAAACTGATACAGATCCAAACGAATATTATGGCCATGGAAAATCATTTAATTATCATAATAAAAATAAAGGCTTTAGAGAATCTAAAGACTTTGATGAAAATAACGATTGTGATATTCAATGCAAATATCCCTCGGGATGGAAAATGCATTGTGATTCTTTTAAAAATGATAGCGCTGCTAGTGTAAAATGCTGTGCCTTTATTTCCTGTCCTTCTATGAATAACTCTAAAAGTAGTTTATCAAGTCCTCAACAAGAATTTAAGAAATCACAGAAATTGCATTATTCCAATATAGAAAAAATTAGCTTACCCCCTGGCTCTGGTGCACCTATGTATTCCGAAAAACAAGCTCCAAGAGAACGCAGATACTCTGAGGGTCGTTCTGCACGTACAACAGAAAGGCGTGAAAACAGATTTAGAAATGAGAGCAATAATCGTGCCAGGTTTTCGAACAGCAATACCAGTCACAGTTTATCGCAAATCGGTAGACAATCAAAGCCAATTACCATGAATACAAACAAGGGAGTTATTAACTATCAATCAGACAGCACTTTCAGCGGCTTTGAAGATAGAATACCAAAACGTCGAGAGAATCAAACTGGTCGACGATATAAAGACATAGAATCTGAAGAAAGCATCACACAATTCCAAAATTATGATAGTGTCACCGACTCATGTAATGATATGACATGTCCTTTTAAGAAAAGAAATTCATCACAATCTCTTCAAAGGAATTTTAAGAACAATTCAAACCCAGACTATTGTGATGATAAGACATGTCCTAGTCGTAAAGCTAACTATTGTGATGATAAGACATGTCCTAGTCGTCAAGGTAACTATTGTGATGATAGGACATGTCCTAGTCGTCAAGGTAACTATTGTGATGATGAGACATGCCCCAGTCGTCAAGCTAAATATTGTGATGATAAGACATGTCCTAGTCGTCAAGGTAACTATTGTGATGATAAGACATGTCCTAGTCGTCAAGGTAACTATTGTGATGATAAGACATGTCCTAGTCGTCAAGGTAACTATTGTGATGATGAGACATGTCCAAGTCGTCAAGCCAACTCAAGAAATAATAAAGAAGCAGACAGACTAACTCCAAAGTCAACTCAACGAAATAAAAGCGGAGTTTATAATGATAAATCTCAAAGACAACAAGCTATCAGAAAAAATCAACACGAAGCAAATGTGTTATGTTCTTGTGCTGCTGGCAAAGATGATTTCGTCGATCGTCATAATAAACCAACTCACAAGCCTATAGATTGGGGCAGCAAAAATACGGCTCCGCGACCGCAACGTCAAACGACTCAATCCAATAACTATATGAAACCACAAGAAGATGCAACAAAAAGATATCAGACGCAGTATCGACAGCATGACAACGACTATAGAAAATCAATACCAACCAAAAGGTATGAAACAAAACCTGTTGTTATGAGCAACAACAACAATTATGACCAAAGAAATGTATTAGAAACAAATCATCAACTCAGATCTTCAAGACCACAACCATATGATTTTACCAGTGCAAATAGTCCAAGCGGTGCATGCACCCATTGTGTACCAAAACACCGACCAACACCCCCCCCGCGAAGAAAATCAAATACAAAAATTATTGAAAAAACTGATCGCCGTAAACGTTCAAGCCAACAACGAGCGCAATCGCATTATGTAAAAAAAGACCCATGTAATGAAACAAACTGCCCCAGTCTAAAAAAAAATTATGAAAATAATTCAAACCACAACAATTTATATACGTGGTCTTCAACCGCTGAAAACAAGCATACTAAACAGCATCACTCAAATGAAGCAAGCCACAATCAAAAGTCTCCCTCATCCCAACCAACGCAATCTCCAACAACAACTCAACCGCAGCATTATCCAACGGGTGCAACAACCAATCAAAATCAACCCTATACATGTTGTGACTTGCAATGTTGCCCAGTTTCAATAAAAAAAACTTCTACAAATCATCAATCTTCAGATAAAAAGAAGTACTCTAAATCGAATAACAACGATGTGAAAGTCATTAATGATTCTAGTGCAAAATTTTCTGAGCCATCAAAGTCATGCCAAAATGTTAGAGATACTATATACAAAACTTTCGGTTATGAAATATCAGATTATCAAATCAAAGAAGGTCCAGAAAAGTCAAGCAGTGCAGAGAAAACAGAGAAACGAAAAAAGCATAAAACTAAGAAAAAGCCTAGTGAAAATGAGTTTTTCACGATATGCACTAATAATACGCAAAAGGATACAAAAAAAAAAAGTGGCCCATGCGGATGCGATTAGAATCATAATAAAATTAAGAAGCACGATTACGGAACCACTTTACTACAAAAACAAAAAGTTTTGCCTCCAAGTTCGTTTGAAATTTTTGTCCTCAAAAAAATTATTGATAAATTCAGTAGAATTCAAAATTTTAAGCAAATGTTACGGCCTTTTTAAAAAAGATAAAATTAATTTTTTTTTTTTTTTTTTTGGTGAACTAATAAATAAAATTTAACCCAATTATGTGCTTGTTTTAATATTGTGCAAAAGTAGTTCGTGTCTATTTTTGTCACCTTTGTTACCATCTTTTGGCAAAATGTACAGTGCTCCGAAAGAATTGTTTGAGTCCGAAAGCGCTGATGTAATCGAATTGCGTGACAATGTGCAAGTTCTGGTGTTGGAGTCATCCTCAAACAGCACGGTTAGCTCCTTGGTAGCGCCAGTCAGTCCAGGCGCACTTATTTCAAATAATAATCAGATGGAAAATGCACCACAGTACCAAGTAACCGTTGTACCGGACGGTCATACAAATGCTTTCCTGGTTCGACGTGTGCCGGAACCTAATAACGGTAATAATGACTATCAGTCGCCCAATCTGTTTCAAAGTTCTCGTCATAGTGGCAGAAATTTGTTAATGAGTAGCAATGAAAGCAATTGTCGTAAAACGCGCAGCGATTATGATATTCAACATGATGGACACGGACGCAAATATCTATTAGCGGATAGTTTTGTAGAGGGTTTACGGCAGACAAAGTCAACGTCAGGAAAATTTGAAAATGTTAACCAATCCAATCCACTCTTAATGTTTCTAAGAAATTTCGATGGCAATCGAAAATGTGCTGACACAAAAAGTACCTGCAGCCACAGAAGTAATGCAAGCATGAAGCTAAAGAATAATATTATACCAATCATTCCAGTTAAAAGTTTGAACCATCCCAGTAGCTCTGGAAATCGACAACCGTGTTTTGTAAAAAAATATCTTCGTAAGAGTAAATTGGTGTTGCAAGATCATGCGAATGTTATTCCAGGATTTGCACAGTTGGCTAGCTTAAGATGCCTTCCGAATGAAAGGCGAAAACCTTTTTCTTTTAAATCGCATTTTAATAGAATTAAATGCAGATCATACAACAGGCAATGTAGCGGTTATGATTCTGATTGTAATGATCCAGACCCGCCTGAAAATGAATCAAATGAACAAAATACAAGCCAATCGTGTCATCAGGATTGCCCGTATTCCAACCAAAGGGAAAATAACTATGACGACAGTACCGCTCAAACACCACCGCCGCCACCAACAGAAGAAAATCTGGAGTATAGCTGTCCTTGCCATGTAGAGTACCAGCCTCAAATGGAATACGAAGAAGAATGTCCATGCTATGACCATCAGGCTTACAATGAAATGGTCCATCCTGAGCATAATGCTCATTGCCTTGAGGAAACTTGTCGAAGTCCTTATCAAAGTCGAGTTGCAAGCAGAAATCAAAGCATCCACAATCAGTCTTCAAACCCTGCTGCAGCTATTAATTATAATTATTGCACTGTAGAAACTTGTCGAAGTCCCCGACAAAGTCGAGTTGCAAGTAGAAATCAAAGCATACATAGTCAGCAAACAAGCCCAGTCGCACCTACACAATACAATTATTGTACTGCTGAAACTTGCCAAAACTACGGTCGAAATCGTACTCCAAGTAGAAATCAAAGCATTCACAGTCAACCACCAATGCAAGCATCACAAAACCAATATGAAAATTGTACTTCAGTAACTTGTCAGAATCAAAGTCGACATAGTCGGGTTCCAAGCAGAAATCAAAGCATTCACAGTCAGCCACCAATGCCAGCTGCACAAAACCAATATTGCACTGCAGTAACTAGTCAGAATCAAAGTCAACATAGTCGGTTTCCAAGCAAAAATCAAAGCATTCACAGTCAACCATCAATGCAAGCTGCACAAAACCAATATTGCACTGCAGTAACTTGTCAGAATCAAAGTCAACATAGCCGCGTTCCAAGCAAAAATCAAAGTCAACATAGCCGCGTTCCAAGCAAAAATCAAAGCATGCATAGCCAGCCGCCAATATTAGACGTGGCGTGTGATCAATGTCTTCCTTGTACTAGAGAAACTTATGAGAGTCAAAGACAGAGTCGAGTCGGAAGCAGAAATCAAAGCATGCATAGTCAGCCATCAAAAGAACCAAATGTTGATGTACCCAGGGATCCCGATGTACCTCCTGATGATTTTCTCTCCACTCCACGAAGAAGTACAACTTCAAAAGTATATGTAAAGCCGAGTCTTCAAACTCAAGATTGCGACTGTAACTACTATGCCGAAAGAGATCAGAATGACGACAACAGAGATCCATGTAACAAAACCACCTGCATTACCCGTGGAGTAGCTAATTATCAGGTTGATCAAACGGTAAGGAGTCCACGGAAAAATGCAACTCAAGAGATCAACAATACTAATTATGTACAAAGTGATGAGTACGATGAAATTCAGGAGTCATGCACCTGCATTACCCAAGAGGTAGCTAATTATCAGGTTGATCAAAGAGAGGTAAATCGACAGAGAAATACAACTCAAGATTGCAAATGTGCAATCGACTTACAAAGTGATAAGTATCAAGATATCCAGGAGCCATGTAACAATAAAACCTGCATTACCCAAGAGGAAGCCAATTATCAGGTTGATGAAAGAGAGGTAAGTCGGCAGAGAAATACAACTCAAGTTTGCAACTGTGCAACCAGTCTACAAAGTGATAAGTATGAAGATATCCAGGAGCCATGTAATAGGAAAACATGCATTACGCAAGCAGTAGCCCATCATCACGTAGATCGAACACTGCCGGGTAGAACTCCAGCTTGCAACTGTGAGAACTATGTACAAAGTGATGAATATGATGAAATCAAAGAACCATGCAACAGAGCTACGTGTAATATCAGTAAGTATCCAGCTGAAGAAAGTGAACAATATGATAATATTAGAGAGACATGCAATAGAAACACCTGCAATCAACCGGATCGTCAAACACCAAAGAGTCCACGGAGAAGTACATCATCAAAATCATCGGCACAGTGGGTCGGTCCAACTCAAGATTACGAATATGTAGAAAGTGATCAATATGAGAGGCATGACCCATGCAACAGAGCTACGTGTAATACCAGTAAGTATCAAGCTGAAGAAAGTGAACAATATGATAATATTAGAGAGACATGCAATAGAAACACCTGCAATCAACCGGATCGTCAAACACCAAAGAGTCCACGGAGAAGTACATCATCAAAATCATCGGCACAGTGGGTCGGTCCAACTCAAGATTACGAATATGTAGAAAGTGATCAATATGAGAGGCATGACCCATGCAACAGGAGAACATGTAATACCAGTAGGTATCAGGCGGATTCTAATCAACCAACTATCACGCAAAAAAGATCAAAATCTTGTCACAGAGAAAATTGTTATGAATACCAAGAAAGCAGTCATCAACATCAACCTAAAATGCCCATTTCGCAACAGCAATCAATACAAGCTAGCTCTTGCTATAAAGATGGTAGAGTTTGTAGCCAATATCAGAGTAATCTTACTGTTTCGCAACTAAAATCAATGGATACTAATAGTAGTTGTAAAAGAAGTACCTGTATGGAGGATAACCAGGGAAATGACATTCAATTAAATACTACGCAGAAAAAAAAAACTGGCCATGAACCGTGCAACAAACGCAATTGCATATTTAAATCAAGCAAAGCCAAATTGGGTCAAAATCAACAAAGTGACCCGAAAAGTTGTAGAAAGAACAATTGCATTTTCAGATCAAAACGCTCAAGAGCACAAAAACAGAACAATCAATCATACGCGGCTAATCAAAATTTTTCAGTAGGCTGTGTTGGCACAATGAACCAACCAATAAACCAACCAATGAACCAACCAATGAACCAATCAATGAACCAACCAATGAACCAATCAATGAACCAAAACCAACAAATTGGTCAATCGCGTAATCAAAACAGTGGGAATTTTGGTATGTGTTCCAATAATGATAAGATCAGTCAAGACAATCAGAATAAATATAATTTTTATTATAAAAATGGACCAAAAGACATGCAACCTCGAGATTTACAAGCTTGTGATAATTCTACATGCTCACCAAATAAATATGACAGTCAAATGGCAAAAGGCGAAAAAGGCACGAAAAGCAACCAAAAAAGGATTTCTGCATCGCAAGCACTTACCAACAAAATATCAGATCAATTTAACAAAGTACGAATGCGATTTATGAAAAGACACAAGTCAAAAAAGCAAGCAGAAGCAGAAGTAATATGTGAATCAGATTGTAGAATTGTGGAACAGAATAATACTACAACGACATGTTGTAAGGATCCAGACACAATCGTTTGTGTATCAAACGATGAGAATAAAGATGAGAATAAAGATATGCGATCCACTGTGATAAGCGAATGTCCAAACTATGACAAGAATAAAGACATGAGATCTAATGAGATAAGGGATTGTCCATTTATTGAATATGAGGACAAATTATCAGAAAAGAAATGTATTTGTTCAGAATCGGATGATTTTGATGATGAACAAAAATTAAAAGCTAATAAGCAATATTGCAAGTGGAGAGAAGCAAAATTGATGCACGATAATTCGAATTTAATGGAATGTGAATGCTCCGAAGAAGAGTTAGATACGGAATGCATTTGTTCAGATTCAGAGACGCCAGACGAAAGAAAAAATATAAAATATATCAAAAACAAAAAGGAAGGTACATCAAGCGAAAGAAAAGGAACTAAACAAAAGATAAACCGAATTGAATGTGAATGCTCCTCTTCAAACTACGTTTTACAACAAAAATTAATAGGTAGTAAGAAGAGTAAATCTCCAGATTTTAAATCGAAAGAAACAAGAAATAAATATTCTGAAAATCTAAAAGAATGCCTATGTTCCGAAGAGGAATTAGAAGAAAGGGAATGTGCTTGTTCCGATTCAGATCCTCTGGATCAAGCAGATATAAATACTAAACGCAAGTTAGAAGGTAATACAAAAAGTAATAAACGCATTTCTAAGTCTGAAGAAAGAAAATTAAATAACGCTTCGAAAAAACTGAAAGAATGCATATGCTCCGAAGAGGAAATAGTTGAAAAGGCATGCGTTTGTTCCGATACAGATTCCCAGGATCACAGAGAAAACAATATTGAAACCAAATTACAAGGAAAAGACTTTTGCGATAAGAAGAGTAGAAAACGTGATTCTAAACTAAAAGAAACGAAATCAAATAACGTGTTTCGAAAATTAAAAGAAACCAAAAGCTCAGAAGAGGAATTAGAAAAAAGCAAATGCGTTTGTTCCGACTCAGAATCGCAGGATCAGAGAGTTTTAGGAAGAAATAAACGTGTTTCTAAGTCAAAAGAAACGAAATCAAATAACGTGTCTCGCAAACTAAAAGAATGCGTGTGCTCGGAAGAGGAAGTAATAGAAAACAATTGTGTCTGTTCCGACTCAGAATCGCAGGATCAGAGAGATGTGGCAAGAAAAAGACGTGTTTCTAAATCAAAAGAAATTAGTTCAAAGAATGTGTTTAGTAAATTGAAAGAAACCGAAAGCTCTGAGGAGGAATTAGTAGACCGCAAATGTTTTTGTTCCGACACAGAATCGCAAGATCAGAAAGGTATGGGAAAAAATAAACGTGACGCAGATTCCCAGGATCGCAGAGAAAACAATACTGAAAGCAAATTACAAGGAAAAGACTTTTGCGATAAGAAGAGTAGAAAACGTGATTCTAAACTAAAAGAAACGAAATCAAATAACGTGTTTCGAAAATTGAAAGAAACAGAAAGCTCTGAAGAGGAATTAGAAAAAAGCAAATGCGTTTGTTCCGACTCAGACTCGCAGGATCAGAAAGTTATAGGAAGAAATAAACGTGTATCTAAGTCAAAAGAAACGAAATCAAATAACGTCTTTCGAAAATTGAAAGAAACAGAAAGCTCTGAAGAGGAATTAGAAAAAAGCAAATGTGTTTGTTCTAACGCAGAATCGCAGGATCAGAAAGGTATGGGAAGAAATAAACGTGACGCAGATTCCCAGGATCCCAGAGAAAACAATACTGAAACCAAATTACAAGGAAAAGACTTTTGCGATAAGAAGAGTAGAAAACGTGATTCTAAACTAAAAGAAACGAAATCAAATAATGTGTTTCGAAAACTAAAAGAAGATGATAGCTCCAGAGAGGAGTTATTAAAAGGCAAATGCATTTGTTCCGACGCAGATTCCCAGGATCACAGAGAAAACATTGCTGTAAGCAAATTACAAGGGAAAGACTTTTGCGATAAGAAAAGTAGAAAACGTAATTCTAAACTAAAAGAACCGAGATCAAATACCGTGATTCAAAAACTAAAAGAAGATGATAGCTCAGAAGGGGAATTGTCAAATAGCAAATGTGCTTGTTCCGACAAAAAATCTAAGGATCAGAGAGATATGGTTATAAAACAACGAGTTTCTGAGTCAACAGGAACGAAATCAAATAATGTGTTCCGAAAACTGAAAGATGATGAAAGCCCCGAAGAGGAATTAGAAGAAAATGAGTGTATTTGTTCCGACGCAGAAACGCTGGACCAGACAGATTCTAATACTGAAAATAAAATAAAAGGCGCAGACTTTTGCAACAAAAAAAAATATATACGTGTTTGCAAGTGGAAAGATGCGAAATGCAAAATCGATTCTCAAAATCTAAAAGAAGAGGAAGTCTTCGAAGGGAAGTCAATGAAAGAAGAATGTATTTGCTCAGACTTAGAACCAAACCATTCAGAAACAGGTGATGATAATGAAAAAAGATTAAAAGTGATAAATTGTGATACAACGAAGAAAACCCGAGAAGATTTTAGACAGGGCCCCGATTGCATATGCAAACAGCGATCAACCTCAAAATTTGGTATTGAATCAAATATTTCTGTACGTAAATCTAGCAATTATAAGACGACAACATCTCAAGAGGCTAAGTATATTTGTGAGGATTCATCAAAAGAAAATGCCAATGGCGTGCTGAAGGGCTCAGATTTTTGCGATGATACGACTAAGCGATCAACAAAGTCTGGGCAATATTGTCCTTTGCCCAAAAATGATAGAAGCAAATTAGATTCCTGTGTATGCTCTGATTTCAGTAGTAAGCTATCAAAAACTGACATTTGCGATAATGCAATTAAGCGATCACCAAAGTCTGGGGAATATTGTCCTTTGCCCAAACATGATAGAAGCAAATTAGATTCCTGTATATGCTCAGATTTCAGTAGGAGACCATCGAAAACTGACGTTTGCGATGATGCGATTAAGCGATCATCAAAGTCTGGGGAATATTGTCCTTTGGCCAAAAATGATAGAAGCAAATTAGGTTCCTGCATCTGCTCTGAGTTCAGTAGGAGGTCATCGAAAACTGACGTTTATAAGGCAACAAAGGACGAAATTTGCGACTTAAAAAAAAAACGTAGTACTTGCGAAGACACTTATTTTGAAGAGCAATGTCCCAGTGATGATAGTCTTAATCAAACACCTCGTGTGTTAAAAGGCAAGGACTTTTGCGAAAATGACTCTTTTAAAATCGTTGACAAAATTATTAAAGAAAACCAAAAAGAAGATTACGGAAGAGGTAATTGTAAATATACTGGCAAAGATTCAGAGTCTGAGCAATCTGATCACAAGTTAAAAGGAAGAGCGTTTTGTACCGAAAACATGTCCACTAATGATAATAGTGGAAAATGTAAATCCCTCAAAAATGAAAATCTACTAGACAATACAGATGAATTTAACCTTAAATGCAAACAAACAAACGATCAGTCTGAAAAATGCGGTTGCGTTCATGACGTAGAACTAACTGGAGAAAAATTTGAATATAATAGCGGAAGGATCCACAAAGAAACGACTCCTTACAATTCTGATTGTGACGAGCCATATGATGATAAACTGGAAAATGGTATTTCGCATGGTGATCGAATCAAAAACTCGAATATTTGTGAGTGCAAAGATATTTGCAGTACGAAAAGCAACGCACGAGAGAAAACCAATACCGATTTGGATCGCAGTACTGATCAAAAGTTATTGGAAAGCGAATATTATGAAAAGAAAGTCGATAAATGCAAATGTCATGATTCTCCAAGCATGGAGGTAGATATTAGTAGTAAGCCTAAAGGCAATATTGTGCCCAGAGATTTTCAAGTTGAAGAAACTGATAGTCTAAGGTGTGTGGACTCACAGAGTAAATTGAAACAAGACACCTTCAACGAGGATAATTTTGAATGCCTTGAAGAAAAATCAGAAACTGATGGATGGCTAAGGGCAAGCGATTTTTGTGATAACGAATGTGATTGCCGTAGAAGTCTTGATCTACAGAGTAAGCTGAAAATTAGTAGAAAAGATGTCGAAAGTTGTAAATGCCACAAACAAGATACCAAATCCAAATCGGAAAATAAGCTTAAGGACAGCGATTTTTATAATGGAATAAGTAATGCTCGGTATGAGGTCGACAGTTGCATATGTAGTGATCTTACTCTACAATCTGAACGTATGACAAAAGATAATTATAGTTATAGTGGTTCAAAAGGGAAGTTAAAATCGAATGATTTTTGTGAGTGCGAAAGCAATGGTCGGCAGAAGAAACGCTCGAGCAAAACCAAACAAATAACCTCAGACGTCGATTTTTGTAAGTGTGGCACAAGCACTGGCAAGAAGTTTGGAGAGTTCTTTAGTTGTGACAGTGATGATGTAAATGATAGCGACGTTTGCAAATGTTACGACCTTCCCATTAAATCGGAGAGCAATCGTAGTCAAAAAAATAAAAAGTCTTTGGACAAATCTGATAGGAGTATAAAAATGGATGATGTATGTCAATGTAAAACTCCAAGTAAATCGAAAGAAAGTGATTTATGTGAATGCTACTTACCTTTAAAAAAGAAATCATCACTAAAAACACAAAAGAAAAGTTGTGCGTGTGACGATGATCCTGCTGGTCAAAAATCGGCCAAAGGACCAAAAATTGTTATAGTCTGTGAGGAGAAACAAAAAAGAAATAGCAACACAGATAAATTCTGTGTACGTAAATTAAGTCGCACAAGACACGACAGCAAGTCATCTTCTTCGAGCTGTTGTAGCTGTACACCAAACAATTCAGAGGCACGAAATGCAAAAAAGTCTTGCTCTTCGACTGGTTCTGGAAGAGAACATGATGGTAAGCAAAAAAAGAAGAGGAAACTTTCAACTGATGACGACGACACAAGTCAAGATGAAACTGAGTGTAGGCCAAGAGCAAAAAGTGGTAGTTGTAACAACGAGTTCAGGGAACCAAGATCAGGCGAATTTTTTGGAAGGCCACCGGTTTATAACACGTATCCGCAATGTGAGTTACCTATGCAGGGGATGGAGGAGGCTAATCGCCTGCAAAGGTCAATATCACATTGTAATGAAATACGTTCACAAAGACATGCTGACAATCAATTACCAAAGATAAAAATTGAATGTCGCATTGTCAATTGCGGATCAACTCTAAGTAATCCCAGAACAACCGATAGTTGTAACTTAGGAATGAACAGTTCCATACCAATCTGTGGAGAACAATCATGCAAATTTAGTCATAACAATAATCAAGGGTTGCCTCATACCAACAATTACAACTCAAATACTAATGGTTTACGCTTCAAAAGTTGCCCTAGTCATCGAAATAATTATGTGTCATTAAGTAAGGGAGTCGATTCCAATGTTGATTGTGAAGTACCAATTTCACCACGACTTCAACTGAAAAACAGTGAAGATTTTGTGTGTCCAGGTTCTAAGGCACTAAATTCAGGAACCAGTCGTCGTATTAGGCCAAGAACTCAAAGCAGCTACAATGATATTTGCTCTAACAATAGGCGGAGTCAACGAAATAAAGACATCGAATCCCGTAAAAAGGACAATTCGTTTGTCTTTCATTGCAGTATAGGGAACTTATCGATAGTTCAAAATGAAAACGATGAAGATCAGAATAATCGCTCTAATCATCGTTGCCATAACATGACAAGGAAAGGAAACCACCAACATGATTCCACTTGTATTGGTCAAACTAATTCAAGAACGCGAACTTCTGAAAGAAATTGTGGCAAAAGATGCTGCAGCAATAGAAGATTATGTAAAACTACAACTTCTGATTGTAGTAGTGACAATGACGACAAACGTTTTCAGCACTTGAATAATAACCGACACTGCAAGAATACGAGATTAAATAGAAGCAAAACCTGCTTTTATAATCCAAACTCCAATTCAAATAGAAATAAACGAGATTGCAGCAAGTCTGTTTCAAGCAGAAAGTCAATCTCAAGTTGTGATTCAGATCGAGAAGACAGCAGTGAAGAGTCTGATTCAAAATCGAGTGCACCGTCTTATTGCGACCCTCAAGAATGTTGTCGTTCAAAGACTGCTTCTTATGATGAAGATGATAGATTTTCAAGAGACACAAACAACGTTTGTGACAAAGGAAAGGTATAGTAAGTTAAAGCTGATAATCGCAAAATGATCATGGTAATGTTTTAAGTTACGCTTAGATGTGTCACTATTGTAATGATCAGAAAAACGATGAATATAAAAGTGATTCTTGTTGTAATGATTACTCTGGATCCAGTGGGTCTTGTGACGGAAGTTGTTACTCCAGTGGCACTTCGGATGCTTCATGCAGTGGCAATCGTGATTTTGGAGGTCAAAGCATTCATGCCGGTAAGTGTTTCAACAAGATTACAATGAATACAAAATGTGCTCAAACTACAAAATTAGCCAGATATATGGTTAAAAATAAACGTCCAGTAAAACGTTATAAAAAAACTAAAAGATGTAAAAGCCGCCCAGAATATCCTACAGAGTACAAGCCCACACCACCTGTTCCTATAGAGTCATGTAGATCACTGGGCGGATACTGCAATAACAGGCGACGTCGTCGTGCTAGGAATGAACAACGAGCTCCGCGCTCAGTTAGCGCTAATGAAATTTTAGAACTTTTGGTAAGTGTAAATATCTTCAAAGCCGGGAATCATATAATATTTTATGTATGGAATTATAGTCACCTGTTGCCACAAACAGTGAAGTGGCCGTTATTTATGTCAACACAAATTGGGTCAACAACACATCTTCTCATAGTATTTCGGAACATATTGAGCCGAGATGTACTGACAAAGTCAATAGCAAAAATGATACGCCAGGACCGAGTTCACCAAATTAAGCACATTTATCATTTAACACATTTATCTATATATCTACCAAATTAATAGACAAAACAATTGGCACCATTCAGTAATACAATAAACAATAGATTGAACAAACCAAAGACTTACTTGAAATCTTTTATTAAAGTAGAAAAAATTCACTTTTAAAACAAATTAACTGAAAATTTGAACCAAATTTGGTTGGAGATGAGCAGATCAAACAAAACTAACTACAAGTTGTGGTATTTTTTAGTATTTATTTTAGAGTTGTCTACACATAAAATGGCCACTCTGATCACTCCGGTATTTTAAAACACTTGGCTCAAAGAGATTGAGATAAGGTACGCCTATACTACACCGCGCACACGCAGCACATAAAACACTTTAATGCTGATTTAAAATAAATAAGATAGATTAAGATAAGGTGAAAGTACAACTTGTCCGTTTTGTCATACATTCCCACTTACACGCTTGGACCTTGCACACCATGTCGACGAAACCAGCAGCTAAACCGAACAAATCAAAGGAGCAGGGTGTACTCACCAAAGGGTACCTATTTGTGTACAACGCGGCACAGGTCGTCGGCTGGAGCTACATATTGTTCCAGTTGGTCAACTACTACCTGTTGCAGGGACCTGATTTCCGAGCTCGCATAACGCTTTGGGACTACACGCGTACAGCTGTGATAGTGTTTCAAAATGCTGCCTTCATTGAAATACTCAACGCCGCATTAGGCTTTGTCAAATCAAATCCAGTTGTGACTACATTCCAGGTGCTAAGTCGAATGATGGTGGTCATTGGTGTCGTTATGGCTACACCAACGGGAAAGGTGTCACCTGGTTTGCCAATAGCATTGTTAGCGTGGACAATTACTGAGATTATACGATATGGCTACTATGCCTTGAACATCATTAAGATTGTGCCACACTTTGTCGTCTTCTTGCGCTACACAACCTTTATTGCACTCTACCCAATTGGCGTTACTGGAGAGCTGTTGTGCTTCTGGTGGGCTCAAAGTTATGCAAAGGATCATAGCGTGTGGTCGGTGGAGATGCCCAATAAGTGGAATGCCACTTTCTCCTACTTTGCGCTGCTCTGGATAGTGATGCTGCTTTATATTCCGCTTTTCCCGCAGATGTACCTTCACATGTTTTCGCAGCGTAGGAAGATTCTCGGCGGTGGAAGCTCGAGCGTTCCAGACAGTAAGAAAAAGGCGCAGTAAGCGACCTTCATCGCCATGTAGACAATCGATTGGTGCAACGACCGATCGATTACATAATTAATTTTTACGTCATACTTAATGATATTCATTTGTGCAAATTGCAAACAGTGGTTTGTTTTCGTCATTTCGATTTCTCACTTTTATATTCAGACTGGTTTTTGTTTGACCTTTTGCACCCGATTTCCATACTTCGAACTTCGATTGATTTCGAAACTCGCGAAATATTGTTAGTGGTTTTTGTGTACAAATTTTCAATAAATAAATGACAATTTTATAGGTTCATACCTCTTTTCGTTTAATTTTTCTTAAGAAACAAAGTCTAGCTTTAAGTGTACAATATAACCAAATATAATCCATTGGTGTTCATCTCTAGTGCTGCGACCACTGAATGGTTTTCAGGTCAATACCTTCCTGGACCATCTCCCAAAGCGGTGACATTTCACGCAGGCGCTCGACATGTTTGATGCACTTGTCTGCGGTGTAATCCACCTCTTCAATGGTTGTGAAACGTCCAATTCCAAAGCGAATTGAACTGTGCGCAAGATCTTCATCAGTGCCAATGGCACGCAACACATATGATGGCTCAAGCGAAGCGGATGTGCACGCTGAACCACTAGAAAGCGCGATGTCCTTCAGTGCCATGAGCAGAGACTCGCCCTCAACGTACGCAAACGATAGATTCAGACAACCACTGTAAGTTTCCTTAGGGTCACCATTGCGAATAACATGTGACAGCCTTGAAGTTATGCGATTCAGCAGCCGGTTTGAGAGAAAGTCCACCCAATTCTTATCGTACTCCATCTCCTGCAAAGCTAACTCGGCGGCAGTTCCCATTCCTACCACTAACGGTGCGGGAACTGTGCCACTGCGCAAGCCACGCTCTTGTCCACCACCACTTTGGATTGGCTCAAGACGTACTCGCGGTCGGCGGCGAACATAGAGCGCACCAATGCCTTTTGGGCCGTAGAGCTTGTGTCCCGAAATGGACATTAAGTCCACATTTGATGCGTTTACATCAAGTGGTATTTTTCCAACAGCTTGCGCTGCATCCGTATGGAAGAATACTTTGCGTGCACGGCAGAGCGCACCAATTTCCGTTATGGGCTGCTTGACGCCTGGTTTTCGGGTAAATTAAAAGTAAGATCCAACGTTTTAGTTGCTGCTTTTTATTTAACTCACCGATTTCGTTGTTCACAGTCATCACTGAGACCAGCGATGTTTCTGGCGTGATGAGTCTTTCAAGTTCATTCATATCAATTATGCCGTTTGGTTGCACTCCCAAATAGGTAACTTTGAAGCCTTCGTTCTCCAAAGCGCGACAAGAGTCTAATACGCACTTGTGTTCCGTCTGTGTTGTGATCACGTGCTTCTTCTTGGTGCCATAGAATCTTGCCACTCCTTTGACTGCAATGTTGTTTGACTCGGTTGCTCCAGATGTAAAGATGATTTCCTTTGGGTCGGCGCCAATCAGATTGGCAACTTTTTCACGTGCAGCCTCCACTGCTTGTTCCGTCTCCCAGCCATAGGCGTGTGTCCGTGAGTGTGGATTACCATAAAGGTTTGTTAAATAGGGTAACATGGTATCCAACACACGTGGATCCATCGGTGTTGTGGCCTGCGCATCTAAGTAAAGTGGTCTGCCAACAATTTTCTCAGCACTAATGTTGAATCTGGTCTGTCGCTCGCGAAAATCTGTGACAATGTTGGTTAATAAGTTTAAATAAACGAAAACCCGTATCGTCAGTCACCTTTTGATGTAGCCGCGAATTTCTTGGCTGGCTCAGCTGCCGATGATGAATTGTGCCGGTCGACAATCCCTTTCCCAGCTAACTGACGAAGCGTTAAAGGCGATCTTTTCGGCAATCTATTTGCTAATTTATACATATTGGATTCAATTCAACGTTACCAAGGCTCAAAATATAAAAAAACAAATCCTTTTTTATTCCCAACTTTATACAATAATAACTATTTCACAATTCTCAAGAAGGTCGACTATCAGCTGATAAGCATCAACACAAACGCAGGTGTTCTACATTAAATATAGTGCTGGAGAGTGGCTATAAACGTAATCTCGAAAAAAATTTTAATAACTAGTATATTTATCAACCAAAATGTTGACATCCGATTTTTATTGACCACCCTACCCAGTGGGCGAGATTTTGCTCTAACAATTCCCTAACTTTATCCATCGCCAATGTAATAAATTTTCATCGCACTGTAAAAACAGAACTGTTATACTACAATACAAATCCATTAGCTCGTGTAGAAACATCCTTATTATGTAAGTAAGTGCTGTAAGCTTCCATTTTTTTTTCTGAACGGTTTGTCTTCATTTGATATTGCATACTCTTATAAGTTCCTGAATGTTTATTGCAACATGGAGTAACATGTCTTGCGTCAAGTTCTATCTTATGTCGTCATACATTGTAACTAACGTTTACACAAATCAATATTAACAATTATTATTTCATAAATTCCCATTGTTTCATGTTCAATTCAAATGTTTTTTAGACTTTGCGACATATGTTAATATTAAAATACTATAAAACATAGAATATTATATTGCGATAATTTTACTTAAAAATAAAAACATGCCACGAAATGGAACACTTAACTTGGGAAATTCGAACGTGTCGGACGTTATTTCGTTTGTTGTTTGTTGTGCGGTTGTCTCGGCATTCGCGGATGAATTAAGTAACTCAAAAAGCGTCGAATTCGAGAAAATATAATTTTTGTAAGTGTCAAAATCTGTTGAATTTGATTATAAATGCAAATGAGAATGATTTTTAAAGTGGCATCATTTTATAAATAAATCTGAATAATTGGAAAATTCAATAGCGTTGCTGTTGCAAGACAACAACCAAAACAAAAACAGTCTTGTAAAAAAAAAAGTAAAAAAAAGCAGCACAAGAAGTGAATGGAAATTATGAGGCAGAAGGAGATGGCACCAGCCAACAAAAACGACAAGAACAACAACAATGAGAGCTGAGTCAAACGGCGTCAAGTGCAAGAGCAAAAGTTAAAAACAGCCGGTTTGACACACATACACTAAACGACGGACGGACGGACTGACAGTTGACGTGCGGCGTGTGTTATGTTTTTTGGCGGCTTTGCCATTCTCGCCTGTGGCTTTTATTTTTGTTTTCGTTCAAAGTGCAATTCGGAAAAATCTTTGCTTTTGTTTTATAGAGAATCGTAATCGTAATTGAAGATATTTTTGTCTTTGCATTTTATTTTGTGTGTTGTATTTAGTTTTTTTTTTCGTGTCGCACACCTACGCAACGTCTCGTTTGACGCGTTCACTACATGTGCCTGCATGTGTGTGCGTTTTTTCGATTTGTCGCAAACGCAAAATTAAATTAGAACGCCTGAAAAATACAAGAAAAAAAAACAAATTTTTAATTCATCAAAACTGTGAATGAAAAGAGTGAAAATAACGGAACAACTTTAACGAAAACTGTAACAATAATAACAAATATAAATTCATATCATAATACACAGATACACACACTCAAATACAGGTAAAGGACGAACACACACAATTTAAACACGTGTATTGATATGAGTGGGTATTTGACGCAACTAAGTTGAGGTAGGTTAAAATTTACTGTTCAAACCGGAAAAGTAGATTACCCCCAAGGCAGCTACAAGGCTTAAGCCCATCTACGTATGTACATGTGTATTAACAACAAGTTTTCGCATATTTTTCCTATTCAGTCAGTTTTTTCTTTATGATTTGGCAATTGTTCTCAACAAGGTCGACTTTTTTAAGCTCGTAAAATAAATACCAAATTTGTTTACAAAGTCAATATACACAAAATGCAGTGTGAGAAAAAGAAAATCAAGGCAAACGTTTGCAAACAACAAAAATCGAGACTTAAAATATGCTACCGGAATTTTTTTATTGTTGTATTGTTTATTTTAAGCACAGCCACTAACACTGCCAGGCGCCTTTTTGTTTGTAGTTGTAGTTGTAGTTGATATTTCACAATTGTTTCAAGCGTGCTTGTAAAACAAAGCAACGCTTTCAAACCCAGAAAAAAGTGTTCGGATAACGCACAATAGCCTACGGAAAACCAATGCAGGCAAAATGGCAGCATTTGGTAAATAAATATATATAATAATAAATCAAAATAACAATGTGCTCATATATATGTATATACAAGCGCCAAAAGTAACAACATGATCTTGTGCTTGCTTGCTCAAGTGTCGTTCCAATGCAGCTGAAGTTTTTGGCGGATATGAAACGCGATAAAAATTATACTTATACATGGCAAGAATGTGAGCGAGACATAATCAGAGAAAGCGAGAGTTTCCATTTTCTACTAAATCGACGTTAATGAGAAAAATATGGAACAAGGAAACATTGCGTCAGCATCAAAAAAATTTGTATTAGGAACATGACTAAGTGGAATAAAAGGAATGTGAATAATGATTGAAGTGCGGCGGCAATTAAACAAAACAAAGATTAAGAAACAGAAGGAACGCGAGAGAGCACAGAATTTGCAAAGAACGATCATTAAGCGTAATCTATTATTAGAAGTGACTAATTTGAGCTGACCTAGTGCACTACCTTGTCTTATCAGCGACGTAAATGAAGAAGACACTTGACAGTATACACAACGCAAAAAAAACACTTAATTAGTAAAAATGAATGTAACATTTATATGATTAACACTTTTCAAGTGCTCATTAAAAATCGTAGTTTATCTATTTTGGCGTGCTTAATTGCATTTTCAAAAGCGTGTTTGGCTTCCGATTTCAGTATGAAATCTATTTAAATAATATATTGTATGTATGTTGTTTGTGTACGATTTTTTATTGATTGATAGCATAAGGCAGCAGTATTAAATCGCATGCAAGCCAAGCCAAGCAAAGCCGCCGATGAGTGAAAATGATGCCGGGCTCTGTGAAATACTATCGAGCGAAAATTTTCTGCTGACCTTCGTACGAACGAGATTATTATTGTCACCAAGCAAACAAATACATAAGGAAAATGCTGGCAAAAATAAAACGAGAGCAAATTCAACATTGATAACCTAACCTACATGACAATGTATCTGTGAGCAACAGCTGCAGATAGTTTTTCCGCACGCCGCAAGCGTTGTTTTTTGTTTTTGTCGTCTTCAGCACAAATTTTCATTTTCATTTATATTTTCATTTTCAATTTGCTTGTGCAAATATTTGTAAGTCATGATTTTCATTTGTTTGTTTTCAATAAATCAGAAATGAGAAAATAAAATACACAAAAAAATCAAATTAAAAAACTCAAATGCTGAAAAATGTCGATTAGGTATTTTGTCGGAAGAATTTTCGTGAGTTCGTTGCAGATGCCTTTGTTTCAAAAATGTTTGTGGTACGGTCTTTTAGGCCAGCTGAATTGTGCCGCCGCAGGTAAAACCCGAAAATCAGGCCAACTTCTTTGGCTTGCCTTATGTGCCACACAGTCGCAGCATTGGCTCCTAGAGCCGTCATGCCGGCAGCTGGTAAATAATTGAAATTGCTGCCGCTGCCGTACAAAGTACAATGTCATCTTTTGTGTTTGAAGGCATGAAGGCATTTCTGGCCAATAGCGCCGCGCATTGCGTCATTTGCTGTTGTCATGCTTCCAGACAACTTCAAATTTTACACTGCGGAAGCGTAAAATGTTCTAAAAGGTTTCTATAAATTTCAGCTTGAAACAGAAGAAACCGGTTTTTTATTATCACACGCATGCGATAACGTCAGAAAAACAATTTTAATCGCATGCAATTTTTACAAAAAGAAGCATTATCGCATGATATTATTTATTACAGCAACACATGCATTTTGAACTCTATTGTTAAAAAAAACTCTCATGCAACCAGAACTCATAATTATATAATGATTATCTTGTTTTTTTTTTTCTGCCAAGTACTTCAATAATCTGGATAATTAGCAATCGGGCATGTCCGAATTATTGATTACTGACCAGTTTACTACTCCTATTTTATATAGCGCTGTTCTACTGTATATTGTTTGTCAAGCAAGACGTTGTATTCGGACACATTATTAGCCCCTTGCGCCTACTCACTGGCTCTTCCTATTCATAGCAATTAAATAGCATTGAAGGTAACGCACATCATACGTGGCTTTGATGAGAAAGTAACAAATGTTCATACTCATGTTGTTTGCTTGGTTGTTCGTATATTTATTTATTTAATCACTTGTTCGCCACTCGATTGAGTGAGTTTTGTGCGATTTTCTCATTCGCTCGTAAAACTAATTGCATGCTCGACTGATATACAAATATTTTTGTTGAAAAATAATGTTTTTGTTTATTTTATTTTCAATTTTATAACTCACACATACGTATGAAAAATGTTTGCATGTATGTTGCAAATATACGTAAAATATAAATTAAATTTTGCAGAATTAAGTTTATCCGTTCGTCTGTTAACGCTAATAGTTTTCGGAGATGAAAAGTGCTTTCCGTGTGTTAACTCTAATTGTTTTCGTAGATGAAAAGTGCTCCAGATTCGATATGCGTGATTGTTGTTCAGTTTATTAATATGTCGAATATGCGCATTTAAAGCCATCATACTTGTTTATAAACACTTTTTGTTCTAACAAATAGCCGACCATGAACGAACGCTTCAACGCTTTTCTATGTGAACAAAAATAAAAACAAACTATTTAAATAGAAAATGGAAAACTTAAAGTTTTCATATAAAAGTTTTTCATTGCATTTCTTTGCTATCTGTCTTTGCCTTGCTCAATGACTTATTAATAGCTCAATTGAAGTTGTGTCACGCCCATATTGTTAAACCAATGCTGTCAATGGCGATGCGTGTCTTGAGGCAATTAGTTAGAAATTAAGAATTTGCAATTTTTTCTTATTTATTTTTGTATTTTTTTATTTAAGTTTAAACGTATTGTTTTTTTTTTTTGTGTTGTCACGATGTCTTTTGCTGCTTGGCCACACTGTCATTCAAACTCATTCAAGTGCCTTTACTAAATACCGCTAATCTTTCGCGCATTACTCTTTGTTTTCGTTTGCTGTCTGCGTCTGCCATTGTGCCAGCAACGTGGGTGTGTGCTTGCCTGCCTGCATTTGCGCTATATTTAGACGAAAGTTGTCGTCGTCGCTTCTTTTACTTAAGCCGTATACTTTCGTGTATTCGCTCTCTCTCATTCACTCGCACTTGCTCGCTATCGACGCGTCATCATTTCATTCAATAAATTGACATTTGAGCTTTTTTTTCGCTTTAAATTTAAGACATAAAAATGATGTCAGTCATTCGAAGTGATTCGCAGTTTTCGTCTGTCAACTGTCGTGCATTGCAGTCATGCAATCCAATGCTCAATCATTGTTCAATTAAAATTTCTTGCACTTGTGAGTTCAAAGTGCATGTCTTGAGTTGTTAAGCCAACCGTTCGTCCGGTCGACCAACAATACCATTTTTTTTATTGAATAATTGTTGTTGTTTGCTCGTTTGCATGCTTCACAGAAATGGTTCTTTTGTATTTAATTCTCCCAACCCTTTTTTTTATTAAAAATATTTTCCATTCATAATTTGTTTGCCTCATCTTGCTTTTGACGGGGCATTTTTACTAGACTCGCTCGCAGCTGTTGGCTTTTGACGTCGCGCCCTCAACACTTTCAATGATATCATTTAAGCGGGCAATGATTGTGTTTATTATAATTGAATTACACAATAATAGTATAAGTAGCAGAATGAAAAAAAGAAGAAAAACAAAAACAAATATCATAAATCTATGCAGAACGCGCCCAGTTGTGCGTTTTGGCGCAGACATGTTGCCATGTTTGACTGCAATTGGGTCACTGAGTTTTTTATTCTTTTTATTATTAAAATTAATTTCATTTTTGTTTGTGTTCTTTGCATATTTTCATTGTTTCAAAAGTCTTCGCGAATAAACAAAAATAAAATAAAAAAAAAATAATTTCGATGCGTTAATTTCTCTTTTCTCTCTGCTCTTTAAACTGCATTATAAGTCTGTGTGTGTGGGTGTGTCTTCAGCGTTGCATTCATAAATGATGAGCGTTATAAATTTCGCTTGGGAAATTAATTTAAAGTGTTGCACTTGGCGTGGTCATTGCTACGCTACAACACCATTTTCTTACAATATTGTTGGCAGTCCAACGTCCTAAACGCCCACTTTTCGCTTATAACATTTGCAAGCAATTTGTTCACTTCCCACACTTCAGCTTTGTGCTTCTTCTTATTGTTATTGTCCTTTCTATTTGTGTACGTTGGCCCACACAATTTTCCAACCACACATGCCACAATTGCCCACTTGCACGATCCTGCTGTGTGAACTTAATGCA
Source organism: Phortica magna (assembly GCA_037044515.1). Taxonomy (NCBI): domain Eukaryota; kingdom Metazoa; phylum Arthropoda; class Insecta; order Diptera; family Drosophilidae; genus Phortica; species Phortica magna. The sequence continues at coordinate 492,951 of JBAMBP010001281.1, forward strand.
GGTTGCAACTTGGTCAAATTGATTTTTATAGTCAGCATAAAATGTGCTGCCAAAAAATGTTTGTCATATTGTATAAATTTTATGACGTATACGCCATGTTTGTATTATGAGAAAAAAAAAACCAACAAATTTTTATGCCAAAATTTCGTAAACGGTCACTTGAACTTATCGTAGAAACACAGAACGGAAACCATTAACATAAACCCAATTTTGCGTTACATTACTGTTATTAGCGCCTAAAGATACATTTCAAATTTTTATATTAGATACGAAATTTAATTCATTTAAAAGCACACGCACGAAAGCATTTGTGGTTTGGGAGTGAAGCGAATTTTACAATTACGTTGGTTAAAAACCACAAACAGTTGACATTTCTCTATTCACTTAGTTGCGTTATAAATGGCGGAAACGTGTTTGCCGCCATTTTTGTCATTTTTTTCATATGCGTCATGTCATTAGGGTTATACGGGCATTTAAATACTAATATGACACATTTGTGTTACACATGAATTTTATTATATATGCTTTTATATGAACTAAACATTTTCGCTTGTCGTTTATCAAAATGTAATCAACTTGGTTTGCGCGTTGACCGCAAAGTGCGAAATTCATTTAATTTTCATTAACATTTCTCATAAAAGTCGCACAGAATTTCATACACTTTGTAATTTATCTTCATACATCATAAAATAATACTTGTCTCTCGCACAGGCTGACAGTTTGTACCGTAGCCTTGTCGGTCTGTCTGTCTGACTGTCTCTTTTTGGTTAGCAACGAAGTATATGTTGACCACTTGGGCGTAAACAAAAGTGTTGTGTTGTATACCTCAAATTTCAATTCATTTGACTTGACTTACACGAACATGTCGTTGACGTGACACGCCACGCACGTACATGAGTATGACGCGATTTTGTGGGTGGTCGCATCATACTACATATGATGATGGGCCTATGACAGCGCTACGATTTGACAGGTCAACGTTGTGTTAACGTCGGTCGACCTTTGAGCCAATGAATTATTGAGGCAGCATTTCAACAAGTTTTGCTTTGTTTCTTTTGGCGTAAAATGTTCATCATTTTGCTGTCAAATATTCAATGAAATTGCTTATTTCACAGCTGTGCACTTCTGGCAATTGACTGGCTTTACCCCCTTTTTGTGGCACGACCCCAAAGTGGCAGCACGTATGCAACATTTGCCAGCTGCTGTTTTATAGCTGCCACAGATACTCCAAGCAAGAAGCTCATCGTAATGCGTGCAATTTGAAATTCAAAGTATTCCAATAATAGACTACAATGTTTATTTTGTGCGCCGCTAATAACATAACAAAATAATGCATTTATTTTGATGGCCCATAAAAGCAGACAGCAAAAGCAATCTGTGTACACATGAGGCGCATTGCCCGCCATTGAAACATCAACAACAGCAACAACAACAACTGACAGCTACAGAAATGTATGCCAAGTGAACATAAACCAAAAATCAAATGTTTAAAACAATTTTAATATTAGATGTTATTACACATCAAACGCCAACGAAATATACTTTTTCTTGTTTTGTTATTTTATACAAAACGCAATAATAATAATCAGAAAAGTGTAATTGTTGTCGTTGTTGTTGTTGTTGTTTTGGCCGGCGAACAGCAACAGGCTTTGGCAACAGTTGTTGCCTTGCCGATGACGTCGTCATAAACGTCGCTCACACTTCAAGATTATTCATACATACATATATATATACATGTATCTATAATATTTAAAAAAGCAACCACACAAAAAAAAAATCAAATAAGCATAAGAATAGCAAATGAATTAGTCGCCGTTGCTGCCGCCGCCTTCGTCGTCACCCGCACGCACACACACACACACACAGACAACTTCATGTGAGTCTCATCGATTGTTGGCTTATTGGCATAGTCAATATGGCATGCGTGTTGGCATTTGATAGGAATTTTGGTAGGCCACACGTTTGTTGTTCTTCAGTATTGTCTTGGCCAATTTACTAAGCAACGCAACACGTGGCGCACAAATCATACATATATATATGTGTGTGTGTGTGTTGGTGGTTTGGTATCTGGAGCACAATTACCGTTTGCCTTTTTCAAAATAATAATAGCACATTTGCCACGCCTTTATTACAAAATGTTATTTAATTGTTGTTTGTTTTAATTTTGTAATCCTTTTGTATTCTTCACAATAGAAGTGCAATTTCTCATTCATTATTCTTCTAACATTTAAATAAGCGCGAAGTGAACTAAGCCATTATACGAAACTACCATTTGAGCGCGGCGAGTAAACAAAGCTTCGAATAAAAACCGGCTGACGTCGTCTAGTGTTGCTGGGTGGGGCGTGGCTGGCATGAGTGTGTGTGTGTGTGTGAGTGTGCGAGCATGTTCATGTGCTAAAGTCATTTAGTCATTCATGGCGAGAAAAAAAGGAAATGCTTCTTTTTTTTCAAACACTTTTCCTCTGTCAGCCTCAAGTAATCCACGCCACCTTCCTTATTTTTTTTTTATTTGCCTTTATTAGCCTTATTATGTTCGTGTGTGTTTGTGTGTTTGACTTTTTGTTTTTACAATTTTTGCTGCTCATATTTTTTTAGTTTTTATTTTTTATTGAAGCAAAGAATGTTTGCTCATGACTCTTGACTTGACTACTGTTTAATACATGTTTTTTTTTATTTTGCTTTGTTTGCCGCGCTTTTTGCTATGTTCGTTTTGAAACTAATAATAACAGCAGAAAAGTGTATTTTATAGTTGCAAAGAACGCAAAATTACGTCATTACGCTTGTCGCCCTCGTATAAAATTAGCTAAGAACTTGTTCGCATTAATTCTGTGTAAAGATTTTTTATGTTTTTTTTTTTTAATTTGTTGCTTTTTCATGAGACGCGCACTTAGTCATACTTATGTGAATAAAGCGTTCTTAAACAACTTCATTATGAGTCTTAAATTATGTCAATTGATTATTTCTTATCAATTATTTGAAGAAAAAAGTTCAAGGCCACTTTTATGTTGTGATTATTAAATAAGGTTGAATTTTGTGCTACTTGAAACTTCCAGTTGTATCGAAGACTTATCCACCACACAACGATTTGTAAAATAATATTTTGATAAGTGTGCTTAAAATAAAACGCCAACTATTAATTTCTAAATGAAATCATATTAAAATGCTATTATAATTTGTGTCTAATGACATACGCCTGGGCAAGTCGTATTTTATGTAAGCCCCTTCAAATTGAATATGAAATGTAAGCACATTTGCCGACGACAATAACACGAAGTCAGTGATAACAGATAAACGAATGAACAGTCGTGTGAAATGTGAATTAACAGACAAATAAAAATATGTGTTGTTATGCTGTTATGCTAAGACAGTAATTTCTTGTTTACTGTTAGAACTCATTTTCACATGCACGTTAACATTTTATTTAACAGCAGCCAACAACAGTCGCTTAACATACATCGTTCGTGTAACAAAAAATTATACCGAAGCTCTTACGCGTGATAAAAATGTGCTTTTAAACTCGCTTCTTTTGGCAGCGAGCTTGTAAGTAGATTTGTCGCCATGCGCTTTGTATTTTCACCCTACAAAATACGCTTACTAATTGCAAACTACATGCCAGTTGCCATATGCTTATCAAACAAGTGTTTAGTAAACTTGCCAGTCATGTTTGCCGCCTTTGACACATTTAAGCGCTTTTGATACTCATGAAGCGTACTTAAGTCAAAATATGACACTTTATTTTCATTTATAATTTATAACTTAACAACAGAAATGCTTCAATGTTTAATACTTTGTAAAACTTATAACCGAAAGTTAAAGAATGCAAAGAATTTCTTCTATTTGCCAAAACCCATTAAATGGCGCCTCATGCTTGGCATTCATGTCTATTTTCCCACGGAAATTTGTGTACATTTGGTTGACTTTGCGCCCCACCCATTAGGCACACATATGTATGTGCTTATGTCATAAAACAATGGCAGAGTATCATGCACACACAGCGAAAGTAACTGGTAGTGATTGTAACAAAAGCACAGCATAAATCAACAACATTTCAGCGCTTTAATCTGTGAGTTCATAAAAGTAAAATACCAAATAATAACCAATTAGATAAATGGACTGTGTATGAAATATATATTTGCTATTTGTGTCACCCACACTGACAATTTTTTTTCACCTCGACTTTTGTTATCTTTGAGCAAATGATAAAAAAAAATAGATCACGCATATCTCACCAAAGGTTCTAAACACATTAAACGACGTCGACAACGACGACGACGACGTCAATGTCGAGTATAAGTCGCTGCCATTTGAAGCATTCGTTACTGCCATGATTATTTACGCCACTCATATGCCGTTGGCAAGGATGTATGTGAGGTGTGTGTGTGGTCAAAGTGGCACTCAAGTGCTGAGCTGCCGATTGCTTGCTACACTTGTGTGCCTAGGCTACTAGACACAAGTTTGATGCCACAGTTTGTTGCACGCCATTAGAAGCATGTATGTATGTACATATACATTAGAACAGGCGTGACGAGATACCCAACCCAAAAAACAGCGCTCCGTCATTTTGTGGCATTTTGTGTGTGTGTGTGTGTGTGTGTGTGTGTGTGTGCTTTGCCTTCGCGACTCTTGTTGAGCATGTCTGACTTTTTATATCATGCTGTTGCCACTGTCCGCCAAACTTGCGAAACTAACCGTTTCCGACAATGACGTAGGGTAAGGCAAAAGGAAATGGCAACGCGACTATTTGGGGCGTGTCAAGTGTGGCGGCAACGTTGCGGGTGACGCCGCAACGGTTGCCAATTTTCAAGCTGCGCCTCCATGGCGCTTACACAGAGGACTTAGTACACACACACACATGCAGACACACTTCATGCTGGGAGTGTGTCTGTGGTTTATATTGTTTGTAATTAAAAGTGTGTCAATGTTTACGGAAGCGGGCAAATTAGTTTCATTTTAATTAAGGATCATAAAGCATGATGTCGACGACATATGGCCATGACAACGTCAGTTATAAATGTAGCGTACGCTCTCCTGAAATATGGCAGAAAAAAATAGCAAGCCAACTCGGCTCTCAACTATGCACAAAGCTTTAACAATTTACAACGACCGTCATACATATGTACATGTATATAAGAACATGCTCTGACAGCTCTGCTTGATTGTGCACTTTCTGGCTGCCATTTTGACTGTCATTCGTTGTAGCACTTAACGCGCTCCTTAACGTCTTGTGCGCGCCCCAGACGACGCAGTTGACTCTTACATGCAATTTTCAATGACTTTCTGTTGCTGTTTGTATCGTGTTTCATTTGCCATTTGCGAAGAATAGTTTTCTCAACGTTGGCCACGTTGTCAATTTACTTGTGCACGTCCTTGAACTGTGCAGAGAAATTGTTGCTGCAACACGAGTATGCAACAAATGCATTTCGAAGTTGTTTCCAGTCTTGCACATTTATATTTAATACCATTTTTATTATTTTTTCTTTTTGTCTTTTTACAGTGCAAAAGTCAAATCATAGCCAAGTTGTATGAATGTGTGGCATCAGCAGAAGTGGCACGTGTAAGCTTCCATAAAAATGGCGTTCAGTTACGCCTGCCTTACGCTGCAGCGCGTCGTCGTGCCAGCGGTGTTGGTATTGGGTGAGTTGCCTAACTTTAATGCCACGTAACGAAAAGACAACTTAATTCATGACAACATTTCTTTACTTGTTTCTATACTTTCTACTCCTTAGCTGCGCTCATACGCCCCGTGGGCATATCGTTTGTGTACCTGCTTATGTTCTTCATGTCGCCGTTTGTGCCGCTTGCAACGCGTCGTAACTTCAGAGGTTCCGTCACAGCTTACTTCATCATATTGCTTGCGCTCTGCACAATCGTGCTGCTCTGTCACATTGGCGTACAGGTGTCCATTGAGGGCATCACGTTGCCCATTGCCGGTTGTGATCAACCGTTGACAGTTCTACTGTTGCGTCATGTCGGCTTCATTAACTTTCAGGGCTTGCAGTAAGTTATGATTGAACTAATAAAAGTCACACATTCAATTAATTCTTGTTGAATTTAGAGCGAGAGCGATCATTGAATGGCTGGCGCCGGAAGTGCTCGTTTTCGTGACATCGGTGGGTGTTTATCTCACGGTTAAGAAACTTGCAGCACAGAATACGCCCGCCGAGCAATTGGAAAACGGCACCGTGGTCGATGCGCAGCAGCAAGTGGAGGAGGCAAATGTTCCGAATAGCAGCAATAATGCTGCCGTACAAGCTTCATCCAATGGCAGCGATGTGCTGTCCTTGAGTCGAAAACGTGTCTCAATGATAAGTCAGCACATACATTTCGATGGTCTGATTAAAATATGTGCGTAGCATACAAATGTTCTTTCGTTCTTTTGTTTTTTTTGTTTTGTTGCTTTTGATAGATTTTGCATTGATTTGACTTATTCGTAATTATTTGTATTGCCATGTTTAGCGCCACTTTTCTGCCTGGCAACGCTCTTCTTTGCCGCCGTCTTGCGTCCCTCAGTTCCCGGTGGCTTTTACTTTCTCATATTCTTGCTGGCGGGCACCTATTGGGCGATGTTCCAAACATTGCAACGGTATGTAAAATGCAATTGTTGTCTAAGCTAAGCTCAAAGCATTATGTAAAACACTTTTTATTCAACAGTGGCTTCGCCTTATTGCTGCGCTTCATTATGATCGTCATTGTATTGCACGCGTTGGCAATTGTCTCATTTCAGACGCCTTGGATGCAACAACATGTGGACGCCGAGTCGTTAGCTGGGCGGTAAGACAATTGTTTGTTATTACTTAAACTTTATATAATCTTCATTTGTATTTTTTAGACTTATTGGCTTGGAGCCATTGATACTCTCTGCCTGTAATCCAGACTTACGCATACTTCAGTATAACACCAACTATGAATTGGATTCATTTTTAAATCCGATTGCGCTGCTTTTTGCGTATTTCGCACTTGCGCTAACCACAAAGCATTTAATCAAGCCTAGGGTAAGTTATGTGTCCTTATGATCTTTGCGTTTCTAGTGTCTTTTTAACGAAATGGTTTCTTGTTAGCCAATTAAGTATCTAACTCTGAATGCATAAACTAACACAAACAAAATTTTAGTTTTGTAATACGTATTTCTTTTTCTTACGCTCTCTTTTTCTCAATGCTGCTCTCAATTGATTAATAATCAAATTATGAAAAAAAAATACCCAAAAAAATCAAAATAAAACCACAAATCTGTGATCAATTCGTTTTGCACCTCACGCATCTAACGTTATTAACTCTTTGAAATCAAAAAAATGCTGCACTAACACGCTCATAATCACCAGACGGATGCAAAGCCGGCCACCGCTTTTGGTCAGCCAGTAGAGAGTAATAGTAGTAGCCATCATGCGAATAAGATAAATCGTCAATTGTCAATGCTGACATCAACGCAAGCGTCGGCCACAGCAGCGCGGCACGGCGGCAGTCGCAAGGACAATGTTACGCGTGCCCAACGCTTGAGTGTAAGCAAAAACAAGTTAACAAAACAAAACAGGACCAGGCGACAAATTGAGCGTGTCAGTTTGCAAGTTTCAGTACTAAGTCGACAAGACAAAAGCATTTACTATTTATTTGGTTGGTTTTGGGCGGCCAAAAGTGTCGTTGTCAGACAAATTGAAGAAACAACAAGCATAGCTAAACTCGGATTCAAGAAGCTGTTACCGCTTTTTCCAAAGAATACTTCCAAGTTGTTGATACATTCTTGTATGGTTATTTTTATTTTTTTTTAATTCTTTAGTAATTTTTAGTTTTTTTATTTCGTTCGTTTATTATTTTGTTTTTACTTTATGCTCTTTTACTTCTGCTTTAGGTTTCTTTACGCCGTGAACAACGTTCAACGTTAACTGAACCCACTGAGACAACGCCTGTACGTAAACTAACTCAACGCCTCTACTAGCCATCTACTCCTTCCTTTAACTCTACTTACTTATTACTGCTGCTTAGCGCTTTTGAATTGTTTTGTTCGTCAATAGTTTTTTTTTTTTTATTATTTTTTTGTTTTTAACATTAGTTTTTTCGTGCTATATTTAACTTAGAGTATTTGTCGCTAAATTCCGTTTACTAACTTTAAATTCCTTGTGTCGTGCGACTGTCTTTGCCGGACAGTAATGTAGTGTCCTTCAGGTTCAACGTTTCATAAACCAAATGACGTACTAATTTTACTACTAATAACTAAACAATTCATATGTTATTGTTGGGTTTGTTTACATCAAAAAACTCTAGTTTTGCCAACACCATCAGACATACCGCCACACAACTACACACATACACTATATTTGTTATAGTATACGTTAAGTTTACTCATATTACAAGCGAGTGAATATATCGTTAGCACCCTGTTTAGAAAATTTTGGTTTTATAGTTGTCCGACATCCGTTAGTGTGTGTCGATGTCTTTGTCATCATTTTGTCTTAACCCGTTAACCTAAACATAAATACATATTTATACCTGTATAATCATACATAAAAACGTACTTTTTGAATGTGTCATATATGTATTTATGTACTTGATCCCATCAACCACTAACCTGTACTAAAATATTAAAAAGTTTTTCTTCACTCCATACGCCTCAGCTCGTGCGGCAGTCGCGCAAGTCACGTACAACACCAGCGCTCGAATCAGCGGCGGCGCCAACAACATCGCGTGGCAATGACATACAAATGGATTCAATGGAGCAACGCTCGGAAGGCGAAAACAATACGGCCTCATTATTTGATCAAATATCATATGGTTTTGTTAGTGTTGGTGGTTTCATCTATCAGAATAGTTACATTTTCACGAATATATTGATGATGGTAAGTGTTTCCCAATTCCCAAAAATTTCGGTAAAATTTATATTTACATTCGTCTTTTATTTAGGCCTGGTCTATTGTCTATCACAGTTGGCTAACCTTCGTTTTACTGCTGTGGGCCAATGTCCTGTGGATGATACCGAATCAACGTAAAGCTATGATGCGTTCCAGTCCATTTATAGTACTCTATGCGGAGGTGTTGCTTATTGCACAATACATTTACGGCATGGATTTGAACGATGACGAATTGCCCACGAAAGTTTCTGTATAATTTGATGATACAATATTGTACAAGCTTTTCTAAATCAAACTTTTCAAACCATTACAGACTGCCGGCATTAATTTGCATCAGATTGGCTTTGAGCGTCCTTCACGTCCTTGTGTGCCGCTCATCGTAAAGACTTCGTTTGTGCTCATGTTCTGGGTCACATCAAGGCAATTCTTCAAAGAGAAGAGTGAAAAGCGTCGCGACAGTACACTTGCCGATATCATAGCGCCGTTACAGATAACCGTAGGTTCGGCAGGTTCCACGTACCTCATGAATGACGGCAAAAAGACATCAAAGTTCCTAAAGAAAGCGGGTGATGTCATTAAGAATCTCCTTGTGCGCTTATGGATCTGGCTACTCGTTTTGGTCATTTTCCTGTGTGCCATTACGGGACGCAATATGACGGGCTTCCGCATTTGTTATATGGCGCTGTTCCTATTCTTTTTGCTCGTCTTCCAATCATCGTCTAAGGCATGGGTTAAAATCATGTACGGTTTTTGGCTTTTCTTGATTTTCTACGCCATGTCCATACTTATATTGATTTATACATATCAATTTGATAAGTTTGATAACTACTGGGAAACGTATTTAAATGTATCCAAATCGCTGTAAGTAAACTGGAAAGTTTTTTACTTTAGCGTGTTATTAAAATAATTCTTTTACAGGCAAGGCGATATCGGACTGAAAAAATACGAGACTAAAGAGCTTTTCCTACATTTAGTCTCGCCGACAATAATTGTTATATTGACTGTTATACAAGTGCATTATTTCCACAAGCGTTTCATCGACTCATTGCAACAACAGCCACAACAAAAACGGCCTGTAGCGCCAGCGTTAGAACAGGCAAGCACAACAGCAGCGGAATCGGCGGCTGCACATGCAGCTTCTAAGCGGCGTGGAAGTGGTGGGTCCTTGAGACGTTCATTGGGACCGAACGATGTCACAGACTTTGAAACTTCAGTGCGCGAACTTGTGCGCATTTCGTTTAGAAAAATCAAAAACAAGTCAAAGTGTATCTTTAAGAATTGCAAGGATATCTTTTGGCACCTGCTCGAATTGCACATCATGAAGGCTGTCTATGTGACGGCATTCATTTGTAGCGTGAGTGAGGTTTGTCTGTTCCACGTCATGTTTGTGGGACTGGTCGTGCTTGGTGTCATTTCGCAAAAGTCCATACAGGTCTTTGTCAGTCGTTTAATATCGTTCATTGTCACCATAATTGTGCTCTCCAAAATGATTTATCAAATTACGTATCTGAAACCCAACTGGCATGAAATGACTTGTGTAAGTTATGACTAAATCAAGATTTATACTTAATATTTACTAATTCCACCACCTCCTACAGAACTTTAATGGCACAAACGTAACTGTGAACAATGCCATTTGGTTTGGCCTACGCAAAGCGAGTGATGCCACCGGTGGTCTGATGGGTTTGCTACGACCCTATATTGTATACATGGTTGTAGTGACACTACACGCTGTTATCTCACTACGTCAACTACAGATGCGCATTATGACTGATACACGTGGCGTACCCATACCCAAGGTCCTCTTTCCGACCGTCACACGCGCCGATGCCGAAAAAGATTTGACTGGCTTGGTCAAATATCTCTTCAACTATGGTTTCTATAAGTTTGGCATTGAGATTTCGTTAATTGCGCTTGTCTCCACTATAACATACCGTCAGGATATTGTTGCTGTTGCCTATGCATTTTGGCTTTTTGTGCTATTGGTGTTGAATCGCTCAAAGTGTGCCAAAGTGTGGGGCATGTTACAGACGTTCTTTGCCATATCCATACTAATACAGTATGTCATTTTGGTCGGCTTGCCACCGGGTTTATGCTTGAGTATGTAAAATCATATTTATATTATTGCTTATCACTACTAATTAATTGTTTTTTTCGCACACTAGAATATCCATGGGTTGGTGAACCATACGGCGATAGCTTACAACGTTGGGCCATGCTGCCCGGTAATCTGAACTACAATCATGTGCCAAAAATGATATTTGACTTTGTCGTGCTTATAATATTGAATCGCCAGAAACGCGTCTTCTCGATTGAGCTACGGTATGCGACCAATGATGATTACGCTGGCGGCAGCAATCGCAGCGTTGTGCCCGACATTGCCAATTTGGGTCGTGTGCCTTTTGACAATCCAACACATGACTTCTGCTCATTTATACGCAACTATTCTGATATATTAAAGAATGCTGTGCTATGTGGATTTTATTGGATTACTTTGGCCGTCGTCTTTCTGGCAGGCACAAATATTTCCGATCTGCTTGCGCTTGGCTATCTCATTGGCGCATTTATCTTTTTGTGGCAAGGCTCAGATTTCTACTTGCGTCCAATTAACACAATAATAAGTCGTTGGAATTTATTATTAACATATAATGTGGCGAATATATTGATAAAAACTTGCTTCCAAATGGCTGGCTGTCTCTTTATGAAGCAATTAACAACGAATTGTTGTTGGTTGGTACACATGCTGGGCATCACTTGCGCCAGCAACGAACCCATCGTACCACCAATCATACCTGATGAAGGTGGTTCACAATTCAAAAATGATGGGTGTCCGCCAATAACGCACCAAATCGTCTTGCTTTGGGATACAATTTGTTTTGCTTTCATCATTTTCCAACTAAGAGTCTTCAAATCACATTATTTCTGTCACATCATCATCGATACAAAGGCAAATAACATACTGGCATCACGGTAAGTGCGAATTTGTGTACTTAAAAACATACGTTTTTTAAAACACTAATGTTAATGTTCTCTAAACAGTGGTGCCGATATTATTGAAAATCTACGCCAGAAGCAAATTGCCAATCGTCATGAGCACGAGAAACAGGTATTGCACAAGATCAAACGCAAGATGGAACGTATACGTGCTACACAGCAGAAACTGCTGCGGCCCTTGGACAAGCAAATGCATTTCGATGGTAAGTTTAGGGTGTGCCGCTTCTGCTACATACGCAGTAAGATCAAATTTTTGTGTTTTTTGTTTATTTTTTTACGAGAGATTTTTCCGGGTAGTTAACAATGCCGCTTGCGTTATTTTTCTTTTTGTAAAACGTGCGGTAAATTGTGATACTTCCGATTACAATTTTTGTTTTGCTGTTCTTATGTGTTATAAATTTGTGCAATATCAAAGGCGCTTCCACGCCCACCGAAACCGTTGAGCCGGTTGAGCCGGTACCTTTGGCACAGAACAACAGTTTTGTCTCATGCCAAGGTTCCGGCTATCGTACGCCGGATGAAGATGAAGACGCTCGCTCGTATACGTCCTCGTCTAGTGACAGTGCCGATCAGGCTGTAATAATTGAACGAGAAATAAATATTATACCCTGCGATGACCAAACGGATTTCGCAGATGTAAATTCATTGAGTGAATCGTCCGAACACGATGCTAAGCATTTACATCTGCCCTTGGATCGGACTTATACACCGCAAGTAAGTGGAGTCGTACAAATGAACCGCATAAATGATAACATTACACATATTGCCACAAAGCCGACAACACCGAGCTCGGATATGAACACGATGCCAATTGATGGCTTTTTGGATACAACACGTTTTTCATTGAGTTCGATGCCTCATTCCGATTTAATTATCAAGGTGCCGCTACCGGAGGATGTGGATGAATGCTTTGAAGTCTTTTCACCTCCACCATATGTAAAGAAAATTTTAATTATTTACGCAAAGTGTCTCATGCTGTTAAAATGCTGTCAAATAAATTCTTAGGATGCCGGCGTGCAACAACAGCGCAGAATTGGCGACCGTTTGCTGCCACCAATGCCAAATTATTACACACTGCCGCACACAGGTCGCGGCAACTTGAGCATAAATGTCAGCGGTGGCAGTTCCGTGATATCTTCGAATCTAACGCCCAATTTGCGTCGACATCGACGTCAGTCATCAACAAATGCTGCTGTTTCCTGGCATGATACAGTCTCCATTAAGCATTCGCCCAAGAAAAGCATTAGCAGTGCGGTGGTACGTTTTTGTTCTTCATGTTGTTTATTTTGGCTTCAATATAAACCAAAATCAAATGCATTTCAACTTAGCCCGCGGAAGAACCAGTCATGGAAGAGGTGACAATGCGCAAGAAGTCCTTACATCGTCGTCATCTTAGCATGGGCAATGCAAGCTACTCTATGGATGAGGCCAACGTGCGTGCTCACCAACGTTGTTCGGGTAACCTTTCTGGTGCACGTGAGGAGACCTTTTTACGTTCGTCGAAACGTCCGCATAGTTGGGGTCCTGTCGGTACGGTCTATTTTACGGAGTCGCTGATGTGCGCTTTTTACGAACCTACGCTGCTGCATGGACCATGTATTGAATGCCATTTCTACTGTTCTTCTACTTTGATCGTTTTCTTATGGATTTGTTCTTTTATTATGACTTTCTTGTATTATAGAATTCAAATAAACATTTTGAAAAAAAATGAAGCAAATAAACTCAACAATGGCACTGTTCTCTGTAAATAACACTTTTTGTTAGGAAAAAAAAAAAAAACAAATGTTGTTCTTTAGACATGAACTTTCTAGTTCAAGCTGAAGTTCGATGCCTCGAATTCTTCTGCGCGCGTTACAATTGTATAATAAACTAATATTTTTAAGATATTCTTTAGTTAAAAAAAAAAGAAATAGAAATTCTTTATAAAAAAATATTGACATGCCCACGAAAAATCTTTACTAAGTCGGGTTACTTTTTCTGCTATGATGCGATTTTTATAATTATTATTACTCTAAAACTTACTTCAAACTTTTGATGGTTATTTTTTTTATTTAATTTTGTTTTAAGTATTTTTGTTAATTTTATTTTAAAAATTTTTGGTTTAATTTTTTTAGAACATGGTTATCCACTTCCTGCATCAAGAGTACAAAGAAGGAAGGAAATTAAATTGCATCCACATGGTAAACTACATTGATTTCTTCTTCTTCTCGTTAACCTTATCAGTTGTGTACATTATGTTTTACTTACAAACATATGTACATATGTGTATAAAATGTATCTATAATCCTATACATACTTTAACAAATTATTTAAATTTCACTGCATGTGTTTTGATTGGTTCTGTGTATGCCAAACTCTTTGTACAAATTTCTGAACTTTAAGCCATCTATTTACATATATATGTCCCACTACTATAAACAACTTAGTCATACACACACTATGTGTTCATACAAATCATATATTTATTTAATTAATGATACTAAAAGCGCATTTTTCCAATACAATAAAACAGCAACACGTGCTGGCGATTACTATATGTTTGAGGAGATGGACGATAAAATTGAATTGGATCTGATACATGACGAAGTTGACTTTGAGGATGAGAATATCACCGAAAGCGAAATGAAGATGCAACGTCGTAAAACGCTGTACGATGTAAGTATTGTTAAACTAAATACACTCACTAATCTAACTGAATTTTACCAAACAAAAAAACAAAATACTATCAAAATTTTCTACCCAAAAATTGCATGTCATGTGCATGTTTTTTTTTTGTTTTTAACGATTGCCTTCCCTTAATTCAATTCCCAATTGAAATTCGTTTTGAAAATGTTGACAAAAAGGTTTGGAAGGATCTCAATAATGCCGAGTATCGACGTTATCTCTACATGCGCGAGCGTTCGTACGCCTCAGCGCCAGGTTCACGCATTGGTCTTAAAATCGATGAAATTGGCATTGAGGATGATGATGATGATACGCTCGAATGCGATGTTGACATGGGCGGCGGTGCCGGTGTGCGTATCTCAACGCTGTCCGAACCGCTTGATTATGTCAGCCGTCTGCCAACGGCGACATCAGCGCCGCTCGACACTACGACAATCGCCGATCAGAGTTTTGTGAGTGAGATATGGTTTCGTGATGTTGTTGATTTGTACAAACCTTACAAGTACACACAACTTCGTCGTCGTCGTCGTGTCTTTGTTACTTTTCATTGGCGCACTAAAGTTTTACTATTGCAAAATGTTTTTTTCCTTTCTGATTTTTTTTTCCATTTTGTGTAATAGCAATTTTTTTTTTACTTAATGATAACTGTTGTTGAAACTACTCAATATAATGAGGCTTCAAGACAGTTGCACAAAAAGCTTTAATAAAAGCGTGGACTTTGATAATATTCTTGATATGTTTAAGAAAACGATATTGATATATGTTTAATTATATTTTTTTTTCAAATAGAAATCCAAAGATGCGCCCATTGAGTACCCCTCAACGAGTAAAGGCATCTCGAAGGAGAAGGATGTGGCAAGCCTGAAAGAGTCAAGCGCTAAACTTGCTGCCGACGAAAAAGAGCCCACTTCCAAGGAGACTTCGGACAGTAAATCGAAAGTGGAAGTGGATAGCGGTGAGGTTACGGCAAAGGACTCTGATGAGGATTTCGATACGAATCCAATTATACGCTTGCTGGAGGGTTTCTTGGTCACATTGACAATACGCTTGAATCGCTTTTCGCGAAACTATCGCTTCGTGAATCGCATACTTGCCGAGGAAAAGAAAACGCTAAAGGTAATCCTAATGATAACATAAATGAAAATGTTTGACTACAACAATAATTCTCTTTAAACAGGAACCGTCTACGCTGAATCGTCTGGGTCTATCAAGTGCTGCTGCCATGTTTCACTTCCTTAAGTCTAATCTTGAGAGGTATTTAAAGCGTCTGTTGGTCATTTCAGTTTGACCAAAATTCAGTGATAGCGTTTAGCGAATTTTGGCGTGTTTACTTTAAATGAAAAAAAAAATTATTATTTTTAAGTTAACTGCAATTTTTTTGCGTTTCGATATTTTTCTTTCTGTTATACTTTGAATTTGTTTTGAAATTTCGTAATTTAATTTTTGTTGATCGATTTTTTTGTATTTATTCTTTCTTTTATTTGCATATTTGATTTCTCTGTTATATGTTTTGTTCTACCTGCTTTCCTACTCACATCACTTTATCATTTATGTTGTTGTGGCTGTTTTGTTTGAATCAAAATATATAAAAAAAAAAAAAACAAATAAAGTGATGATGAGCCATCTTCATCCAATCCAAGGACCTCGTTAGCATTTAATGAGCAACAACATCAAACTCCTGACGAAGCAACAACACAAAACAATCTCACAACAACAACAACAATGTCCCCCATCACACCAAATACACCACCACTACCACTAGAACTACTACCACCACCAACAACAACATCAACACCACACGCCGAAGCAGATATCATCGAAATGCCCACAGATACTGTTGACGTTTCACCAACTTCTAGGTAAAGTTCCTTGTTTTCTGTTATTATTTAATTTTATTAAATAAAATAGAAATTACTATTTTTTTTCTACAACAACTGCCGCAAAATTGACGCGTGCCGGCGTGCTTCATGCAACCGACATTGGTTCGCTTGAAGCATAACTATTTTGCACACTTTTTTCAGACTTTATTTATTACAAAATTCTTTATAACAAAAAATTCTCTTTGTACAAATGCCTCCAACAATTGAAATTAACGTTAATTCCTTACTAATTAATTTTTTCATACAATCTTTGCATTTTTCATTATCATTTGTTTTTTTCCGTTTTTTTTTTTTTTGTTTTTTTAGAAAACAATCAATCAGTGCTTCGCCAACAAACAAAGGGTAAGTCAACCATTATACTCAATATACTAATTCATTAAACTCTGAATGTTTGTTTTACAAACGAAACTCGACTACGTTTCGAATACATACATATGTCTTAAATGTGTCTAAAATTTAATTTTAATTATTCTTTTTTCAAAACTCTATTACAACAATGCTAAATTATGCTCTGCAATTAAACGCAATTTTAATATTTGCGCCTCTTCGTTATTACTCTACTCTTCTGCTCTAATTTACTCTTCCGTACTTCTACAATAATAATATTTAAATAATGTGCACCAATCTATGTTTGTATCATAACAAAATATAATTATTAACAATTATATAACTAATGAATGGTTTAGTCGTAAATGCGAGAGCAGCTTGCCTGAGATACGCATTAAAGCGCCATCTATCGAACGCAACTCTCATACGCACTTGACTGCAGCCAACGCTGCTACTGCCACTGCTACTGGCTCTGGCACGATGAGCAAGCATTGGTCCTACGAGCATGTGGACAGGTATCAGTGACACAAATACTTTTACTTGAATCATTATTTCGAGATTGCTTTTAGCGGTGACATAACATTATTGTTCTGAACCGATATTTTGTCTGATTCATTGAAATTATTGAAAACCATCATTGCAATTCATTTTGTCTTTTGATTTTGTCTAACACATATAAAGCGTTCGTGACACCAAGATTCTTTGGCATGGACATTATGATTCTGAAAGTTCTATCATGTCACCGCTTTTAGCATATTTGCTATAATATTCATTATTACTATTCCCTCATTCCTTTTCCTATTTTTACGTTTATTGTCTTGTCTTGTCTCGCTATTTTGAACTTTTTGCTTGAGTTGTGTTTGTCTTGTGATATATACTGTGTATGAATATTTGTGTTAAAATTGAATTCTTGCAACGCAAACGGCATAAATCGACACTTGTATCTAAATTATAGAAGCACGTCACTTATTTGAATGCTCGTAACTACTTAGCATAGTTCTGACACCCAATTTGTGTATATATGTGTAACAGTTGGTAGACATGCTTTCAAAACGATACTCAATTAATTTGTCTTCTTTTAGTGCTGGCGATTTCAACCTGGAGGAGGAGAATTTCGTGCTACGTGATCATCATATAGTAATCGAAGTATTGATCTCGGCGTGGTATGCTCTGCTTGCAAATACAGATCTTATCTGTTATATTGTTGTCTTCATTAATCAGGTACTTAAGCTGTTGCACTTCCACTCTGCGTCACTTTTTTAATCTACTTTCTTTTTTTTCAGGTGGTAAACGCCAGTTTAATTTCATTGCCACTGCCCATTATGGTGTTTCTTTGGGGCACACTTTCGCTACCACGTCCGACGAAGACCTTCTGGGTTACTCTTATTGCGTATACACAAGCCGTTGTGTTGATCAAGTGTGTATTCCAATTCAAAATGATTTGGGTTCACTATGACCCTTTACCGAACCAACCGCTGGGTACGCCAAAGATTTTGGGCGTGGAAATGAAATCGCACTATGCAATATATGATTTGATATTGCTATTAGTGCTCTTCCTGCATCGTTATCTACTGAAGTCACAGGGTCTGTGGAAGTCGGGTTACAAGGAGCGTGCCGATCCGACGATCATAAAGACCGCAAGCATGTATGTTTCCAATATTTATAATTTTCAGTTGTCTTGATTTTAAAAGCCTTCATTTACTTAGTGACGAACGGGACGACAGTGACAATCTATCAAGCACACACGAAACACGCGACGGTCCTGAACATGATGAGTCGATGCAGAAACTAAGTGTGCATGTGAGTCAGGCATCACTTTCAGAAACGCCACTGTATAACAAAGGCATCAATCAGTTGGAGCGCACCAAGTATATGTCATCGTTACGCAAGTTCTTCCTCAGTCTTGTGCACAAATCACGTTTGCCTACAGATGTTTATGCTCTAATGTTCCTGTGTGATTTTGTCAACTTCTTTGTGCTTCTTTTCGGTTTCACAGCCTTTGGCGTAAGTAAATTAAAGCATCAGAAAAAAAACTCAATTCTAACTTCAAACTCTTGCAACTCTCTCACACAGACCCAACAATCCGAAAGTGATGGCGGCGTGCAAACCTATCTCGCTGAGAATAAAGTGCCGATACCTTTTCTCATTATGTTACTTGTACAGTTTCTATTGATTGTTATTGATCGTTCGTTGTATTTACGTAAAGCTCTGAAGAACAAGATCTTCTTTCATTTCTTGTCCGTGATTGGCATACACATTTGGATGTTCTTCATTGTGCCGCTAGTGACTGAGCGCAACTTCAATTCGCTTGCGCCGCCAATTATTTTTTACATTATCAAATGCTTCTACATGCTGCTCTCATCGTACCAAATCAAGTCGGGCTATCCGAAACGTATTCTGGGCAACTTCTTTACCAAAGGCTTCTCCTTGGTCAACATGATTTCATTCAAAGTGTTAGTATACATAATATTTGATATATTTTTTGTTGCTTTATTGAATTTTTTCTAACGCAGTTATATGCAAATACCGTTCCTATACGAGTTGCGAACAATTTTGGATTGGGTTTGCATCGACAGCACCATGACACTTTTCGATTGGCTAAAGATGGAAGACATATTCTCAAATATATACTTGATACGTTGTGCACGTCAATCAGAAACGGATTTCCCCGCTATGCGCGCGCAGAAGAAAGCTGCCTCCATAAAGCTATTGATGGGCGGTACAGTTGTATTCTTGATTGTCATCTGTATCTGGGGTCCGTTGTGTTTGTTTGCTTTAGGCAACGCTGTTGGGCAATCGAACGTACCATTCCAAGTGCAATACAACATACGCGTGGGACCTTATGATCCGATTTATACAACGAATAACTATGATAGCGTTTACAAGATTAGTGACGATAATTATGCCGACATGCAGAACACATACAGTAAAGATCGGCAAGCAATTACCTTCCTATCTGGATACGATGCCACGGATGTGGCGGCTGTACGACTAGCGGGCAATTCACCGTCATTGTGGCGTATATCGCCACCGGACTTAGAACGATTGATTACCGATTTGAACAATGGCAAACAGCTTACAGCGCGTTTCTCTTACTCACTTACACGCATTGCGCCGGCCAAGGGTCTAAAGGACAGTGTTAGCGATGAAGTTATAACCCTAATTAATGGCACATCCGAACAGCTGACTGTTCTGAAAGATATGCTGATGAATAGGGCTGAATCAAATGCTACATTTAAGTTACCAAACATGATACCTAAATTCGTGAAAGTACTTAACTCTGGTGATATCACACCAGTGAACGTACTTGGCGATATGCATTCTGTTTATCGACCGCTGGTAATAAAAATGCATCGTGACAATGAGACGAACAGCATGTGGTGGGAATTGCGCGACTATTGTGAAGATGAATTTTATGAAACCAATTTGAGCAAGTTACCGTACAGTGACTGTACATCGGGCATTGTTATGTACACGTTTAACGACAAGAAGTTTCCTTCAACCTTCAGTTTTCTAACAGCAGGCGGGTAAGTATCACTTTCAAAACTTACAAGCCATTCATCGTTTATTATTATTGTATTCTCTTGTTTTGCAGCATCATTGGCTTGTATACCACATTTGTGTTATTGGCCTCGCGCTTTATGAAATCTTTCATTGGCGGCCAAAATCGCAAGATTATGTACGAAGATCTGCCGTACGTAGATCGTGTGCTGCAATTGTGCCTTGATATATATTTGGTATGTGTTATTTTCATTTAAAACAAATTCTTAAAAAAAATAAATACAATTGTATTAATTTTCAAAAGGTGAGAGAAGCTCTTGAGTTTGCGCTTGAAGAGGATCTATTTGCGAAATTACTCTTCTTGTATCGGTCACCGGAGACAATGATAAAGTGGACACGTCCTAAGGAGGAATATGTGGACGATGATGGTGATACGGACTCGTTACCTAGTCGCATGAGCATACGTCGGCCTGAGCAGCAACTACAGCAAATACAACATCACCCGCAGCAGCAACAACAACAACAATAGCATAAATGAATGCTCTCCTAAGTTGTAGATACGAACTTCTTTCGTATAGTTAAGTTTTTTACCTTTGTATAGTTAGCATATTACAAACAAAAACACAGAGAAAACCAAAAAAAAGGACACAAAACACAAATAAACACACAAACACCTTTCACCACATACATAGTATAAATTTATACAATGCTGCAGAACTGCCGACGTTAATGAAGACGATAATGAAATCTTGAAGAAGTTAAATGCAATTGTACACTTATAACTTTTCTATGCATTAACTCTAAATGTATTTATAATGTAAATTGTTTAAATTTAGTTAAATGAAAAGCGAAAAGTTACCGAAAGTTTGATATTTTATTCGTTTATGAACATAATGAATCATCATTAATTATGAAGGAAAACTAGAATCAATGAAAAGCAAAAAACGAATAATATTAATTAATAACTAATAAATGTGTAACTCATATTCAGGGATTTTTAGCATTTTACAAACCGAAACAAACAACTAAAAATGAAAAAACAAAAAAAAAAAAAAAAACGAATCGAATTATTACAATAATAAAAGTGTGTTTAATTTTTAATAAATAATTATATTTATAAATATGTGTATTTATAGTAAAATTTATGTATGCGCTGACATTAAAAAGTTTTCATAAATACATTAAATTAAGTACAACATTTTTGTTTGAAGGTTGTTTGAATAAAACACAAATTACGTCATTGGCGCTTCGCATTACTTTGATAAAAAAAAAAGTGCTTTTCAACCTTTTGTGCATTAAACATAAAATGATATTATTATCAAAACAAATCTAAGCAAAAATTAAGAAAAAAAAACATTGTTATAAATATTTTTTATATTTAATGTAAATTTGAGTTAGGAAAAAAATAATTCAAATGTGTGAAATTATAAAAAAATATATATATTTTTTACCAAAAAAAAGTTCATATCAGAAAATAGTTAGCATTCATATAGGCGCATAAACTTATAACAATGAATCTATAAATTTAATTGTCTCCAAATTGTGCTTAATATATCATAATCTTAACTCAATCAATTTCATAAAACAAACTAATATGTTTGTAAACTTTACTCTTCCCTTTTCCCTCAAATTATATGCTTTTTGACGACAAAATTGAATTATAAAGTTAAAAAGAAAATCATGAATCTTACACATTGATAAAATATTTTTAAGTCTTTAATGATGAGTTTTTGTACGTAAAAGTCTTTACTTTAATACATTTTTTGTACGCGATGTGAACAAAATATATAAAAAATGTACCTATTTAATTAATTATTAAATGAATTTCAAATTAGTAAAACGATTTGTATTTAAGCAAGGAAAATAAAACAAAACAACATTTTTGTATTGCTACTAACAATAAACGAAAAAATAAACAAATTAAATTACAATTATTTTTATACATTTTGTAGACGGGATAGTAAGGGTATGTAATAAATAGAAGGAAATGCCTTTTGTTATATATGCAACTTGAAAATTTCAATCAGAATTTTATTTCGAATCTCTAACTAAGTACGCGATAGGTTTTACTTACAGTAATGTCAATATCAATCATTATTTACTAGCAAAGTAAAAAAGAAATACAAAAACAACAACAGTACAAAAATTCTAGGCATCAATACAAGAAAAGATGTCACCATTGATTTATCGCCTATTGGTACGGGCTGTCGTGCCTTTTGCACTGATTTTTGGTAAGTGCAGATACAATTGTAGTCCAAGTGATTTTTATCATGTTTGGTTTATTTTTTTTTTAAGCCACTATTGCCCGTCCAGTCTGCATGTCCTACTTTTATTTGCTCATGTTCTTCATAGCGCCGATGTTGAAGGTTTCAGTGCGTGCTACGCCGCTGCGAAGAGTTACGATTTTTATGATTGTGCTCCTCACAATGAGTAGTCTTTTCCTTTCGGTACAACTAATAATGCATATTGTTTTAATGTTTTCTACAAATCCAATACGTTGCGGTACTACGGAATATATAATGCAGCATGTCGGTCTACTGTCGTTTGTTGAAATGAAATTTCTTGATAGTGTACTATGGGTACTGCCGGAAATTGTTGTCTTCAACGTTTCGCTGTTAACGTTGGTCATTGCACGTATGCGACGTCGAAATACCTTAACATTAGGCTCACTAGACAATTTTAATATCCGCTCTGAAGACGAGATTCTTATGACTAATGTCAACCGTCGCATGATTATTTATTACATTCGCATTGCGATACGAACAAGTAAGTCTGTTTTATGACATTGAATTATTTTTATGATTTTTTTTTTTTTTCTTAAGGTTCAATATTTTCTATGATTGCTCTATTCTTGGCCGGCTCACTACGACCATCGTTGCCGGGTTTTATATATTTCTTTATCTTTATCATTGCCGGCACTTATTGGGCATTCAATAAATCATTGCGAAAGTATACAAATTTTGGAATACCATCAATAATTTCAACTCCTCGTTCATACTCATTGGTTTTGTTATAATTTTAGAAGCTACGTGTATATACTCATGGCTGCGAGTGTCATCCTTGGCTTGCATCTATTGTGCATATTTACATTTCAGATGCCAGTCATGCAAAAATTTGTGGAACCCAACTGTTTATTGGCACGGTTTGTTTTTTTGCAATAGATATCGATTTTTTTTTTAAATTCGGTTCGTTAATTACAGTTTGTTTGGTTTGGAAGTCTTGGTAAACTTGAAATGCGAATCACGGCAGTTATTACTTAATAAGAATTTGAATTTGGATTCCTTCTTTAATCCGGTTGTAATGATGTTGGCTTACCTTATATGCATACTGAGCTGGAGAAGTCGCTTGCGTTTCGGAGTGAGTGCATAGTGATCATTAATACTAACCGTACTTTTTTTTAACAATCCAAACACTTTCAGACATACGAACAAGCTATGTACGGCAGACATAGAAGTACTGTCTCGTCACTTCACCATTCTGAGACCAAGGTGTCCATAATCGAACAGATGTTTTATATATTGTGTGATTGCACTGCATTTGTGTACCGTCACAGTTACTTGCTAACGAACATCACTATGTTGGTATGAAAGTAAATGTTTTATATGACAAACCATAATTATTTATTGCCATTGTTGCAGACCTGGTCGATCATCTATCACAGTTGGTTAACGTTTGCATTGTTAATTTGTGCCAATGTACTCTGGATGATACCAAACCAACGGCGTCCCATGATGCGCTCAAGTCTCTTTGTTGTCTTTTATGCAGAATTTTTGCTCGTATCCCAATACATTTATAGCATGGACCTGAAAGAGAAAGAGTTGCCCACATCATCGAAGGAGAGTGGCATTAATTGGGAACAAATTGGTTTTACACGGCCCCAGAGTGTCGGTATCTCACCTTGGGAGCCATTATTCGTGAAAACCGCTTTTCTTGTGATATTCTGGATAACCGCGCGTCAGTACTGCAAAGAGCAGGGCATAGGCCGCTCTCGGGATATGTTGACCGACATTTTTGGATCAATGCATATACGCGTGCATATGGAACCGCGCGCTGTTAATCGAACGCCGCTCCTATTTCGTTTCATTAGCGAAATGGTGTCCAACTTTTTGACACGGCTCTGGACTTGGCTGCTGTGTTGTTTGTTGTTTTTCTGTGCCATGTTGGAAAACGATATGACAGTGTTTCGTATCTGTTATATGGCGCTTTTTTTGCTTTTTCTTATGGTCTTTCAGATGTCAAATCGCATCTGGTTAAAATTAATTTATGGTTATTGGCTTTTCGTCGTGTTTTATGCCATGTTCATATTGACACTCATCTACACCTATCAGTTTGATGAATTTAGTATCTATTTTCAAAAGTATCTAAGATTATCATTGGAAACGTAAGCAGTGTAAAACAAATGTTGAAATGTGCGGTTGTATAATATAATTTCAATTCATTCACAGACAATCGGATATCGGCCTACGTCGCTTTAGTACAAAAGAACTTTTCCTGCGTTTGCTAGTACCGACATTGACATTAATATTTACCGTTATACAATTGCACTATTTCCATCGCCATTTCATACTCTCAATTCTGTATCCACAAATGGAAGACTCACGACGTAGCACAGTGTACCGTGTCTCGTACGATTTAAGAAGTGAAGCGCCTCGAAGTGAAAAGAAGTCGTTTCTGAGAAAATTGGTGTGTTTCAACACAAAGAAGTTGCGTAAACAATTGCGTCGTTCGTTCCGTACTTTTAAAAACTTTACTTGGCGATTTCTGGAGCTACACATGATAAAAGCTGCCTACCTGGCCGCGTTCTTTTGTGCTGCAAGCAAGGTAAGTTGACGCATCATGCACGCCAGTAAATGTATTGTTATTAGTCTTACTTACCACTTCTGTCCTAATGTACAGATTGTCTTCATACATTTGCCATTAATATTGCTCTGTATAGTTGGCATCAATATGTCACGTCTCTTAAAAGTATTCTGTCTACGCGTAATCTTGTTTTTCGTCGCCATTTACGTGCTTATGAACATGATCTATCAACTCAGATCCTTTGAACATTCAAATTTTGATAGCACCTGCCATATGGAAAGCTCAAAGAACAAAACCGTTAATTCAGCTGAGTGGATGGGCATGTATAAGCGCACGGCTGATAAAGGACTTATGCAGCTTTTGGCGCCGTATATAATATTCTTTATAGTAGCCTTCATACAAGGCGTGGTAAAGTTACGTCAGAAGATTTTCAGAAAGGCGATGGGCTTGCAACGAAGAGGCAAAATTAAGTTTCTTTTCTCAAATGTGACACGCGCCGATGCTGAGAAAGGATTTGCGCCACTGATGCGTTTCATATTCAATTATGGTTACTACAAGTTCGGTCTCGAGATTACGATGATTGCCATGGTCATCTGCATGACATATCGCCAAGATATGCTGTCAATTGTATATACCATTTGCCTAATCGTAATTTTATTGATGTCACGCCTACACTGCGCGAAAATTTGGCCACTTGTGACTTTCATTTATGCGCTTTCAATATTAGCACAGTTTTTGCTTTTACTCAGTTTTCCACCAAGCGCCTGTTGGGGTAAGTAGTTTATTTTATATACATATTTGAGCTGCATAGTTACAATAATCAAATTTCGTTGGATCATTGAAAGTGCCGCCGTGGAAGCTATTAAGAAGCATGACGAGAACCTGGAACTTTTTGCCTACAAACTTGTACAAAAATTGCGTCGTGAAACTGAAGATTGATTATATTGTTTTAATGCTGATCACACGCCAGGGTAAGGCATTCCGTGCTGAGCTACGCAATGAGCGCCATCAATCATATCCCGGTGGCAACAACAAAAATGCCGTACCCGACATCATGAAATTGGGACGCGAAATCTTCAGCAATCCCACACACGATTTTTGCTCCTCCGTGCGAAATTATGCGGACATCATTAAAGTGATCATATTCTGCGGTTTTTTGTGGGCCACAGTTTCTGTTGTCTTATTGGCCGGCGTTTGTAGCATGGATCTGCTCTCACTTGGCTATCTCGTATTTGCTTTAATGTTTCTGCTCAAAGGTTCTGAGGTCTATTTGATGAACATTCGTCACATACTGTGTCGCTGGAATTTTCTTATTGCATTTAATGTATTCATTATCTCGGTTAGAGCATCATTTTCATCATACATTTTTATGTTGGCCGCATTCGTGCCCGACTCTGATTATTTGATCAACTTTCTTCTTGGCATTAATGTTACCCAAAATGAAAAATTACAAAGAAGCACGCCATTTCAATATGGTTCTGAGTCCTTGTTATTCAGCGATCCACTTTACTGGCATGCGCTTGTATTTGCGTTCATAATTTTCCAGAAGCGCATTTTTACGTCATACTACGTATGTCACGTCATTTTGGATACGAATGCAAATCATATACTCGCCTCACGGTAAGCCAACTATACTCGGTTTTCTCAGTTAAAAATGATGTTCTTTATTGACCCCACGGCTTTCAGCGGCGCTATAATTATACGCAATCTGAGACACAAGCAAAACTATGAGCGGCGCGAACACGAGAGACGCGTGCTCGAGAAGATTAAAATGAAAATGGAACGCATGCGCGACTTTAATCAAAAGACAACACAGCGCATGTCGCGAAAAAAAGATATCAAATTACATCCTACCGGTGATTTATTCGATTTTCTTTATAGCCAAAAGTTGTATGATAATCGATACGAATGATTTGCTTTGCAGTTACGCGTTCGGGTGACTACTATATGTTCGAGGAGACGGAGGAGCGGCCAGACTTGAATGAGATTCGATACGATTACGATTTTCTCGAAGAAGAGACACGTCCTGTAAGAGTAGCTTACACTTGTTTGAGTGAATACAATCAAACAGTTGTAAACATAATTTTAGCATCGGTCAACTGGCAAGAGCTCAATCAAAGTAGCTGAGGAAGCCAAAGCCAAAGCCAAAGACATGACAAAAGAAACAGATACAGACTCTGAAATGTATCTAGCTAATTCAACATCTTCTGAAGGTAATTGTGAACTCACTCAACTCACTCGTAATGGTCAATACATTTGCTTCACACTTGCAGGTGACGAGTCTATTTATCATAATCCGGTTATCAATCTGATGACGAAATTTATTATAATGTTGACCACACGTTTAAATCGCTTATCCCGCAACTATCGCTATGTGCACAAGATCCTCTTCGAAGAGAAGAAAAAGTTACAGGCACGTTTGTGGCACACATTACTTAATGGAGCATTTCATATTTTTGTATCTTTTGTTGTAACAGGAAATGGGCATTGCCACTCGTAGTTTGTTGACAAACACGGCTGCCATGTATGACTATTTGAACACCCACAGGTTATTAATGCTATATGTTTGCATTGCCTAGTCTTAATGATTTTTTTCTTATTTATGTTTTATAGGGCACGAAGTTCCGTACGTTTATCGAATCGGTAGGCGTCTTTGTCACTATTTGTTTCAAAATGGCTTACACATTTTAAAATTACATTTCAGGCAAAGCGTCGAGGCTGAATTTACTACCCGTGATCACAATGTGATCGTTAAGTTCTTTATAGCACTGTGGTATGCGCTGCTTGCCAATTCGGAACTCGTTTGCTTCATGGCGGTTTGCTTGAATCAGGTTTGATAAATATTATTAATTATTGGCTGTTTGTCCAAGCAACTGCCTTTTTAAAATTCGTTCTTAATAAGATGTGTCGTCTGGTTCTGTTTATAGACCGTTAATTCAGCACTTGTATCATTGCCCCTGCCACTAGCCGTTTTTTTATGGGGATCGATAACACTGCCACGACCTAGCAAAACCTTCTGGGTTACCCTCATCACGTATACACTGACAATGATCTTCTTCAAATGTATTGCCCATCAACGTCTGCAAATATTCAGTGATGTTATGGTCAAAGCGAATTCTTGGGAATTTCAAATGTTTGTTAAGGACGGCTATGCTACAATTGATCTATTATTGCTTGTGACATTATTTTGGCATCGCTATATGCTCAAGAAGCAAGGAATCTGGACAACGCAGTCTGAAACCATTCGAACCTACCAAAATATGTAAGTCATTGTACGCATTTAATTTTTATAAAGTCGACTTTTTGTTTTGATTTCACTTTCTCAGCTATAAACATGATGGAAGCTATAGTCAAACGCCCAGTTTGACTAAAGATTCAATGTAAGTTCTGTGAATACGCAAACCAACCGCGATTAATTGATTGTTATAATTGTTTGTATTAAGTCGAGGATCGGCTGGTGCCGACGATTCACGACGTCAGTCGGTGAGAACATCCGCCGTAATCGAAACTGAAACTGAAACATCGGATAGTTCATATTCAAGCGATAAATCGGTACAGGGCTATTATAAAACGGTTGAGACACGAGAATACATTGAAGGCATGAGGCGCTTAAAGTGCGTATACATTTGTATGTACATAATTATTTTTATGGTCAATCCTTCCGTCTTGCTCTTCTTTTGTAGCCAAACGAAGTATTGCTCGCGATTCCGGAAGTTCTTCTTCTCGTTATTGCACAAAGTACGCCTGCCCACCGACATCTATGCGGCATTATTCTTTTGTGATTTTGTAAACTTCTTCGTTTTGCTTTTCGGTTATAATTCCTTTGTGGTAAGTCGATTTGACAGACATGTTAAAATAACTGCTTTTGTGGCTTAAAATATTTTCAGTCACGTTACATTTCACCCTCGGATGTAGTCTTTCATGCATATCTCACGGAGGATAAGGTGCCATTTTCATTCTTGATCATGTTGCTCTTGCAATTTCTGACAATTGTTGTTGAGCGCGCCATCTATTTGCGCAAAGCGCTGTTGATCAAACTGATATTTCACATCATTACGGTCATTGTCATACATGTCTGGATATTCTTTATAGTGCCGATGGTGACTGGTCGTAGTTTTGGCGCACCTGCGCCAGTCATCTTTTACTTGATTAAATGCGTTCATATGCTCTTCTCCTCATATCAGATACGGCGTGGCTATCCAACGCGCATCATGGGCAATTTCTTCACAAAGAGCTTCTCGTTGGCCAATCTGATCTCATTTCGTGTGTAAGCAATCAATACATTTCAGCAGCAATATACATTTTTCTAAGCTATTCTTACTGCTTATTAGCTATATGGAAATACCATTTCTGTATATTTTACGTACTTTACTCGACTGGGTGTGCATTGACACAACACTGACACTGGTTGAGTGGTTGAAAATGGAGGATATCTATCAAAGCATATTCAAGGTACGCTGTTATCGCCAATTGGACTCTGACTTCCCTGTGCCTCGTGCCGTGCCGAAGGCATTTTGCTCAAAGTTCCTACTCGGCGGCACAATACTCTGCCTGCTGGTGCTGATCATCTGGAGTCCAATGCTTGTGTTTGCCATTCATTCTGCATTTGGCAAGCCAAATACGCCAGTTAGAGCCACACTCCTTCTAGAAATTGGTCAATTTGGGGATGTTTATAATACAAGAACTAATACAGGCATTGAGATTTTTACAGCTGAGAATTACGATACCCTAAGTGATGCATTTCAAAGCAATGCTTTTGCCAAAGAATTTTTAGCGCTCTATAATCATGGTGATATCACATCTATCCAGTTTGATACAAGTTCGGGCACAGTGTGGAGCATTTCACCGCCAGACAAGGCAGGTCTACTGAAGGTGTTTGAGAAAGGTTTGTTACCGTTGTTGTTGTTGTATATCAAAATAGGCATTCTGTTGATTCGTTCAGGCGATCCTGTTGGAGTATATCTTACTCTGATAACTGAACGCAAATCGACACCGAAAGATGAGCCGCGAAAGGATTCTGTGCAAACCAAAACCATCATTGATAAACACTTTTCCGGTAGAAAAACGCTTATAGAAATGCTTAAAAACAAAACTGAAGGCACCGTGCGTATACCGGATATTTTGCCAAAATTTGTGGTGGTGAGCATATTTTTGGCTAACAATTTTATCTAGATGCGTCTAAGTTATTCTGTTTTTCTATGTGTAAATTAATAGATACGCAATCAAGGAAGTATCGATTATAAAGTTGTGGACTACGAAGGCAAAACAAGCTTTTTTAATACACAATGTTGAAAATGTAATATTTGTAATTTGTTACAGACTCGTATCTGCGTCCATTGAAACTTAGTTTGAAGCAAGATGCCAACAGCACCACACTATGGTGGGAGGTTAAGGATGTATGTGATGACACATATTATCGAACTTATTTGGAACAATTACCTAAATCAAGTTGTACTAATGGGGTTGTCATTTACGCCATTAGTGACAAACAGTTTCCGAATTTGTTTAAGACGTTGGCGATTGGCAGGTATCCCTTTTTGATCCATTGTGTGCAGCCAATTCGTTTCCGAATAATTTAAAGGTTGCCTTTGTAGCTTGATTGGTCTCTACACGACGTTCATTTACTTTATGTCACGCATGGTACGCGCATGTGTTGCGAACAATCATCGTCGGATTATGTTCGAGGATTTGCCATTTGCGGATAGAGTTTTGAAGCTTTGCTATGACATATATTTGGTGCGCGAAGCACGAGAATGGCGTCTTGAAGAGGAGCTCTACGCCAAATTGCTTTTTCTCTATCGCTCACCAGAGACACTTATCAAATGGACACGTCCCATTGATGAACACGATGAGAATCTTCTGTCATCGCGCAGCGGTCTATCGCGGCAGTCGTTAAGACCGCCACCTGAAAATAGACAATCACGCACTGAACCAGGCTCAGAGGAGAGACCGCGTGGTAACAACTAAGTGGACTAAAAGCAAAAAAATCAAATCTTCTTAATCAAGTTCCGCAACAGCACAAATACATTTACTTATAAACATTATATTTTTTAAAGACTACAAAAATGTAAAATTCAATAAAAATTTAACTTAATACAGACAATAAAAAAAATCCTCATGGAATTCGTGTTGAGCAATTGCGATAATGCGCAAACTGTCTGCTGTCGGTACTGTCGTTGCTATTGCTGCGACTAAACTTAACCGTAGGATAAACTTCTTCCCACTCGGATTCACTGCGACTGAGCACGCCGCGCGGCGGTGCACGAGTCAATTCTGGCGTCTGTGTACCGCAGCGTCCGACTTGATCGCTTGTGGGTAAAGGATTGTTGAGCATTTGTGTAACGCTCTTCGCCAGGCGTATAGGCTGTATGCGATTGTAGCCACTGCCAGCAGGCTTGTAACGCTCCAACTTCATGGTGAGCCGTGTCATTTCATTGCTCATCCATTCGGGCACAGAACGCGCGCGCATTTCACAACTTTGAATATTTTACTCTTCCGAAATGATTAAAAACGCGTCAAGAATGCACAAAGACTGGCGTTGAATGAAACCCTTATGTGTGGCAGTGGTTTGCTTTTATATGCTGACATGATGCAAGAGTACGTCGTTAATCGCTTAGACATCAATCGATAGTTTTGCTGGTTATACAAGTAGTGCCAGTCAGTGTCTTTGGTTCACGGACGACTTTGCAGGCTTTCCAACCCTTATCGATTATTTGTTGACATGTAATAGACAACAATGACCTAATATGCATAATACGGTTTGTTTGTCGTGTTTTGTTTTTTTTTTTGCAATGTTTTACAAAAGCACTTTATTTGATCTTATAACAAAAGAATAGAGCGCACAAATTCGAGTAGGATGCAAGGCCATTAATAGTTAGGCCCATAATATCTGAACGGCTTAGCAGGTGGGTTTTACAAATAAATATATACACATACACGTTTAGAGTAGTAACACATACACACTTAGATGATAAAATGATTAAGTAATAAAAATGGCATTTAGGATACTTTGCAGATGTCATCATTCAATACGTCGCCATTAACTTGCACATCCGCTTCCGTTTTAGAGAACACGCCGCCCTGCAGGACTTTATTTACAGTTGCACGTGCAAGATAGCCTGTTGACTCAGAGTACACCAACGAGTAAAACGGTTTCATTTCCTTATGCTCGGTTTGATTGAGGTTCTTATCCTTACAGTACATAGAAAACGCTTCGGCAAGTATGGCATCAAGGTCAAGTGCTTGTTTAAAGTGCAGCTCGGGGTTACTATTGGTAACGGAACGGTAACATGGTTAAACTTAAGTAATTTATAGTCTAAAAAATGATTACGCACCGATTTAAAATAGTCGCCACTATGCATAACATTTCGACAATAATTTGACGGCGCTCGGGACGATCGATGCAAATAAGCGTCTCCTCGACAAGTAGATTGAAACTAAGCTCGCCTCGGCTCATATTAGTCAATGTTGGTGTTGCGGGTAGATGGTGACCCTGTGTGAAAATACCTTCCGGGGTGCGTTGCAAAATTTCCCAAATTTTATTATAAAAATGTTTTGGTACACGGCAGAGGCAACCCTCTAGTTGACGACGCTGCAGCGTAGTGAGTCTGTCGGGCAAATATTATTTTTTATTTATTGGATACCTAAAATGATTATGTTAATCAAAAACATACTTTTCTTCTGCAGCCCAATCGCTAACAGACAGCACCTTTTGTAGTAAGATGCGCACCTGGAACGGTGACAAATTGTCGACATCGATGCTTTCCTGACCCGAGATCTGAAGATAGATGCGCATAGCCTCGAGTACCCAACCAATACGTATCTGTAAATAGAATATTTTATTAAAATGTTAATTTGCTTTTCCATTTAAAAACTTACTTTCAGTATGCCCCTGAACATAGTTGGATTGGTAGCAATAAGACGACCACAATAGAGAACCACTTCCTGCTGCAGTACCGCCTGTATCACATTGTACGGTTGAACGCTAGTGTACATGACATTCTGTATTTCTGCCGGTGTCATTGGCTTATCAAAAACGGTTTCTTTTTGACCAATTATGCCTACAGTAAGTTCTTTGCCATTAACCAGCACAGTTGTGATAAACGGACTGATCGAGTCCACAATATGATGCAGCAATGAGGAGCAGTAACGCACTGCGCGCCAGTAACGCAAAGACCCAGCACGATGGTAAAGCTGGGTAAGTGCCAGACTGACGCTTACGCCGTTGATTTCAAAATTAGGACCCTCGCGATTAAGCAATATGCCCCAGAGCTGGCACTGACAGTAAATGGAGAGCGTGTTGCGCAGTGCTTCGATTACATCATTTGTTGACTTTTGATTGAAGTGCTGAAGAAAAATGATAAGCGTAAATGTAAGTAAATTTTAACTATAATTTAATATAAGTTGTCTTACTTCAACTGAAATTTTTTCCTCAACATAGGTCAGTGCCTTGGGCACATCCGTTAGTGATTGATAGCCAATATACTCATGATTGATTTGCGCAAATGCATTCTCGTTGTCTGTCAGGTCGCTTTGATTCATGAAATCCAAGTGCTCCATACATGAACTGCTAATAAGATTCTGCAAACGACCGATGCGCACCTTCATGCCATCGCAGTAACCCTTCTTTAACATGGCAAGCAAATCGAGCATTTCCTTGAATTGTGGATCGCGCATATGCTCCTCACGTATGAGCAGGCAAACTGTTGGCCGACCGGACAAACGCCAATATTTGCCGACAAATTGCAATTCCGTTTTAATATCGTCAATGAGTAAAGCCATGTCACGGTACAAGTAGAAATCCGATACTTCAAAGATGAGCGGATAGCAAAGCACTGTCATACCACAGATGCGATACACTTTGCTAGTACCCAAAGAGCCCACCGGCCGTGGTGGGCGGCCGGAAAGACCGACCTTGTTGTTAACTCCCAGGTGTTGATAAACCTTGATAAGCTCGGTCGATGACCAGATTTGTACGGGTTCGACCTATGTGTGCATGGTTGGAAAATGACAAATGTGTGAAAGTACTTTGTAATAGCAAAGAATAAAAAACTCACCTCATGCGGCGTCTGCGTTTGTATGCCGTAAGTGGCCATCATGGCCTGTAAACGCATTGATTCGGCAATCAATACGATCTGCACCACCAAATCGGTTGCAGTGCCCTAGAATTGTTGGCAAATTTAAGTTAATAAAATGTACGAATATATTTTAGTTTTAGTAATGCATTTGCCAGATTTTTTTCGGTTTTTTTTTTTTATACAACAAAACAAAATTACAAAATGCATAAGTAAAATTTTAGATTTTAGTTACTTTTCGATAGGCGGTCAGGTTAGAATTG
This sequence comes from Phortica magna, assembly GCA_037044515.1. NCBI lineage: Eukaryota > Metazoa > Arthropoda > Insecta > Diptera > Drosophilidae > Phortica > Phortica magna. The sequence continues at coordinate 527,294 of JBAMBP010001281.1, forward strand.
GGTAGGTGGTTCATGCCAACGAAACACGTAGAAAAGTATATATATACAAAAGATTTTCAAAAATTAGATTAAAATATACAAAAATGTGTGGTAGTATCGATAGTCAACAATTTGTGTGGAACTGAGGTACAGAGATACCTAACAAATCTTGCCTGTACAATCAAGCGAAAGTTTAGTCTAAGTATTACCTTATTGGCATCCATTATTAGAGGTACTCTTGGTCTCTATAGTTTTATGTTGTTTTTTTAATTTTTGTTTAGTAGTAGTAGTAAAAAGGTATAAGATTCATAAGAGGCATTAGTATTCAAAGGTCACATTACTTTTAAAAGCAATATAAAACAGCTAAAAAAACGGGCGCTGCAATACGGAAAGTGTTATACAGCCTAATGCTACAGAAGGCGGGCAAGTTGCCGTTTTAGAGGACCTTTCATTTATGCTTGTTTAGTGTAGAGCGTTTAAAAGCCAACAAAAGTTATCAATAAAAATAAAAAATTAAATAATAAAAGAAAATTAATTAAAACAAACAGAAAAGTACAATAGTTAACATCAAAAGCGCGACATTGAAAGTGTTCAGAGGTTTTAAGCCCTGAGCGCCTTCATTGTCACCCATTACCCATAAAGTTACTTACAGTGCCCGGCTTTGCCTATTTCAGAGAGATAGTGTCGTAAACAGAACAAAATGGAGTAAAAGAGAACCAAAAAGTATAAAGAAAAATTTCGAGTTAAGTGCTAAATTTCATCAATTTCGACATTATATAAACTAAAAAAAAAATACTTTCAGTGTTGGTTATAATCACAGTTTTAACAACAAATAAAGATTTACTGCAAGAGCCGCGAAAAATCAAAAATTATCAACGATAAAGAAGTTTTCATTTTTGCATTAAAAGCGACATTTATGTGTGTATGTGTATGTGTGATTGTATTATTGTGTAGTTGTGTTTGTATTATGCATTTGTGCATGACTTTTTATGTAAATTAAGATATAACTTTAGGTGTATAATGTGTAGGAGTATTTTTGTATCTAAGTAACAAACAAAAGAAAGATCAAACGAACTATACCGGAAATGACTCTTACTTACTTTGTGTTTGTCATCGAATGCTTTGCCCTGTTTTAGTTTAGATTTTATTATTTTTGAAATTTCATTTCATTTTACCAATTAACAAGTAATTTTTGTAGTTTGTTTAGTGGAGATTATGTAGAAAAGTGGTAGGTAGGCGAAAATAATCGAAAGAATGGACAAAAACATAATTAAATAGATAGTTAAGCCAATCGAAATATAATTTTGTAAATGTGTCAATCTGTATAGAACTGATCCGCTGCGGCTACGCATTTGGTTAATCCAAGCCAACCCTATAATTAATACTAGGATCTATTTTTCCGCAACTGCTTCCTTTAGATTATACAGCACTAAGTTGATTATATATAAATTTACCTGAAAGGCAGAGTAACGTCCAGCACGTCGTGGTCGATTGTAGCTAGGAAGATATCGACGTATGGGATCCAATTCATTTATGTGCAAAAGACCGGCCGTCAACAGTTGTGCAATAATAAACATCGATTGGCCCCACAAGAAAAGTGATTGTAACGGCGCTCGCATATAGGAACCCTCACCGTCGGGCGCATAATACATTGTAACGACAGGATCACCATTGGCGTCAGTGTGTAAGCAGTGGCGTAAGTCGTTCTGATACTCTTCAATTTGTTCGTTGTTATTCTTGAAGACGCCGTCTATGATCATTGTTATAAAGAAAAGTGGCCACTCGCACTCAAGTCCTTCGAACTCTTTTAGCTCGCCAGTGTGATAATAACGGCGATGTTTCTCTTCAGTTTTGCTAAGGAAACCATCACGACTGAATCGTTTGAAGCCTTTCCTGCAACGCAGACGATTTACCACATTTACTTTAGTTTGCTCCACAAGTCGCTCTTCATGCGATGCAAATGCGGGAAATGACAGTGTAAGCAACAAAGAAGCATCTACACCCTACATAAGCGAATTAACAAATAAACATGTATAACAAATAAATATAATAAATTATAAGTTGACAAACCTTTGAGCTGGATTCACGTGGTAGCATGGTTTCGAAAATGCTGCGATTTCGGTTGTGCGCATCGATGTCCACATAGACAACGCTCCAGGAAGCGCCTTTCTCGCCGAATAGGTTGCAGCCGTTTATGGCCTCCAAAGCAGATTTTGCCATGCCTGAAAAATTAAGTTGGGCATATAAAGTATTACAGATCAAATGAGAAATATACCAATGGACGATGCATGAATTTCAGGTGTGCCGTTGTTGTACTTTGAGCCGCGTTCCCACATGCCAAAGTCAGGCGTACGATATGCGCGCTCAACATAATAAACCAGATTTTGTACAAAAGCTACTTCATCCTTTTACCATAAGAAAATTAAATGTTAGTATAACACCATCACCGCCACATTTCGACAACACTTACATGTGTGTATATAATTTGAAGTCCAGACGTGATCATCTGTACTAGAAATATTATGTACAGCGAAACGACGTCAATTTGTAAATGATTATATGAATCATCAGGGTATATTTCTTCGCCGGTATGAAGCTGAAATTTGCTGTGCAACGCGTGCTGATTCGACTGTCTTTGTTTGAACAACTCAACTCTTCGTGCTTGTTTCACCCAGCATTCCAGTATACCACGCATACATTTTACTGTGGATTGACCAAGTTCATAGGATTTGCCACGATCGTCATCTATGCGTCTGTAAGCTTGATAAAGACTCCAAACAGCTGCAGCACAATAAACACTATCTCGTACAGAGCCTACTTCCTGATCTGTGCTCATGACCGGAAACAAACCTGTTATGGGGCTCTGAAAGCGTAATAATTGTCGCTTGACTAAAATAGAAAGTGATAACGAATTAAGTAAATCGGAGGTATAAAGTTATCACGTTTAACGAGATAACTAAACGATTAGCATGACAAGTGTCAATGACATCTAACAACACACCAAACCGGCACACATATAATCAAGCCAAATAACAACAAAACACAAAATGTTTACACTATACTACTTGTCGGCGTCGACGCCAAATGATTTTGACTTGGCTTCAGCCTGCACACGCAAAGTATAAATAGACGTGCGGAGATTCTCGCACATTAACTAAGCAAGCGCGCTCGAGTCTTGTGCTGTCAATTGGCGTTCAATTGTTTTAAATGATCTGCTAAATTGACAATTATATAATGCAACAAGAAAGATCAAGGCGCATATTGAGTATTGTTTTTCTGATGTTAATATAAGCCTTAGATTGCGACTCACCAATGCCATAGTATATATCCAATTGTTTCACGGTATCTTCATAGTTTGAAGTTTTTAGAAACTGATCTAAATTAATGTCTTCAAGGCTGTTGTGGCGTCCACTTTCCGTAGGGCCACTACTGGTACCACCAGGTGTTGTAACGGTGAGCCCGAGCCTATATACAATATTTTATTTATTAGTTTTCAATTACTTTTGACATCAACCGTTTTATTAAATAATCCACTTACGATTTCGGAGCCTCACGCATTGTTATTTAAAAAATTTATGGGCTTTTATTGCACCTTGCAAAAATCTCGTTACCCTTGCCAAACAAAGTCAAAGTCAAATAAGCCAACAACGCACAGGGTTGACGAGAGTGAATAATTTCGGCGACGTAAAGACAGTATTTGCAATTTTTTTATTTGATAAGTGATAGAAATTACACTTTAAATTTAAATAATAACAATAATTAAATGATTTTTCCCAATTACCTTTAATAGAACATGATATGTACTCCAGCAGTGAAATGCTATGAAAACTAAAACTTTTCAAAGTAGCTTTGACAACCCTAAGCTGGCTTTTATAAACAGCTGTTTAATATGCCAAAAGTCGCCATGTAGATGGCGCAACGAAATAGTAGCAACAACATTAGCACAGCATCAGGTGTGCAAAATGTCAAACCGTCTTAAAGTCTGGACGGATTTGTTGATTGATAACTAAAAAAGACAGCTGATAGCTGAAAGCATTAAACACGACACAGTCCGGTTTTTGTTGTTGTATTGCTCACGAATTAGACGGTTCAGAAAACAATAGTGATCAAGTGAGATCATCGCTTTGCTTAATGACGATGGCGTCGTAGCAGCGATGAAACTCAAGCATGATCATAATTGCGATGCAACACAATTGAAGAAGACGCGGAGTCTGTGTACTTGAAAAATACTCAAAAACATGTCTCGCTAAATAAGTCATTGTTTGGAAAGTGCAACGAAGTACTTAAGAAACGGTATACCGTTAGAAAGTTAAGAGGATGGCTTTAGTAACGCAACTTGGAATACTCACGCTGATTGCGTTTAGCTTAGTTTTACAATATAGCGGCGATGCCACGATACCTAAGCCACAAGTGGGCATATTGCCAAATTTACCGTCGGACCATTTAATACGCTACCTCAATACTTTTCCAAAGCTAAAGTCACAACTAGCGGCCAACGTGAGCAGTCAGAATACGAAAGCTTGTTGGGGCCATGAACGTGATTGTGATACGGACGCGCGATTTCAGACACCGAGCTGTCCTGGTGAACATACCGGTTGGGTACAGAGCAAAGATGCACAGGTAAACACGTTTTATTATCAAGCAGATTTCGGCTATATACAGCAGCAGCTGGACGAGTTAACACCGCATTGTGTTCCCAAGTACTTGACGGATTCGTCGTTGGAGTGCTCAAAGTATTTACGATTTTGTCGAGCACGAAATATACTCTTCGACTTTCGTGATTTGGCTAAGCGTGAAGAACTCATACGCTACCAAATGGATGTACTTAAGCCGGGTCAACTGTTGGGCCACTGTGAGCTTAACAAGACAAAGCTGCGCGCCGACTTAGAACACATGGGCGCCCTACAATCGTGGGCGCCGGAGCTACGTAATTTCGATGTGTTGCCGCACCCAGTGCTGTCAAACGATGTTTGTGATTTGGTTGTCGATACGCCCACATTTGTTATGAAAATCGATGCTACTTACAATATGTATCATCACTTCTGTGATTTTTTCAATTTGTACGCATCGCTCTTCGTTAACCAATCTCACCCGGCAGCTTTTAACACCGATGTACAGATTTTAATTTGGGAAACTTATCCATACGACTCGCCGTTTGCGGCAACATTTAAGGCATTTACACAGCACCCAGTCTGGACACTAAACGAAGTTCGTGGTAAGCGTGTTTGCTTCCGGAATGTGGTATTGCCTCTATTGCCACGTATGATTTTCGGACTTTTTTATAATACGCCGATTGTAAGTAGTTTGTATGTCACTACTTAACCATATTAAAAAATATTTTTATTGTAATGATTTTGCAGATACAAGGTTGCGAGAACAGCGGCTTATTTCGGGCGTTTTCCGAGTTCATCTTGCATCGTCTACAAATACCCTACCAACCACCATTGACACAAAGAAAAATACGCATAACGTTTTTGTCGCGGCGCACAAAATATCGACAAGTTCTCAACGAATTGGATATACTGTCTGAAATTAGTAACAACGAACATTATGAAGTGCAGCGTGTTTCTTTTGAGCGGTAAGTCTGTTGAATTTGTTTGTCGATTTAATTCTATTAAGCAACTCTTTCTTGCAGTTTAAGTTTTACGGAACAATTGGCCATAACGCGTAACACGGATATACTGATTGGTATGCATGGCGCTGGTCTGACACACCTACTTTTTCTGCCTAATTGGGCGACGATATTCGAACTCTACAATTGTGAGGATCCCAATTGCTACAAAGATTTAGCTCGTTTGCGCGGCGTTCATTACTTAACATGGGAGAATGAAAATTTAGTGTATCCACAAGACGAAGGTCATCATCCTCAAGGTGGCGCACATGCCAAGTTCACAAATTACGAGTTTAATAAGAGGGAGTTTTCGCGCCTTGTCGCACAGGCTGCCTCACATGTAAGATCTCATAAAGAATTCCCGTCGGCAAAGGAGACGGTTAAGCACTCCAATACGCTCAAAAACGATGAGTTGTAGTGCAAATTTTACCCATGATTATATTTAATATTTTTATATTGAATGTTTTAAACATTAAACAGTGTTTTAAATGTCCGTTACAAAGTTGTCAACAAGCTGAATATTGTGAAGACTTGTTATTATAATAGTGCTTCGGTATAAAACAATGTGGTAGACATTTGCCAAAAAACAAAAAGTGTTGTGTACTTTTAAATTAATTTTCTCTTTTTAGCTATTTCACAAAACAAAACTAAAATATATCACATTTTATTTAAGAAAACAAAGAATTTATACGATGCATATAAGGTCATTGCTACAGAATTTTTGTTTTCACGCGCAAGATTTTTCGTTTCACCAGCTTTTTGACGCGCTTGCGGCTTGAAGAAAAACAAGTGGCAGCACTTTTAGACATTGGGCGGCGAACGTTGGATTCAGCCGCTTGTTATAAGTAAATTTGATTAGAGATAAATATCGATGTGAAATAACAACAACAATAATAATAAGTAGGAAAGCTAATCTAATCAAACATTTCGAAGAACTCCAATACTACACCTTTAACTAAAAACTAAGCAATGACGACGTCTAACTGCTACTATTATGATGGGAAACAAACGGACTGCTACGATGTACACTTGTCGGCAGATAAGTGTCACCTGCCGACCGGAGCAGATATATTCTTACTCCACAGTATACAAGCATCTAAGGTTTGTCCGATATCACGAATGGATTCACGATTTGACAAACATTCAATTGAGTCACTTCAGAATGGCGTGCGTTCGTTGCTTGCCATCATGCCATTTGTGGTCAGTCTAACGTTGGCGCGTATTGCAGCACACTCCCGTCCGGTGCACTCGACGCTGCGTTTTCTCATTGAGTTCGTAGTGGTTGCAATACCAGCAGTATACTTCTTAGGCGTGGGCAATGAATATACAAATATTTATTTAGCATCCATGGCCTGTTTTCTGACGTTGTATGCATGGCGAAGAAAATGTTTGGAGGTAGCCAAGCACCGGAGTTTTGAGCTTGGCAAGCGACCAGCAGTATTGACGCTCTTACGAGCCACAGCTTATCTTGCCACTGCTGTAGGCATATTGGCTATCGATTTTGAGTCATTTCCCCGAATCTTTCGTAAAAGTCGACGTTTCGGAGCGTCTCTCATGGATACCGGCATTGGAATATTTGTACTTACTATGGGCGTAGTGTCGCGGCGTGCTCAGCGCTTAAATGATTTGCGGCGTTTGAGTTCGGTGGTTGTGCCATTGCTAGTGCTTGGCATGGCGCGCACTGTTGTGCTGTCCATGATCGACTACAATCAGGACGAGCATGAGTATGGTGTTCATCTCAATGCATTCTTCACTTTGGGTTTTGCAAAACTGTTTGGTACACTTGTCAGTATGTTGGCCACTTCCGATAACCAACTCTTTCCGTTATCTATCGGTAAGTTGTAATGTAAACATGTGGCCTTGAGTAAAGGGTAATCAATATGTTGTTGATAAAAAAAATATTGTCATGCAACGATGCACTACGAATTGCAGTGTATTGATTTACCTTATCTCATGTCTCTACGTAATTTTTAAACAACACATTTCTAATGTATATTTTGTTTACACTCAAAGGTTTACTTACTATACATGAAATGCTATTGCAAATGGGCATCTCGGACTACGTCATGGACGACGATGTTGAACGTAATACATTTCTCAATGCCAATCGCGAAGGTATTGCTTCAATGCCCGGCTTTGCTGCTATGTACCTATTTGCCATCGCCTTTACAAGTTGGTTGCGTACCAAGACTACCCTTAGCTATAGTGAAATGATGTCTAAACTCCGATATAATGCATTTATCAGCGTTTGCTCGTGGCTACTTGTTGTTGCCTGTGCCTACACAATTGGCATTGCACGCGTTACATGCAATTTTGGCTATGCTGTCTGGATCTTTGCTGTCGTACAGACCGTTATAACATTTTACATGCTCTTCTTTGATGTAATTCTTAACTCGGCACTACCAGTGGACACTGAAACGAATGCAACAAAGTTAGCGCAAGCTGAAAGTGGCGCTGACGTAGTGTCATCAGCAAAATTTTTAACGCCAACAGTGCCTGCACTATCAGTTTCGCCAACCATTGCTGAGGCGCTGAACATGAACGGACTCGTTTTTTTCTTACTCACGAATGTGCTTACTGGCATGGTAAATATCTTTCTCAGTCCGGATGATCGCAATAAAAGGGAGACAATGATCATACTCGTTGGATACATGTTTCTCTCAACGGGCTTTATATTTGTGCTGTATCGCAAACATATACGAATCGCGTAAATGTCCGAATCGATAGCACGAATAGCAATTGTTTGTATCAAGCAGTGTGATATTTAGGTTAAGTGTTATCTTTAATGCATTTACGACACATATTTAGTGTAAATTTCGTTGAATATTCACTATATTTTGTAGACAAATACAGTAACTAGTTGCCAAATGAATCATTGTAGTCGCTTGTCGTTTATTTGGGCTAGTCTTAACAAGCTTAAGTTATCAGCTAGCCAAACGATAAACGCACACTTTATAGAGGTGTGACAAAAGTGGTGTGATATAAAACGTATTGCTTGAATAATGTATAGATACTATGATAGTCTCTTTAAGAATACACAGTATTTCACGGCTCATAAATATTATTGTTTTATTAAAATTTCGACATTGAAGTCACTTACACCTCGGAATTATATATGTATCTACGAACTTCACAAACAATTTCCAATGAACCTCGCCTAGTAAGCTAATGAAAGTTCAATGATTCGAAAGGCATTATGTAACCATTCGGCATGACAACGAAGATGATTGTTGCACCCTTTTGCCTATCCAGGCTGTTTGGATTCAGCTTTCCGTCGGAGTCTTTGTACACCTCATAGATTTTACAGCCATTTGACTGGCGTATCAGACGCGTCCACAGCCATTTAGGTGCGTTACACTTGCCACCACCACCACCACTACCAACACTATCAATAATCTCAATGCCTGAGCCACCAGCGACATTACCGCCAGCGCCACTACTGTCAGTGCCAGTAGCAGCTTTGCTACCGCGTCCGCAAGCACATCTGCTGTTTGGTATGAATCTTGTTTTAAGCCGCCGACAAGCCAGCGAACAAAGCGAAAACGAACGTTTTAAACGGACGCCGATCGTTGGTCCGGTGGGTTTTGGCTTCTCAGCATTTGCGGCATCGGAAAAATCAACTCTAGCCTTGCGTTGACGTGAACGGTCGCTGCACTTACAGTCGCTTACAGACTTGTTGCAGACCTTGCAAGCCTTGGAACACTTGCAGTCGCTAGCTGGCTTGCTGCAGACCTTGCAGTTGGACGTTTTACGCGTTGGCGTCTTGTAACTGCTTGGCGAACTGCTGATGGCTGTTTTGTTCTTTGGAGATTCTGTAAGATATTATTGTAAAATCGCTTGCTAATGTGCATATTAAGCATACGCACCGACTACTATTTCGCAATCGTTGCATTCATCGCAGTCATCGGATGACTTTCGTAGATTCAGTAAGCGTTGCATGCGTTGTGCGCCGCTATAATAGAGCAAACGATCCAAGCAAATTGCAAACGGCTCATCGGGAAACGGTCCAAGTGCATCCAAGACTGGCGGTACATTTTTTTTTAGTTTAGACGAAACTAACGGCTCATATGGCGAAAGAGCGCCTGAGGAGGCGGCGCTCTTCAGAAATCCAATTTTTTTTGCGAAATCCGTTGTTGGTTTGATACAAGAAATTGAAAAAAATACAATTTTGAAACATTCAATGCTTATTTTTTCATAAAAAAAATTTAAATATGAAATTTCGACCAAATACTATGAAGTGAATTTCTCCGGAATATACAACATTTTTTTTCTCAGTCGTAGAATAATATACAAGTTAAGCGCCAATAATGAATGCTTAAATGTTAATCCCCTTTGGGTATTGCATTGACACACTGTCCACCACCACAGACTGACAAAGGTGAGCCACCTTAAGGTTACGGCCAATAGCGAAGATTTCAACTGTGATGCGCAACAAAAGATAAAATTTCTATTAAGGAAATGACAAAAATTACGCTCATTGTCCTTGTCAGGCGATGTATTTTTCTTTAGATACTGTATGGCGTAGTGGGTGAGGGTTGTTGGATGTGAGATGTCAGAGGTCAGCTAGCAAACTGTGCAAAAGGCTAAGCTAACACTGAGTGGTAGGATATTTAATTTAATGCCACAAAGACGTAGCAATTTGAAGAGCATTCACGCAAAGTGGTGAAAAAGAAAAATAAAAAATGATTGAGCAAAATGTTGGAAAAAAGGCAAACCTAAAGAAAAACTGTGTAAATGATTTTATTTATTTTGGTTTTTGTTTAGTGACAGAAGCTTCTACAAGCTTGTAATTACAACGGAAATGGCACAAAGGCAGGCAAATCAGTAGGAATCGCAACGATAATGCAATATCCTGTTAGTTGACTTTATCAGGCTTACGCACGACTTAAATGCAATTTCCGCAACCCTTTCTTTGTCGTTGCCTTTGCCTTCGCCAACGTATGTCATACAAAGTGACAATTTATATTGAGTTAATAGCTAAAGTCATGGGCCCCGGCCAACGTTCATGTATCTATGTATAACTCGTAATCATATTCATTAACTTTATTTCACTGTATTGGTGCTTTTGTGCCCGAGCCCGAACCCGAGCCTCAGCCTGGGCGTCAGCGCGGTTAGTGTTGGCGTTGGCGTTGGCATTGTTGTTGGTGTGAGTGTGTGTGTGAGTGTATGTGTATGTGTCGACGCACGTCAGCGCTGTGTTAAAAGCAAAGCAAAGCAAAAACAAAAACGACCGCCCACCTGTTTCATTCGATGAGGGTTGTTCTGCGTTTCGCTTTGATGGCAGATTATTTTCATTATCAGCAATTTAGGTCCTTCGTCCTTCGTCCGGCGTGCGTTGTACATTTGCTGGCCGACGTTCGTCGTTGATTATTATTTTCATGTTTTCCGCTATTATGTAAAACATGACAATGAACATGATATTCTTATTAGAATGCGTTATGCTTTCAACTGATTGATGAAGGCATTTTTGTCGACAATTAGTATGGTTTTTTTGTTGTTATTTTTTTACGTGGCACACACACACACACATGCCACTTTGTTGTCTTTTCTTCAATTTGGCCGCCGCAATCAGTCAAAATCGGATTTATTTCAACATATATTTTGTGACAAGTATAAAAAATGTTGTGCATATGCATGAGTGTCTAACTGAGACTGTCTGTCTGTCTGTCTGTCATGTGACATAAACAAGTACATATATTCGCTGTTATATGTATGTGGCACAATCTGATTGCGTCGGCTTAGTGCGTCTCGAGGGAAATTGTTTAAGCCCTTCATAATGAACCTCAATGCTGTGCATTTTTGTTTTGCTTAAACGAAATTTCAACCAAAAAATATATGTTTTTCATTTAAAGTTACATTTTCGTTTTTATTGCACAACTTCAACTTGAAGCTTAAAGCGAAATTATCTGCAAGCAGACAAACAAACAAGAAATACTAACAAACAAAATGCTTAAGCGCTGAAATTCTCTATGAATTTATATTTCGTTTTTATCGTTTTGAGCCGATTGTGCCGCACAGATTATTCGTCATGGCTGCACATCCGGTGCTTCAATTGCTTCTAATGCCTTCTTTACTACTTAAACGTACGTATTGTAGCTCCTGCAATTTTGCGCAATTTATACGAAGCCAGCAAAGTGTTGGCCAACGACGACGACGACGACGACGAAAGGCAGGCAGGCAGGCAACGCTTCCCAGTCCGATTAGACAATGGCACTCATGCCGCTTGGCGTACTTAATCGAGTGGAAGTTGATATGATTATGCGTTACCGTGGCAACATGTACCTAAAGTATGAGAAGTTTTCTCGTATAATTTTTTTATGCTACTCTGTATTGACCATTAAGTCAGCATTAGAAGCGCACAAAGTACACGAAGCGCCATGGCAACTGCGGCAATTAGCAGCACAAGTTCTTTGCAAAATCAAAGCTCAACACAAAGGATTTGTTTAAAGCACATGTAATGCTATTAAGTGTGTTAAAATATAAGCGTTTCAAATAAACAACATTAGCAAGATTAATTTACAGCTTTCGTTTTTTCTCTCCTTTTGTAAAATCTTTTTCTTTGGAAAATCTCAGATAACTAACATGTATCATTGTCAAGTTAACGAGCACGTTCGATAGAAGAGCGACAGGAAAAAAATACAACAAAACAGTTTTGACAAACACAAAAAATCGACAACAAGAAATCCGAGCACACCAATCAATCGTTTTGATATCGCTAAGAATGAAAAAGAAATCATTAAATTGAAAAGCAGCAATCGCAAACTAAAATACGATACAAATGTACGACAAAATAAAAATAAAAAAAAAAAAAGGAAAGAGGAGTAAGGAAAAGTAGCATTGGGTAAATTTTTTCCACACATGTCAGAGCCCAAAAATAAAAAAACAAGAAAAGTAGAAACTCATAAAGTTGATTGTCCTCCGCCCACCACATGAGCTTCTCTTTCGCTTTTAGCTTCTGTTTGTTGTTGTTGCCGTTCAATGAAATGCGTTCATTTTTTACATTTAATATTGTCAAATGAAATGACTTCTTTAGCTTAAAGCACAACAACACCGACAACAACAACAACAACAAACACCACTGAATGCGGAAAGATTGTACTGAAATCACAAGCGTAACCGCAACACGTTAACGGTTTCGGTTTCGGTTACAGCATCGGCTTTTTGTCGCATGCACACCCACACACACACACATACACATACACAAGCAAACACCACAAATCCCAAGTTGAAAATGTCGACGTCAAAGCGGCGTCGGCGGCGGCAACAATTCAACAAAAGTTCTGCCTTCCTCCCCTCGCTGTGGCATGTTGCCAGCCTCCTTACTCACTTACTCGTGCTGCTTTGTGGTTGTTGTTGTCGTCTTTGGCACTCATGTGTGAAAAGGTACTTTTTGGCTTTAATAGCATAGAAACCTTTTAAGGGAATTCCTGCGTATTGTGGGATTTGTTGTTGCAACGAAGAACCTTCGGCAGCTTTGATGCCGTTAAAGGGTTAATGCACGTTATCAGCGCATCTGTATAGAAAAAAATGAGGTAAGTTGAAAATGCAATTGCGCCAAGTTTTATGCAACAGAAAATATTAAAATTGTTTTTTTTTTTTTTTGGAAAACTGCACAAGTTATTCTTTAGCAGCTTCTGCGTTCTCACAATCAATTTCACTTCACTAACTTTTCACCTGTACAAAGGAGCGAAGAATTTCTGTCTTTCCATTTCATTTAATTCATTTAACTCAAAAGTCAAATTAAGATCTTTCATTGACGATAACAAGCACGAAAAGTTGCCAAGACAACACAAACGACCAACGCTCAAGTTTGGCTCTAAGCGACAGACAGACTCCTGCCTACGCTTGCCGAGTCAATTGAAGTGTTATCAATGGGAATCATGCATACATTAAAAGCCGTGATTGTTGCGACGGCAGCTAATAGAAATAACTGCAAGTTAATTTAGTGTTATGAAGTTGTGTATTATTAACTTTACTGTATGGTTTGGGGGTTGTCTGCCATAACTGGGGTGACCAGAAGTCAAGGCAACAGTTTCTAAGGTTTGCATGTGAAATCAGAAATGATATAAAAAAGTTTCTAATATTGCTTATATTTTGTTCATTTAACTATGTGTGGGTGTGTGTGATGATTTCAAGGTGACCTTAACGTTTGTTACATTTTGACCATTTAAAAGATTCTGCAAGTAAAATGCTTGGCATGAATGATGCTACATGAAAATATTTTTGCGCTTGAAAGTATGCTTCATAATTTTGATTCACTTATTATTGCTGAGTAAAATGGAATCAAGCAGGAAACTTTTGCCAAATGTTCAGTAAGTTACTAAATTATGAAATCGAATTATTTGTTGTTAATGCTAATACGATAAGCATTATGCTCAAATATGCATAATTATAAAATGAATTTTGGAAGATTTCTAAATCAAATCATTTATGTAGAAGTCGAGCCAACTGACAGTGAGCTGTGAGGCATTAATGCATTTCATTGTCTGCTAACAACAATAACTTTACGGTTTTTAAGTGGGCGTAAAAAGGGGTTGTACTGTGGCTAGCGGGCGCGGGTTCATTGCTGACGTCGACACTCTATTAATTGAAGCTCAGCGCCATAGAATTTCGCTAAATTGTGTTGTCTTCCCTCATTTGGCATAGGAAGAGTTGAGCAAAATGACTGTAGCGCCAGGATAACAATGTCCTTTTTACTGGTGTATCTATGTGTGTGTGTGTGTATTACCAAAGGCTTGCCTGGAATCCTCATAATCCTTGATAATTTCGTTAATGGTTTTAATCACTTACGTAACGCAACTTCTCGTCGAGCTTAGCGTGAAGCGGCACAGGACTTCATACTAATTGTAGAGCTTAAAAGGACTTCACATTTTACTGGCTTTATTATGGAAGCGATTTTAAGCTCGCATAATGCAGTTTTCCTCTGAATTTCGGTGTAATTTCTTGTTAAATTTCAAAAATAAAGCGTCATCCAAAAAAGAAAAAACAACAACAACTATTTCAATTAAGCTCCTCCTATTTTTGGCATGTCACAGTCAAAAGTATGCTTGTAGTTGTTTGCGTGGGCGTGTGTGTGTGTGCTGCTTATGTACTTTTGAAAAGGTCACAAATACAACAACCTACACATTTGTATATACACGGTTTTACATACACACACACACACACACAGCCAATTAACCACATAGCAACATTTGTAGCCAGCCAGAAAGTTACCCCACCAAGTGAACTCACCACGAAGTCGCAACACACCACAGCACACCTTAGACAGTGTTGAGTTGAATGCTCTTCACACGGGCGAGCTTTGAGCTTTTTTTCTTGCGTTGGCGACACTATAAAAGGCGCTGGCGCGTGGTGTGCGTTCAACACAAACCACAAAAGACGCGTCGGGATAACAACAAGTGACGTCAGCGCAGCACATTCGAACGGCGTCGCAATGTTGGCTTTTCTACGCGACTTGTGGCAGTTTTGCCGCCGGTATTACATCAGATGGCCCAACTTTGGCGTCAACTGTCAATTGAGGCGGCTGCCAGCACGCAAATTTGGCAACACGAAAGTGAGATTCACGGTGTATAGGAAGAGTGTACGTTATCGGCGACACGGCCATTGAAGTCTACTTGAGATCATCTCTCGAAATGGCGGTGTTGTGTTTTAGGAGAAGCAAGTTTAATGAACCTAAAGAATATCAGTAGCAAAAATCATATCAACTCATATCTTTTAATGCTATTTAATAACTATAAGTGTGTATTTGTTGTGATTGTAGAACTCTTCGTTGTTATATTATAAAATATTAGACAAATATGGTTTGAGAAACCGATTTCGAAACTATGAAGACTTTCAAGACAGGCAAATAAAAAAAAATATCAATAAAATTTATAAATGTAAATGTGACTTTTCAAGACTTTCTAGACTTTGAAAGGCCAATTTAATTGTATATTAGAACTAAGCAAATAAATAAAAATATCAATAAAATTTATAAATGTAAACGTGTATTTGTTGTAAGTGTGTATTTGTTGTGATTTTAGAAGACGAATAAAATATTAGACAAATATGGTTTGAAAAACCGATTTCAAAACTTTCTAGACTTTCAAGACTTTGAAAGGCCAATTTAATTATATATTAGAATTAAGCAAATAAATAAAAATATCAATAAAATTTATAAATGTAAACGTGACTTTCAAGACTTTCAAGACTTTGAAAGGCCAATTTAATTATATATTAGAATTAAGCAAATAAATATCAATAAAATTCAGAAATGTAAACAATAAAGATCTTTTCTTTCTTCTTATTTTAAAGAATTTGCAGTTAAGAATAGACGGGATGATTTTCTCCTTTATTTTGATTGATTTGTTTGAGCATCTGTGAAGCTCAAATTTCATTCAATGTTTCTTCTCATCCATTTTTAAGCCACTCGTAGCCAAGTCGACGAAATTGTTTCAGCGCTTGAATCAAAATTTGCATAAACAAACACTTGCCACTTTGAAGTAATCAAAAATCTCAGTTAGAAGATATATAAATGTATCTATTAACATAACAAAAGCAATAAAACCGTTTGAAACTCCAAAAAGTAATCATAATGAACTACCGAACATGTCGAACTGAAGGACATTTGCATATGTCAACAGAAGCAGCGCACAAGAATTAATTTATTGCTTTACCCACGTTGGGCGTAACAGCCAAGTAGGCGTATAATGTGGGCGTATTGAACCACGAAAGATACTTTCGAACGCACAGTTTACGCTTAGCAAACAAAACACAAAAAAACTTTGTTGCGCTGTCGAAATTGAAATGTTAATTACAATTGAAACGACCGACGAGTTACATTCGTGAGGATGTGCCTCAGTTGAGAAGATACGCGTACTTATTAACAATTTCAGTGTTGCTTTTGGTTGCGATTGTTTTCTACTGTGCGATATGTACGCAAGAGCTAAGCAAACAGTTTAAAAACATGTTGCAACAAGCAACGAGGGGAGAAACACATAATGTTTAAACTCACTCAGTCAGCAAGTACCTTTGCCACCCTTCCGACCCAACCACTGAGCTTGAAACTCCCCCCATTTGGTATACGTTTTTATTCTAATGTTTCTTATTTGAAACTGATTTGTTTGCTTAGCTCTTAATCGTGAAAGCCTGCAAGCTCCGGCAGGAATTTATTAGGTTTTTGGCATGTTTGCTGGTTATGAGCAGCTCAATCGAAGCAGCAAAGCATTTGAATACATGGATTATTGTTTTGTTATCATGATTCTAAGGTGAGCTTTTCGTTTGCTTCAACTGCAATTATTGCAACAAAATGAAGTTGCCGCACAATTTCTAAGCTATAAATGAACTTTGACTGCCTTGATGAAGCCAAAAAGCGACTCAATGACAATGACATCAACATAGATGATGATGATGATGATAATGTGGAGTTCACACCTCCAGTGGTCGAAAAACTTTATGCTGCGACAACAACAAAAGCAAAAGCAACGCAGTCAATATTGAGGGTTGAGAAAAGTTGCGGCAGCACTTGATGTTAATTGAATTTCTCTACATCACGGCTCTGTGTGCCTTATTGTCCTTGCTGTTGCTGTTCCTGTTGCCTGTTGTTTGTTGTTGTGGCGTCAAATTGAAAACGTTTTTATGCTTTTAGCTTTTAGACAACACACAACACACAAGAGTCAAAGCCAAAGCCAAAGCCGTAGCTAAAGCGAAACGTAATTAATTGAATCTGATTGTAATTGAAAAGTTTTGCAGGTTGTTAATTTGATTTTGTCTATAAGCATGGCTTGGCCAAATGGTTGAAACCAAATGCACCAACAGTGTTAGCACCGTTGGAGTCGTGGGAACGTTCTCTTTCATTGGCTGTTCATATAGCACAAGGTTGAACAGACGCACAAATCGACAATTTTAGATTTAATAGTTCAAAAATCGTGTAATATTATTTTGTTTACAAGTAAGTTTTACTTAGGTTCCAAACATGCACATTTTTTTTAAGCATATACTCTGCAAATTCTAATTTTTATTCAAAGCAGATTCTTTCAGCTTTCTAAGCAAAACTATCACTTTACTTTTGTATCAACGAAAAAATAAAATTATCTACAAATGAAAAAGTCATGCGATACAAAACAAGGCCAAATTATAGGCAAAATCAAATTTTTAAATTTATGCTTTGAAATTCACTCGTCAAAGTCGCTAATTTATTAAGGATTTCAAACGGCGCGACGCCTTAAAAGGATTTGCAGGAAACGTGCCTATGAAGAACAATATTCATTCAGAACACTCAAGTGGCTTTCGTATTTCGAGCCATGGTTTCGACAAGAAGAATAAAATTTGAATTTTTTGTCAAGTTTGTCTCCGTTTCTTATATAGCTATTTATTTAATTTTCACGGTTTCTTATTTCTGAGGCACAAGGCACAACCCTCACAAAAAGGAGAGCAAATTGTAAAAAAAATTGTAATTCATGCCGCAAAACATTCGATTACATTTAATTGAATTTGCTTTCATTCGCAATTGTCACGCGAAGTGAAAGAAAAATTTAAAATTGTCTCAAATTACCAAAGGAAATATATACTTGAAAGAATAAGGAAAAACAATTGGAAAAAAAACTGAAGACAATTGACAGAGACGAAAATATTTACGTATTCAAATTACTTATGTACATTAGAAAAGTATTTTTTAAATATAAAAAAAAAATAAATGAATAAAAAAACGGCCGAGTTCGAATGAACGTTTCTGTATTCTTCATGTGAATCCATATATCATTCATTTCAACACACCGTATGATCTGTTTCAATGATCCGGATCGTTCGATCGTTCACATTCATCATCGTGTCATATGATTTGATCCGGCGACTCAAATGTCTTAGGCTCTTGCCAAGCTCAACCACAGTCCAATGGTGCAATGCGGCTACGCGGCATGGGAGCTATCATCGGTTAGTGGGAGCACAGCAAGGAACCATTAGACACAAGTCGGTTTCACATATCTAGACTCGAGATGTTTCTACTCAAAGTAGGCAAGCAAACTATTGTAAACAGCTGTAAGTGTTGAGAGAGACTGTGCATATTTTATATTTGGAAATGTCGAAAAAGCATATGAGAAGTATAAGGTGTGAGTGAAAGGGAACCTTACTTGAAATGATATTGACTTACACGAGAAAGCGGTTTGTGTCTTGGCTGAAGGAAGCATTGCCTTTTACCAAGCTGAGGTTTATCATTTCTAATAAAAAGTAAGCGAAAATCCCATCTTTATTACAGTATAATTTTGTCATAAATGCAACTAAAGACAAAAATCTGCGACAATTGTTTTGTCTTTTGGTAACAATCACAGTGCCAGACACAAATCCAGTCGAAACGCATAAACAACTCATGAATTATGTATGAGTGTGCACATAACGAGCGCAAGAATCGTTGGCATAAGCTAGCAATTACCTGTTGATTACCTAACGCCAGGTTAACCCTCAATTGTGCGTGGCAAAAAACTTACCAAATAAGGGGCGCATAACACACCCTCGGCGCTACAATAACACAACAACGACAACAACAAAAACACTTATAAGTGTCGAAGTGTAAATTCAATTCATGCAATTCTCAAAGGACATATAAAAATCTTATGAATGAAGTGGTAATACACACCGCAAGATAAAAATCCTTGGCGAAAGCTCACACGCCTTTTCGCTTTAAATCAATTTGCCATTTTATAAATCTTAATTTGCAAAGTGCGCGCACCTGATGGGCAAACGTGCTGTAAATATAAAAAAAGAAAGTATACAAATTTTTATCAAATACCGCCCCGACAACCGTGAGCCACAGGTGACCAAACTTACATGAGCCAAGGCACGGCAACGACAGCTGAAGTAGAAGTAGAAGTGGCAAAACCTTGCCAAAGAAAAACGTGCCTCAACGACACTTTTCAGGATTTTTTTTCTTAAGCGTTTTTCCCGCATTTGTGCGAATATGTTTTCTGCATTTTCATTTCAATTTGTTTTGCTATTTTTACGTCTTTATGTTTTTCTTATTCAACGTATTTGCTTTGGACTTTGGAGCGTAATTTTTATTTACGTTCTCTGCACACGTTTTCAGCTTATTAGGTCGCGCAGGCCGGGAGCGTTTCCTTCAAGATGAAGCTACGAATTGTATATGGCATAATGTTGAGCTTCGCTTTAAAGTCGCATGCAGATATTTTTATTTTCAATATGTTTTTATTTTTGTGAATTCATGTTATGACCTTGTCGCGTTTGTTGGCCATTTTCAATTAGCCAAATGCATGTTCACGCCATTTGCCTGATTGCTGTCTGGGGACCAAACACCAAATGTGTGTGACTTCAGTGTCCATTTACATGATTGTCGAGTGCTCAGTCTCTGTCTCCGTCTCCATCGCTGTCTCTGTGCACGGTCTAGCCTTGTTGACCACTTATTTTAATTTTAATTCTAATATGTTTACTGAGTGTAAGAAAAACACTTGAGAAAGCAATTGAAAAAGATTTCTTGACGATTTCAATTGCGGCTTTTAAGTAAATTATGAAATTGTATTAGAGCGAAGCAAAGCGCCGAAACAAAAGTTTTCATACTTATGACAACACTAACACAGCATGAATAGCAGTTGTTTGTTGCCCATGTTGTATGTTTTCACTTTTTCAGTTTCAATGACATTTTTCATTTTTCAAAAATACTAATTTTTGCAGCCTCTCAACTTCCAAAAAAAAAGAGCAAAAAAGTTTAAATTTCAGTCGATATATCAACTTGAAAACAAAGTCATAAAGTCGTCCGACCATGGCACCACGCCCATTTGGCGTTTGAGCTGTTGTTGTTATCGACTGCGGCTGAGAGGCTGAAAAGCGCAATCGTCAACAAAAAATTACAAATCGCACGGCGGGAAACCCGTTTGAGTGTCACCGTAAGTCGATTTCAGTTGGGGAGATTTCGTTATAAGACCTAAAAGTATGCCAGGGGACTTGTCGGCCGTCGTGCCCGCGTCGTGGGTGGCATTATTTATTGCGTTGTGTCGCTCATTCGCGGTTATTAAAATACTCAATGGCAACACTTACTCAAACCCAAAGCGATTCCTCGTTTTCTCAATTACAAAATGCACGTAAACAAATTGCTTTCGACATTTCAGTACAAGTTTATACGCTACATTTATGGCTTGTGGCTTCTAATACACATTGTAAAAGATTCATATGCTTTTCAATGCGCTTTCGGCTTTTTATATAAATGCATGGGCTAAATAAAATCTCAATTGCAAATTCAAGTGTCTATAAGAACTTAAAAGGCATCATGTAAAAGGGTAATGGATACTGAAGAGGATCGCTCAACTGACGATTTCACTCTTCTAGAGTTTTCCCTTGCAGTTGCACAAGTCGCTGTCAGCGCATTTTTCAGCTTGGCTCAGCGATAATCAATAAAATGTTTGGCATTTTACTTTCATTGTTTGCAGACCGTAAGCGGCAAGTCTTTGCCTTCGCTGCTCTCCCCTCCACGGCACTGACACGCCTCTATATGGGTATCAGCCGCATGCTATTTGCATATTTTTTTTGCCGTACATCTTGGGCGACTTTGTGGCATCGCACGTTCTTCGACGTCCTGTCGTCAGACAACGTCGTGCTTAAGTCCTTTTGACTACTTTTTTGCTGCTGTATTGTTTTATAGCTGGCGACGTTCATTTAAGACGACATGAAAGTCATTTAATCTACTTAAATGCCTTTGAATTTGAATATCTTGTGAACGCATGGAGTCTATAAAGATACTTTTGCCTGCTTTACATTTCAACAGCACGGATATTTGTGCACTTATAGTCAAGCTAAACATAGATTTATGGCGTATTGTCGGCGATTTAAATGCGTTATTAGTAAGAAAATGCGTAAACAAGGCATGTGGATTACAGGCAGCAGCAAGACAATGTACTTGTGTGTGTGTGTGTGTGTGGCAGGACGTACAAGTCCTTGGAGTGACTTGATTGGATTATACACAAGTGAGCATCTACTGTATAACTCCATGTCTTCATACAAGCAACACATATTTTTTGTCGTCAGTATATCGTTTACAATGTAAAGCGACGACAGAAAAAACGCACAACCCTAAAAGTATGCAAAGCATATCAGTAGCAAATCATTCATATCAAAGGTAGATAATTTCAATTAAAAATTCTTTTGAGCGGCTTTTAAACTTGCGTTGACAACTCTGAATAAAGCCTGGCAACCGACGCTGCTATTGATGCCATATCAGCAAAATCAAATCAAAGCAGCGCACAAAGGACTTGACAGCAGCATCAGCATGGTGAGGCTGGAGTGCGACTTAATTGAGTTTGCCTTTGATGGCGACCGCATAAAAGGAACTTTTAAGTTTTCAGCAATTAAATCAGACTGCTCAGAAATTTAATATTTCTCTGCTAATGCGCACATTTTGTGGTGAAGCAGAAACATTTTCGTGGTTTCACAGCACATTTTCAATGGTCAAACGAAAGTTGTTGTCCATTCAAAAGAAATTGTAGTCAAAGCGAGTATAAGAAAAAGAAAAATTATACATAAAAAACAAAAACAAATACATAGCAACGCTAGCATGGAATGGCAACGTTTGTGGCGTGGTATGCGAGGCGGTAAGTCATAAAAGTTATTTTCATTTGTGTTGATGTTGCAAACAAATTTTCCATGAACGAGCGCACATCATTGCTGTTGGACGATGAGAGACACGAGACACGCGTACAATGAAGGCTTTTTGTACGCCTGTTAGTCATTTAGTCAGTCAAAGTCATTTCGGGGGTTGTCAAACTCGCGCGTCTGCTTGTTGATGGCAGCATAATTGATGCACTCGAGTGTAAGTGATTAGATTCATTATGGCAGGCGCTGACGTGCGTCACTACTGGTCGACACAGCGGCTCAGGTGGCATAACAGCGTAGCGCTTTTAAATACTCAAAAATTTCATAAATATTAGAAAACAAAAAGAATCGAAAAAGACTAATGAAGTCATCAGCGTGCATTAAAAGCGAATGCGAAAAGTGTTGCCATATTTTTGCAGTTAAATGACGTGTGACAACATTTTTATTGCTTTTTATGTTCGCTGCTTTTTTTTAACCGGCGTTGACAAACGGCGAAGGAGCACAAAGACGCAGACGTTTGCACACACACGCCAACATTAATCAATGCTTTGACTGAGTCCTTTTTTAGGTTTTACAGATTTATGTTTTAGGGCAAGAGTGAAAGCATGAAAAGGACGCGCAACGGGCGCAAAGCGTCATTTCCGGTGTGACGACTGCGCCATATTAAACTGAGTGACAGACAGAGAGAGAGACGGAGAGAAAAAAGGGGCGACGAATGAATGTGAATCCTTTGTGCG
Organism: Phortica magna; assembly: GCA_037044515.1. Taxonomy (NCBI): domain Eukaryota; kingdom Metazoa; phylum Arthropoda; class Insecta; order Diptera; family Drosophilidae; genus Phortica; species Phortica magna. The sequence goes on from JBAMBP010001281.1 coordinate 550,190, forward strand.
TTTGTTTACTGCTTAGTCTAGCTTGAAATAAAGTTGCATGAGGTTTTTATTTATTTTTGTTTTTTTATACATTATTATTTTGTATTTTTTCACTGCTTGGCACTTTGACTTCTATATCGTTTTTTATTTTGCTTGCGTAATAATTTTGATTAATCTAAATGTGAATGGCATTGGCTAAAATAGAGAGTTAAGTTGCGTTTTATTAAGTTTTGTGTGATTTAAAAAGTATGAATTTGAAAGCATTTCATGTTTGTCGACACTTAAGACAATGTGTAACCAGAAACTAATAAAGCAAAAGTCATACGCGTGTCGATTTCCGCATTTGAAGCAAAGTTCAACCCTCATGTCGTGCCGACTGCCGACTGCCGACTGCCTCACTACACAATAAACTCATATCAGCTTCGCTTCCAGCTATTTGCACACAAACAAAAATAAATATAAAACCGAGAATCATCATCAGAGCACAGCGCACGAAAACGTAATCGGGCAAAAGTTTGCAATACACGCAGCAATCTTTCCACGCTGCCTCAGCCCAAGACGCCGAAAGTCGCTTATCGCCTTGCAAAACGTTTAGTCTTTGATTGAGTGGGTGGCCTGATGGATTGACAGCAGGAATCTGCTAAGTCAACAAGAACGCACTGCAACAGCGCGTTCGAGCTCTGGCGAAAAGTAGTGCCACATGACCTCAGGTTATTTGGTCACAGCTTAGCAGAGGTATTAAATCTGCTTTCAGTAAACGTGAATCTCGTTTTCTTTTTTTTTTGTCTACCCAACAATTTTAATAACTTTTTAGGTATTTATTTTGTGTTTATAATCAACATTGACGCATAAAATGAGTCATCTTTTTTAATGATAACAAGGAAATGTGTATTATGCTCAAATATTTTATCAAGCTTGTCGTTGCAATACTTCTTCTAAGGTGCAGATCTGATCTTTGTATCATCTATAATTGTATCATGGGTCGATAGATTTCGAGAAACTTTACGTTTTATTGCTTTTATTAAAGCCATGGTTGCATCTAGACTTTTTATGCGATGAAAGGATTACCGGATTTACATTTTAACAAAGAATGTTTTCTTATGCATTTCGGAGACTGTGGAAAGCTTCATCCGTTTGCCTTTAAAGCATTCGTAATAAGATAGTTAGCAAAAAAGATATCCAAGCCACAATGAACAGTATCTTCTACTAAATCATTAACGAAAAACGATTCATCATAAGTTGTGCAAAGCTTGCCGTGCTTGAAATGTGTCGAGAAACCACGGGGAATCCCAGCAAGTGTCAAAAATGCGCAGACTGACTGAGTTGTGTATTGTAATTAGTGAAAAAGGCGCAAATGACAACAAGATGAGACTATAAGATACTTATAGCAACTTCAAATCCTTGCTCATACCTAAACGGATAATTACAGTAAAAACAAAAGATAAAATTACACAACACTAATTACCGAAGACTTCAGAACGCGGCATGAAGTACGACTGACTCGCCGTTGCGCTGTCACTTCCTGTCAACGAAGTTTGACACTTCTTCGAGTTGGTGCTGATGATGATGATGATGATGTCGACAATAAGCGTAGCAGCGATGACGACGGCGAGCGGCTCGACAGAAGCAGCAGCGTTAGCAAAATTTATGAGTATAAATTCGATTATTCTTCATTTATGTCAATCAACGTGATTTTTATGTTTTCATCATGAGTACTGCGTGAGTCTATGCTCGTCTAATGCACCCTTAATCGTTTTGTTTAAGTAATAACGAAATGAAGCAGCACAACAAAAAGTTCTTTCTGCCACTTTGTGCAGCATCAGCAGTAAAATTTGAAATTTAATATCATCATCATCCTCGTCGTTCCACTCTCAGTTGTCGTCCGCTAGCAAATTTCTGATATTTTCTCTTTCTGTTTGAGCATTGTCCTTGTCCTGTGCTTTTGTGCTGTCTCGACTGCTCATGTATCTATTTTCAATGCAGTCACTCGTACAGGATTTGCGTTATGTTTATGCGTTTGTTTGGTCGAATTCAACTATGCCGGAAAAATATGAAAATCCTTCGTCCTTTGTTGTTTGTTTCCTTTGCTTGTTTTTTTGTGTTTGTTTGATTTTTTCTTCTTCTCAATTTTGCGCTGTGTTTACTTCCGCAAGTTTATTATGGCTTTTAGCAGCGTTTCTATTCTCGCTGTGTTTCCTCTGTTTGCTCTATGCTTATGAGGGTTATGCCAATATTAAAATGTCTATTAGAGTTTTGTAATGAATGGCATGTTATACAATATCATGAAATCGGTATTAAGAGATTTATTGCCATTGTTGTAGACAATATGCATAGTTGGCAAAAGTGGCGATAAAATAAAAAACCACCAACAACATTGAACAAGTGCTGTTTTGCGTTACGTCTAAAAGTATGCTACGAAATATTTAGTTTTGGTAACTTAGACTTCTGCAAGCATTTTATAACATACGAGTAATAATAAAAAATGTTTTATAGAAATGTTTGCCTTAAATGGCAAATTTTTGAATGAAGAAATATGCATTCGGCCTTTACCCATAGACTAATTGCTGGAAAACGTATAAATGCATTTATTGCGCATCGATTTTATCTTGAAAAGACAGAAATAACTTTGATTGTATAATACCACATAAGTTAACTATTTGCACGCTAAGCCAGTCCAGACCAATAAAATTTGCTGCTACTGAGCACAGACACACACACACACATATACAATGCATAAACAGACAAACAAGCAAATAACAAACAGAAATCAAAGCGTACAAAAAACAAAAAAAAAACAACATATTCAAAATGGCCGACTGCAAGTACATAAAGTGTTTGTGTGCGCATACATACATGCATGCATACAAAGAGCAAACACATAGAAGCCAGCAAAGATTCATAAATGCAGACACCTCGGCAATCGACTCATGCCATTAGAAGTGTTTAGCTTGGAACAATGCGAAACGCTTGGCAACGCTTCGACAACGGCCAGAGCAACGGCAGTGCGGCAACATGTTAATAGCATTTCATGCACGGCTGCGATTTCATTGTAGTTATTCTAACGGAGCAACACTGCGAAAATGGAACTCGCACACACATCTACTTGCACAAGCATACAGAGTTGTCATCCATGTTGTATATAAAGGGGGGGATCAACGTTATGTAAAGCACGTGGGCAGAGACCAACGCTGATTGGTCACTGCGTTTGCAGGTGGCGGTGGCAGGTTTGAGTCTACGTTGGCCACCCACGTCGCTACTGTTACTGTTGCCAAATATGAAGCAACCCTCATTGCTACTATGGAAAATTCCGGCACAGCACATGGTCAATGCCAGTGCGCATGCTCAGCGCTGTGCGAAAGCTTTTCTCCGCTACACTTTTATTCACCACACAGAGTGTGTCTCGTTCGTTGTGTGTGCGTTAGAGCGGTGAGGCGTTAGTATTATGCTCCATGCGGCCAGCATAATTTGGTCCATTGCTATACGCGGCTATTGCAAAGGACAAAAAGGACCGTTGCGCTAGTACTTCGTGCGTTGTCCTGCTGTACTGTGTGTGCTCTGCTCTGCTCGTACGCAGTGTTCCTCTATAGTAGCGGACGTGAGTTGCTGATTGTAGTGAGTGTGTATTAATAAAGATTTTTTGACAAAAAAAAGTGCAAAAATTAAAAAAAATATATTTATTTAAAATACTTTTACATAAAATAAATCCAATTCATAGCAAACTAAATCCTTTCCAACCAAAAAAAAAAAATAAATAAAAATTTGACGCGTCGCGCTTCCAGTTTTCAGTCGAATTCCAGTGTATCTATATATGTACACCCATAACTGTTCAGATCCGTTTCGACCCTGAACGCATTACTTGCGTGTGGGAGTGAAACAGCACTGCTTATATACAGTGCTCAGGCACATAAGGAGAGCGCTGCAGCAGCACTAGAAGCAGCTCTGCAACGGTGCATGATCGTCAGCCAGGCTCTGCTGGCATTTTCGGGATAGCCCGTCTTCCATACAGTCTTCAGACAGAGTTCGCTTCGGGTCGCTGGCATAGCTCTCAACTCTGTCTGAATGTTGTCGCGGGCGCAGCTCAAAACTTTTTAATTTCATTTAATTAACTTAATTCGTTTTTATTATTTTTTATAGACTTATTTTTTTTTTTGCTCTTGTTTCTTCAATCACAAAATTTTGAAACCGTTCGCAAATGGTACGAGAAAATGAGTTTGCCAAAAGTGATTACGTCACCATTATCAATTTTTGTGTAGCATATATATAGGCGTGTGCTCATACTTTCTTCTAATGCAGCATCCTAACATCGTGTCAAGCGTAACAACCAACTGTGTACCTTCTTTGTGATACTTAATTTTAAACGAAATCATTTCTATTGTGTTAAAATATATTGAAAAAAAGAAGAAATCTAAAATTGGATAACTTTATTACAACGTTAACGATTACATAAACAAAATCAATATAATGGATTACGTCATTTGAAAAATAACGTAAGTTTAGTGAATTTGTAGTTTATTAAAAAGCCTTGTTAAAATAAGCTACTTTACAATTTGGAACAAACAAATTACGATTGAGCATATTACATAATAAATCTAGTCGAAACATCACATAAACAAACATGCACACACACATGTAAATAGACATGCCCCCCGCTAGGCGTGCCATGCAGGCAAAACTGACAAACTTTGCCAAATTTATGAACATAATCGGCTTACAAATTGGCATGCGTCGAAAGGGAAACGAGACAAATTATTACAACTATGAAAAATGCTCAACTGTAGAATTCTTATCAGCAATTCTGCCATGAGACACTCTTGACTAACTTTTGCTTTTTTTTTCGCCTCTCTCTCCTTTTTGTAAAACTCTTTGCAGGCGTTCTGTATGAAAATGACCCCTAAATGATGGGCGGCAATAACAACATCATCATTAAGAGCAAGAGCAGCGAGCAACAATAAATAGAAGTAGAAATTTAACTTCCGTTGACACAGCACAAATAAATTAAATGGAATTATGGCAACGTGAGGCAGAGGAGGCAAGCAGTAGCAACAACAACAACGACAACATCGAGAATAATAACAGCAAAAGTTGAAAATAATAAAGTCATAAAATTGGAATTAGCCGTGAGCAAAACGAGCGCGGATTCGTTACAGTAAAACACAAGCTAATATACCGTTAGATACATATACATATACATGCATATGTACATGAGCGTGTAACGGAAGTGGGTGTGAATGTGTCGAACAGCAACCCTGCAAAGTTGGCAATAGTCACGTGAGAATTTCATGTAGATTAACGTATTTGTGCGTGAGTGATAAAGTGATAAAGTCGTGAGCCTGCGCGGGTAACGGTCTCTGTGTATATCAGTGATTGTGGACCACCCATAGCGTCTGAACAAATCGCAAAAAACTCAACAGACTCAACGAACCACATAAGCGCAAAAACCCAAAAACCATACTTTGTGCGTTGCAGAGGCAAAGAAACAATATCAAGGCATTATGAAGGGCCTGACAGCGTTTAAGGAGAAGGCGACCGGCGTTTTTAGCGGGTGAGTAGCAAAGCGGGCTTGATATTTTTCCAGATGCGGGGCACGACTGGTCACGGTCTGAATTTTTTCAAAAATTTAATTTAACGGACCAATGATTGAAGGCGTAACGAATCGAATCGAATTGAATGGAGTTAGTCAGGGGCGGCTGCCTCTCAGTACGCATTTATGATTATGATGATGATGTGATTTTCTTTTGCGGTTATGATTATATTTGCTAGTGAGATTTTGTTAATTGTGTTTGTAAAATAATGAAACCATGAGCCAAATTCATTTCACACCTTACGTTGCGCTTGAACTTCAGCAGCGTCTGCACGGGTTTTGACAAATTGCAGCTCAGACACAATTTATCGTCGACGCTTAATACCCATGGCGCAAAAGTTGTCAACGTCTTCGACTTAAAAACCGTCAGGCGTGACCACAGACAACCAACATGTGCTCAACGCAAGCGACACTGACGTTCAGTGATAGAATCATTGGCGTGCTTAACAAGTCATTAAAGCGCGATAACTTTCAAATGCAGGCAACTTCACTTTTTTGCTGCCTCTCTTTATTTTTTTTTTCTATTTTTGTGCTTCTGTTCGGACTGTTGCTCACGGCGAGCTGTGGCGGGCGTCTGTCAGGAATTCCTGGCACGTTTCGGGCACGTGTGCGCACGGAAACGTTTATGAAGTGCTTTTATGCCACCATCGCGCCAACACTACAGCATAGCAAACAAGTGTCGTCAGGAATGCAATTTTATGAGCATGAAACCAAGACAACAACGATGACGATGATGATGATGATGACGATGCTGACGTCAACTCAACTGACGGCATTGCTGCCGCTATGATTCAATACGATTCGATTGAATTTAATATGATTCGATTTCATTGCCTTTGCTCAGTAAAGCCACAAACAATAAGTTGAGCTAAGACAATGGCCGGAATACAATTCAATGCCATTTTCATTAACATGCGCAGCAACCACACGTGTTCGTGTCTTATTCAACGCAATGGAATTCGCCTATGTACGTGTAGTGAGAAAGTGTTGCATACCGACAGGCGTCAAATTAAAATTTAGAGCGTACGGCAATGAAATTAAATTGATATCGTTGTCAGGCTAAAAGTGTAAGAAATCTTGAGTGTTGACGCCACTTGAGTTAAGAGTTGAGAAATTTTTGCTGCCACTTCGCTTATCAGAAACAGACAAAGTTATTTGCCAACAATGAGAATGAAAAGGAAAATGAAAAAAGGAGCGCAAATCGCGACCTCGAAAGCATTGAGTATTGTAATTGAAATACGTGGAAATTGTTTATTCATATCAAGCGCAGAAGATGACTAAGAAAATGTTGTTCAAGGAAAACGAAAGTACTTGAAGCGCTTGAAGTTGCTGACATTTTGTCTGACAGTGTGTTGGCGCTGGCACGCATTGTGTTCGCGCTTATTGAAAATGAAATTAGAATTGCCAAGGCTACATTTGGCGTTGTGTTTTGTATTGCCTAATGGCAGCGTTTAGCGCACAAAAGCGTGGTGTAGAAATAAAGTGAAAAATTAAAGTCATGACAACCATAAACTAAAATCAGAAGAAAAACAAATTTACTGAAGCCCGCAAGAAGAAAGAAGTTAACTCAAAAAAACATCTCAAGCAACGGCGCCAGTTGACATAATCTATTGGACGCCAGAAAGTCTAGAAAATTTTTACTGACTCTTCGCCAAGAGATAAAGAAAGGAAAACCAGAAAAAAACTAGCGCATAAAATTGGCGTCAGACATGCTGGCTTTACCGTCTAACAAGCTTGTCTGCCTTGAGTTGTCTGCCAAAACTTGAGCGTCATGAGCTGAGGAAGAAAAAAAACAACAGTGGCATTGAAAGCGCGATTTATGCGTGACCAGTCTGAGGGCGGCAAGTAGTTGTTGAAGTCCACGGCGGTGGCATGTAACGATGAGTTTGTCATTTAATGTCGTTGAATGAGACATTTGAGTTATGTATGGCAAGTGCAAACGTTGTGAAGCAGCGTTGAGTAAGTGGCCTGCTTGCCTTATTAGTTTGTATTGCATACTTTTTGGGGTTTGTGGTTTATGAAGTTGTCAATTTGGTGGTTTGGCTTTTTGTGCATTTATTGATAAAAATTGTTTGCTTTTCTAACAGTTTGGCATTGTTTATTTGATAAGGGGTCATTTTGGTGACTAATTGGCCTAATAGCTTTGTTTGGCTGCTGGCAAAATGACCATTAGCGATAATTGGTGGCAAGAGCAACATGAAAATACACTTATGGCCTTTGGCTAGTTAAAGGAACAATTTATTGCAGTAGAGAAATAAGCAAACAGTTATAAAATAGAAGTATAGTAATATAAACAGCTAAATTCAAGTTGATATGCATAGAAAATTGTCGTTTTAGAATGCTTAAAAAGCGCTTTAGCTCATCAGTAAACACTTATCAGAAATCACTGATCGAAATCGCCTCAAAAGTTCACTAAACTTTATACTTTTATAAGGTTTGAACGGAAAGCTTGAACTTTGATTTATAAACTTCACATTTTCGCTTCATTTTAAGGCTTCCTTTTGTCACAAAATAAAAAAAACAAAAACCAATCAATCACTCACACAACAACAAGCAATGTATTTAACCTGGCTTCTTCGACAACTTCATTGACATTTGTAGGTAAGCAACGACAAACAGCAAAGCATTGAAATCAATATGGTTAGAAATAAAGAAATAAATTTGATTGCGGCATTCGCCACTGAAAAGGAATCACTGCAATTGTGCGATAAAAAAGAAAAAAAAAACGCAAGACCATTAAATGGTTTCACTCTGTGGTAGCAAAGATATCAGCACTTAATAAAATTGAATTTCATTTCAATTGAATGCTGAGTGAGGCTGAGGCTGCTCTGCGCCGAGCAGCGCCCGCAATCAATTCCTTTGGGAAGAACAGCAGCAAGTTACATGCAGAGGGGTTAGCTATAAAAATGCTTCGAATATTTGTTGTTGTTGTTATTGCTTAAGTGTGAAAACACACGTCGGAATGCTTGGCAACAGGTTGTGGCAATGAATTTTCGACTGGTTTCGGTTTCAACAAGACGTGTTGAAGGACAGCACCTTTGGGCATACCTTGTTAGTTTCGACATGATGTTGACAACGTAGGAAATTACCTTGAAATATTTGCTAAATGTTGCTCTAATGAACTCAACTCTCTTTCTATCTCACTCTCTCTCTGTCATTATGCAGCATAAAACCGAATATCGAGAAATTTGAGATTTCCAAAGGCTATCATGGCGGTCTCGGCGGCTATGAAGAAATGGAGGGCGGCGACCGTGAAGGACATGGACCTGGCGGCGGTCATGCATACGATGGTGACGACGATGATCGACCCGACTCGCCGGCATCGTTTGAGGAGATCGAAAGACCGCCGTTGCGCAAGATCGACAAATACTGCAAGGCGGAGTGTCCTTGCATGCCGGCGCGTTACACCATTGCGATGATGGCTTGTATTGGCTTCATGATAGCATTCGGCATGCGTTGCAACATGGGCGCTGCGAAGCTAAAAGGAGAGCACAATGGCGTAAGTATTGTCATTCAATTAAATTATGGTTGGGCGTGCGCTCATTTTAAACAAGTCACGTACTCAACACATACACAAACACACACACTCCAATGATAAAAGTCATGCCGCAAATTTGTTCGAGTTTCGATTGCGTGTGTGTGAGTGTGTGTGTTTCATTATTTCGTTTTGCTCGTTAACAATGCCTGGCGGGCTTTTTATGTTGGCGCTCTTCGAAGTGCCAAGTTTGATGGCTGACGTTTGATATCCGTTTCCGGCTGTCGGCATATGACTAATGGCTTTTCTGTTACAATTTTATTTAAAGCATTTTCAAGCGCTAATGAGTGCTCATTTTGTATGTAATCGAATTCATTTCTTGCAGTCTGTCTTCATGAATTGGACCGTTGCCGTTGAGAGTCACGTGGATTCGTCATTCTTCTGGGGTTATCTCATTACACAAATACCCGGTGGTTTTATAGCCTCCAAATTTCCAGCTAATAAAATCTTTGGACTCTCGATTGTAAGCTCGGCCACATTGCATCTTTTCGTGCCTTTTGCCATGACATTGGCGCACGGACATGTCGTGATTTGCGTGCGCGTGCTGCAAGGTCTTTTTGAGGTGAGTAGTTGAATGCATGTAAAACGATATGCGAAATTCGATTTAGACTTAAGCAGATCAAAGCCAGCTTCAATCCTGTGTTGTGTGTTGTACACAATGATGTCATGCGTGTCATTTTGCCGAAACCAAAACCGAAACAAAATCGTATCATAATGCATATGTCATGTGATTTGGGGTTGGTTGAGCAGCAAGCAAGGCAAGGCGGTCTGTTTGAATGTATTATGAAAGCAAGCAGACGAAATGAAAACATGATGTAATCCCTTATTGGGGTAAGGGTTTGCTGCCACTTCATGAGCTCTTTTGCAAAGACTTTTGTGCGAAATCAAAATATAACAAAAGTATTTATTTTAATGTGATTTCTTTGTGTTATTTCTTTTGCGTTTTGGTAGCTTACAAAAATAAGTTTGCGAATTCATGCTTGTCTTTTCATATCGCTCAACTGAAATCTGTAACTAATCCCTGATTTTGCTTTGCACACTCCACACATACACACACACACACACACACAGGGCGTTACATACCCCGCCTGCCATGGCATCTGGCGTTTCTGGGCCCCACCTATGGAGCGTTCACGTTTGGCCACGCTTGCATTTAGCGGCTCATATGCTGGCGTCGTCGTCGGTTTGCCGCTCTCCGGTCTACTCGCCGATGCGGTTGGCTATCAGGCGCCCTTCTATGCCTACGGCGTCTTTGGCCTCACTTGGTATATCTTCTGGATTTGGTTGTGTTTCGAAAACCCACGCAAGCATCCCGCAATCAGCATACCGGAGCTCAAGTACATTGAAAAATCGCTGGGCGAGACGGCCGTGCAGCCGACTATGCCATCGCTGAGCACGACGCCGTGGCATGCGATTGTGCGCTCCATGCCCGTCTATGCGATCATTGTGGCGAACTTCTGTCGCTCGTGGAACTTCTATCTGCTCGTGCTGTTTCAGTCATCATTTCTGAAGCACAAATTCGACTTCAAGGTGGAGGAGGCCGGCTTTGTTGGCTCACTGCCGCATCTCATAATGACAACAATTGTGCCCTTCGGTGGCATGTTGGCGGATCACTTGCGCAAAAATGGCATCATGTCGACCACAACTGTACGCAAGCTCTTCAATTGCGGCGGCTTTGGCATGGAGGGTCTCTTCTTCTTGTTTGTCGCGCATTCTTCAACATCGGTAAGCATGCAATTTGATTTGATATTTGATTCAATGCATTTAAAGCGGCACAAATTCTTAGACCGGTGCCATGTTCGCCCTGACTTGCGGCGTCGCTTTCAGCGGTTTTGCCATCTCGGGCTATAATGTCAATCACTTGGATATTGCGCCACGTTATGCGAGCATACTCATGGGTCTCTCGAACGGCATTGGCACACTGGCCGGCATTATTGTGCCCTACGCTTTGGATGGCCTCATACAATCGGATGTAAGTGGCTTTATAGATATTACTCCGTTTCAGTATTTATGAATTATTTTCTTCAACTTAGCCCAAGGGTTGCTGGACTACTGTTTTCACGCTTGCCGCCTGTGTTCATTTGGTCGGTTGCACTTTCTATGGCCTGTTCGCCTCGGGTGAGCTGCAACCATGGGCCGAACCACCCGCCGAGGAGAAGCAGGTCTGGCATCCGCCTGTGGGCGCCATCACAGACGATCCCAGCCAGGGTGGCATGATGGGCGCATACATGAAGGAAACGTCTTTTGTAAGTATTAACTATAACCACAATAAAAGCTTTTAGCATGACAATTATTTCTTTTACTGTTTTTACTCATCTAAACACAAAAAGGGTGATCCGCAATATACTGAACAAAGTCAAATGCAACAGCCAACTATCAATTATGGCGCGACAGGACACGTGGCCAACAATCCGTTCGCCATGGCTGCCGCCAGTTCAACCATAGCCGAGGAGCCAGCGCAGCCGCCCTTCGAAGCGGCGCCCGCTGCATACAGCTACGAATATACTCAGCCCCAACCCCAGCCGTCGGCGCCATTCCTGGCTGAGCAGCAGCCACCAGCGTATGGCACGCTTGCGGGTCAAAACTATGGCCAAAATTAGACAAAGCAACCAAATGTCAAGCAAGGTAACACAAAATATTTATTTGAGTAACAAAATAGTTAAAAATTATTTACAAAATCACTGAAATATCATGGATTGTTCTTTAATTTTTTTTTATAGTTTATTTTACAATTTTGTTGTTATTTATTCTACTGTTCTCGTTGGGTTTCATTTAGGCGTAAGCTTATAATAATCAGCAAAAAAAAAAATATATGAAGAAATAAAAATTTGTTTGTTAGTGTTTAAGAATTGTATATAACGTCGGCAAAGTTCATGTTCAAATCAGCGCCAAAAGCCAAAAACAAAAAAAAATCCTAAAGTCAAAAATAAATATCATGAAAATGGCTTCAATTAAACTTGTACTCAAACTTGCAAATTATAAATTAAATATTATGCATCATACATCATACTTACTATGGAACTGTGTACCTAAAAATGAAAAATCACAACACATCTCTCTTACTTGAAGCTGTTTTTTCAAAACAAAACAATTATCAACAATACTCAAGACAGGAAAAATAGAAACCATAATCATGTCGAAAATTAAGACAAAACCGCTTCAGCAAATTATTTACAGGCCAACATTGCATATAATTAACGAATACGATGAAAAATATAAAAATAAATATATCTAAAAAAACTATTGAAAATCATTTGTGTATATCATAAAACATAATTGTAGTTAAAAAATTAATTAAAAAAGAAATTAGTCAAAAATGCATGGAAAGAAGAACACATGTATCGGAAAAGTAAATCTTCTAACAACTAAAAGTATGCAACAATTTTCATAATTAATTTTTTCTTGTTAGCGAATTGTCTTATTTTTTCTGTGCATTGAGAATTGTATAAAAAACGTAAACAAAATATATTTATATATAAAAATAATTGTTAATTATATATTTAAATGCAAAACTTAAAAAGTTGTATTACCGTTGATGATATTCTGTGTAAAATATGAAACATTAAATTATATCAAATATAATGAGTATAATGGATACATAAATAGTTATCAAATATATTAGCGAAACTTAAAGAAACCAAATACATAAAGCAATTGTTAAAGTTCGGCACCAATATTCGTTGGAAAACAAATCTTATTAACAAAAAACAAAACAAAAACAAACATTTTTGGCGAACTTTTCGTTGTAGCCTAGAAAAGTGTTTCGGCTTTTTGAGTTTGTATGTTTCCCCTTAGAGGGCAAAGCACTTAAAGACGGCACTAGGTACTAAACATGTAGTCATATAGGAGCATAGATCCTCAGAATTGGTATTCAATTGAGAAATTATTATAATGATGGGCGTATTAAATGAATTTTAGTCAATAGCTGTAGTAGTTCAAATGTATATAGTTTAGTGTTGACTTATTTTAATGCTGAGCAACTTCAGTTAGGCGTCACACAAGTGTGTTCCAAGTCATTGAGGAATGAAGAGTATCGACAAAAGATCTTAGCGTTTTCTGGATTCATGTTGCATAAAAACCATTAGCTAGTTTAGAATGGAGTAATAACAATCATGAAGCGCTAGTTTTCTCTTTGACAATGTATAATACTTCTGTGTTTTATGTATTTGCATAAGATTATACAATACATGACTGTCGCTGAGCTTATTCTTTATTTCATTCTCTATTATCTTTCATTCAAAGCACTTTCTAACTGACTTTGGTTTTCCATTCATTAATTTCGTTCATTAATTTTTGATTCTTCTTAAAGACATTTTCTCTAAGTAAGTTTTTAGTTGCTTTGTTCATTCCCTATTTTAATGTTTACTTTTAATAGAAACTCAATTAAACAAACAAGTAGAAAATATACCTTAATCATATTTGTGTAAATTTACTCACAATTGATAAAATTTATTGTATGAATACAAAATGTGAACATTTTCTAACTAAAAGAGTCAATTCTTATTCAGTAATTTGTACAGAGCAGCAAATGTTATTACAATTTAAAATGGTCTAGTCTTATGGAATACATACGTATATATACATGAAAACAAAAACAAATTCAATCAAAAACAAAAACAAAAAAAAGTGAAAAAAAATCAACAAAACTTTCTGTGTACATAAAAAAGTATAATTAGCTTCAATAGAGTGTTCATTAATATATGTATAAACCCTATGAATAAAGTTAGCAAAACTTATGATAGCTAAAAACCAATAACTGCTTGTGAAAGCGACAATAAAAGTTATAATAAATTGGATAGTTATAAGTTTAGTTTAAATACTTACATTGCATATAATTAAAAATATATAATAATTAAACAACATTAACGAATTACAGTTATTGAGTTAATATTTCATGTCGAGTAACTTTGCTTGTTACATTAAATAATTTTATACTTAAAAATTGATATGTTTTGTGCATTGAAGAAACTTATTCCAATTGATTGAAAGAATTTCGAACAATTTGGTTGAGTTACTCATGCTTATAAGATACTTGATATGTTGGTGAATATATAAGATTAAGTAATCTTTAAAAGTCGGGCGTCTGTGTAATAAGAGTAATTTATAATACGTTCTTTTGGAACATTATTTTGGTTTTCTTTAAATATGTAAATACAATTGATTTCGTCAAATTCATTGAGGAACTTTTGAGTTGAGAGTTATACGCTCTCAAGGCTGTGTGGACAATAATTACAAACAAATACTAATAAAAAACACAGTATTTTAATTAAGTTAGTTAATTAGAAATTATTTTCACGTAGTTTTTGTGTTGTTCGTTTATAAGGTCAGTCAAATGACATTGAGTTCATAAATTGTAAATAATATTTAAAAATATAAATTGAAATCATGAAATGCTTTTGTGATTAATTTAAGTGTATAAAAAAATTAAAGAACTGCAAATCAGTGCACACTACTTAACGACATAAAAATAGGTAAAAGTTTAAATTATTGAAATTATGAAAAATTAAATAATTATAAATGTATTTCAATATAATTGCTGTGAAAGACAATATTCCAAGGCAAATTAAAGAAATAATCATTAAATTAAAATATTTAAGCAAAAACTAATACAAAATATTATTAAAGAAAAATCACAAGATTTTTTTCATGCATAAATTTAATTGGATGCTATAAATTTAAATATTTAATATAAAAAAATCATTAAAGGCGCACAAAAAAAAAATAAGGAATAAATAAAAAAAATAATAAAAAAACATTTAGCAAAAATAATAAAATAAATTAAAATAAAAAAATTAAAAAACATTTCGAAAGTTTGCAAAAAAAAAAAATTAAGTCGCTAAACATTTCAACAAAAAATTTATAATAATTTTAATTCAAATAAAAATAATTTTTAATGTGTAAAAACAGAGACGAGACACACCCTTTTCTGGCATAAACCGCCCACAATCTTTTTTCATTGTCTACAATATAATCAAATTGTGTATCTTCTCTGACATTCAATTAAGTGTTTTAGGCAAATCATAAAGCAAAACATATTTAAGAACAATTTTAAAAAGAAATACCAAAAAATAACTAATGAAATGTTCATTTTAATAAATGTCACAAGAAAAACATAAAAATCCAAAATTTATATTTTGTTGTTACATCATTTAACTTTAGAGGAAAGTTCTATAAAAAATATTAAATATTTCAAATTTGCGTTATGTGTTTGACAGCCAACTCAGTTAAGGAGTCTTTACTGTAAGCGTGTGTAAAGGACAAAGAATTATAATCAAACTATAAGATATTTTATATATACTATGTGTGCCGTTTTTTTAGATAAATTTTGTTTTTGTTGTAGTTAAAATGATTTTTGTAATCGACTGAGCAGATTTTTTATGTAAACACATATAAAATTCATAAACATAATTTCGATTTTCTTTAAAGATAATTTAATACATAATTAAAACAAATATATTTCGTTATTAAATATAAAAAGAAATTACTAATTAAAACAATAAATGTAAAAGCAAATAAACAATAAATAAAATATATCACAAATATTGGATATTTAATAAACTACAATAAATAAAATGTTAACAATAATAACAACTGCAGTATTTTCATTATGAGTAATAATTTACTTACTTTGGTCGCTTCAAAGGAGTTGACAAAAAAACGACGTGTTTTAATTTCAATATATTTTATTCGCTTATGTTTAATGATTAGAAAATTTGTACAGATCTCTTTTCACAATGAAAATGCGCTTAATTTTAACTAAGATTTTCCTTGATCATTACTTTTGTCTACTCTGACTTTCTACACAAGAAAATGGCCAACAAAAAACAAAAAAAAAACAACAAATATAACTTATATTTTATGCCATTGCCATTGAAGTTGTCTAGAAAGCTCACGCACTGGCTCGCCTTTAAAATGCTAACAAATAAATATGCTCGTAATAAGGAAAAATGAAAATCACATAAAATTCATGCTAAGCTAATAAAAACCCAATTGGTAGAACATGTGCATGTGCCATTTATCTACGCACGCCTTTGTACTCGCCTTGGGCACGCCCCTTGCCCGGGAAGCCGCGTGCGAAGGGCGCCTTAGCATTCGTTGTGACATAATAATTGCCACGCGCTCTGAAAAGTTCAATTGCAAATGAATTATATGAAGGGTATGAAAAAGATTAAGTGCAACTCACTTGTGCGAGACATGTTCGCCCATGAGCACATAGTCCGAGTCCTTTGGCTCACACCAGCCAATGAAGTAAGTGAAGAGATTCGGACAGGGACCGGCATAGAAGCCGCGCTGCGTTGTTATCGATTCGATGAAGTATGGCGTGACTTTTGTGTGATCGCAAGCCAAAGTTTCTAAGCATGAAGAAGTTGTAAGCAAGTTGAAATAATACTATACAATCTACAAGACTTACGAAATAATGTCGCTGAGCCGACACATGCCGGTTGTCTTGTACCGCCATTCACATAGAAATCGGCATGCCCGCTCGAGTGCCACTGGCCCAAAATGCCGGCGCCCGTGTGCAGCACATCGACGAAGTGCGCATCGCTTGTGTCCAAGTCACGCGAGTTGTTCGCGCCCGCATAGAAGAAGATCGTCGGATCGAGCGCCGTTATGCGGCCTATTTTGCCCTCCTCCGGCTTCAGATAGTTGGCCACCAGCCCAGCGATATGCGCGCCCACGCTGTAGCCAATGAAGTGCAGATCGTCTGGCTGTACGCCGCGCGGATGACGCGCCAAGTACTTCACCAGCTGTGAGATGCACAGGCTGCCAAAGCGCGGCGCCCAATCCATTTGGCTGAGGCAAGGCTCCTTCACGGCATCGCTGTAGTCCACGATGATGATGTTGTAGTCGCCAATGGTGAAATAAGCTTCACGCAAATCGGGACTGGGACTCAGTGTACGGCCGCCGCCGAAGCCATGTATGATGATCTTGGTGGGATGACGCGGATTGAAGTGTGTGTAGTAGAGCGCATTCGCGTCGAGCACATCGATGTACTCGGGCGTCTCTTGCGTGCGTCGCGTATACAGATAGAATTGTATCTTCGGGTGTGGACAACGGTACGGTTTCTCGAGGCAGGATTCCGTAACATAGACTTGACTCTGATTGGCGTTGGTCTGTTGTGCGGCTGTAACGAAATTACATGAAATCATGTCAATTACATAATCCAACCAAGTTGTTTGGCAGCGGCGAAACGCAATGAAATGAATGTCAGGCAAGATTTCCTTAATTGGCGCCAAGTTGAATTCAAATACGAAAATATTTCTGCGTTTGCAGAAAAGTAAAAGTGACGGAAGTTGATACAAAACACACACACACACGCATACACACACAAGCATTGCTTTGCGCTTTCTTATCACCGCTGCTGTTGACTGGGTCCTAACTCAATTCAACGAAGTTGCCATGCCGGTTTTCTCATTGACAACAGCACATGATGTCATATGGTCTTGAACTGTGGCAGTTGCATGCCAATTGCAACACAGCCGCCAACTAGAGCTGAATGGCCAGTGCTGTGCGCCTGTTACATTTGTATCTAAGCATTGTGTAACTGTGACAAAACCGATTGCATAATTGCCAAACTGAATCATGACGTCGCCCCAAGAGCTTCCCGCATTGTAGATCAGCAATAAGTTGTTGGCAATAAGGAAAAGCCATAAATATTTACGTGCTGCGCATTTGTATGCACAAATTAGACTCACACACACACGCACACACACACAGAAAATAAATACGCTAGAAATAATAATAAATGCCAAGAAGTATTATTTAATTTGAGAATTAGCCTTCACATGTTGTTGTCAGCCGATAATGTTGCCAACAACGTTTGTTATTTCACTTGTTTTTAAGCAAAATATTCACAACAACAATAACAACAACAAACACAACATTGTTCATTGCAGTTATTGCTCGTTTGTTTTGACCAAATACTTAACTACATTTCTCTTAACTAAACCGGTATTTGCACAGACTTATTGGAAACGTGCGCTACTTCCGAGCAAATGGCTTATTTAACGCATTGACGAAGGCGGCGTTGTTGTTTGGCTTAATTGTGGTAATTGACGGTGTGATTTCTGCCCCGCAAAGTTTCTTTTTAATTTTCATTTTTGTGTGAAGTCTTAGCTTAACTAAGACTCTGTGTTAATTTTCATTTAGAGCGGTTTAAACTTCAACGAAAATTTGTGGAAATACAAATCGCAAAAACAGCAAATTAAATTTTGGCATGACTTCACTGTTGGACTCATGGCTGCGACGCCAATTATGAAAATACGCACACAAAATCTTCAACAAAATAGTATTCGTAACCATAAATAAAGTAGCGTATTACAATTTCGCATATATGTAATACAATTTGGCATTTATTTTCATGCGCCTCCGCACACATATGTACAAGTGCTCTGACATTTACATTTTGTTACAATTTCGTATACCCAACGAAAGTCAATGTTGGTTTTTCCAAAAAAAGAGAAATATTAAAGGCAACAAACCCAATAGGAAATTGCGGCGACATCGATATTTATTATATGGCATACAAGTCTTTGGGTTTGCGTTACGCATTGCACAAACAAGGGCTTAGCGGCGACGTCATCGCTGTGGATTCAGCTTGAAGCAATGAGCAACAAGCAACAAGTGCGAAAGTCGTGTCTCACATCGGTAGCTCTGAATTTCTCATTTCATTTGCTCAGTTGTCATTTTGGCATATTTCACTTTATTTGGTCTGTTGTGTCGCATTTCTCATGAATTTATTGCAATATATCTGTTTCTGTAATTCATTAAGTTTGGCTCGACATTTTCCAACCGGCAACGCATGTCGTCACTGCCGGCACCAGCATTTGTTCGCTGGCAAATGTTAATGCATTCAATTGTCACAGTTTTGTTTGTTGCTTTTTTTTTTGGTTAATTTTTGTGCGTTCATTTTGTTGCTTATTAGCCAACATGTCTGCTTGACGAACCACAAGCAAATAGACCGACAGACGGATGGTCTAACAGACAGTCAAGTAGCAACTTGGCCAACACAATGCAGTGCAGTTCAGTTTAGTTCAGCATCGTTTACTTCACTTCACTTGAGTTCGGTTCGGTTCAACTTGGCTTGTTGTATTTAACAATTATCAGAGTGGGCCGCGTCGCTGTTCATGCTTCACTTCAGCTGAAGCCATGCAACTTGAGTTGCTAAAACACGACACAACACAACACAACGCAACTTCTCATCCCAACCCCGCCGCCTTATCATAGTGAAGCGTTATGTAAGTGTCGCTTTGCTGCTGCTGCAACAATTGGCGGTTGTGAAAAATCCACTTTTTTCATAATATTTAATTTTTATTATTCGTTTTTGGTTTTTGCTAAAATTTGAAATGCCATAAAAACAAATTACAATGTATTCACCAAAAAGTAACTGAATTTATTGGATTTTTTCAATTCTTGCATTTTTATTTTGGAGGAAATGGAAAATTTGTGTCGATTTTTTCGTTCGTCTTTGCACACTAAATACAAAAAGATACTTGCAGCAAAGCAAACAAGTATTTATACAAACAAATTAGTCTGTTGAGCTTGGTGGCAGTGGCGGTGACGGGGACGACGATGATGATCGCGTTGAGAGCGTGGCTAAAAACGGAAGCCAAGCAATGCGGAAGATTTTGAAGTGTGTCTGGCGTCCGGCGACCGATGCTCAACGCTTGGCACATTAATTGTAATGATCATAATGTAGTCGGCAGTCATCGTTACTTTTCAATGTCTTAAGCGCTTTATTATGTTATTGGAATGCCATGTGCTTTGCACATTAACGTGTTTGAGTGCGTGGCAGAGAGAGGAAAAGTGAGTTGAAGTTATTATAAAAGTGGGTTTTATTTATTTGTTTGTTGATCTTTCTTTGTTATTATTTACAGTTTTGCTTTGCAATGCCTTTCATTTAATTACAAAATACAAAGCAAAAGCAAAATCAAGTTGCACTGTCAGAAATTGCAGCTCAACTAAATTCAACGCAATGAAGTCACACTTGGTTGCCCTTTTGAAGTAATTACACAGCGAGTTTTGCAACCTTCTGCCTAAATGAATTAAATACGATGATGACACGTCGCCACCTCTGCACACACATGACTTTGTGGGGGCAATTCTCAAAACATATTACAATAGAATTGCATGCAAGTGTCAACTTGAACTCATTTTTTAACATAAATTACACTTTTGATTTAATAATAATCATAATAATAATGTATGAGAACCAAAAAGTGTGTCAAGGCATGTTTTATTTAATTAGATGAACTAAAGTGACTTTAACACAGCCTAAATAACTTTTATGCAAGGCTTGCAAGAGACTTAGTGTAAAGCAACCTCTGCTAATAATTTGATAACTAAATCAGACTAATGTAACTTCTTTAAGCAAATCATATGAGTAACCTCAACCTTTATAGCGAATACATAATCAATAATGACTAAGCACAAATATCGTATATTTTACACGATATAAAAAACAAAAAAAGAAAGGAAATTCCCATTAATTTAAGTCAGACTGACAAACAAACAAATCATCTTCAGTGCACAAAAATTTGAATGGCTGGCAAACGCATGGGCGTAAATTCATACCAATATGAACATTCAAATGACGGCGGCGGCGAAGACACACTGACCCAATGCGTGTTTACAATGGACAAAATATTGATGTTGATAATGACGATGACGGCTGACGAGTTGAGCTGCTTTGGCACACAAGTGACACTTTGGTAAATTTATTTGAAAAAAAACCAGTAAGGGAGCTATTTTCGGCTATGCCGAAACTTATATACTCTTGCAAACGTTTTCCCAATTATTCTTATTAGAAAATCCTTTCGTAATTTTCCAATAAGAATCATATACGTAGCCACGCCCATTTTCTAATTTGTCTTTAAGAAGGCAATGTAGTCAAACTTCACTACATTTTTCAATCTTGTGTCTCGTCTGTTCACAGAGAAGTCCCATTTTTAAGTTTTTAGTTGTATGGGCGGTACCACGCCCTTATGTCCAATTTTTATAAAATTCTGGATTTTAGTCAGGCATTAATAAAAACACGTAATAGCAAAGTTTGGTTTGCTTATATTCAAGAACAAAAAAGTTTTTCTAACAAAAACAGTATTTTTAACCGATCGTTCCTATGGGAGCTATATGCTATAGTAGCCTGATCTTGACCATTTTTGCATTGTATCTTTGTTGATGTCAAAAAAGTTTTTGTGCAAAATATTGAGTCGATAACTCCAAAAACACGCTGTTTTTCAAGCAAAAACATAATTTTTGACCGAACCTTCCTATGGCAGCTATATGCTATAGTAGCCCGATCTTGACCATTTTTGCACGGTATCTTTGTTGATGTCAAAAAAGTTTTTGTGCAAAATATTGAGTCGATAACTTCTAAAATAAGTGGTTTTTTAAGCAAAAACATCATTTTTGAACGATCGTTCCTATGGGAGCTATATGCTATAGTCATCCGATCAAACTGAATTTTACATACCAAATACCTGCAAGGAGAAGAAAATTTTCTGCGTTTAAATTTTTTTGCTAACTTTAAAACTCTGGCCGGAAATCGCATTGAAACAGACAGACGGACAGACGGACAGACGGACATCGTTATTTGAACTCGTCTCGTCGTGCTGATCAAGAATATATATACTTTATATAGTCGGAAATGTCTCCTTCACTGCGTTGCAAACTTCATGACAAAGTTAATATACTCTTTTTGCAAGAGTATAAAAAGCAAACTAAGTTTTTGCATTGCCAATGAAGATGATTATTTATGCACAACGGCAGCAAAAACAACAAGCACAACAACAACAACAGTTGAACTTAACCAATAAAACGTGCAAAAGCGGCAAATTATTATTTTTTGCCTTCTGCCAAGGCAGACAAACAAAGCCAAAGAGGCGCTGAAAAATTTAATAATTTTCAACATCAGAAATTGAAATTAAAGCAAGGTCGTCAAAGTCGTTGCGCTTTGATTTGTTATGTGATTTGGTAATATTTTTTTTGATTTCTTTAAGTTGAGGGTGTAAATACAATAAAAGTGTTGAATTACACAGCGCAGCTGCTAATTGAACTGACCAAGACGCTTTGGTAGAAAGCCATGCACACACAAATAAACACAAGCTCAGACAAAAGCGAAAGTTTTTCTTAGCCGAAAAAGAAACCAATTCACACAAAACCATAAAATATCATCAACAAAAGTTCAAAAAATGCCAAAAATATACAAAAAATAAAAAAAAAGATCTGTTAAAACTTTTACAAACCGGCAAAGTTTGTGCGCCAAGTGCTGAAGATGACGGCAGACGCGAAGAGGCCAACAAGAATCGAATTTGGCTTAAGACACGAGCGTTGCTGCAAAAGCATTTTTTGTTGCACTTTTTGCAAAAACGAAAAACACAAAACAAATTAAAACGGACGTTGAAGTATTTTCAAAAATATTTGCAACACACACACATGCAAACACATGTATCAGCACAAGCACTAGCACAAGCACGACGTGTCTGTTATAAACACTATTTGAATTGGCGTGTTTGCTGCGAGTGCGGTAATTAAAACTTGACTTTATTTATGGCCAAAGCCGCGCTAAGTGGGTTAATTATGTTTGCTATGTTGTTAGCTTCTCGAGTGTTCGTGGCCACTGTGCCCACTGTGCGGCGCCGCTTGTTATATAACACAAAATGCTGCGCTCTGAATTTCAATTTAGATCTTTTCGGTTTGAACTCTGGGTCAAGGTTTGCCACAGTCAGAGCGTCGATCGCATTCGTTAATCGTTTGTATTTTGTGTTTGATATTTTGTGTGCACTTCTGTGACACTTTAATGGTCATTGGACTCGAAGTAACGTGTTAGCTTTGACGATTTTTGTGAACACGACGGCGACGACGACAGCAGCAACAGCAACAACGACAACGCATAATTCCGGCTCGGCACAAATACAAACAATTTAAAATGTTATTTTCGAGTTTCTTGACGACAATCACGATTACGCTCACAGCGGCGACTTTCGCTTTTATTGGAAATTCACTTTTGGCTTTCGGCACGTCTGCAGCGTTCGCGCGCACGTTGTCAACTGGCGTTTTGCGCCAATGAAAGCAAAAGTTGTAAGCGTCGCCTGCAAGTTTGTGGCTTAAGTCTTTCGTTTCGACTGCCAAAGCACACAGTTGGCCTACAAAACAGAGAAAAGCTTTGTGGTTTGTGTTTTGGTTAACAACTCATGGTTTAGTTTATTAAATTAGCCTCGACAACATCCATTTCGATATCAATGAACGGTCCTTTGGCGTACGGCTTGACCTCGTGTGTGCTGAGAAAGTATGAGCCACGTGCGCTGCAACAAACAAACAGACAATTGTATGGAATTCTATTATATCGCCACCAGTAATCACCTCTCCGCTACAAAGTAACCCATTTCGGCGATATTGCCTTCGTAGCCATAATGATGACAGCGCTGCATAAAGAAGTCCAGCCAGTCTGGGCAGTGCAGAGCCCAAAAACCCTTTGCAGTCGTTATGGATTCGGCATAGTAAATGGCGGCGCGGTAATGATTGCAATTGTAGAAACCTTAAGGCAAAGGAGATGAAGATGGTCGAAACTTGATGCATTCAATGACTTACGCCAATTTTGTACATAACTGCAACCGGGCTGATTGAACTGCTCCAGATTGGGATAGAAGTCCACATGACCCATTGGCGTCAGCAGCGAGAAGAAGAACGGATCGGTGTGTATGACATCAACGAAGTCAGCATCGCTGCTGTCCAACTTGTCCTTGGCGTCATTTAGCATGAAACCCGGGCCGGCGGGATCCAAGCCCGTGATGCGTTTCAATGGCCGGTTGACATGGTTGGCCGTCAGACCGGCAATCTGCGCGCCCAAGCTGAAGCCAATGAGATGAATGTGCTCACGCTCGTAGAGGCCTGACTCCATGAGGCTATTCACAAAATGTGCAACGCATTTGGCCACGACGGGTGCATTCAGCACGGCCCACGGATAATAGCAGGGAAAGCGCACCAGCGTACCATAGTCCACAGAGATCACATGGACTGCCTGCGTGTCCAGCAATGAGTCGCGCACCTCCAAGTTGGGCGTCAGCGTGCGATTGCCAATGAAGCCGTGTATGAGCATCTTTATGGGTAGGCGTGGCTCGAAGTCGCTTGCCTGCAGATTTGAGGGATCGAGTTTGATGGGCTCATGACGCGTTGCGCTATTTTGAATTTAGATGTTATATTTATTATAATTTTAGTGAGCTGGAACTCACTTTTTGTACAGCCAGAAAGTGATGCGCTCATTGGGACATGTCGGCTCTGCAAACATGCAAAGATTCAGCCAGGAATCTTCGGTGTTTATCGCCTGCAACAAACAGAGGTGTATGAGTATAAGGTGCAGAAGTTTACGCATGTCTAGTAATTGTTTGGCTTGCGCACTGAAGTCATTCTAAGCTTTCGGCTTGGGTGAGTTTCTATTAAAATAGTCGATTTGAATTGCATTTGACAAGGCGCCCTCATCATTTGCTTTGCACTACAAATACATTTGATAAGCAATCCATGTTGCTGCCAATAATTGTGCCAAGGATATTGTGAACTTGATTGGCGTGAACTTGGCTTCAATCAATTGGCATGGCAAGCGATAAAACATTCAATTAAAGCCATTACAAACCGATGATCTGCGTCTCATTTCTTTTTATTTACCATTCTAAGACAATCTTAATTAATATTGCTTAGCTTAAAATTATATTATTTGTATGAAAGTCTTAATCAAAAGTCTTCCTTTGCTGCTGCCAAAAAAGCGCGTTGCAGTTGCGGCTCAAAGTTATTCGAGAGCTCCTGTTCGGGATCCAGCAAATTGAACTTGAGCAACTCCGCTTGGCTGTCTAAGTCCGGCGGCTGACCCAAGGCGAATGGCGACTTATCGGCAGTCGACAAAAAGTAGGAGCCGCGCGTACTGAAATCCAAGACATAATTCAACTCATGATAAGAAAGTTAATTTAGCGCTTACTTAGTATCGATGTGATAGCCCATCAAGGCGGACGTCGCGTTCGAGGGGCACAGAGCGAACATGTAGTGCAACCAACTGTTGCAACCGTTGCCCCAAAAGCCCATGTCGGTTCTGATGGACTCTGCGTAGAAGCGCGGCGCACGGTCATGATTACAGCTGCCCGGGTCATCACGATTTTCCTCCAAGCAACCCGGCTGCACGGCGCCAATGTTCGGATAGAAGTCCACGTGGCCCATGCTGCCAAGCATGCCGCGACCAAGCACATCAGTGTGTATGACGTCGACATACTCGGCATCGTTGGCATCCAGGCGCCGATCGTTGCCAGCAAGTATGAAGAGCGGCTTAGCCGGATCGAGACCTGTGATGCGCTTAAGCTTACGTTTGACGTAATTCGCGGTTTGGCCCGCCACTTGGCCGCCTAAGCTGAAGCCGATCACGTGCACTTGTTCGTTTCGCACAATGCCCTGATCGATCAGATTGTTGATAAGCTGCGCGAGGCACTTGCTGACCAAGGGCAGGTTTTGTACGGCTTTGAAGTAGCACGGCGCACGCACAAGTGGCCCGTAGTCGATGGAGATGACATAGACGTTGTCGTGGTCGAGCAGCACGGGACGTATGTAGGAACTCGGCGCGAAGTCACGGTAGCCGGTATAGCCATGGATGAGTATCTTCACTGGCAGCGGCGGCGAAAAGTCCCAAGGATTCAGATTGAGTGGATCGAGTAGCTTGGGTTTGTCGCGTGTTGCACTGTGAGAATGAATATGAGCATTTTATTTTCGCAAGTTTAATTGCTTACTTTGTGAAGAGCCAAAAGGTGACATTCTTGTTGGGACAATCGCCCGTCACAACAAAGCAGGCAGGATCAAAGATGCCCTGTATGGGATTTGCCCACGTAGTTGCAAAGCTGAAATATACTTTTAGCCAAATAAAAGTTAATTAGGTTGTAAAAAGTTGTCTTTACAAAATTATTAGTATCACCCAGAGCCAATCCAAGGAGTCGCAGCATTGCCAAGTGTTCTGCAACCGATTGAGCTTACAAATGCTTAAGCTGTCATCGCTTCGTCGCTATTTATTGGGTCGAGAACATGATTTCACATAAGGTTGACAAAGTTAGTGTCATTCTTATGCGAAATCATGATGATGAATACTTATTAGGTAAGCTGATATCTAATGAGATGGCTCAGAATACGCAAGCACCCACACAAGAATTTTTGGCGATTAGGCAGTTGACAATTTGTCAACACCTATGTGATTTCACTCGCAGTTTTTTTGTAAGCCGTATTGCTGCGTTATTTAGGTTTTTAGGTCATTCGGTAATTAAAAGAACATTTGAGTAACTATTTGAAATTAACAGCTAGCATGCGCTTTCAAAAAGCTAGTCGCTGTGAAACTCAATAATTGTTTCGTGCTGTGCGAGTGGCATAGCTATAGTCAAACGAAAAAATACCAAAATTGACCAGCAGAATTAGTTGCACCCCTTTTGAAGTTAGCACACACTGAAGATAATTTTCATCAGCTGTTTGCGCATCAGTTATAACTGACTTTTTTGTTGTATTTTGATTTGTTTTGATAACACAGAAATAACTTGAATTTTACGCATCAGCACGCTATTAACACCACCGCAGCGATGACGTCGCATTTTGAGGCACTACGGCAAATAATGGTGCATGCCATTAACGCTGTGCGTCCAGAAGTTTTACTAGCGAATAAAAAAATATATGATTTTGTACCGAGAATCAGAGAGAATCGAAACACAATAAAGGTTCAGAACGAATTGATCGTCATAGATGACAAGGACGTGCATATTGTCGGTTTTGGTAAAGCGGTGATAGGCATGGCAAAGCAGCTACATGCCGACCTTGGACCAAAACTCAAGGGCGGCATACTCAGCACACCAGTGTCGTCCATTAATCAGTTTAAAAAGCTGACAAATGCCACAGACCCGGAACATTTTCGCATACACGAAGGCGCCTTGCATAACCAACCTGATGAGGCGTCACATCAAGCAGCACAGTGTATCGTTGAATTGGTCTCGAACTTGACCTCAAACGATGCGCTCATCGTGCTAGTCTCCGGTGGTGGTTCGGCGTTGCTACCAATGCCACGACCGCCGCTGAAATTGGCAGAGAAATCGCAGCTGATACGTAAATTGTCAAACAGCGGTGCCACCATATTAGAGATGAATATTGTGCGCATCGCACTTTCCCAAGTCAAAGGCAACCGTCTGGCGTTGGCGGGTCGCAATGCGCACGTTATAATCACATTGGTGATCAGTGATGTTATCGGCGATCCCATGGATATAATGGCAAGTGGTCCAACAATACCGGTAGTAGAACGTCAAATGAGCGCACGCGACGTGCTGAAGAAGTACAATATGTATGAGACGTTACCCAAGCACATTAAGCCTTTGATCGATGAACGTTTGCCGGCAGCATTGAAAACGCGTTGTTCGAACAGCTTTGCCTATCTGGTCGGCAACAATAAGTTGGCCACGCAAGCGGCCGAATTCGAGGCAAAACTACGCAAATACGATTCATTCGTGCTGACCACCGCCATGCAAGGTGATGTCATAGAAGTCGCGGAAAAATATATTAAATTTATGAAAACGCTCATTGATTTTGAAAATCATAAAATTCAAGAAGACCAACTTAAGAAAACGCTGCCTTTCTATGACAGAAAGGGCCAGGAACTGATATCGGCCGCAAAGCGTTGCATAAAAGACGGCAAAAACACGATTTTCATTGCAGGCGGCGAACCAACAGTAAAAGCAAGTTTTTGCAACTTTTGTTATACAAATGAGTTGATGTGTCATTTGAGTACATTTGCAGGTAACTGGCGGTGGCCAGGGTGGACGCAGTCAGGAACTTGCCTTGCGCATGTCGCTGGCCATGCACGAGGATGGCGATTTGAGTCGCTTCATTTTCTTGAGCGCCGGCACTGACGGTCAGGATGGTCCAACGCCGGTCGCTGGCGCCTTCGGTGGCGATTTTGTGATACAGAAGTTCCTGGCAGCCGAAGAGGGCCGAACGATTGATGATGTGCGTGTGTTTCTGAACGATAATGATTCCTATAACTTCTATAAGAATTTGCTCGATGGCATTTATCATATCAATACGGGCTACACGGGCACAAACGTTATGGATTTGCATTTCTTGCTCCTGACCGATGATAATCGCCGACATGCGCCGCACTAGCCTCTCACTAGCAAGAGTCAATGGTCAATCGCTTATATTAAGCGTTGCTAAGACTGTTGTTAGACCAAACACTTGTTGATTGTTAATGATTGCATTTGTTGAGACGAGACATGAAATTGTCAAGGCATAAATTAATTTTTCT
Organism: Phortica magna; assembly: GCA_037044515.1. Classification (NCBI taxonomy): domain Eukaryota; kingdom Metazoa; phylum Arthropoda; class Insecta; order Diptera; family Drosophilidae; genus Phortica; species Phortica magna. The sequence goes on from JBAMBP010001281.1 coordinate 578,588, forward strand.
TTATTTTTTACAACTTTCCGGTTCTTTTTTTTATTATTAATACTTTTACGACTTTTTCATTAACATTCTAATAATAATTTGAAAATGTGTAGTTGGCACTTTGTCTGTGCCTCTACTCGTTAATTTCTTAATATGATTTTAATGAATTCTTTGGCTGTTGTCATCAGCATAGATGAATTTAACGTATTTTGCATGATTTCATGTCTGTTTAAGTGGCATGTGCCTCATTGCTGCTGCTGTTGTTGCTGCTCTGCACATGTGCCTTGTTGTGAATCATCTCGTTATGGTCAACTGACATTGAACCATTCACATATGCGTTAATTTGTTATTGTTACTCATTAAAGTTGTTTGGCAAATCGTTAAGTAATTAATAATTATATTGTTGGCTGCACATGTTGTATGCGCAATTTTGTTGTGTGTAACCTTTTTGCTGCACCTAACGAAGTCACGCTTCTTTTGTCTCCAGCTTGTCTGGCGTTCAGACAGTGTCAAAAGTCAACATGCCATGTGTGCCTATGTATGTGAGTGTGTGTGTGTGTGTGTGTGTGTAAAATGATGGCGTCTACGGCACAAGTCATGCTCGAAGCGCGTTAATTAAACATTTTTTTCTTTGTTTTTTTTTTCTCGAGCACAAGTACATTTCTTTATTGGCTCTGTCGCTGTTGCCACGAGGCGATCTTCGGCTTGCCAGCGCACAAACGTCTCGTGTTTAATTAATAAATCAACGCGACACTTTCACTCCCCTTCACACACAGCTACATGCACATGAGCGCTGCTGCATGTGCGTTTGTGTGTGTGTGTGTGTGTGTGTGTGTGGTCATAAAAAGCGCTGATTGAAGCGTTCGAATTTTAGCAGACAAATTGACGCGACATTCTTGCTTGCTTTGTGCTGGCTGTGCGTGTATCTCTCTATATGTGCGTGTGTGTGTGTTGAATGTGGGGGTGTACAAAGAGGCGTTTGGTAAAGTCATAGTAGCTAATAATTTAAATATAGAAGCTGATGTCGTGTTAAAGTTGAGAAATTAATGTCGTACGCGACTTGTCTAGTGTTGGCTAGTGGTAAGGCGCGTGGGGGGAGGGGTTGGTCAAACAATAATTAAGCACAAACATTCTTCATAACAATTCAGTCATGTCAATTGGTCATGTTTGAGCGCAAGCGGAAGCGGAAATAATTCTAATCGGCGTTGAATCTAAGCGTGGGCAGTCGAATGAAGCACTCTTAAGCAGACTGCACTTGTCTGTCTGTGTGTGTGTGTGTGTGTGAAGTGCATTGCTAATTATAGCTGATAAATAACTCAGCATAAATTCTAAGAAATGAAAATATGCCAATTAAATACTCATTTGTGCGCTTAATTTGATTCAACTTGTTTGCTATTCAAAATGAGCAAACTATCTATTAGAGACAAATTCGCGTGAAAAGCAACATGAGTCATGACTGAACTTTGTGCTCATGTCAAACGTTTTTCACAAAAAAATAAGCTTAATTAAGTACAGTAAACGCTCGTTTGACACTTCGATTTACATTTGTTTATTTTAATAATTAAACTCTTATTTTTGAATAAAATGCCAATTGATTTCATTTAATTTTTTGTCACTAATAATGAGTCAACACTGTAGTTGTTCTTATAAAAATAGCGCAATTGTCGTTGATTTTGTTGTTGGCACATTTGCTATTATTTAATAATTGTGCTAAATAGTTAAGAAAATTTGCACAATAATAATTAATTTAGAAAAAAAAATATAAAAAAATAAAATAACAACAATTACAGTCCACTCGCCTACAACAAAAGCAATAACAATTGCGAGATAACAAAAGTAGTAAAAAAAAAAACAACAACAAAAAAATAGTCAAATAAGAATATTCATAATCATCGACGACGACAGCCGCGAGACTTTTTGCATGCAATTGTTGTTGTTGTTGTTGCTGTTATTGTTGCGATTTTTGTGCTAAAAATAAAATAAATTAACATTTTTAATTGCAATTATTTGTTGTTGTTATTTTTATTTTATTTTTTATTGTGCACTTTTTTTTATTGCAATTGTTTTGTTGTCGTTGTTGTTGTTGTTGTTGTCTGCATGCAATTATTAACAATTATTATGATTTATTATTTCTTTTTAGTTTCTATTAAATATTCTTATGTGAAAATAATAATAAATTAGTGCATTTGGCACACACACACACACACACACACACACACACACACACACATACACAGACCAATAAGCGACAATTTGCCACACCTAAAAAGCCGCCAAGGCTGACAAAGGTTAATAAGCGCGACACAGTAAATGAAGTTATAAATAAGCCAAGCGCAGAGCATGAAGAAGAAGAAGCAGAAGCAGATTGATTGACTTTGACAAATGTTGAACTCGAAATTATTACAAAATGGGCACAGCAGCTGCAACAACAACAACAACAACAACAACAACGATTGCATGCGCATGGACAACATCATCATAATCAAGCAGGCAACAACAACAACAACAACAACAACAATTGCATGCTTACAGTGCAACGTAAGTGAAGTCAATACTTGTTAACTCAACTCCACTCAACTCCACTCCACTCCACTCAATTCAACTCATCTTAGACTTTGCGGTGCCATTGACCAAAGCGCAAACATTTATCAACCTTGCCTGCAAACGATCTCAAGTGACTGGCAAAGCGACCAACACACACACACACACACACATACACATAGATGCCCCTTGGTCATACGGCAGCATGTAAGCATTACGCTTCACTGCCAACAGTGCAGAATAAAGCCAACAGAAAATCCTCACACACACACACACACTCGCACATATACATGTATATGTACTTCAGTTGCTCCTATTCCAAGTGGAATTCCTTGCCGCTGCTAAAATAATTAAGCATTGCAACATTGTTTATTGCCTGTTTGGCTCTGCCAGTGTTGCAGCCTCTGTTGCAGCCGCAGTCGCAGTCGCAGCGCTGGCTTGTCCAATTGGTGTAACGAGCTGCGTGCTTGCCGGCGGCGGTGGGCGGTCAGAGAGGCGGTAGCGAGGCTAACAAACACGCATTTCAACAAGTGTTGTTTTACAACTTTTTTTTTTCGTTCGTTCGTTGCGTTTTGATTTTTTTTTCTCGCTTTTTTTGCTCATTGCGCGTTGTGCAAGGAATTTCCGATTTATTTACATTTTAAATAGTTTATGGGCAACAAGAAAAAAGCAACAACAACAAGAAAAAATGTAAAAGTGGAAAAAACGGGAAGCAAAAAATGAGAAGAAACAAGCAACAAAAACAGGCAACAAAAACAAAAGCAAAAAAAGAAAGGTTGCGCTTTGGCATGTGGCAATAAGCGATGTGCAATCGAAGCCAATGGCAAGCAAAGCGATTGAGCTGTCAGTTGGGTGGGTGGTTGATTGGGTGGTTTGGTTGGGCAGATAAGCTAAACGGCAAATGATTTATGGCAGCTGAAAAGCAACAATGTTGAGTAACCCAAAAGTATAAATGAAGTAGAAGAACTTGAAGCGCATTTCACTAATAATAATTGCTGGAAAAGACTTCTTGGAAAAGTCTACTTTGTTAGACATTTGAAATTTCTCACAGTGTACTTTCGTTATATGAATATTATTAACATATCAAAAGGAAAAGAAGAAGAAGACTAGCAGCAGCAGCAGCAGCAGATGAAAAAAATGCGGTTAAAATTGCTGTTAGGCAAATGAGCGACGACTAAGTCAAGTAGCAACAACAACAGTAACAACAACAACAACAAGCACGATCAAGCAGCAAAGCAGACCGGCAACGAGCCAAGCAACATGATCATCAGAGCAGCTCAGCGTATATTTTTTCTTATATATATTTTGTTTAAAGCTTCGAGCTCAGCCGATTCGATTCGATTCTCCAGTCTTGGTTGCTGCCAACACAGCCGGACCAGTTAGTTTCGTTGCCAAACTCAAACGTGAAGTGCGAGATTCGCGAGCCGTTGATAAAACTTGTCGAATTCGTTTAATCAAACAAAACAAAACAAAAAAAAAAAAATGAAAAAAAAAATATAAATTATATATAAAAAAAATGCGTTGTGAAAAATAAAGAATGCAAATGCTAATGAAATAAATATCAATGAAGCAAATTACTTCAGTTAATTATTCTTAGCGTCATTAAAGTGTTAAATTACATAAATAATACAAAAAAAAAAAACAAACAACAAATTACAATAAATAATACGAAATGTTGCACATTAAAAACGAAAAACGAGTAGCAGCAAAAATGTTTAAAAATAAGCACAAAATCCATAAAAAATAAAAAAAAAATAAAAATACACAAAAAAGGAAAAAGAGTAAAATATAAAAAAAATATTTAAAAAAATCGACGACGAGCATAATAATTTAATTAAAGCAAAAAGTTGTTTTTCCGCTTTGTTTGATATCATTTTCAACTTGGTTTGTTGTTGTTATTATTTTAATACGTTTTGTTTTAGTTGTTAGTTGCTGTTGTTGTTGTTGTTGTGTGTTGTTGTCACGCATAGAAGGCAAAGCAGTTCGTAAAAATTTAATAACAAATCTTACAGAAAACAAAATATACAAAAAATATAAAAAAAAAAAATAAATAAAATAAAAAAAAAATATAAAAAATATAAATAACATTAAGAAAGCGTTAAAGTGTGAACGAACAAGCAAACGAACGATTTGCCTTTGAAAGTTAATTTTCAATAAAATTAATTTGTATACATTTTGATGGGATTCGATTTGATTTGATATGTTTTGAAAGCGCAGGTGCAAAGTAACGGTCTTGAGCTTGTTTAACTGCGCTGAGAAATTTGCATTTTAAATAAAAATGAAAAAAACAAAAAACTCTTTATTTAATTAAACAAATCTACATGATCCTCAAATAGAGTCTTCAGATTTACCCACACTCCCCCTGTCGTTCTCCTACATACACTATAAAACTTCTTTGCATATTTTCATCCTTTAATCGTGCCATCTTTAATCATTACTTTCACATAATCAACTACACTCTTTCTCTTTCTCTCTTCCTCCCTCTCTTTCTCTTTGCCTTTACTTTCAAGCCAACATTGCGTATACGTACCGGAAATGTCTGTAATCTTTATAATCGACCAATCAAAGCCTCCTTACGACTTTAATCATTATTCAAATATTTATGTGAAAAGCTACAACTTCCTTAAGCTTCAAATCGAATTCAATTGCAAAACGCGAAAGTGTTTTCATTTTTTGCTCTTGTGCTCATTTAACTTATCTTTTGTAATTTGTCTTCGTATTTTTCATTATTTTTGTTTTCTTTAATTTGTCGTTTGTTATGTGTCCACAAAATTTTCCATAACCTCAAAAACGTGTCTATTTATAAAATGCGCAATCTGTCAGACTGTCAGTCTGTCTATCTGTCCGTCCGTCCGTCCGTACGTGTGTCCGCTTCTGCATCTGTTGCTTCATATTTGTATGTCCATTGGTCCGTGGCTTTGTGTGTCTGTCTGTCTGTCTCTCTGTCCGTCTGTCCAACCATTCGATTCGCTTACTCTAATCGCAATGCGTCGTCTGCGTTTATTGATTTATTAGAAAATTCCAATGAACAAGTTTTAATACTGATTCATGTTGTTGTTGTTGTTGCTGTGTATTTGCTTTTGTGCAGCATTCAAGCAAAAGACAAAAACAAAACAAAACAAAAAACAAAAACAAAAACAACATGAGCAACAACAGCACGAAAAAAGTAACAACAAGTGCAATATTTTAATTACGATGAAGCTATGTCAAGCTAAAGACTCACAAAGAGGCAGCAACAGTAACAACAACAACAGCAACAACAACAACAACACAACCAACGAGATCAACTACAACAACATGCATCAGCATGCGCCGCGCTGAGTTGTGCTGCGCTGCATTGCGTTGCTTTGTATTGCATTGATTTCGGTAAGCAGAGCGTTGCCAGATTGCAGCGTTCAGACACATGTCTTTTATAGCGCAACGTTGTAATATTTATAATTAAACATCATTCTAACAAATGTTCAAATTAAACTTAATTTGGCGTTTAACATTTTCTTGTCTGCTTTGTGCTTTCTTCAGTTTTCTGCGGTCTGGCAGCACACACACACACATGAACGCACGCACGCACACATGGCGTATAATTAATTCCTTGCGAACGTCAAAGCTGTGCATGTACTATAATAATTTTAGTTAAAACAACTTGCAATCAGTTTATATTTTCATTAGTTACAGTTGATAAATTAATATGAGCACAAGTTCGACTTCAAGTTGAGTGCAAGTTTTTGTTTTTTTTTTGTTATTTTTGTGCGGGTATTTTTTTGCTGCTTCTGCTGCTTCGCCTCCTCCTTTTTTTTTGCAAGAACTCAGTGAACAAGTGCTTGCCGCAAAAATGTGTGTGCTTAAACCAGTTGGCAGTCACAATGAGGCAGCGACAGTAACAGCGACTGTTGTTGGTCAACTGCCAGCGTCTTCTTCTTCGTTGTTGTCGTTGTCGTCTTTCGCTTCATATCGCATGGTAGAAGTGCTCGAGGAATTTCAACGTGCAACGAAATTCCTAAGGTGAAAAATACTTTTTATGTTGAGTAGAAAAAAAGAAAAGACCAAAGAAAAACAAAAAAAAAAAAAAACGAATAAAGAAAAGATCAGAAAAATTGTGCGGCAAAGTTGTTGTTGTTGTTGTTGTTGTTGGCACGATTGGTGTTGCTTTTATTCCAATAAGACGTCACACGTTGTCTGTTTTGTTTTTATTGCTTGTGATAAAGAAAGTAAATTTGTGTAAGCGTTGACTTCGAAGTCTGCGTGGTCTCACAGCTGAGCTGAGCTGAGCTGAGCTGCGCCGATCTGAAAAGAGCGCTGAGAGTATTTGACTTCATGTAATAATTGCCGTTGCCGTTGTTTGTTTTTGGCTGGCTTGATTTATAATTAATCACACTTACGCGCACACAAACACACGCACACATATATACAGTCTTGCAATGCAAATCGCGGCAGTTTTCTTGCTGCGTTGTTTTTGTTGTTGTTTTTGCTTTGTTTGTTTCTTTCATTTGTTGTGTTTGTTGTTGTATTTATTTATTTATTCCATTTTTTTTTTTCATTTTTTTATTAATTACTCAACTAAACTTGTCGCTTAAATGAGCGCACGACTTCAGCTTCAGCCTGAGTTCAGTTCAGTTGAGTTCAGTTTGCGACTTTTTGTTTTTGTTGTTGTTGTTTGTATTTGTTTTTGTATTTGTGATATGCTGAAGACTGGCAACGTTGCTCAGCGTCGCAGAATCTCAGTCTCAGTCTCAGCAGCCGCCAAAGGCCGCGATAGCTCAACCGCCACGCTCTCATTCAGTCAGTCTGGCACAGAAGTCAGCGACGAAGGAAGGCAGGCAGGCGGGGCGGTCAGCATGTTAGTTAGTTAGTTGATTCAGTACGCTCGCTCAGCCACTCACTCACAGTTGGCATTCATTCATTTACTCACTCACTCACTCACTTGCCTGCTTGATTGTCGTTTGCTCGCGCGCGCGCTCAGACAAACGCTTTGGTCGAATCCGCGCGCTGAAAACATTTAAGCCGTAAAACAACAACAAAACCAACAACAAACGCTATCAAAAATCATTTGAAGTTTGAACGATTAAAAGTCTTAGTTATACTTTTTTTTTGGGTGTGTGCAAGTTGATCTCAAAAAAATATATTTAAATCGAAAAAAAAATTCAAAAAAAAAAGTTCGAAAAAAAAACGTTAGAAACTCGTTGAGGCGTTAAGTGATTAATTTGTGGCTGTATTTTTAGCATATCTTCTTTGCGGTTTTGTGTTGACAAGCGTAACACACAAAAAACAAAAAACAACAAAAAAATAATAATAAAAGTATATAAAAAAATTATAATAAGAATAACAAAAACAAAAAATGTCTGTTGGGCATAAAAAATGAAACGCAACTCTTCGTTTTGTGACCGTCACACGCATTTGCGTTCCAATCCAATTAGAACCGATTTCAATGCGATTTCAGACAAGCGACGTCTACAAGACGTTCCTTCAATCGAACGCCGCCGTTGTCGTGCTTGTCATTTAATAGATCGATCCATCGATCTGACGATCTAACGAACGAACCAACGAATGAATAACATTTTGTTTGTTGTTTTGTTTTGTTTTTATTTTCATTTTCATTTGAAACTAACATCTGTTATTCTCATACCGAACATTTGAACTACATGATCTCGGCACAATTTCGAATTGAATTTAGTTGCGCTTCTGTGACACTTCTTCAACGCTTCTTCAACAACAATAACAAACACTGTAACGCCTGACTTTACGCGACTCGACTTGACTTGACTCAATTCGTTACAATATAATATACATTTCGATGCGATTCGATTCGACACTCGTTACGACTCGCACTCGCACTCGTAGTCGCACTCGTAGTCGCAGTCGCCTTAATACAATTTGTATAACAACTGATATATGTAATAATATTCTTATTAGTTGGCGATGATCATTAGCTGAGAACGTGTTCGAATACCGCTTACAACAGCTGCGTTGCCGCCTCGCAGCGCGCTCTGCAATAAAGAAATAGCAAAAAAAAAGTTCATGAGTTTAGTTTCTTTGTGTGTACGCGACATTTTGCAATGAAATCTAATTTAAATTAATAAAAAAAATTATCAAGAAAAATTAATATGGAAAATATGGAAAAAAAATGTGCGTTTAATGAGCATGCATTACACATGTGTTTCAATTAATTGAGTAAAAAGTAATATTCATAAAGAAGAATCAAACAAGTGCACACAAAAAGTGATAATGTATGCAAATGTTGTAAACTGCTACAATTGGAAGTTGTTGTTGCAGTTGCAACCAAAGGATTTGTGGATCTTAAAGCTGTAAAGTAACGGCACAACAAAGCGAAGCGCTCAAAGCTGCTGCGCCAAACAGACAAAACAACAAGCCAGGTGAGCGAGCTTCATATGCAACTCAATTATTATCATATTATTATCATTCATACGCACTGTGCGACTTATGAGCAATTTCCAAAGCGTTTGCCTATAAGTGTCATGTATATGCATAAATGAACTGGAAAATTTCACGATAAGTGTCAATAACGTCATTGTGTGGCGCTACGATATTTGTCCATACGCCGTACAGATAAATTTTTTATTCCGAGAAATGTTCTTTTATAAATTTTATTGCTCGCTTTAATGTGCATTTTTTTTTTTTATTGTTTTTATTATACGCTATTGTACGTGGCTATCATTCAAATGTATGTTTGTGTCGGCGCAGAGAATTTAAATGATGCCAAAAGTGTCACACATGCGCAAAGACCTTCTGTATAATTGTCGCACAAGGGTCTTAGATTAATTGCATTAAATATTTATAGTGTGAAATAGTAATGAATAAGAGTGGAAAAAAGCAAAAACAAAGCGCCATATTTATGTGCATGCCAATTGGCTTGTTGCACGTCTCTTCATGCCCCGTCCCGTCGTGGCTCAATTGCAATTGTGAAATTGTGTGTGACTTGACACCTTCGGCATTCCATGCGCGCACAATTAAACTCATATTGACGCTGTCAGTGTGCATAAATTGTAAGGCAGCAACGTAAGCGAGCGTGTGAGGCCCTTCGACAAACGACAAGCGACAATCGACAATGGTAATAAAGTTAGTAATTTATGTCGCCATTTGACTAATTGAATAATTGCGCTGTGCTGTGCTGTGCTGTGAATTGGCATGCCGTGTGTCAAGGAGGCGTGCATTGAGCTGCTGCCCTACCATAAATATTGCCAAGGAGCGCAGGTCGTGCAAGCAACATGCGCGCCCACGCGTCTGCGCGCAAGCAAAGAAAGTACATGAGTGCAATGAAAGGTGTTGATTGCATCAATGCCATTGTCACTTGTCGTTTGACTAAACCGGCTTAGTTCGCTTACTAATTTGTGCAATTAATTAGTCAATATATATTTCACTCGATCGATCGATCGATCGCTTGTTCAATCGCTTGCTGTGCGCGCTGCCCATAAATGTCAACACGCCACTGGGCAAAACAAAGCGCTAAATCAAAGCCAATTGAATTATTATTCGTTTATTACAATTTGATTTGTTGCTTTAATTAAATTTCGTGCCATTAATTTGTAATGTTGTCTCTTTCGCACTCACTCTATTGCACACTTGTGCGCGCAGTCGACCATGACTTTGCAGAGACTGCAGCCAAAATGTTTATCGTGCGTGAGTTGTTGTGAATTTCACAGTCTAATAGAAGGAACAAATAAGAAATTCGGATTCAGTCATATCCAAAATCAAATACAGTAAAACCATGGAGAAGTTTTACAAATTATTCTAGAGATGTTGAAGAGATGTTCCAGAAATATTCCAGAGATGTTCTAAAGATTTTATAGAGATGTTCTAGAGATGTTCCAGAGATGTTCCAGAAATATTCCAGAGATGTTCCAGAGATGTTACAATTCAATTCAATAAATAAATAACTTTTCCAAGCCTTTACTGTAAAATGATATATATATGCCTTCAAATGTGTGTTTTGGCACTTGTGTTGATGTATGAAGATGATGTGTTAGCGCGAGAATTGCTTGGCATCGAATTATAACCGAAATTGATATAAGTCAAGAGTTAGAATCATATAAAAGTCGCAATTCAAAGGCAGTAAAAGATTAGCAGCGAAAGGTGACTAACAGCTTTCAATTAGAGCCTCCGAAAAATGTGAGCAGACTCACTGAACCAGACACCAAAGTCGCTAAAAAGCAAACAATGCAAAGTTCGAACATCGGCAAGCGACAAACGACAAACGACATTCCAAAGATCTAAAAATAAAGCCAACGAAAGTTATTTTAAGCCAACGAAATGCGACTATTTTTAGCTGAAAAGTGAATTTTGGCTTTCAGCTTTTCAGATGGCCACAAACTAAGCGACATGCGCTGCTAAATTGTTGACCAAAGCGACTTGGCTCAGCAACGAAATTAATTCAACGCAAAGTTGTTATTTTAGTTTTGTTTTTTTATGCTTCTTTGCTTTGAGCCAAAAGACGAAACTTGTTGCCACGCGACAAAACCGAAAATCGATTGACAGACGACAGACAAGTTGCCATAAATTAAAAGTGCTCAGCTGAGCTCAGTTGGCTTGCAATGCAGCCAAAACTAGTTGAGCAAAACGGACTTGTAAGCCAAATACGCACCGTTGAGGTGTGAAAACTGATAGCCCAAAAGATATACAAGTATATACAACGCTGCTTGTGTCTAGATACAAGATACGTGGCCACGCATGCCCGCAAGCGCACTTGCGCACTTAAGCTGTTGGCGTGCGACGTCTCAGGGGTAGTGGCGGGCGGTGGTGTTGTGGTATACAACTTGAGAAAACACTTGACAAAATAAATACGCGCCACCAAGCGAGTCTGTATTAAATGCGCGAAATAAAAAAATGAAATGAAGGTCTTCCACTTTCGGTTCGCAGCGTTGAAGAAAAATTAAGAAACAACCAAAAAAAAAAAATAATAATATACAAACACAAATTAAATAAATAAATAAATAAATAATCACAATCGATGTAGAAATCGGCGTTTGGTTGGGTTTGCTGGCGTACATGAATACGCTACTATTGAAGTGGAATAGCAAAAAACTCAAAGAACTTTTGTAGACGTACGGGAGCCCAAAAAGTCTTTATCGGAAATTTAATTCAAGACTTACGAAACCCTTCTGCGTAGCAATGCTCAAGCACATTTATTTACTTTACATTGTTTGGGGTTATTATACATCAAAGTCGTATAAAAATAAGCACAACAATAATGATAAAGAGCAAACAAAAAATATGAAAAAAAAAATATAAAAAAAATATATGCGATAAAAATAAAACTAGAGCAAACCACACACAAAAATAACAACAAAAAATAAATAAAAAAAAAATATATAATATTATATTTAAATAATTGTATGAATGAACAAAGGCGAAGGCGAAAAGTAACGCAAAATGTTAAAGAGGAAACTTCTGCGAAGTGCGAAAATCAAATAGTGCCGATCTTTATGTGTGTGTGTGTGTGCATGTGTGTGTTAATATATCCGCTTGTATGCACGGTGTGATAGCAACATTTGCGTTGTGGCACTTGGCAATTGGCCGTTGGTCGTTGGCTAATTGCTTTGCTCGCTTGGCTGGAAACTGTCAAATTGACTTTGCAAAGCTGAAGATACAAATATGCGTCAGCGCACAGATGCTCAAAGTTCAATGCGTGCTCATTACAAAAGAACAAATGTTCTTGACTGTTCGCTGATTAGCTATGTACATGTGTATTGCCAAACAATTACTTTGACACTTGTTCAATTTACATGCAAATGTGCCAAACTGAGCAACTTTCAAGTTCACATAGCTGACGAAGGCGATGTCGTTGGCATTGGCGTGGCCGTTGGCGCTGGCGTTGGCGATGGCATACACATAACATAACTGTATATCGTATGCTATTTCTGTGCTTATCGGCAAAGAGAGAATATAATTATTTTTATTAAATAAATAATACAAATAAAAAAATAAAAAAAATACATATACATAATTCATAATTGTTTATAACAAGTTTGACGACGATTGTGATTTTTTTGAACTTTGAAGGAAAGACAAGTTGATTTCTTTGGTTGTTTTTTATCTAAAAAGTCAGCAGGGCGCACACACACACACACATGTGAGTGAGACAGAGAGACAGACAGTTTGACAAGTTGTTTAGCAAAGTGCCACAAATGATATATCATTTAAATATGCAATATGCAAACTCGAAGTCGAAGACGAAGACGAAGACTTGATTGAAAATACCGTAAAGTGAGCTTGCTGTGACAGCTGTGGGCTGCATTAGCTTGACGCCAACGAAATTCCAATGCACAAACAATAAGTTATATAATAAAATATAATTATATTACGCATACGTCAAGTAGCACATTTGCTAACAAGTGCAAACCAAAAATAGGTCTTTCATCTCCTTAGAATGTACGCAAATAAACAGCTTGGTATTATATTACAAGAAATACGACTTTGAATTGAATTGAATTGATTGTCGCTTACAACAAAGTCGAATTGTAATTGATTATTGAAAATGGCAACAAAACAATGAAAAACAACAAACGAAAACAAGCTAGTTTCAGATACATGGCATCGCATCAGTACTATTCAGAATAACCCTCACAGGTTGCAGTTCTATGCCAGTTTGAACCACTTTCAGGCGGATATTAAGAGTTAAACCAGAGTTAAGGTAAACCACATTTGAAGGAAGCGCAGTAAAAATTCACGCAACTCAATGCAAATGCAATGAGCACAAATCATCAGTTTCATTTACAATAATATGTCGCAACAACAACACAACAACAACAAATGATAAATATAAATTATGTTTATTAAAAGATTTGTGCAAGTGTTGAAAAGACAATGCAAAAGAGACATCAAGATTTAAACAACAGACAAGGAAATAAACATTTTATGTAATTGCACAAACATTCACTATCTCACTCACTCACACACTCTCTTACTCATGCACTTACTCATTTGTTTTTTGCGTACTCGAACTCCAATTGGAACGGTAATTGAAATTGTTGCTCAGTGCATAATTCCACAAGCATTTACTATATATTTATATAGCACAAGTCACATATATAAGTATATATGTGTGCGTGCGTGTGTGTGTGCTGTAAAAGTCAACATCCTTCAGAGCATTCACTTCGCATCGATTCGATCAACATTGCATTTGTAGGTCAAACGATGCTGATTACGGTGGAGAGGCTTCTGTCATTGCTTCGAGAGTATCTCTTGAGCAGCAGCTTCTTGTGAGGGTGAGCTTGTTGTGGTTGATGTGTACAGGTGTTGCATGTCTGCAAAGCGACTAAGTTAATAAATGCTCACTAAGCAAATGTCTGTCTGTCCGTCTGTCCGTGTGTGATGATGAACACGTACTAAATAAATGCAATCTTCTATTAATGCACATTTTGTTGCTGTGCAAATGATTACAATACAAAACGACATCAACAACAGTAAGAACAATAAGAACAACAACAACAACATCGACTGAGGCGACTTGTCAGCCTTTCTGATAAGACTTTAAACTCTTTTAATTTTGTTGTTGTTTTTGTTTTTGTTTATTGCTCAGTCGCAGCTTTTTGCATCTTCTTCAGTTGAGCGTGTTTAATTTTTGTGTTTGTGATGTCTTATAAGGTATTTTTGTTGTTGTTGTTGTTGTTGCCGTTTTGATGATGAGAAAACAGCGCGAGGTTCGCTTGTAGTAATTTACAACTACAACATGGCCAACTATGCATAATAATAGCAACAGCAGCAGCAGCAACAACAACAGCAACAACAACAACAACATCATCGCTGTCGTTCGACGTTGATTGCCACGGAATGCCGTCAAACAGGTTAAAAATGTAGGTAGAAATTCAATTAAAAATTGGTTGGATTTTTATATATATAAATTAATAAAAATAACACGATAACAAACAAAAACAACACCAACAACAACAACAATAAACAAACAAAAAAAAGTTAATAAAATATATTGTAAATAAGATATAAAAACAAACGAGCGCGCATAAATTATTTATTGTTTATTTTATTAATGAAGTATTTATGTACAAACATATGCACATGTATGTGTGTGTGTGTGTGTAAGTATGTGTGGCACTTGTCGTCAGACAAAGGAAGTGCAACAAATTCGAAATGTTTTTATAAATCAAAACAAAAAAAAAAATAACGACAACAAATTAAAGACAATAAATAAAATAACAAATAATAAAAAAAAATAAATAAATAAATTAAATAAACAACAACATCTTTAAAATAAAATAATAAATAAAATTAATAAAATAAATAAATACATAAAACCACAAAACACAAAAAAGAAACAAGATTTTATTGCCTCATGTCATTTTGGAATTTTTGCTTCTTTAATGAAAACAAAAAACAATAAAAATTCCATTCGAAATCGACTTTTGTTTAATTTTATGATGTATTTACTTAACTGACGGAATGCCAAAAATGAGGAATACAAAAATTTTCCGAAATAAAAAATTCGCAATGAAAACGAAAAATTCAAAGAAAATTTGCCGAAATCCAACAAAGTTTGCATACCAAAAGTGAAGTTTATAGCTTAACAACAAAAACAAATGCTAAACCAACAACAACAACAACAACACAAAAGTATTTCCTCTTTATAAAATGTCTAATGGAATTCTAATAAGTTTTAAAAATTGCATGAAAATCAATGAAAAGTAAGCAAGACAAATGATGAGAGAGGCTGAGAGCGCAAAACGTATGAAAAAATGTTGTTCCGCACACACACACATACACACACACACATACAAACAATGTACACAAATATGCCTTTTATGGCTTAGCCTGTCGCAGTGTATCGTTGCCTGTGTTTGTGTGTGTGTGTGTGTGCGACCGCAAAAGTTAATTTTAGCTCACCTACTGAGCTATTTTTAATAAAAATAAAACCTTTTTATTCTGTTTCTTTTTTGTCGTAATTAAGTATTTATTTTTTACAAACACACACACACACAAATACACATGCACACGTGCTGTCAGGTGTGTTTGTTGTCACCAGCTTTATTACCATTTTGATCTTTTAGTATTTTTTCCCTTTTTTATCTCATTTTTTACGTAAGAGCGCAGGGCGCATTGCTCTGTTAGGGCAGTAAAAAAAGTGATGAGGTGAGGTGAGGTGAGTTGAGGCAAAGGTATGGAAAAAAAGATGTCTGTCTAAAGAGTTGACTTATTTTGCATGATGGATCGCTTTAATTTGCTGCAACGACATGCATGATTAAGATGCTAATGTGATTGCCAATTGGACTTTGTGTGGAATGAGTGAACGTGAGATGAGGTGGGCAGAGGTGCGTTGGTCCAGAGAAGAAGAGAAGCTGCAGCAAAGTGCCGGCCTTCTGACATTTTGATTGCAGAATTTGTATGTCAATTTAATACGCTCTCAAAAATTATGATAATGTTCAACTATATCTGTTTTGAGATGCAACATGCCACAAGTCAACTGTCCTTTTTTGCCACCAAACATCAACCAACAATAAGTTATAAATAAACAATAATAGTAAAAGCACAAAAAATGCCCTTTTTTAAGTTTTATTGAATTTAAACGCTAGACTGTCGTATGTCGCACATGGCTTTATGTGACATAAGCTTAGGCAAGCAAGAATTTCATATATTTTATATTTAGCTTGGAGTACTTACGCTCGATTAAGTTATCCTATAATAAAACATAGAAAAAAAAAACGGCTTATTTGTTCATTCGCCACAGACAGAAGACAGATACACAGACAGGCAGAAATATACATATATCAAAAACCCCACTTTTCACTTCGTTGTCTAACAGTGTTTGCTTTAAATAAACCATTAATGTTATTTTGTTAATTGTTTGCCTATTTTTAAACTCTTCGCTAACAAATCGAAGAATTTTCGTATATTTTTATACATTGGCAAAAAACAAATTCCATTGGCATGGCGTGAAAATAAGCCCAATTTGTATTTATGAACACTAAGTCAAGTAAGTAGAGAATAAAATATTACTGGCGGCCGAATTACCTTGACAGCCGACCACCATAAAGCGCCTTTAATCGCACGAATATGAGTTCATAATATTTTCAAAAGAAAATGAAATTGAATTCAAATGGGAAATGGGGATGGGGATGGAAAACCCGTCTGTACGAAGTAGGAACATTGACTTTTATTATTATTATTGAGCATTTTATAAAAGTTTTGAAGCACATAAAAATTTATGATTTCGCAATTCACGGATAAATTAAAATAATTGAAATACTTTGAAAAGTTAATTGTGCTCTTGAGTGGGCATAAATTCACATCGACACATGAAGCGGCAAAAAATAAAATTCCAAAAGTCCGAAAAAACAAAAAACAAAAAAACAATACAAAATGTATAAACTGTGCGAAAATATACTTTTTGCGTATTAAGTACGCGCATTAGTTGCTTTCAATGTATTTATTTATTTATCTTTGTTGTTGTTGTTGTTGGTGTTGGTGTTGCTGGCAAATAACTTAGAGACGCCAAGTGGTGGTTTTTGTACGCGTGGGCGTGCCATTGGCCATTGTGGTCGTGGTCGTGGCCGTTACCGTTGCCTTTGCCTTCGCCTTTGCCGGCCGGCGCGGCGCGTGTGGCATAAACACGTTTAACGAAAGCGGAAAAGTAACAAAGTGCGCATAGGAAATGCGAAGTGAACTGAAGTGGCGAAAAGCGGTCTGGAAATGAGATTCATGCCAATGCCGCCTTAATTAAAAAAGTGTTAATGGCATAATGTATCGCAAAAGTGCAAAGATTTGTTTGTTTCCTTGTTTGTTTGTTTGTTTGGTGAATTTAAAGCAATTTGCATATTTTGTACGCCCCCAAAATTGCATAACTTTCGGCAATATCTCGCATAGTCTCTGCAAATACTTCATGCGAAATTGCGAAATTCTACAATGAGAACATTGCTGAAAATTCAAAGTCAAACAAACAGACATTTTACGAGCGCTGCGCTGACTTGCAGAAACAGCAACGAAAAACTAAAATTAATAAGAAAAGCAAAACAAAAAAAAAAATGTGTTTTAATTGCGCAAAACACTAAATTTCCAATCAGATAAATAATTGTGTTAAATAATGTTTTTAATTTTTGGCATTTTTTCCCGCGAATAATGAAGCGAAATCAACAACAAAAACCGATAATTTTAATTAGTTGGAAAATTTTATAATTTGCAGAAATGAAAATGATTTTTGGAACATTTCGCGCGAAAGCAAATTTCAGCCAAAAGGGGGAAATACAAAAACAATAACAATAACAACTACACACACACACACAGACATACACACACATGCTTGTATAAACATTAATACAAGTCACAGCAATGTGCATGAGCGGCTTTGCTGGCATGAAATATAAGCAACATGATTATTATGACTACAATGATGATGATGATGATGATGCTCAAGTTGTTGAAGCGCGCTGAGGAGGCGCGCACAGGGGTCAAGGTTAAGCAAATAAACACACACACACACACACGGCCAATAATTGCGACGCACAAACAACACAGCCATTTTTTAGCCATGCTACGCCGAAGGGCACTTGAGGTCTGCGGCGCCGCCAAACGGACACAAGTTCAACATTCACGTTGCTGCTGCCGTTGCTTGTGGCACATTGTAGTCGCCGCAGGACATCAACACAGCTGTTGTGTGCCCAACTGCGCAACTAGATTCCAATAAGAATGTTGCCCGACTCACAGTTTTAACGATTGACCGACGCAGCGGCATTTTAATTCATGCGTTAAAAAATATTCGCGCTTATCTGCTTGCCTCTGCTGCTCTCTTGAGCATGTTGAGTTACTTGTGTGTGATTTCTTTTTGCCTTTTTTTGTTTCCCATGTTGATTATGATGATGTTGTTGCTGCTAATGTTGTGCATAAAAATCACAGCATCAGGTCAGCTCGGCAACGTTCCAATGCCACAACAGCCGCACTCAACTGTCTTTTATCAATTTGTTTTTAACTTGTGTATTTTTTTCTTCCTCATTTTTTAATTTGTTTTAAACATGTATTTTAATTTGGAAACTATTTTTAAACCGCAACCACTTTTTGCAATGTTTTGTTTAAGTAAGCACACACTTCTTTATTTAAACAAAATGTATTTTCGAAGGCAACAACTTGTCTTATTGCGTCACTATAAGCCACAACGACTCTGCGTATTGCATTTTATTTTATTTTATTCACATCAAACAAAACTGTAAAAGTTTCTGGTTGCATAAGAAAAGTTATTATTTAACGGCAGACATTTTCAATTATTGCTCAAATTCTACGCGTAGCGCATCTTTTATTCGGCTTGAACGGCTTTGCTACATATATTTGCTTATGTTTATTTTCACAATGCCATTCAGTTCACAGTCAGTTTGTTTAATAGACACTGTTTGCTGCGTTTATATCCCATCTGTTAACCAAATATTTTCGCCGCCGATACATTTTGCACTTTTTGTTGCCTTTCTTTTATTTTTAAGTCATTAGTTAATGCTTTGTTTTGCACAATATTTTCTTATACAATTAATTTCGAGTGCTTCACGTTCAATGCACAAATATACTTGCCACAATTTGCCGATGTATAATTTATGCAAATATTTGCACAAAAATGCCATTTTTTAAAACATTTCTGAATAATTTTCGTTTCGTGTTAATCAACTTAACTTATCACGCATACGCAATGTTGACCCAAATACCTAAAATTTCATTACTAATACAGAAAATTGCTCGAAACAATTTTCTGCTGAGCCAACATAAATAAATAATAAACGCTTTTCACTAAATTGTTTATCGACAATTCAAATAAAAAACTATTAAGCCAAACTTTCAACAAACATGCATTCAAACAGCAAAATTGAAAAGTGTTGAAGAAAACGGTGAAGAAAATCACTTAAAAATGCATTAATATGTTAATTAATGCATAAGTGCAATCGATCACTCAAATCAGACGAGTGAAATGATTGGAGTCGATCAATAGCGCAACTGCCCAACTGCCCAACGGCAAGACAAGCCAGAGAGTTAGAAAGCAAGCAAGCCGAGATAGAAAACATTAAGAAAAACTCATTTCATGTTATTGAAAATACATTTACATAAAGTTTAAAATATCTTTTGTTTTTTTTCTCTACGATTTCTTACTAATCGCTTAAGTTCAAGCAGCTTTGTTTGTTGTTGTTGTGTATTTCCAATAAGACATTTCTGCTACGCCAACGAACATCATCGATTGATATTCAGACCAGCTGCTTTTTGCCTTTGCTGCTGTTTTGTCTTCATCTGCTGCTTCTTCTTTGTTGTTGAAGAACAACAACTAACATAAATTTATTAACGTTCAACGCTGTATAAACAAACAAACATTGACCAAAGCCAAAGTCGCGGAGCGTCCGTCGCGTCGCGTCGCATCGCGTCGAACCAAGTGCTGGCAATGGTAGATCGTTGATCATCGCCAACGCCAAAGCTGTCAAAGCTGTTGCCGCTCACACTCTCACACTCGGTTAGTCCCGACTCGGCTCTGGGGCTCTGCTCCTAAACAATTAATTTTGTGTGCATTACTGACTACTTAACAGCAAATCACTAACCAAACGCAAATATTTTCGGTTTACTGTGCTTTTCGGTCTCGAGTGGCGGCATCGAACATGTGCTGTGCAACGCCGCGCTGTAATGAGTTGATTTGCGTTCAGCTGAGCTGAGCTGTTAAGGTCCAAGCGACGATGTCACTGCGCAAATAAACAAACCGGTAGCGTGTTATTTGTCTGTGACATTTGTTTTGTCAGAAGTATGGATTCGTCAGTGGTGAAAAGTCGCTGGCGGCGAGAAGAAAGCCACAAAAACCGTTTGAGTTGTCATCGCTTTTGAGTGTGTTTATGCTGATCTTCACTAATTTGCGTGTTTGCGTGATTTCTGATTGATTTCAATTTAAAGCACTGTGGTATGGGTACAAACAAAATTGTGTCAAAAACCAAAGGAACTCTGAGTGCCAAACAAAGGCGCTACATGTGATAAACATAATGGCTCGACCTCGAAAGAATACTTTATGATAGCTAGCTGATTTATTGATGCTTATTGAATAATAAGATCCTGAAAGTTTCAGTTCAATACAACTATTGGTTTACGAGAAAATGCGGAATTTGTAAAAAACGAAAAATAATCTTTCTCAGGAACGACTTAAGCTGTTGAGCTAAAAGTATAATATTTTTAAAATTAGCAGCTGATTTTTTTTTTTGTTTTTTATGGTTAGAACATGAGATTTGATTTGTGAATAATGCGATCTGAAATTTCAGGTTATATAAAACACATAACAACATTAAATACTTCTATGTTTCATAGTGTCACACAATATATATGACAATTTAGCATTAAGCTTGAATGCAAAACTGCCGTATGTGCTCTGTGACATTTATTATACATACATCATTTCTTTATCAAGATTGTGCTTAGTTGTTTACACAAGCCCAATTTCATACAGTTCATACTTGTCTTCAAGCCACTGTTAGCCACCTGTCTTGGCCTGGCTTAGAAACCTTGACAAAAGCGCTGAACTGTTTTAAAGTGGCCCAGCTCAGAAAGCTAGCTGAATTATGTTGGAATGCTTTAACAATATCGGAAAACTACAAAAAAAAAGAAGAACTCACAAACACACAGAAAAGAAAAATGAAAACTCATCGTTGACAAAGACTAAGAAGAGCAACAAAACAAGCTGAAACAACAACATGACCATGTCTAAGAGGCAAAGAACTAAAACCAAACTGAAAATGCACGCGCGCTTGTCAATATTTAACTAAGAAATTTTTCACCACACTCGAAACGTATCGTAATGAACAGCTCAGCACAGAACTAAGCTGAACTGATCTGAACTGAGCTGAGCAGAGCTGAGCAGAAGAGGTAGCAGAATATCAGCTATCTGAAGAGTATCTTGGGTATCTTGTATCTATCTAGAAGCGCTGAGTGAAATGTTC